>LR738712.1:120907959-120946009 GCA_902687465.1 Secale cereale | reverse complement strand
GGGGGGGGGGTGTGGCGTACCGCAAAATGGAGGAAAGGGACTTGTGTTGGAGCGCTACGGTCGAAACAGGGGTCCTGATCATTGGGAGGGGTGTGTCGTACCGCAAAACGAGACTCCACAGGATACTGTTTATCACCACTGTCGACCCCCTCCAGCCTCCACGGGCTACTGTTCATCCACCGTCGACCTCCTCCAGCCTCCACCTGCGACTGTTCAGCCTCCACCGCGCGCTACTCCACCGGCTACTGTTCAACCAGCCCTCTCCACAAGCTCCTGTTCAACCACCCCTCCATGGGCTACTGTTCATCCAGCCCTCCACCGTCTACTGTTCATGCAGCCCTCCACGGGGTGGTCCTATTCATGCAGCCCTCCACGGGGTCCTGTTCATGCAGCCCCAACCGACTCGATCGAACGGGGTCCTGTTCATGCAGAGGCAACACCACGGGGTCCTGTTCAGCCACCCCACCGGGAACTATTCATCCAAACCCCGCCAGCAATGCTCACTGTTCATGCAGAGGCAGCATCGATCGGCTTTAGTTAGCAGAAGTAGTGAAGGAATAGCTCGATCGGGTTCAATTAACAGCCATCGATCGATCGCTCGGGTTCAGTAAAGCGTAGCCTGCAGTGCAAACGCTCGGGTTCAGTTAGAGCCCAATGCCTCGCTCGGGTTCAGTTAGAGCCCAACGCCTCGCACCCATGCGTGTGCGTGTACGAGAGAACCGCGCATCGCTCGGCCCCGGCCACCCACCGTAACCGGGAACACCCCGATATTTTCCCCTCCCTCGCTTCTACCACGATTTTTTCCGTCATGGACGGCCCAAAGAATGTCTTGCAGCTGCGTCTCCGGCCCGCCCAGGACGAAAATCCCATTTTCTATCATGATTTTTTGTCATAGAAGTAGGACCCCACCACATCTATGATGATACCGTGTTTGGTCACAATTATTGTCATAGAAGTGTCATAAGTATGACAGAAAAAAGTTTCGTTCGGCCCAAAATGTCACGGATGTGTCTTTTTTTTGTAGTGACATGTTTTAATTTGTTGAGTCGTTTTGACATGGATCGCTATGTATTCACATCAATCATAATATTGCTCTGTTTCAATGTGCGCACTCTATTTTCTATTCTTATATGATATGTTTCAATGTGTGTATATAACTATACGTGCTTTCCATTCTGTATATGTGGATGATGACAGCTAGATACAAATTAGTATACAAAAATAGATAGAAAATGAAATTCCATAGCATAATGAAAATCAGAATACAACTCCACCTCAGCTCGTCCCGACGCCTCCGGGTCATTACTCTAATCCACTGGACAACATGGTCGCTGTAGCAACACGGTTAACAGCTATCCCTGTTGAGGGTGAGTCTTCGGCGGCAATGGAGATACGGAGAGTCGGAGTTATAGCAGGCATATGGAGTCACCAGCAGTTTCGAGCAGGGAGCAACACCACAACAACCCTCGTATGCATGACCCTCCGCGCGCCGACGGTGACACTCAAACCTTGGTAGATCAGGGCAGGGCGCGGCATGAGGCGGAGATGGCGGATCAGCTAGCGGTTCACCAGCAGTCTCCGGTTTACCCAACGGCGTCCATGGAGGTGGGGATAACCTCTAAAACCCTTGGTGTGCCATGCTTAATACCAGCCATACGCAATGAGCGTCTGCCTAAGGATTTCAAGGGCCCTCGCAAGGTGCCTAACTATACAACGGATCAACTCCCGAAGGCCTGGGTCGAGAGTTATGAGATGGCCATGGAGATGATGGATGTTAGTGAAGCTGCATGTGCTAAATATTCACCTTGATGCTGGATGTACCGACGTGTTCTTGGCTGAAGGGGTTGCCCCCTAATTCTATCAGCTCGTGGGCAGAGCTGAAAGCACATTTCATCAAAAAAAATCAAAGACACATGCAAGCAGCCTATGTCTATCGTCGATCTGGATTCTTGTGTACAGAATGAGGGTGAGTGTAGCACCCATTGGGTGCGTCGGGTCTCAAGGTTATCCACTCGTCAGACAGCATCAATGCCGGATCAGCTATCTTAATGTTAGAGAAGAATTGTTGTTTCCTCCCTCTCAAGCAAAAGCTAGGATGGCTTAAGCGCCACTTCAATGGCATGGGAGAACTCTTGGCGGCTCTTGTCAAGTATGCAGATTCGGATGGTACTAAAGATCCGGAGTCTAATGAGGAGAAAGCCGGCAAGGGAAAGAAGAATGGCAACGCCAGAGCGCAGCAGCATAATACGCCGAATCAGGGCAATAATGGTAAACGCAAGCAGACGGATGGCGGCTCTGATTTTGTGGCCAATACCAATACACAGAATAATCAGTAGCGTCAAAAAGGAAAGGGGCCAAATACCCGGTTTGGGGCGCCAAGGCCCAATCTCGAGACCCTGCTGAATCAGCCTTGCCCACAGCATGGTACGGATGAGAAACCATCTACCCATCCGTGGAAGGATTGCCATATGATGAGATAGTATAGAAATTCCGTTTTTCCTCAGAATAACAATGGCCCGTCCGGCAGGTTAGGGCCCGGTTTTCACAGGCTTGGTTTGGGAGGTGGCGGGTCAAGACCCGGTTTTCACAGGCCTGGCTTGGGAGGTGGCAATTCAAACTCTAGATTTCAAGGACAGGGCAACCAAGGCGGTTTTAATCAACAATCTAGTCAAGGGGTCATCAGCAACAGTCCGGTTATCAGAGCAATCCAAAGCAGCTGAATAGTGGTCAGTATCACATATTTACCACAAGCTTGTGCAGACGAGATCAGAGGATTCATAAGCGGTAAGTGAATTCGGTTGAGCCAGTGGTCCCTCGATACTTGAGGTGGTCTGAGCAACCTATCATATGGAGCCGTGAGGATCACCAACCCCGGGTTGATAACCCAGGTCAATTAGCCTTGGTGGTCGCTCCTCAGGTGGGAGGATATAAGGTGACGAAGGTGCTTATGGATAGAGGCAGTAGCATCAATATCCTTTATTATGATACTTTCCATCGTATGAATTTAATTGATATGGATCTTCAAACATCCAATACTATTTTTCATGGGGTGGTGCCTGGTAAGTCAGCGTATCCAGTGGGTAAGATAACATTCGAAGTGGCTTTTGTTGATGACCAGGACTATAGAGCAGAAAAATTGACCTTTGAAGGGGTTAAGATTAGGAGTCCTTACCCTGCTTTGTTTGGGCGGCCGGCTTATGCCAAGTTCATGGCCCAACCTTGTTATGTTTATTTGTAGCTTAAAATGTTGGGCCATAAGGGCACCATCACAGTGCACGGTAACAGGAAGATAGCCTTGGAGTGCGAAGAGGGTAATGCTGCTTATGCTGAGTCTGCTTGCGCAATGGAGGAGTTGAAATTTTACAAAGATAATGTTGACCCGACGAACATGACCAATTTGAAAAAGTCAACTATAGAGCATGATCCTTTGCTGAAGTTTAAGTCGACTGATGACACTAAAGAGGTTGATTTCGTCCCTAGCGACTCATCCCAACAGTTCACTATCAGTGCTAATCTGGATCCTAAATAGGAAAGCGCGCTCATCGAGTTCATCCATGAGAACCGGGACATCTTTGCATGGAAACCTTCAGACATGCCAGGTGTACCGAGGGAACTCGTTGAGCACACTCTCAATATTGATCCAAATTTTAAGCCGGTCAAGAAATTTTTCGTCATTTTAATGAAGAGAGGCACAAGGCCATTGGGGAAGAAGTAGCCCGGCTCTTGGCGATAGGGCTCATAGTTGAAGTTTTTCACCTTCAGTGGTTGGCTAACCCGGTGCTGGTGCTTAAGAAGACCGGCACTTGGTGTATGTGCGTAGACTACACAGATCTTAATAAAGCATGTCCAACTGATCCTTTTGTTCTCCCTCATATTGATCAAATCATTGATGCTATGGCGGGTTGTGAGCGTTTGAGTTTTTTGGATGCTTATTCGGGTTATCATCAGATCAAGATGGCAGTTAAGGACCAGGAGAAGACAACTTTCATCACTCCTTTTGGAGCCTTTTGCTATGTATTTATGCCCTTTGGACTCAAGAGTGCCCAGGCGACTTATCAGCACTGTGTTCAGAATTGTCTCCATGACCAGATTGGGCGCATTGTTCATGCATATGTGGATGACATAGTTGTGAAATCAAGGAAGAAAGAGACCTTGTGAGATGATATGAAAGAGACATTCGATAACCTCCGGGTATACAAAATGATGCTTAACCCGACCAAGTGCATTTTTGGGGTCCCAGCTGGCAAGATCATGAGTTTTTTGGTCTCTGAACGAGGTATCGAGGCTAATCCAGAGAAAATCAAAGCTATCACCTCTTTGGCTAAACCGGTGTGCATCAATGATATTCAACTCTTGGCGGGCCGTATTGCGGCCTTAAGCTGGTTCATCAGCCGCCTGGGTGAGAAGTCCATCCCTTTGTACCAAATGATAAAGAAAACAGACCACTTGTCTGGAGTGATGCTGCTGACCAGGCGTTTGAGGCACTGAAAAAACAATTGGCTGAACCGCTGGTCCTTGCACCTCCTGTTGATAAGGATCCCTTGCTTTTGTACGTGGCTTTTAACAGCAGAGCCGTCAGTGTAGTAGTGGTTGTGGAAAGGAAAGAGCCGGGCAAGGAATATCCGGTTCAGCGGCCGGTCTACTATGTCAGTGAGGTGCTTATTGAATCCAAACAAAGATACCCCCATTGGCAAAAGCTGGTTTACAGAGTGTTCATGGCTAGTCGCAAGTTGAAGCAATACTTCCTTGGCCATCCCATCACGATGGTTAGTTCTGCTCCCTTAGGAGATGTCATTCAAAACAGAGAAGCCATATGTCGGGTGGCTAAATGGGCCATTGAGCTTGGACCCCATGGCCTGAAATATGTGCCATGAACACCGATCAAGTCTCAAGCGCTTGTGGATTCTATCAATGACTGGAAGAACTGCAAATGCCTGAGGAGAAGCCGGATAACACTTATTAGACTATACATTTTGATGGGACCAGTTAGTTGGAAGGCTCGGGGGCTGGAGTTGTTAGGGCTTCCCCACGAGGTGATAAATTATGTCATGTTTTAAGATTAAAGTTCCCTTATACTAACAATGCAGTTGAGTATGAAGCCTTGCTCCATGGTCTTCAGGTGGCTAAAGAGATGAATCTAAGCCGGGTGCGGTGTTTCGGTGACTCATATCTGGTGGCTCAGGAAGTTTCAGGAACTTGGGATTCAAAAGACCCGCTCATGGTAGCTTACCGCCGAGCGGTTGATGTGATTGCTGGTCACTTCAAGGGTTATCAAGTGGAACATGTGGATCAAAAGAAAAACGAGGCGGCTGATGTATTAAGCCGGCTCGACTCTCAGCGTAAGCCGGTGCCACCCAATGTTTTTCTTGATATTTTGGATAACCCTTCTGTTAAATTGCCTACAAAGGAGGATCTTGCTATCCCTGCCCGGAGGCACATTTGGTGGCGGCTCTTCATGTTATCCCTGATTGGACAGTGCCATATCTGGCTTATATGACTAGGGCCGAGTTACCTGAGGATGAAATTCTAGCCAGGCAGATAACACGACAATCTAAGTCGGTGACTATTGTCAATGGCGAGTTACACCAATGTAGTGTCACAGGGGTGTTCCGACATTTATTTCTCCAGAGGAGGGCTATGAGATACTACAAGAGATTCATGAAGGAGACTGCGTTCATCATGCCGGTTCTAAATCCCTTGTAGCCAAAGCTTTTCGTCATGGGTTTTATTGGTTGACGGATCATGCACATGAAGAGGATTTATTTAGCAAATGTGACGCTTGTCAGAAATTTTCTAAGCGTGCTTACGTGCCGGCTCAAGAATTAAGGATGATTTCGTTTACTTGGCCGTTTGCGGTCTAGGGGCTGGATATGGTCTAACCTTTCAAGAGATCCAAGGACAAAAAGACTCACCTCTTGGTGGCCATTCATAAGTTTACAAAGTGGATTGAGGCTGAGCCAGTCAGCAAATGTGATGCAGCCATGACGGTTCAATTCATTCAAAAGGCGATCTTTTGCTTCGGATACCCCCATAGTATCATCACTGATAATGGTACCAATCTGACTAAGGGTGCTATGAAAGAGTTTTGTCAACAAGAGCATATTCGTCTCGATGTTTCATCTGTGGCTCACCCCCAATCCAATGGGCAAGCTGAGAGGGTGAATCAAGAGATTTTAAGAGGCATCAAGCCCCGGCTTATGGTCCCTCTGCAGAGGACGCCGGGTTGTTGGGTTGAGGAGTTACCTTTAGTCATATGGAGCATCAACACTACCCCTAACAGTTCTACGGGTTACGCGCCCTTCTTCATGGTTTACGGGGCAGAGGAAATTCTCCCCAGTGATATACGTCACGATTCGCCTTGCGTGACGACTTATGTTGAAGTTGTTAATGAACAAGCACGACAGGATGACCTTGATCTCCAGGACGAAGAGCATGACCATGTGGCGGATTGATCAACAATCTATCAGCAAGACCTGCGTCATTATCATAGTTGTCGGGTTAAAACTCGCACATTTTAAGAAGGTGACTTGGTGCTCTGGCTCATCCAGGATCAAACTGATATGCACAAGCTATCCCCGCCTTGGGAAGGACCTTTTGTGGTCAGCAACAATTTGCATAACGGATCGTACTATCTCATCGATGTTCAAGACCACAAGGACTCATGCACGTCGGAGGAGGAGATCCGTCGACCGTGGAATATTGCTCATCTTCAGCCTTATTACACCTGAGCCACCGGCTCTTGTGATGTACATATCTCAATCATTGTATATATACTATGATTAATATAATGAATCTGACATCCCTGATAATTCGGGGCCTCCGTTGTTTCATTTATGAGTATGAGTCTTTATTGGTTACATAAATACATGGGGTCTTCCTGCTCACTAAGCATAGCTATAACCACCCTCTGATCCGGCTTATAGGCTGGGCTGTAAAAATCACTTGGGGGCTTCCTGTTCAAACATAGGTGTATTCACCAAAGAGAACATAGCATTACTACCCTCTTGGTTGGCTTGGAACACCGGGTGTATTCACCAAAGTTTCCGGGTTATCTTGTTCAAACATAGGTGTATTCGCCAAAGAGGACATAACCTTTAATTGGCGTGGAATGCCAGGTGTATTCACCAAAAAAATTCCGGGTTATCCTGCTTTCTACAGCTTGCCACTCCGCCCAAGTAATCTTGGAATGACCCGCTGAACTCTTGGCAGTCAATCTTATAGATCCTGAACTTGTCAACGTTAAAACGGCGGTTTGTCATGTGAGGCCCGGCTTACAAAGTGTAAAAGGTTAACTGAGCGGCATGGAGGCCCACAAAAGCACTTGAGATTTAGGCTTGCCGGCCTACGAAAGCCTTGTCTTTCTGATTTGTTATTTTCTCTGAACATTTTTCTTGGATTCATATCTTTATATCATATGGACATATGGTTTGAAAACAATCCAGGCCATGTAGCCTTTATCATTATGATTCATATTTGAACATACCCGGAATTTAATAACCCGGCCTGGCTTAAGACAATAAGTCGCCAACATGATCTGATTAAGCATTTGGAGCTTATGCTCTGAGGCCTTTTGGGGGTTATTGCCCTTATCTACTGCAAATGATATATTAAACCGGCAACCTGAACAAAATTTCACAGGTATGATTTTTTGTTTTATATATGAAGATATGAGGTTTTGATAAACCTCCCTGGTTATGGACTATATAGTCACCAGCAATTTATATATGGGATATTATGACCCAGCCTGGGGTAACCCGCTAGGGCAAACATTATATGTTTATGCGCAGGAATTGTGAGGCATGCCGTCGGCACAAGATGAAATATAAATGGTACACATCAGATCTTTTATGACAGATCGACGGTTCAAAGTGCAAACAAACATGCACGATGGCATGACAGGACATTGTTTCCAACTAGCCTATTGCAAGGCGACATTTGGCCCAAAATAATAATTGTTTTTGACATATAATCTAGTGATAAAGGGGGTAAGTTGGCTCAGTGATCAATTATCCTGGCCTTGGTGTGACGATGATTCTGGGTTATCTCCCACCGATTCTTCTACTTCTTCCTCACCCGTTGGCTGGAAGTCAGAGGTGGCCCAATTGATCACAGTCAAAGCTTTGAAAATAGCTTCATCATCTATAAGATTCGATGGGTCAATGTCAGGGGCAAAAGTATGCTTACGTTTTGGTGGGATCAGGTCTACGGCTTCATGAACCGGCGGTTTCACTTTGGCATTGTTAGCATCATAAACCGGATGTTATTTGCAAAGGTCAGATTCCTCAGCTAATTGGCTGGCCAAAGTATGCATCTCCTTTACTATTTGAGTGAAATCCGCGGCAAGGAATGGAGACCCGTCTTCTTTGAAACTTGGACATCCGGTGGCTAGTTCGTCCGGGTCAAGATCGGCTTGCCATGGTTTTTGCCCGACTTAAAGCAGTAATTGCTCCAGCTCGGGCAGCTGATCGCTTGAGTTCATCCACTCTTTGAGGCAACACATATAATTTTTCCAACACTTCCTTAATAAGGGAAGGAGGTTGCTTCTTATGGAGGGCAGCAGAAATAGCCCGTTGGGCGCCAGTATATAGCTGTTCTACAAGAGTATATACGGCCTTAAGCCTTAGGCGCATATCATCGCCCAACTTGGAGCTTCTGGAACCTATATTTGGAAAGAATATTCATGAGTTGATACATGACTATAAGACACTGATGAAACAGGTATAAGGACATGTTGTTTACCAAAGATAGCAGTTGTCATCATATTGATATGCTGTTTTAAACTGGATAGCTCATCAGTCACCGGTTTAAGAGCAGCATCAGCATCTTCTGCTCTCTTCAATAGAGTTGCCCTCTCAGTTTCCCAGTCGGCTCTCTCACTGTTGAAATCCCCCTTCAGTTTTTCAGTGTTCTCCAAAGAATTTTAACTTTGGAGTTTGCCTGAGTAATTTTAGATTGCTGAGCTTGAAGGTCCTGCTTCAGATCTGTCAATTGATTTTCTTTCATGCTCAATTCGGCCTGCGTGATAAAGATGATGCAGTAGCATATGGTTATAATAATCATTTATGAAGTCCCATGCACAATACCAGTATTTTACTTGGCACTTGGGGGCTAATGTACGTTTGCCCTATTGCAGACAAAATTCTTGAATGCCCCGCCTACAGTTGTTCCAACTATAGATGAGTCATGGGGGCTAATGTACATTTGCGCTATTGCAGACAAAATTCTTGAATAATCCGCCTACAGTTGTTCCAACTACAGATGACTCATGGGGGCTAATGTATGTTCGCGCTATTGCAGACAAAATTCTTGAATGATCCACCTATAGTTGTTCCAACTACAGATGACTCATGGGGGCTACATATTTGGAGTTTATCCATGATTCTAATGATAAGTACCAGTTTAACTTGTCAATTTAAACCGGCCCTTGGGGGCTACATGTGCAAAATTAAACTATGATATATGAAGTCCCAGCTCAGCTTGGCAGTTTAAGCCGGCCATTGGGGATTACAGGCAATGATTCTATACCTACAGTGCCATTGCATGAGCGTCAATATCAAAAGGATTACATACAAGTCTATGTCATATTCAAGATTATCATATCCAGTAGGCTTGGCGGCTGGTATAAATACATTGGTATGAAGAGAATTGTGCAGCTTACCTCAAAGCGTTCCCTCATGAGATTTACCAGGCCGGCTTCCAGATCACGGCTGGTATGAAGGCGGTTTAAATAACCGGAATGCAACTCTTGAGTGTTGAATTGAGCATAGCTTTCTAGGTCCAGCTTCCATTTGCCTTTATCAACAGCTAGAATTTCTTCCTTAGCGTTGTGCTTGGATAAGACAGTAGGAATACTCGGAGCAATGTAAGCCGCCCTGGTAATAACCACGTCTTCAGCCCCTTGAGCCGGCTGAGCAGGACTGGGCGGTTTAGCGTGTTCCGGGTCAACTTCCACGGAATCCATTGTGACGTGATGTTCTGTCGGCAGATCATCCATTGTTGCTTCGGAAGGTTGAGGCATGGGCTCATAAATAGTTGGTTCTTTCGGATTGATAGGTTTGGGATCTTCGACCGGCTTATTCACTTTGAGCTTCTTGCTGAGCTTCGCCATGGCACTGGAAACAAAACATATGATCAGATCAATATAACAATTGAGCAGAAAGCATTAAAGTAAACATGCTCAAGTGTCATCACCTAGGAGTAGTCTTCAATAAGGGAATCCGAGTTCCAGTGGATTCACGAGAGGAAGAATGAGAAGTGCCCTGGTAATTTGAATCATACGGGTTAAGAGGCTGTCGAATAAGTCCTGCTTTTGGGAATTTTAAGCCGGAAATTTGAGAAGCCTCAGCTTGACGCTTGCGACGAGGCGACGTATTGGGTAAGCCGAAAGAGAGAACCCCGCCGCTGGTATTCCGGGTCGTACGGAGAGATTTATGCTGTTGTTTCTTCAAAATAAAGTAGGGATCTAAGTAAGCTAAGGGGTGAGAAAATCTTACTTTCCAGCACACTTGACGGACTTTCCGCTCTGGCAAAGATTCTGAGCCGGAGGAAAGGACATTTACCTCTTCAACATCTACATGGCTGGCCTCCGCATCATCCTGATAATAATCTGTGTCAATAAGGTGGATAAAGAGAGAGCCAAGGGAGTCAAGTTCTACCTCCGACTCATTATCATCTAAATCAAATAGCTCTGAAGTATTTGACTTCTTCTTAACCAGTTTCTTGGAAGCCTTAGTCTTGATCCGGGTCTTTTTCACCGGCTTTTCCACAAGCTTATTGGTCCAAAAGGATGAGTCAGCCTGAAATAATAAAATGTTAAGCAAGAAAGGCGGCTTATGGAGTCAATAATTAAGCCAGAAATTGTTCAAAGGTACTTACGGCTCGAGGATTATTGTGGGCGTAAAACAGAGCCAGTCCTGTTTCGCTACAAATTTAAAGGTCCTCATTCAGCAATGTCTTTGTCATGATATTGACGTCTTCATCAGTCAGTAATATGTCACAGTGACATTGGGGATCCCTGAGGTTACTAGTGTATTCACACATTAAGCCGAGTCGGCGGCTTAAAGGCAATATTCTCCATGCAACCGAGCATCGGAATAAATAAACTCCATTCAACCCATTGGCCATTAAAGCCCGGATTTTTGGAAAGACGGACATATATTTGGCCTGTTCCTTGGTGCTGATCCGTTCTGGCAAGTGATGTCTGTTGCTAAGCCGGGTCTCACGACAACCCGACAGAGGATTCTCACCTTCAGGAGTGGTATCTTTACAATAAAACCATGTATAATTCCACTCTTTAGGATGGCTAGGGAGTGTGGCAATAGGAAATGTAGCTTCTTTTCGCATCTGAATGGAAATGCCCCTAGTTCTAAACTGGGCCCGTCAGTGAATTCAGTCTGGTGGTTCAAATAGTAGAATTCTCTGAATAATTCAACGGTCAGTTCCTGTTGAAGATACACTTCGCCGAAGACTTGAAATTGTAAATGTTTGAAACAGAACTGGGACCAATATATTGAGGATGAAGCTTGAAGAAATGCAGTGCATCACGGAAATTTTTTGAATCGGGCGGAGTGAACCCTCGGTTCATGTGATCAGTAAAAACTATAACCTCGCCTTCCTTAGGCTGAGGAGGAGTTTGTGTGCCAGGGACCCTCTAGTGGATGATATCTCTTTTCGGCTAAGACGCTCGTTTTAAAATAACCATTTAGAATTTCCTCGGAAACCTGGGAAGGAACCCAATTGCAAGAGGTGACAGTCTTGGTTTTCGGCATATTTGACTGCAGAAAGAAAAATTGCCGGTTTAATTGTGCTGGTAAGCAGAACAATGTTACGAAGGCCGGCGTGGATAATCCGGAATATGATATCAGGTTAAAAGTATTAAGGGTGAATATTGGCGGCTTAGTAAGGGGCCTAATGCTATATGGTGGGTTACGGTTGTTTTATAAGCCGTCAGTAGGGTTGCATTGCAACAGATTGAAGGATAAGTTTTCCTAAGTAAAGGAAAAACAATTTTTTTCACATTGATACTATAAATTTGGATCTACAACGAGCTAGAAAATGCGAATAAATTCTAGACCTAAGCAGGCAAAGGCAGAAACGTTCGTGTGCTCAGAAGACCAGTTCAACTAAAGTGTTGATTTTAGCTATGAGGAATAAGTACTAAAACAATGGCCGTGCATTTTGACAACTGGGTTCAGATCTAACCATGCAGTATAAAAGGACTAGACGACGAACGGTGAAGAACACTGATGAACAACGGAAACCCTAGTGCAGATCAATTACACGGGAGGAAAACTCACGGATGCTGTTGAGCAGCGGAGGTGTGCCGCAGTTTTTCTGGTCCGTTCAGGTTGATGCAGCGGCCGGAGTTGGTGCGGTTGACGAAGGTTGATAGCGGTGGAGCTCAGGGCTATAGAGGCGTCGCAAGGAGGAAGATGAAGACGAGGGGGCAGGGTAAAAAAAGCGAATGAAGGACCCCCATCCCTATTTATAAGGAAGTGGATAGATGGCATGCGCGGGAATCGAGGAGACTGAAAAATGATTATGCAGCTATACGGGCGTCTCAATTTTCGGAAAGCTCATTAATATGAAGATCCGTTGAGATATCTATGGCCTTGTGCGAAATTAATGTGAAGTGACATCACAGTGGGTTAACATGATTCAAAGATATGATGTCATGGCGGGTTATGATCAGTGGTAAGGAATTAGTAAATGAGGATCTTATAAAAGATGAAGATTGATATGAACTCATTCAAATCAATCTGGGGCCAAATGTTGGGGATATAACTACTAGGTATGACCCGCCCAGGAGGGGCCGGGTTATACCACTGGCGGCTTAAGGGTAAAGAGGCCTGCTAAGGCGCAAGAAGATACGAAGATGGTGGTTTACATAGCAGCCAATAGAAGGCCCATGTCCCGGAGGTGATACGAAGCCCCTGGGTGTGAACCGCCCTATATGTAAACTTGTATTGTAAGGCAGGCTTATTTTGTACCGAGCCGGACACGTTGTGTATGAGCCGTCCGGGACTCTATAAGCCGACGGGCATTGCTACTTCTCGAGCTGGTGTTGTATTCCCTCAAAGAGGAAAGCGTGATGCAGCACAGTACCGTAAGTATTTCCCTCAGTTTTTGAGAACCAAGGTATCAATCCAGTAGGAGACCACGCGCGAGTCCCTCGCACCTACACAAACAAATAAGAACTTCGCAGGCAACGCGATAAGGGGTTGTCAATCCCTTTATGGTCACTTACGAAAGTGAGATCTAATAGATAGGATAGTATGATATTTTTGGTATTTTTGGTATAAGAACAGAAAGTAAATAAAGCAACGTAAAGTAAATGGAAGATTAATATGTTGAGAATAGACCCGGGGGCCATAGGTTTCACTAGTGGCTTCTCTCATGATAGCAGAATTCTACGGCGTGTGAACAAATTACTGTCGAGCAATTGATAGAAAATCGCATAGTTGTGAGAATATCTAGGCATGGTCATTATATATAGGCATCACCTCCGTGACTAGTAGACCAAAACGATTCTGCATCTACTACTATTAATCTGCACATCGACCGATATCCATCATGCATCTAGAGTATTAAGTTCATAAGAACAGAGTAATGCTTTAAGCAAGATGACATGATGTAGAGGGATAAAATCAAGCAATATGATATAAACCCCATTTTTTATCCCTGATGGAAACAATACACTACGTGCGTTGCTGCCCCTGTTGTCACTGGGAAAGGACACCGCAAGATTGAACCCAAAGCCAAGAACTTCTCCATTGCAAGAACTATAGATCTAGTAGGCCAAACCAAACCAATAATTCGAAGAGACTTGCAAGGATATTATAATCATACATAAAAGATTTCAGAAAAGAATCAAATATTGTTCATAGATAATCTTGATCATAAACCCACAATTCATGGGATCTCGACAAACACGCCGCAAAAAGATTACATCGAATAGATCTCCTCGAAGATCGAGGAGAACTTTATATTGCGATCCAAAAAGAGAGAAGAAGCCATCTAGCTAACAACTATGGACCCAAAGGTTTGTGGTAAACTACTCACAACTCATTGGTGAGGCTTCGGTGTTGATGTAGAAGCACTCCGTGATTGATCCCCCCTCCGACGAAGCTCCGGAACAGGCCCCAAGATGGAATCTCATGGGAACAAAAGGTTGCGACGGTGGAATTAGGGTTTTCTCTGTTACCTCGATGTTTTTAGGGTACATGGATATATATATAGGAGGAAGGAGGGCATCAGGGGAGCCAGAGGGGGCCCAGGAGGGTGGGGGGCACGCCTGCCACCCTGGGCGCGCCCTGGACCCTCGTGGCCGCCTCTCTTGTTCCCTCGCTTTTGTCCAAGTCTTCTGGGTAGATAAGGTTCCAAAAATAACTCTCCCGAAGGTTTCATTCTGTTTGGACTCCGTTTGATATTCCTTTTCTGCGAAACACTAAAATAGGCAAAAAAAACAGCTATTTGCACTAGGCCTTGGGTTAGTAGGTTAGTCCCAAAAATTATACAAAAGTGTATAATAAAGCCCATTAAACATCCAAAATAGAATATATAATAGCATGGAACAATCAAAAATTATGGATACGTTGGAGACGTATCAAGCATCCCCAAGCTTAATTCCTGCTCGTCCTCGAGTAGGTAAATGATAAAAACAATTTTTTTGATGTGCAATGCTAACTAACATAATTCTCAATGTAATTCTCTTTATTGTGGCATGAATGTTCAGATCAGAAAGATTCAAGACAAAAAGTCTATATTGTCATAAGAATAATAATACTTTAAGCATACTAACAAAGCAATCATGTCTTCTCAGAATAACATGGCCAAAGAAAGTTCATCCCTACAAAATCATATAGTTAGGCTATGCTCCATCTTTGTCACACAAAATATTCCAATCATGCACAACCCCGGTTTCAGCCAAGCACTTGTTTCATACTTTAATTTTTTTCAAACTTTTTCAAATTTCACGCAATACATGAGCGTGGGCCATGGACATAACACTATGCGGAATAGAGTGGTGGTTGTGGAGAAGACAAAAAGAGGAAGATGGTCTCACATCAACTAGGCGTATCGATGGGCTATGGAGATGCCCATCAATAGATATCAATGTGAGTGAGTAGGGATTGCCATGCAACAGATGCACTAGAGCTATAAATGTATGAAAGCTCAACAAAAGATACTAAGTGGGTGTGCATCCAACTTGCTTGCTCACGAAGACCTAGGCCATTTGAGGAAGCCCATCGTTGGAATATACAAGCCAGGTTCTATAATGAAAATTCCCACTAGCATATGAAAGTGACTAAACAAGAGACTCTCTATCATGAAGATCATGTTACTACTTTGAAGCACAAGTGTGGAAAATGATAGTAGCATTGTCCCTTTTTTCTTTTCTTTTTTCTTTTTTCTTTCTTTTTTTCTCTTTTTTGGGCCTTTTTTTTCTTTGGCCTTTCCTTCTTTTTTTTTCTTTGGGACAATGCTCTAATAATGATGATCATCACACTTATATTGATTTACAACTCCATACTAGAACAAAGTATGACTATATATGAATGCCTCCGGCGGTGTATCGGGATGTGCAATGAATCAAGAGTGACATGTATGAAAAAATATGCATGGTGGCCTAGCCACAAATACGATGTCAACTACATGTTCATGCATGGCAATATGACAATGATGAAGTGTGTCATAGCAAACGGAACGGTGAAAAGTTGCATGGCAATATATCTCGGAATGGCTATAGAAATGCCATGATAGGTAGGTATGGTGGCTGTTTTGAAGAAGGTATAAGGTGGGTACATGGTAACGGCGAAAGTTGCGCGGTACAAGAGAGGCTATCAATGGTGGAAGGGTGAGAGTGCGTATAACCCATGGACTCAACATTAGTCATAAAGAACTCACATACTTATTGCAAAAATCTACAAGTCATCAAAATAAAGTACTACACACATGCTCCTAGGGGAAGGGTTGGTAGGAGTTAACCATCGCGCGATCCCGACCTCCACACAAAGGATGACACTCAATGAAATACCTCATGCTTCAAATTTGTCACACAACGGTTACTATACGTGCAGGCTCCGGGACTTGCAAACATCAACACAAGTATTTCTCAAATTCACAATTACTCTACTAGCATGACTCTTATATTACCATCCTCATATCTCAAAACAATCATCAAGTATCAAACTTCTCCTAGTATTCAATGCACTTTATGTGAAAGTTTTTACTAAACCCATCTTGGATGCCTATCATATTAGGACTAGTTTCATAATCAAAGCACATTACCATGCTGTTCTAAAAGACTCACAAAAGGATATAAGTGAAGCATGAGAGATCAACATTTTCTACAAAATAAAACCACCACCATGCTCTAAAAGATATAAGTGAAGCACTAGAGCAAAACTACCTACCTCAAAAGATATAAGTGAAGCACATAGAGTATTCTAATAAATTCTAAATCATATTTATCTCTCTCAAAAGGTGTGTCCAACACGGATGATCATGGCAAACTAAAAATCAAAGACTCAAATCATACATGACGCTCCAAGCAAAACACATATCATGTGGTGAATAAAAATATAGTCCCGAGTATAGTTACCGATAGATGAAGACGAAAGAGGAGATGCCTTCCCGGGGCATCCCCAAGCTTAGGCTTTTGGTTGTCCTTGAATTTTACCTTGGGGTGCCTTGGGCATCCCCAAGCTGAGGCTCTTGCCACTCTTTGTTCCATAGTCCATGAAATCCATACTCAAAACTTGAAAACTTCACAACACAAAACTTAGCCAAAAATCTCGTGAGCTCCGTTGGTATAAGAAAACAAACCACCACTATAAGGTACTGTAATGAACTCATTCCTTTTTTATATTGGTGTTAAACCTACTGTATTCCAACTTCTCTATGATTCACACCCCCCGATACTACTCATAGATTCATAAAAATAATCAAACAACACACGAAAAACAGAATCTGTCAAAAACAGAATAGTCTATAGTAATCTGTAACTTTCGAATACTTCTGTAACTCCAAAAAAATTGAAATAAATTGGTAAACGTAAGAATTTTTTCTATTAATCATCTGCAAAAAGAATCAACCAAAAAGCACTCTCCAGTAAAAAAATACAGCCAATCTCATGAGCGCTAAAGTTTCTGTATTTTACAGCATGATCACATAAACTTCACACAAGTCTTCCCAAAGGTTCTACTTGGCACAAACACTAATTAAAACACAAAACCACATCTAAACAGAAGCTAGATGCAATATTTATTCCTAAATAGAAGCAAAAACAAAGAAAATAAAATTGGGTTGCCTCCCAACAAGCGCTATCGTTTAACGCCCCTAGCTAAGCACGATACAAGAATAGATCTATGTATTGCCATCTTTGGTAGGCAACCCATAAGTGGCTCTCATAATAGATTCAAAAGGTAATTTGATTTTATTTCTAGGAAAGTGTTCCAAGCCTTTCCTTAACGGAAATTGGCATCTAATATTTCCTTCCTTCATATCAGTAATTGCCCCAATCATTCTAAGGAAAGGTCTACCAAGAATAATGGGACATGAAGGATTGCAATCTATATCAAGAACAATGAAATCTATGGGCACATAATTCCTATTGGCAACAATAATAACATCATTAATCCTTCTCATAGGTTTCTTAATGGTAGAATCCGCAAGATGCAAATTTAAAGAACAATCATCAAGCTCATGGAAACGTAACATGTCACACAAAGTTTTTGGAATTGTAGAGACACTTGCACCCAAATCACACAAAGCAAAGCATTCATGATCTTTAATTATTTTTAATAGTAGGTTCCCACACATTATAAAGCTTTCTAGGGATAGAAACTTCCAATTCAAGTTTTTCTTCATAAGATTGCATCAAAGCATCAACTATGTGTTTGGTAAAAGCCTTATTTTTACTATAAGCATGTGGAGAATTTAGCACGGATTGCAACAAGGAAATACAATCTATTAAAGAGAAATTATAATAATTGAATCCCTTGAAATCCAAAATAGGGGGTACATCACTATGCAAAGTTTTAATACCTTCAATCCCACTTTTAACAGTTTTAGCATCAAGATCTAAAAACTTCGAATCATTGGGACGCCTTTTAACTAAAGTAGACTCATCTCCAAACCCATCTTTATCAAGATTCATACAAGAAAACAAGGATCTAATAGGAGACACATCAATAACTTTCAGATCTTCATCTTTATTTTCATGATAACTAGAAGAACACGCTTTCGTAAAGAAATCTTTTTTAGCACGCATCCTAGCGGTTCTTTCTTTGCACTCATCAATGGAAATTCTCATGGCTTTGAGAAACTAATTGATATCATGCTTAGGTGGAGTAGATCTAAGTTTCAAATAAACAACATCAAGAGTAATTCTATCCACATTTCTAGCCAACTCATCAATCTTAAGCAATTTTTCTTCAAGTAAAGCAATGATTTTTTTTTGCGAATTCATAAACTCTTTAACACTAGTTTCAAATTCAAAGGGCATCTTACCAAAATTTCCATAAGAGTTATTGTAGGAATTACCATAATTATTAGAGGAATTACTAGGAAAAGGCCTAGGATTAAAGTTTCCTCTATAAGCATTGTTACCAAAATTATTCCTACCAACAAAATTCACATCCAAAGATTCATTATTATTTTCAATCAACGCGGATAAAGGCATATCATTAGGATTAGAAGAAGCACTCTTAGTAGCAAATAATTTCATAAGTTCATCCATCATTCCAGTCAAAATACTAATCTCTTCAATAGCATGTACTTTTTTACTAGTAGATCTTTCGGTGTGCCATTGAGAGTTGTTAAGCATAATATTATCTAGGAGTTTGGTAGCTTCTCCTAAGGTGGTTTCCATGAAAGTGCCCCCCGCGGCCGAATCTAAAAGATTTCTAGAAGCAAAATTCAAGCCAGCATGAAAGTTTTCTATAATCATCCATAAGTTCAAACCATGTGTAGGGCAATTACGTATCATTAATTTCATTCTCTCCCAAGCTTATGCAACATGCTCATGATCTAGTTTCTTAAAATTCATAATATCGTTTCGAAGAGAGATAATCTTAGCGGGAGGAAAATACTTAGAGATAAAGGCATCTTTGCACTTATTCCATGCATCAATACTATTTCTAGGGAAAGAGGAAAACCAAGTTTTAGCACGATCTCTAAGTAAAAACGGAAATAGCTTTAATTTAACAATATCATTATCCGTATCCCTCTTCTTTTGCATATCACATAAATCAACAAAGTTGTTTAGATGTGTAGCGGCATCTTCACTAGGAAGGCCAGAAAATTGATCTTTCATGGCAAGATTCTACATGGCAGCATTGATCTCACAAGATTCAGCATCGGTAATAGGAGCAATAGGCGTGCTAATAAAATCATTATTAATGGTATTGGAAAAATCACACAATTTGGTATTGTTTTGAGCCATAGTGACAAGCAAGCGATCCAACACACAAGCAAACAAGAGGCAAGCGAACTGTAAACACACAGAAGAAGTAGGGCAAATAAAACGACAAGGGTGAAGTGGGGGAGAGGAAAACGAGAGGCAAATAATGTAATGCGAAGGATAAGGGTTTGTGATAGGTACTTGGTATATGACTTTTGCGTAAGCCTCCCCGGCAACGGCGCTAGAAATTCTTCTTGCTCCTTCTCGAGCTTGCGTTGTATTCCCTCGAAGAGGAAAGGGTGATGCAGGACAGTAGCGTAAGTATTTCCCTCAGTTTTTGAGAACCAAGGTATCAATCCAGTAGGAGACCACGCGCGAGTCCCTCGCACCTGCACAAACAAATAAGAACTTCGCAGCCAACGCGATAAGGGGTTGTCAATCCCTTTACGGTCACTTACGAAAGTGAGATCTGATAGATAGGATAGTATGATATTTTTGGTATTTTTGGTATAAGAACAGAAAGTAAATAAACAATGTAAAGTAGATGGAAGATTAATATGTTGAGAATAGACCCAGGGGCCATAGGTTAAACTAGTGGCTTCTCTCATGATAGCAGAATTCTATGGTGGGTGAATAAATTACTGTCGAGCAATTGATAGAAAAGCGCATAGTTATGAGAATATCTAGGCATGATCATTATATATAGGCATCACGTCCGTGACAAGTAGACCGAAACGATTCTGCATCTACTACTATTACTCCACACATCGACCACTATCCAGCATGCATCTAGAGTATTAAGTTCATAAGAACAGAGTAATGCTTTAAGCAAGATGACATGATGTAGAGGGATAAACTCAAGCAATATGATATAAGCCCCATATTTTTATCCTCGATGGCAACAATACAATACGTGCCTTGCTGCCCCTGCTGTCACTGGGAAAGGACACCGCAAGATTGAACCCAAAGCCAAGCACTTCTCCCATTGCAAGAACTATAGATCTAGTAGGCCAAACCAAACGAATAATTTGAAGAGACTTGCAAGGATATAATAATCATACATAAAATATTTTAGAAAAGAATCAAATATTGTTCATAGATAATCTTGATCATAAACCAACAATTCATCGGATCTCGACAAACACACCGCAAAAAGATTACATCGAATAGATCTCCTCGTAGATCAAGGAGAACTTTGTATTGAGATCCAAAAAGCGAGAAGAAGCCATCTAGCTAATAACTATGGACCCGAAGGTCTGTGGTAAACTACTCACAACTCATTGGTGAGGCTATGGTGTTGATGTAGAAGCACTCCATGAACAATCCCCCTCCGACGAAGCTCCGAAACAGGCCCCAAGATGGGATCTCACGGGAACAGAAGGTTGCGGCGGTGGAATTAGGGTTTTCTCTGTTTCCTCGATGTTTTCAGGGTACATGAATATATATAGGAGGAAGGAGGGCATCAGGGGAGCCAGAGGAGGCCCATGAGGGTGGGGGCGCGCCTGCCCCCCTGGGCGCGCCCTGGACCCTCGTGGCCGCCTCTCTCGTTCCCTCGCATGTACTCCAAGTCCTCTGGGTAGATACGGTTCCAAAAATAACTCTCCTGAAGGTTTCATTCCGTTTGGACTCCGTTTTATATTCAATTTCTGCGAAACGCTGAAATAGGAAAAAAACCAGCAATTTGCACTGGGCCTTGGGTTAGTTGGTTAGCCCCAAAAATAATATAAAAGTGTATAATAAAGCCCATTAAACATCCAAAACAGAATATATAATAGCATGGAACAATAAAAGATTATAGATACATTGGAGACATATCAAGCATCCCCAAGCTTAATTCATGCTCGTCCTCGAGTAGGTAAATGATAAATTTTTTTTTGAATATTTACTGTGAGGCAAAGCCCCACAGCCCTTTATTAATAGAAAAGAGAGCTGTACAAACAAATACACAAACTATACAGGAAAAAAGGTGTAAAAACTACCTAAGACTAAAAATCCCTACCTCCTTTACAACAAAAAATTAACCCATGCCAGAAGTTTTGGCTTTATACAGTCCTTCACTCTATGAGCAAGTAGAGATATATCATGGATGAATTTGCACTTCCAAGCACTGAAAGTGTCTCTCTCAGCTCTGAAGGTTCTGCCATTTCTCAAGATCCAAATATTCCAAGCAGCAGTTAGCATGACCTCAAAGAAGAAAGGGTGTCTGAAGCTGGACCTTGCATGCATGATACATTGCCGAATATCAGATCCTCCTGACCAATCGATACCCAGATAATTCCATACTCTATAGCTGAAGACGCAGTTAAAAAACAGGTGCAACCTATCTTCATACACTAGCTCGCTGCAGATGAGGCAAAGATTGTCATCTTGGTTAGAGCGCCTATCGGGGGAAACTGTCCGCCACGAACACCTATGGGACCGGAGCCCCTTGTCTGTGCGGTACGAGGGCGGAGGGTGCACGAAGAGCAGATCGTAGCGAGCACGCGGGCAGTTTTACCCAGGTTCGGGCCGCGGTAGACGCGTAAAACCCTACTCCTGCTTGGTTGTGTATTGGGTTGGAGGGCTCGGGAGCTTGAAGAAGCAGCTACACCGAGCGTATGAGCGATCTAGGTTCCGAACCCCCTCCACGTTGTGCATGGGCCTCCTTTTATAGTGCAAGGGGTCACCGACAGGTGTCAACGTAGGAGAAAGGGGTAAAAACGTAAAAGAGGTGGTAGTTGTAACAGTGCGGGAACAGTGGAGCTACAGTGCAGAACAGTGGTCTATACCTACTTTGACAGTGGGGGACAAAGGCATTTAATGCCCGTCGCCGTCGACCCCAAAAGCTCCCGCCCTTGCGTCTCCGTCTGCCACGGCGATGGATCTACCACCGTGGAGCGCCACCGTGTCCCCCAGGCTGCACAGCCATCCGCCACGCGTCCCTGGATAGGCCCCAGGGCGACGCGTGGGCCGATGAGCTGGAGCGCGGGCACACAGCGCAGCCTTCCCGGCAAGCACCTTGCCGGGGCCTTGATCTTGCCGGGCCCGGGAGCTTGCCGCTCTCCGGGCCCTTGCCGGGGCGCATATAGCGCCGAGGCGTGTCTTCTAGTCTTCCTGGCAAGCTCCTCTTGCCAGGGCCTTGTGCTAGTGGGGTAGTCCTGAGCCTGGTACGGCCTTCCCGGCAAGCTCCACTTGCCGGGGTCTCGACCTTCTGTCTTGCATACTTTGTTTTTGAATGGCTTAATAAGGAGCAGAAAGGTCTCCGGCGAGCACGCGGTAAACCTTGCCGCAGGAAGCTGCAACTGCCCGTGCACAAGTTGGGGTACTGAGGTACCCCTACCTTAGTACACCGACAGGAGCCCCCGGGCCTGGGCCACACACGGTGCCGAGCGCTGTTGGGCCAGGCCCAAAACAGTGCACGGGCACCCGCGGCCCGCGGCGCGCCGAATCCACTTCCGTATCCGCCGCATCCCACTGTAACGGCACGCGTCGATTGCGGCGTCGTGGGATGGGAGTGCCCACGATCTCTTAATGGAAAGGGCGAAACGCCCCCCACTCCCCCATAAAAGCAGAGGAAGCAGGCGCGGTTCCCCTCCTTGCGCTTTCATTGCTTCTCCTTCTTCCTCCAGAGATCCCTCTTGCGCTCTGCTTCCGCACCTCCGCCGCCGCCGAGCTCTTCGTCCCCCTCCTTCCGCCGCGTCCGCCATGGCCCCAAAGACCGACAAGGCGAAGGCGGAGAAATCCAAGAGGGAGAAGTCGGAGCAAGCGGCGAAGCTCGCCGCGTATCGGAAGCAGCATCTCGTCTTCCCGCCGAGGCTCGGCGCGCGGGAGCTCTGGAACAAGTACTACTTGTTCTGGGCCAAGGAAACCAAGGCGCACCCCCGCACGCGAGCGTATCCGGCCGTCGCCAAGGACAGCTACCCCGGCGGGTACTATTTCTTCGCAGCTTTCTTCCACTGCGGTCTGTGTCCCCCTTTCTCGAATTTCTTCTGCGATGTCATGCATACCTACGGCCTCCATCTCCTTGACTTCACCCCCAACGCCATCCTCACCATGGCGGTTTTCGCACATATGTGCGAAAACTTCATAGGAATACACCCAAATGTAGCGCTTTTTAGGCACTTTTTCACTCCTAGAGCGGAGGCCGACGCCCCCCTCTCCGGAGGAATCTCTTGGGTTTTCTGTCTGAATAAAAAGGGATCTTACTTGCCGGGAGAGCTCCGCGGCAAGTGGGAGGAATGGCGCGCGGAGTGGTGCTGGGTCGTCGAAGACCAGCCGCAGGCTTTCACTGCGCCGCGCACAACACCCATCGTGCGCGGCAGGGACTGGAGCGAGCTGGACTCGGACGACATCAAGCTCGACATCGCCCTCGTCCGGATTCTTCGTCTTCGGGTGGCACAGCTGTCTGTTGCAGAGGTGGGCGCAGACTTCCTTCGCCGCCGCATCGCCCCTCTCCAAGACAGGAAGAGGCCGGCCTGGGAGTACGGCGGCCCGGCGGATATAATGAGGCTGCGCCCCGGGCTCAACTTCAACTTCACGACGCTGGAGCTGAAGGGGATGGTCCGGGAACTCTTCAAGTATGACCCGGCACACCCTGAGTGGTTCCGAGCTCCCCGGGGAGTGGTGCCGCTCTGCAACAGCGCCGTCCGGGATCGTCTCCTCGCCATGATGCCCGCATGCGATTCGCACGGCGTGGACCGCACGTGGATCGCGCCCAAGCCCATCGACGTCCTCAACTTCTACGACAACCTCGTGGAGGTGGCGGAGAACAAGAACGACGTCAAGGAGCACACGCGGGACACCACCGACCAGGAGATTGCCTATATGGCTTCTCGGGCTGAAGAGGCCGCTGCAGCCGCAGCGGCAGGAGACTTCGGGTACACGCCTGAAGAGGCGGAGGTTGCGGACGCGTCCAGCCAGGCGGAGGAGGCGGAGATCCGCAGATTGCTGCAACTCCCTCCCGACGCACTCGCCGGGGTCCCCTCTCTGAGGCACTCCGGGATCCATGGGATCGCGGCGGAGGCCGCGGCAAGGGATGGAGCTGCCGGAGGGAACAGAGGCGCCGCGGGAAGCGGAGGCGCCGGAGGAAGCGGAGGCGCCAAGGGGAAGGAGGTTGCAGCACAGGGCGCGGGGCCTAGCGGGCCGGCCGAGGAAGAGGAGGAGGAGGAGGCCGCGGACTCCGGCGGATCTACGGAGCTCTACGCCGACGACCTCTCCTCGTCGGAGAGCTCCCCGCCCCCGGCAAGCCCAAGGCAGTCTCCACCGAAGCGTCTCCGTAAGACGGCGACGGGAGAGAGGGCGCAAGCGCCCCGGCAACAACCACCTCGCCGGGCAGCTCCCCGGGGGAGCCAAGCCGCGCCAAGGGCGGCCGGCGTGCCGGCCACAGCAGAGGCGGCCCGCACGCGGGCCACGACGGAGGCGCCTCGCAGGCCGGCGCTGAGCCGACAGGGGTCTTCTCGGAGCGGAGCAGCGGCTCCGCCCGCTCCTCGGGCGCCGGCTACCACAGGGGCTGGGTCTTCGCAGCCCCCAGCCCCGGGGACCACCAAGCGCGCGAGGGAATCTTCGTCTTCCGCTCCTCGCGCCGACGCGCCCACGGTGGAGTACGACTTCTCCGCCCTGAGCAAGGACGACGAGGAGGATCAGGAGTAAGGATCCGGGATCTTACACCTTCTTGAGTTTTGTCTTGATTATTGTTGAAGCTGACTTCGTTTGTTGCTTTGATTTCAGGACCTTGGTTCAGCGCGCGGCGAAGAAGGCCAAGGCGCCTGTGGTCGAGGTCGCCGAAGGCTCGGTCGCCGCGGCAACAGGGGACGTGCCGGAGCCGAACCTGCCGGACCCGAGCGCTGCTCCGAGGAGCAGCCCCCAGCGCAGCCCCCAGCGTAAGTCTGGGGTTCATTCTTTCGCTTGCCGGGACGCGCTTGGGGAGTTAATCTTGTCTTCATATCTTGATGTTTCTTATCTTGATTTGTGCAGAGGTGGAGCCACAGCGGGAAGAGCGCCCGGAGACCGTCATCGAGGAGACGCAGGCCCCGCCGTCCCCGCCAAGGCCGAACTCTCCGGCGAGGGAGAGTGCTCCGCCAAGGGCGGGTACTCCGCCAAGGCAGAGTACCCCGCCAAGGGCGAGCAGCCCGGCGAGGGCGGCCACTCCGCCAAGGCAGAGCTCCCCGGCGAGGGAGCCCGCCGCTGAGGACGTCCGCCAAGGTATGCCTTGTATTTTGCCTTCTTGGCTTCGTCTCTTTTTGGATCTTTGCTTGAACTTCTTTTTCTTCTTCTTCTTTTTAGATCCTCCTCCTCCCGAGCCGATGGAGACTGAGGTCATCAACATCGAGGACGAGGAGGGCGCGCAGGGCGGCGGTGGCGACGTCCCTGTCGTTGAGGACGCGGCGAGAACCGCCGAGCCGGCCGCGCAGGAGACCGCTCCGGCTGCGGACGCAGCGGCCGGGGAGGGGGACGGCGACCGCACTGCCGACCCGGAGGTGGCGGGAGCATCAGATGCTGCACCGGCCGCCGACCCCTCCGCCAGCAAGGAGCAGGGTTACTACCTTGAGGCCCCCAATGGCGTCTTCATCCAGATGCCGTGGGGGTCTTCATCGCGAGCTCCCGCGGAGGGCGAGGCGTTTGACGGAGAAGTCCTCGCCTCCGCGGGCCTGAAGATTGTCGAGGCGCCCGGCGGGAGCGAAGGGCCCGAGGAGGAAAAGCTGCTCCACCAGCTCCTGGCCCTTTACCGGGCCAGGCAGGCGAAGCTCGCTTCCCGGGAAGCCCTTGCCGCCAAGGCCGCCGCGGAGATGGAGAAGCGCGCGGCGGAGCTCAGCGCCGCCAACCAGGCGGCCCTCCGCGAGGTGGCGGAGGAGCGTGAGCGGCTCGCCGGCGAGTACCAGGAGTGGGTGTTGGAGAAGGCTGAGGCTGAGGAGCAGCAGCGGCTCGCCGGGGTTGAGCTGTCCCGGCGAGAAGGAGAGCTCGCGCAGCGGAAGGTCGAGCTCGACTCCCATGAGGAGGACCTTGCCGCTCGCGAGACGGCCCTTGGCGGGGAATTGAAGGAGGCGAAAGCCACAGCGGTTGCCGCGGAAAACGCCAAGAAGGAGCTCGCCGCCAAGGTCGTACAGTTGGAGAAGGCGCTGAAGGTGAGCGCGGAAAAGGTTGCCGCGCTCATCACGGAGCGCGAGAAGGACGCCCACACAAACTCAGAGCTCCAGGTGAGCCTTTCTAAGAGGGGCGACGAGTTGAAGGCCGCCAAGGACTCCATCGAGGACCTGGAGTTGAAGGTCACTACGCTGAAGGATTCGCTCGACGCTGCCCGGGCTCGGGAGACCAAGCTGAAGGAGGAGCTCCGCAAGGAGCGGACCTTGGTGGAGAGCGTCAACAAAGCATCCGAGCTCTTCCGCCAGACCATTGAGGTATGGACCGAAGACTTGGTATCTTCCGCGTCCAACATCGACCAGGAGCTGCTGGCGCTGAAGGTCGAACATCTCATCTACTCCCCGGATCCGGATCTCCCGCACAGCGCCAAGCTCAGCCTCTTCTTCAGAGGGATCACGTCGGCCCTGGCAGGTCTCCGGAACCAAATCCCCGCGCAGCTGGCCGAGGAGTCGCGCCTGCTCTGCGCGGGAACTCTGGAGCGGGTGCTGACGAAGATCGTGTACCGCAACCCGGGGATCAATCTCACCAACGTCCTTCGCAGCTTGCCGGCTGATGCGAACACGGAGGCCCTGAAGGAGCAGGTCGCCCACATCATCGCCAAGGTGGCCAAGCTCTCCAGGAAGGAGGGCGACCGCGTAGATTAGGCCTCCATTATCTTTATCTTTTTGTTGCTGCACATTATGTTATGAACTCATTAGTCCATTGCGACAAGTTATCCTTTGTAAGATATTTATCTCATTTTGATCAATCAGTGCAATGTTATCTTCCTTGTCTTAATCCTTGACTTTGTATGTTTTTCACCCTACGCTCCCGGGGAGCTTGCCGGCGAGGGGCCCTTTGCCGCGAGCGCTGAGTGCTGGACTCTGAGCGGCCTGCTGGCCAAGGTCTTACCGGCAAGCAACCTCGCCGCGGCTAGTCGCAACGCACTTAGCCTGCTGAGCGTGCTCGGAAACGAAACAAGGGCGCGACACTTGTCGCAGCTCACTTAAATCGTTGAGCGAACTCAAAAACAAGATAAGGGTGCGGCAAGCCACGGGTAGGTTCCTCCGCGCACAGGTTTTCCATACAAAGTGTGATTGTTCAAGGAAGACAACTAAAATTTAAAATTTGAACTGGTCAAATTCTTAACAACTTAGCTTTCATATATTGCTTGCTTTCTGGTAAGGCTTCTCTTTCTTGAACAACACTTGGTTCCTCCTCCACCTCCTCCCCCCCCGGCAAACTTGTGCGCGAGGAAAGTTCCTTCTGCTTAAGAGGAAAGAAAAGGGAGAGGGAAACAAGTATATGGCCTTTCGGCGTTGTAATGCTTACCGGATTCGTGTGTCGCACAAGTTGCCAAATAACTCATGCAAATAGCAAAGAAAAGCATGCAAAAGGCAAATAGCGCAAAACACGGAAACTTTACTGATGCACGGGGTCTGCGCTCGGCTTTGTACAAAGGGTTACATGCAACAGCGGCAAAGCTTGTACAAAAGGTGGTTGCCGGAGCGGATCACGGCAACCGCGCCTTAGGGGTGAAACTTGCGAAGATGCTCTATGTTCCAGGAGTTGCTCACCGGTAAGCCTTCTTCGGTCTCAAGGCGGACAGCGCCGGGCCTTGTGACTTGTCTCACCCGATAAGGGCCTTCCCACTTCGGCGTCAACTTGTTGGAATTCTTGGCGGACTGAACACGCCGAAGAACAAGGTCGCCTTCCTCGAGACTCCTGGCCTTGACCTTGCGGCTATGGTAGCGACGCAAGGCTTGCTGGTATCGAGCAGCTCGTACAGCAGCCTGGAGACGTCCCTCCTCGAGGAGCAACGCGTCATCTTGCCGCAGTTGCTCTTGCTCGAGCTCATCATAAGCGAGCACTCGAGGAGATCCGTATACGAGTTCCGTGGGGAGAACTGCCTCTGCTCCATAGACTAGAGCAAAGGGTGTCTGTCCGGTGGCTCGACTTGGTGTCGTTCTGATTGACCAAAGAGCCGCCGGTAGCTCCTCTATCCAATTTCTTCCGCACTTGCGCAGCCTGTCAAAGGTCCTTGTCTTGAGTCCGCGCAGCACTTCAGCATTGGCCCTCTCCGCTTGACCGTTGCTCCTCGGGTGAGCAACAGAAGCGAAACAGACCTTGGCGCCAAGGTCTTGGACGTACTACATGAAGGTGCGACTAGTGAATTGTGTACCGTTGTCGGTGATGATCCTGTTAGGGATCCCGAAACGGCAAACAATTGACCTGAAGAACCTGACCGCTGACTGTGCCGTCACCTTTCTCACTGGCTCCACTTCTGGCCACTTTGTGAACTTGTCGATTGCAACGTACAAGTACTCAAAGCCCCCGACGGCTCGGGGGAAGGGGCCGAGGATATCGAGCCCCCAGACCGAGAAGGGCCAGGACAAAGGGATTGTTTGGAGAGCTTGAGCTGGCTGATGAATCTGCTTTGCATGGAACTGGCACGCTTCACACTTGGTTACTAGTGCAGTTGCATCTTGGAGGGCTTCTTGCCAAAAGAACCCTTGCCGGAAAGCTTTCCCGGCAAGTGCCCTTGCGCCAATGTGATGGCCGCATATGCCTCCCTGTATTTCCGCCAACAGCTTCTGTCCATCTTCCCTGGAGATGCACTTCAACCTGACACCATTGAGTCTTCTTCTGTACAGCTCGTTATCCACAAACTGGTACATACTTGACTGCCTGGTTATCTTTTCTATCTCTTCTGGGTCGTCGGGAAGTTCTCCAGTTTGAAGAAAACGGACGATCTGCTGCGCCCATGCCGGAGCCTGAGGCTCGATGGTAAGGACTAAAGGCTCGAGGGCCGCTGCGGGAACCTCCGCTTCTACGGCAAGGACCTGTGGTTCTGCCGGAGCTGATGGTCCCCCGGCAAGCTCGCCGGGGCGAGGCTTGTCGGGAACGCTTGCTTCAACTGTACAAGCCCGAGGACTTGCAGGAGCAAACTGTTCCTCAGCGTTCTGGTTGTTGATCTTGGGGACCTTGGCGGCGGTTTCAGGAAGATCCGCCGGCAAGTAGTCGCCGGAGACCAACTTTCTCTTCTTGGACTGTCCCATTGATGGTGTAACGGATGGTTGAGTCAGCTTGAGCAAGAAGGTCCCTGGTTCCACAGGTAACTTCATCGAAGCACACTTTGAGAGGCCATCTGCAATTTCATTTTGAGCTCTCGGGACGTGCTCCATCTGCAGACCTTCAAAGTGCTCTTCAAGCTTTCTCACTTCATCGACATAAGCTTCCATCAAAGGGCTCTGATAGTTCTTGTTAACTTGCCGGACCACCAACTGAGAATCCCCCCGCACAATCAGCTTCCTGATCCCAAGTTCGGCCGCAATTCTGAGGCCGGCGAGCAAGCCTTCATATTCTGCGGTGTTGTTTGTCGCTTGCTCCCTGGGAAAGTGCATCTGGATAACATATTTGAGGTGCTCTCCGGTGGGCGCGATGAGTACCACGCCAGCACCGGCGCCTTGCAGCGAGAAGGCACCGTCAAAATACATTACCCATTCACTTGTCGCTTCTTGTACGGGTGCACTTGTTTCTTGGACTTCTTCATCGGGCGTTGGGGTCCACTCAGCTATGAATTCTGCCAAAGCTCGGCTCTGGATGGTTGAAGTACTTTCAAACTTGAGTCCAAAGCTTGACAGCTCCAGTGCCCACTCAACGATCCTGCCTGTTGCTTCTGGGTTATGCAATATCCTTTTCAGCGGAAAGCGAGTGACCACTGTTATCTCATGGGCTTGGAAGTAATGGCGCAGCTTTCTCGAGGCCATGAGGAGGCCGAAAAGCAATTTTTGCACACCAGAGTACCTTGACCTAGCCCCTGGAGAAGGGAACTTACAAAATACACTGGGCGCTGCACCATCTTCTTCCGCACCTCATCTTGTTCCTGCGCAGAGTTATCCTTGTCGGGGCCAGAGCTTGCCGGAGCAGCCCCCTGCTTGTCGGCGGATTCGTTTGCCGGTGGTGCTGACTCCTCGTCGGACTCCCTCTCCGCTACTAACGCAGCACTAACCACCTGGTTGGTTGCCGCTAGGTATAGCAACAACTTTTCCTGTGGTCTAGGTGCGACAAGTATTGGAGTGGAGGACAGGTACCGTTTCAAATCCTGCAGCGCCGCCTCCGCTTCCGGAGTCCACTTCATGGGACCTGCCTTCTTCAAAATTTTGAAGAAAGGTAGGGCGCGTTCTGCAGACTTCGAAATGAACCTACTGAGGGCAGCCACACAACCTGCAAGCCTTCAGACATCCTTGACGCGCTTTGGGGCCTCTATCTGCTCAATTTCTTTAATCTTGTCAGGGTTGGCTTCAATCCCCCTTTGTGACACAAAGAACCCGAGAAGCTTGCCGGAGGGGACTCCAAAGACGCACTTCTCGGGGTTCAACTTGAGCTGTATTCTGTGCAGGTTCTGAAATGTCTCTTCTAAATCTTGAATCAGGGTATCCTTGCTCTTGCTCTTCACCACGATGTCATCCATGTAAGCCTCTACATTTCTGTGGATCTGTGGCTCAAAAGCAGTGTATACTACCCTTGCAAAGGTTGAGCCTGCATTCTTCAACCCAAATGGCATGCGTATGAAGCAATAAGTGCCACATGGGGTGATAAATGCAGTCTTCTCTTCATCTTCTTTGGCCATGAAAATCTGATGATAGCCTGAGTATGCATCAAGAAAACAGAGTAGCTCACATCCGGCAGTGGAGTCAACGATCTGGTCAATGCGCGGCAAAGGGAATGGATCCTTGGGACATGCTTTATTCACATCGGTGAAGTCTATACACAGCCTCCATTTCCCATTGGCCTTGCGCACGACGACTGGATTTGCCAACCACGTCGGATGGATCACACCTCTAACTAGGCCAGCTGCTTCTAGCTTCTTGATTTCCTCGTTGATGAATTCTTGGCGCTCCACGGCTTGCTTCCTCACTTTCTGCTTGATGGGCCGCGCATGAGGACAAACAGCAAGCTTGTGCTCAATTACCTTCCTGGGAACACCGGGGATGTCAGATGGTTGCCAGGCAAACACATCGACATTCGCCCGCAGGAAGGCAACGAGCGCGCTTTCCTATTTGCTGTCAAGCGTGGCGCTGATGGTGAAGGTACCACCAGTGCCGTCCTCCTTGGCGGACACTTTCTTGGTTGCCGGAGGAGCAGCCATTCCTTTCTTACTCTTGCCGGTGGAGCTCGATGGAACGTCCTCGATGGCAGTGCAGCACTCCGAAGAGGTGCGGTTGCCGGAGTGGGTCCCAGAGCACTTGCCGGACTTGGTCTTCGTCTTCTTCCCCCCGGGAGCTTCAGCGGCAAGAGTATCCTTCTCGGTCGCGGCTGCCGCATCCCGGTAGATCTTGTCGGCGCAAACAAGCGCATCCTTCTTGTCGCCGTGGACAGTGATGACGCTTATCGGCCCCGGCATCTTGAGTACGTTGTAAGCATAATGGGAAGCTGCCATGAACTTGGCGAGGGCAGGACGGCCGAGTATTCCATTGTAAGGCAATGGAATATCGGCGACGTCGAAGGTGATGCGCTCAGTCCTGAAGTTGAGCTCCCCGCCAAAGGTCACCGGCAGAGTAATCTTTCCCTTGGGCTTGCTCCTTCCCGGGTTGATTCCTTGGAACGAACCGGTTTCTTCGAGCTCGCCATCTGGAATCTGGAGTTTCTTGATCACAGCAGAGGAGATCAAGTTCAGCCCGGCCCCGCCGTCAACCAACATTTTGGTGACCTTGAGGTTGCGGATGGTGGGAGAGACCAGCATCGGCAAGCACCCGACCGCAGTGGTGCGGTCAGGGTGATCCTCAAGATCAAAAACGATGGGCGTGCTGGACCATTTGAGGAGCCTGCGCGACTCCACGGGCGGCTCCGCTGCATTCACCTCACGCACCCACTGCTTGAGTTGGCAGTGGGAGGTGTGCAGAGAGGCGCCACCGTCGACGCACAGGACCTCTGTGGCCTTCTGGAACTCCTGCTCGCTGTTATCTTCGTCCTCCATGTCTTCGTCGTCGTCTTCTTCGTCCTTGTCGCGGCCCCGGGGAGGTCGATCTCCTTGCCGCTGCTTAGCCTTGCCGCGGCGTCCTCCCCGGCCGTTGAATGGCCGCTTCTTGCTGGGCTCTTCGCCGCCACCTTGGGCCTTCTCCTTGTCGCGCCTCTCGTACTCAGCTTTCTGCTGCTCGACGAGGTACTCGACGCGCTTGCAGTTGGAGAGATCGTGACCCTTGGTGCGGTGAATCTTACAGTATTGCTTGTCGGAGCTACCCGGCTTGTCGGCTGCCGCTACAGGGGCGGGCTCCTTGCCGGAGCCGCCAGCCTGCGTTTGTTTGGCGGGAGCCTCCTTGCCGGACTTCTCGACGGCAAACACCTCTTTCTTGCCTTTCCTTCTGTTATTCCGCCGCCGGCTCTTCTTTGCCGGGGCGGCTTCGTCGCTGTCGCTTCCTCCTGCGCCAGCATCCTCCCCGGGGAGTCTCCTCCCCTCTTCCGCGCGTGCGCACTTGTCAGCCAAATCATAGAGCTCGCTGACATCCCGAATCTTCGTCATCGCCATTTCTTCACGCATGCGGCGGTTACGCACGTTCTGGTGGAACGCGCTGATAACCGCGGCAGGGTGGACATCGGGGATGTTGTGCTGCACTCGGCTGAAGCGTTGGATATACTTGCGCAGGGTTTCGCCTTCCTTCTGGGCCAGAATGTGGAGATCGCTCTCCTGGCCGTGGGGTTTGTGGCCGCCGGTGAAGGCGCCAACAAACTGGTGGCAAAGGTCGGCCCAAGAAGAGATGGAACCTTCCGGCAAGTGCATGAGCCACGAACGGACGTTCGGCTTTAGCACGAGCGGGAAGTAATTCGCCAAGATCTTCTCGTCGCGCCCCCCGGCAGCTTGCACTGCGATGGTGTAGACGCTAAGAAACTCCGAGGGGTGCGTCTTGCCGTCGTACTTCTCCGGTACGTCGGGCTTAAAATTCTTCATGCTGGGCCACTGGACGCGCCGCAGCTCGCGGGTGAACGCAGGGCAGCCTGCCGCGTACGGCAAGTCGCCTGGTTCACCGGGCGCGCGCGCGTCGACAGCGTCCTCAGCCCTCCGGTCTGATTGTCGCCGAGCTTCTCGGCGGCGCTCGATTCTGGTTCGAGCGTCTTCTTGTTGCCGGTCGTCGAGGACCTGGCGCTGGTCCCGACGGGCCCGCGGGTCCGACGAGGCTGTGGAGCCGTCGTCGGCGTTGTTCTGGCGGGGCGGCGTCTTCTGCTTCCGCTGCGGGGAGTGCGCGCTTGTCGCACCCCCGGCGGTCTTGTCGCCGTCGGCCTTCGTCTTCTCAGCTTGCCGCGGCCGCGAGGCCGACGGCTGCTGTGGAGAGTCGTTGTTGGCGAAGGCGATCAGGCTCTGGATGGTGGCCCTCCAGTCCTCGGCCTTGTCTGCCGCTGGAGGGAAGTCGAGGAGCAGTTGCGCCCTTGCGAGCGCTTCTGCTGGAGTGGAGGGGAACGCGGGCGAGCGGTGCGAGGAGCGGGATACGCTCGGACTTCTAACGATGTTAGAAGGAGCGGGGTCCCGCGCCGGCGCCTTCGCTTTCCTTGTGCCCGGACGGGGGTCCGGGGCGTCCCGCGAGCCTCCGGTTTGGCCTTGCCCCAGCAAGCGGATACCACCTCCTGTGGTATGGCGCTGCTGGGTCGTCGTGTGCTGAGATGGACGCGGCGCGTCCACGGAGACCGAGGTTCGGTCGTCCGTCCTGTTCTTGGATCTGGTGGCGCCGTGAGTGTCCTCGCCGGCGACCACCCTTCCGACGGCATCTCCCCCGCCCACCGTTGGCTCTGGTGGCGGCGGGTGAGACGCAGACGGGCCTCCGACCTCCGAAGCCTTCTTCTTCGGTGTAATGCCCAGGATGGGACTATACCTCCTACGTGTCGAGGCACGACTTAAAGGTATAAGCCCATCCTAGAATGATCTCAAGTTTGGTATCTTTGCACAACTCATGTAAAAGAGGGATTAAAATGCAAAAGGAGATAGTTGGCTTACACTCGCCACTTCACACAATACATTACATAAACAATCATCATTCAGAACATCACAACCCGACTACGGGTGAAGATCCAAAAGCAAGATACCAAAAACAACAAAAGCCACAGGTCAGGATCGAATCCTAGTAGAAACCACTACTGAACATCGAAACGTTACAAGCAAACGGCCACAAGCTTCAACGAGCTCCTGGTGAAGCACTGAACCAGCTCCTGCATCAAACTCGGCTGAACCTGCATCTGGTGTGGTGAAGTAACTGTGAGCCACAGAGGACTCAGCAATCCCGTTCCCGGGTAACACGACTATTTAAGCCTTGGGTGAGGACAAGGCCGAAGAAAGAACGAGAGGTGAAGGAACAAACAAGAGTCTGCAGCAGCAACTAGCACTAACTTACGTAAAAGAGAGCGAGAAGAGAAGAGCATCGGTCGAAAGATGATCACGAAGTGATCCTAACTAAAGCCGGTCAAACATAACCCCACCATGTTCAACTTCCGAATCCCTATTCGGAAATTGACAGTCACGGTACACACGGTGGTAGTGTATTAGAAACATTGTGTCAAGTTATCTACAACCGGAATTAACAAGCTCCCATCTGCCACATAACCGCGGGCACGGCTTTCGAAAGTTCAAACCCTGCAGGGGTGTTCCAACTTGGCCCATCACAAGCCCACGATCCGCGGAGTCGCAACTCCATAGTTGGGAAGACCCGAGTATTCTCGGAATCCCGTGCTCGAGTTAAACCGAACTAAGGTAAGGCTAATCCAGCAAATCCTCCCGGCGTGTCGACACCCTGATAGTAGCCGCGCGTATCTAGGTCTCAGGACACGACCGGATGAGACATCCTACGGGTTTTTACCAAACCTCAAGTTTCCTTGAGGTGGCCCCGCAGTCCGCTCGTTTCGGACCAACACTCATGAGGAGCACTGGCCCGGGGGGTTGAATTAAGATAAAAGGGATAGCTAGTCCACATGCAAGTTTTATTAGTTATTAGGCAAATAGTACCAATGTTGGGACTTGCTGGAAAAGACTTAGCACTTAGCGGTTTATCAAGGGGGTCCCATACACCCCAACCGTGTTAGGAACGCATAATCAAGGAACATAACACCGGCTTATACGGATCCTAACGGCATGAGTGGAACAAAACACCAAGCAAAAGGCTTAGCCTTCCACCCTGCCAGTATATAGATGATTTCATTTAAGCATTTATATAGTGTGATATAACCCAACCAAACTTCAACATGAAGCAAGCATCTTCAATCTTCACCTGCAACTAGCAATGCTATAAGAAGGGCTGAGCGAAGCGTACTTAGCCAAGCAACGGTTTGCGTAGGTAGGGTGGTTAAACATGGCAATGGTTACAATAGGAGGCTGACAGGAAAACATAGGCATCGAGGCAAAACTATAGATCGAGACTACTAGCAATAGGCAAAGATAGTAATGGTATCCGGGTTCGGTCATCTTGCCTGGGATTCCACAAGGGAGAAGAACGGATCCAAGAAGAAGACGAAGCAACAGACGAGCGAATCCTCACAACTCCGGAACGAAACCGAAGCTAACAAGAGAAGCAACCGGAAAGAAAGAACAACACGGTAAACACACAAGCATAAACAAGGCATAAGATGCACATCCAAGTATGATGCATGTCCGGTTTAATATGCATGGCATGGCAAAGTGCACAAACAACACTACAAGTTAAGTGGAGCTCAATATGCAACGAGTTGCATATTGACGAAACACCACAATTAATTATTTAATTGTCTCTTGTTATTAACAAGACAAGATTAAATGTTTTTAGCATGGCAAGAGGTGAAGCATAAAGAAACTACACTATCAAGGCATTTTAAATGAGGCCGGAGAATAACAACAACATATCCGGAAAAACCTCATGAGCATGTTTAATAATTATAAGCAAACAACATTAAACATTCAAGGTTGTTAACATGATGCGGATGACATGATCAAGTTTTATGCAAGTTTTATTAAAAGGTTGACTTAAAAGAGATATGAAGCATTTGTCACCGTGGTGGATAGAAAGGGTGCCACGGCAACGATCCGAAATGATGCAAAGGCAACAGCTCGGTTCCGATAACTCGTTGAGAGTCCGGTGCAAAAGATAGAATCGACATGAGCGAGTCAAACGAGATGAAAGTGGGTGGATCCCGTTACCGGGTTCCCACGAGTCGGTGACGAGGCAACCGAGGAACATGACAAGGTGGAACGGGCACGAAGCACACACGGGAAACATTTCATACAACACAACAAGCATGCACACGGGTCATCCACGGGGTCGTCTCGTTATACCTTTGAAGCGTGCGTTTCGGGGCGGTTCGAGACGTAGAGGAAGAAGTCGTTCTCGTTCCGAAGAGGAAGTAGCCGTTCACGGGGTGTAGTGGAAGTAGAGGAAGTAGTCGTTCTCGCAACTCGTAGAGGAAGTAGTGGTTCACGGCCGAAGAGGAAGTAGATGTTCGGGCGACGGTAGTCGTACACGGCGACGGTAGTCGTTCACGTTTCGTAGCCGTAGATGTTCGTGTCGGTGTCGTGGTACTTGGACGTATCGGAGAGGAACTTGAGCCGTAGTGGTACATGTCGTTTCCGGGCGTCGGTAGACGAACTCGTTACGTAGATGTACACGTCGTCGAGGTACTTGTCGCGAAGAGGTACTTGGTCGGGTCGCCGTGTAGTCGTTCTCGTCCGTAGCCGTTCAACATCACGTGTAGAGGTACTTGTCTCGAACTTGCCGTTTTATCGATCCCGTAGCTGTACATGTCAACCTGGAGACATACAGCAGCAACAAAACAAACAAAGAAAAAAGGCAGCAAGGGGCAAGCAACTTGGCGAAAGGAACACAGCAGCAACAGCGGTGGTTTTTGGCGCCGGATCCGGTGCTGGACGCGCAAGGCGCTGCAGAGGAACGGAACTGCGGACGAAGCAAGGAGGAAGGGCGTCGGGGAGGCTTCGACCTGGGCTCCTGGTCGGATGAAGCAGGGGAAAAGGAGCGAGGGAGGCCACGGCGAGGGAAGAAGGGCCTGGCCGCGGCGCTCGGTCGCCGGGCGACGGGAGGGCGCACGGGGGTTCGGCCCGGCTGGGAAGGGCGCCAGTGCCTTGTCGCGGCGGCGGCTGGCAGTAGCCATGGCTGGCCGGAGGGAGGAACCGGCTGGAGGAGGGGCGCTCGGGGCTGGATCCGCGCTGCAGTCGCTGGGCTCGTGGCGCCCGTCCTGGACGCCGCTGCGGGCGAGGGACTCGCGCGAGGGGGCCGATCCTGGCCAGCCCTGGAGGACGGGGAGGGAGCCAGCGCGGGGCGGTCGCCGGCTGCTGGCGAGGCAGAGGCCTCGCGCGCGTAGGGAGAGAAGAGGGGCGCTGCGGTCGAGGGATCGGGGCTCGGGAAGGGATCGAGAGGAGGAGCGGGAATGCGCTGCGAGGAGAGAAACAAGGCAGACGCTCGGCTTGGAGGAGGAGGAAGGAAGACGGGAGAGGGAGATCGAGCTCGAGCCAGAAGGGGGGGTGCGGGGGATGCGGGAGAGTGGGAAGCGAACGAGGGAACGGGGCGAACGAGAGGATGCCTG
>LR738712.1:120885670-120899825 GCA_902687465.1 Secale cereale | reverse complement strand
CTCGGTTCCGATAACTCGTTGAGAGTCCGGTGCAAAAGATAGAATCGACATGAGCGAGTCAAACGAGATGAAAGTGGGTGGATCCCGTTACCGGGTTCCCACGAGTCGGTGACGAGGCAACCGAGGAACATGACAAGGTGGAACGGGCACGAAGCACACACGGGAAACATTTCATACAACACAACAAGCATGCACACGGGTCATCCACGGGGTCGTCTCGTTATACCTTTGAAGCGTGCGTTTCGGGGCGGTTCGAGACGTAGAGGAAGAAGTCGTTCTCGTTCCGAAGAGGAAGTAGCCGTTCACGGGGTGTAGTGGAAGTAGAGGAAGTAGTCGTTCTCGCAACTCGTAGAGGAAGTAGTGGTTCACGGCCGAAGAGGAAGTAGATGTTCGGGCGACGGTAGTCGTACACGGCGACGGTAGTCGTTCACGTTTCGTAGCCGTAGATGTTCGTGTCGGTGTCGTGGTACTTGGACGTATCGGAGAGGAACTTGAGCCGTAGTGGTACATGTCGTTTCCGGGCGTCGGTAGACGAACTCGTTACGTAGATGTACACGTCGTCGAGGTACTTGTCGCGAAGAGGTACTTGGTCGGGTCGCCGTGTAGTCGTTCTCGTCCGTAGCCGTTCAACATCACGTGTAGAGGTACTTGTCTCGAACTTGCCGTTTTATCGATCCCGTAGCTGTACATGTCAACCTGGAGACATACAGCAGCAACAAAACAAACAAAGAAAAAAGGCAGCAAGGGGCAAGCAACTTGGCGAAAGGAACACAGCAGCAACAGCGGTGGTTTTTGGCGCCGGATCCGGTGCTGGACGCGCAAGGCGCTGCAGAGGAACGGAACTGCGGACGAAGCGAGGAGGAAGGGCGTCGGGGAGGCTTCGACCTGGGCTCCTGGTCGGACGAAGCAGGGGAAAAGGAGCGAGGGAGGCCACGGCGAGGGAAGAAGGGCCTGGCCGCGGCGCTCGGTCGCCGGGCGACGGGAGGGCGCACGGGGGTTCGGCCCGGCTGGGAAGGGCGCCAGTGCCTTGTCGCGGCGGCGGCTGGCAGTAGCCATGGCTGGCCGGAGGGAGGAACCGGCTGGAGGAGGGGCGCTCGGGGCTGGATCCGCGCTGCAGTCGCTGGGCTCGTGGCGCCCGTCCTGGACGCCGCTGCGGGCGAGAGACTCGCGCGAGGGGGCCGATCCTGGCCAGCCCTGGAGGACGGGGAGGGAGCCAGCGCGGGGCGGTCGCCGGCTGCTGGCGAGGCAGAGGCCTCGCGCGCGCAGGGAGAGAAGAGGGGCGCTGCGGCCGAGGGATCGGGGCTCGGGAAGGGATCGAGAGGAGGAGCGGGAATGCGCTGCGAGGAGAGAAACAAGGCAGACGCTCGGCTTGGAGGAGGAGGAAGGAAGACGGGAGAGGGAGATCGAGCTCGAGCCAGAAGGGGGGGTGCGGGGGATACGGGAGAGTGGGAAGCGAACGAGGGAACGGGGCGAACGAGAGGATGCCTGGCGGCGGTCGGGGGGGAACGAGAGGGACTGAAGCTAGGGTTTGGATGGGGAGGCTGCGGGCTGGTTGAGGTGAGGAGAGTTGGGCCGAAGTGGGCCGAAGAGAGGAGGGAAGAGGAGATAGGCCAGGGAGAAAAAGAAGGGAGGAGAGGCCTGGGCTGGCTGCTCCTTTTTATTAACAAAACTGCTGCTGTTTTACTAAAAAAAAACAGAAAACAACAACAAGAAGAAAGAAGGGAGGTGCTAGGAAAGGAGTTAGGGCAAGGGGTAAAAACCCTGGACTCACAAAAATGTCAGGGATTTAAATAAAATAGAAGGAGGTTTTTTGGAAGAACCTCGAACAACGGAAAAGAATTAAGACAAGGTTTAGAAGTAGCAACTCGAAGTGGAATAAACATGGGGAATTTGCAAGTGTGTTGGGGTAAATTCCAACAATGGAATAATTAATAAATATAGCTCCCTAATATTAGGAGGCTTTTATATGTTATAAAAAGAAGTCATCTTCCCTCGATTTAAATGGACCGAAGGTCCACACAATTTATTTAAGTTGAGATGCAAAATAAAATAATGACATGATGGCATGATGACATGATGCAATGCAAAAATAAACAACACAAGCACAAAAGAACACACGGGCAACCCGGAACATCTGGAATCTTCTGGAATCTTCTGGGACGTCGGTCTCGGGCGTCACATTCGGGGCCATGGAGTTGTTGCTGATGAAGTTGATGAATTCGGAGAGGTTGATGAAGAATGCGCCCGCGCGAACGCCGGATCAGGTTCGCACAACCTCGACGCCCCCCTACCTGGCGCGCCAAAGATGTCGGGGGAAACTGTCCGCCACGAACACCTATGGGACCGGAGCCCCTTGTCTGTGCGGTACGAGGGCGGAGGGTGCACGAAGAGCAGATCGTAGCGAGCACGCGGGCAGTTTTACCCAGGTTCGGGCTGCGGTAGACGCGTAAAACCCTACTCCTGCTTGGTTGTGTATTGGGTTGGAGGGCTCGGGAGCTTGAAGAAGCAGCTACACCGAGCGTATGAGCGATCTAGGTTCCGAACCCCCTCCACGTTGTGCATGGGCCTCCTTTTATAGTGCAAGGGGTCACCGACAGGTGTCAACGTAGGAGAAAGGGGTAAAAACGTAAAAGAGGTGGTAGTTGTAACAGTGCGGGAACAGTGGAGCTACAATGCAGAACAGTGGTCTATACCTACTTTGACAGTGGGGGACAAAGGCATTTAATGCCCGTCGCCGTCGACCCCAAAAGCTCCCGCCCTTGCGTCTCCGTCTGCCACGGCGATGGATCTACCACCGTGGAGCGCCACCGTGTCCCCCAGGCTGCACAGCCATCCGCCACGCGTCCCTGGATAGGCCCCAGGGCGACGCGTGGGCCGATGAGCTGGAGCGCGGGCACACAGCGCAGCCTTCCCGACAAGCACCTTGCCGGGGCCTTGATCTTGCCGGGCCCGGGAGCTTGCCGCTCTCCGGGCCCTTGCCGGGGCGCATATAGCGCCGAGGCGTGTCTTCTAGTCTTCCTGGCAAGCTCCTCTTGCCAGGGCCTTGTGCTAGTGGGGTAGTCCTGAGCCTGGTACGGCCTTCCCGGCAAGCTCCACTTGCCGGGGTCTCGACCTTCTGTCTTGCATACTTTGTTTTTGAATGGCTTAATAAGGAGCAGAAAGGTCTCCGGCGAGCACGCGGTAAACCTTGCCGCAGGAAGCTGCAACTGCCCGTGCACAAGTTGGGGTACTGAGGTACCCCTACCTTAGTACACCGACAGCGCCAGTGCCTTCTAACCAACATGTCTTTGGTGTTTAATCGGTCAAAGAAAAGCAGCCACCCAAAAACCTTGATTTTCATGGTACACCTAGTCTGCCACAACCATTTCCAAGGATGTGTTGTCGGTAGATGTGAATGCATGACCGTATAAAAGCTCTTGGCAGTGTACTCCTTTGATTTGCCCGGCCATATCCAAACATCAGGTATAAGAGGGTCTCTTTGTAGCTGCATGATCCAGCCTTCCAAAATGTGCAGCTCATCAGCAGCTTCATGAGAAATTGGCAAATGGAACATGGAGAATAGATCCTGGGATTGAAGGAATTCCCGAACGAATATCTTATCATTATTGACAAAGGAATATAACCTTGGCAATCTCCAGCATAGTGGCCGCGCAGAGCCCCCAATGTGCCAAGAGTCGGTCCAGAACAAAGCAGAGTCACCCATGTTGATGTGCACCGAAGTAATAGGAATGTAAGCCTCGTGGAGTTTCAAAATATCCCTCCACCAGAAAGATCCAACTGCAGTTGTTGCATGTGGAACACCATGATCATAGTAGCTGCTCCAAATTAAGGTCACCCAGGGAATGTCAACCTTGTTATAGAATTTATGAAGATGTTTGATAAGTAGCCCTTTGTTCTGGATGTTCAGGTTTAAAACTCCTAAGCCCCCTTTGTCCTTTGGCCTGCAAACGAGCTCCCATGCAGCAAGAGACTGTTTGGGAGCATCACTGTTGCCTCTCCAAAGGCATTGCCTGAATATTCTGTCAAGCTGCTTGATTATCCCTGGTGGAATGCTGAGGCTGCACAGAAAATATATGGGCATAGAAGTGAGAACAGAGGTAAGTAATTGCAGATGAGAGCCTTGATTCAACATGGAAGAACTTGCTGTTAATCGCCGCTCAAGACTGTCAACCAAGGGCATTAGATCAATGATTCTTGGCCTTGTGGTTCCCAAGGGCAAACCCAAATAAGTAAATGGGAGCGTGCCAATTTTGTAACCCAAAATGGCAGCAAGCCTTGAAGCCTCCTCATCACTCATATTCAAAGGGATCATTGAGGATTTGGCAAAGTTGACCTTCAACCCTGTGGATTGTTGAAAGGTTAGCAGCATGTTCTTAAGTGCAACAAGTTCATTGTCTTTAGCCGCAAGGAACAGAATCGTATCATCTGCATATTGGATGATGGGAAAATCTCTGTCATGGGTTTGAATAGGCAAGGAGAGAGTGCCATGCTCTAGCATTTGGTTAACCACAGACTGTAACAAGTTAGCTGCAAGGACAAACTACAGAGGTGATAGGGGGTCACCCTGTCTGATGCCACACTTGCACTTAAATTGCTTTCCAGGGATACCATTCAACAGCACAGACGAAGAACCCGTGGACAGCAGTTGTTTCACCCAAGAAATCCATTTGGCATCAAACCCCTTATGCTGGAGCATTTGAATAATAACCTCATGCTCAACTGTGTCAAAGGCCTTAGCAAAATCCAACTTAAGGATGATCACTGGACATTTGGATTGTTTACATTGATGTATATATTGAAAGCTCTTTGCCAGAGAATCTTGAATTGACCTACTCTTAAGAAATCCATACTGATTTTTGTGGATGCACTTGAGAATAACCTTCTGCAACCTGTTGGCCAACAACTTAGTTAAAAATTTAAGACAAGTGTTGGTGAGGGAAATTGGCCTAAAATCATCAGGCCCAACCAGAGAAGCAATCTTGGGTATAAGTGTAATGAGAGAGCCATTAATATTTTCCAACGAAAGGTTCCCTTCATAAAAATCCCGAATCAGCCGCAGAAAGTCCTGTTTAATTATAGGCCAGCAGCGCTTAACAAACATCCCATTAAAACCATCCGGGCCAGGCGCCCGATCCACCGGCAATTCTTTCAAGACCACTTTAATTTCATCATCAGAAAAAGGGATGGACAGTTCTTCCCGTCCTGAAATGGGTTGAATTAAACGGCTGAGATCAAAGCCCATATTGATCCCTTGTGACTGGCCCATTCTCGATTTGAATGAGGCCCAGAGAATTTCCGCCATTTGATCATGACCCGTCACAGGAGCAGCCATGGAGTTAGTCATTAGACTCGAGATGTAATTCCTTCTCATGCGCTCTGATGTCATTGCATGAAAGAATTTTGAATTCTCCTTGCCAAGTTTTATGTACCGAATGGTGCACCTTTGTTTCCAGTAAATATAGTGGATTTTCAACAACTTCTCATAGTGAAGTTTCACAATTTGTCTGAAGTTGAGCTCTGGCCTGGTTAAGGGTCTCACTTCCTCTAGCTGGTCGAAGTGTAGAATGACCCTCGAGCAATTGATAGTAAGCTTTTTGAGGTATGATAACTGTTTGCTCCAAGATCTCAAATCGTATCGCAGCCTTTTAAACTTCTTTGTGAGGACCGCAGAGGCCGATAGGTAAGAAAAAATCGGAGCATTCCAAGACTTGGTTACACAATCCATGAATCCCGGCATTTCAATCCAGTAATTTTCAAACTGGAAAGTCTTCAATGTAGGAATGGTAGTGTCAATGGACACCACACACAGCACATGATCCGAGGAAGTTTTAGCTAGAGGGTTAACCACTGTGTTAGGATATTGTGTGATCCAATCTGCCGTAGTGAAGAACCAATCAAGTTGCTCAAGTAAGGGCTGCTGCTGCATGTTGGACCAGGTGTAGCTACGGCCCTTCAAAGGTAGCTCTAGAAGACCAAGGTGACCAATTATTTCATTGAAAAGAAAAATATCATTGGGGTCACCACCCGGAAGGTTTCTATTTTCCAAAGACCTGATGAAATTGAAGTCCCCCAACAGCAACCAATTTTCATCTGGAGGGATGACTAGATGATATAGCCAGTTAACGAAATCGTCTCTAGGCAGACCCTCACACGGCCCATAAACTGAGACTAAGGTCCATTTTTCAGAATTGTGCAGGGATTGGAAAGAGACCACAACACTATATCTCTGTATGTCAATAAGCTGGCCATGAAAAATCGACGAGTTCCAAACGACTAGGATCCCACCCGAAGCTCCAACAGAAGGTGAGAACGCGAATTGATCAAACCTCCTAGGACAAAAGGATCTAATCTTTCGGATATAAAAACTCTCGCATTTAGTTTCCTAAAGACAAATAATAGAGCAACGGTTCTCCTCAATTTTAGCACGTAAATCCTGCTGCCTAGCCTCAGAATTCAGTCCTCGCACGTTCCAGCAAAGCACATTCCAATTATGATAATTGCGATTATCCATAAAATAAAAGGACTGCAAAGAAGTAGAAAATCCAGCTGCTTAACAGCATGGACAAGGGAACAAAAGTAGTGCCAACGAAGGTAACCAACAAGTTCAGACATGCGCATAGACACAGAGTACTATGGTAAAACAGACACACAAATAAAAGTGCTCGACTCTCAATCAAACATCGTTGGGCATCAATCATCATGGGGGCCATCTTCGTCTTCAGCAGCATGTGGAGAAGCCATAAGCTTCTCAACCGATAGATCCTCCGGGGCAATACCCAGCACCACTCCAATAGCCTGCAATGTTGGTATAGGCGTCGGGTCTGGTAGAGGGAGCTGGCTACAATCATCCTCGAGGCGAAGCTTCTTTGCCTTCGGTCGTCGGAGAGGTGTGGGCTTCAGCGGGATAGCCGAGGTCGGCTTCATCCCCGATCGTTTGGCGGCACTGCGCGTCGTTCTCCTACTACTAAAGTCCAGAGCTAGCTCAACAAGCGTGATAGAGCGCCTGGGGCGAGACTGACGTGGCCGCTTGCCTAGCGGTGTTGGAGTGGCAGCCATGAACTGAAAGTCCTGAGAATCTACTTGCGAAGTAACAGAAGGATCGTCTTGCGAAGGAACAGAAGGAGCCTGGGGATTGAAGCATGATGGATCCTCTGAGGGCAGCTCTTCAATAACCACCGAAGAGTTAGCAGGTTCTGTCGGCCTTTGACTAGCGTTCCAAAGCAAGAATTTGTTCTGCAGATCCTCCGAGCCAAAAGAAACTTGCCTCATGGACGCAGCAAACCCAGGTAGGCAAGGGTGAATCTCTCTGGTGGAAAATACAGGCAACAAGGACTTGAAAGATCGCTCCCAGATCATTGTTGGCGGGAGAACTGGTCCATAGAAAACCTTGACCATACCAAGCTGAATTGGATCCAACTGCACTATCGGAAGAGGCTGCTGAACTTCAAACATATTCTCATCATCAGAGGAGTCCAGAGAGGGATTCAGGATCATAGAATTCTGATCCTGGGCTGGTTGAACTTCATCCTCCTGCTGCATAGGCTGCGCCTGTTCTTCCCATGGGCCCCATCCATCTTCCTGTTGCACATTATCAGCCCACCCAGCCATGGCGTTCTGACCCTGGTTTTGGCCCGGAGGGATTGCATTCCAGCCAAGAGCAGGGTATGGCGGCATTGCCCAGAACGGCTGCGGCACCTCAGCTCCAGGTAATGGATGAGGATTCCCATTCAATGGCATAGGGTCTTCATCCGCAGGGATCATGGCGCCAGCAAATTCGCCGGATAAGATATAACAGCCAGCACACCAAGACACCATGACTTCACCCCAATTGGTGAACTCCCTGAAGGTGACCGATCGGGGGACTAAAGCATTATCCGGGAAAGATGCACGGACCAAAGCTCGAACCTTGCTCCTGTAAGTGCTATTCCAGTAGTGGAACTGTCCAAAAGTACCAACCACCTCCGCAATGCATTGGGTGTTCCTATAGTCCAACGGGATCCCAATAAACATCAACCATCCCGTCCGTTGGCCATGAATGGCACAGAAGCCCTCTCCCTGGTTGTGGGGAATGAAACGGACAAAAATCTCATTGCCTTCCTCATCAACCCCTAACGGAAACGGTGGGTGCAGAGTAAGCGATCCCCGAACAACTGGATCTTCCATCTCAAACAGACCAACACCTTGAAACCAAATCTGGGCAGAGATAACCGGGACATGCATCACTTGAATTAAGAAATCCAGAACCTGCTGACGGCGAACTCCCACCAACTCTTGAGGTGGGATAGGCTCCACAATGGCCACCATATATTGCTCATGCGCCCGGGATGGTGGGGCAGCCGGCGTGTAGAAGGTGCGGGGCAGACGGTCCGCTCCACCATCTTCAATGTCAAAGCCCGCAGGGATGAAGCGATGCGGGTCAATCACATACATTGCCATTGGAGGCTGCGAGGGAGTAGCCGGACCAAAGCTAGAGGAAGCTTGGCAATGCGAGGCAGGGCGTGAAGGTGGTGGTGATTGCGGAGGCTGAGATGGTTGTGGCGGAGGAGCAGAGGATGGGGTTTTCTCCGGGGTCGTTTGGTCTCGGGAAATTGGAGAGACGGGGGAGGAAGGGTCCTCTTTTCGGTCCCTCTTCCCAAAACCCGGTGATGGGATTTTAGACACCCAGACGGACAAGTCAGGCGGCAGGCCTAGGCAATTTTTTTAACGTGTCCCGAACGAAAACAATTACGGCATCGGACCGGATTCGTGCATGTCTTTGACGTGTGACGCATAGCCAAACAATTCTGACAATCCCAATATTTTGTAGCCATATCTTCAATTATCTCGTCAAAACTTTGCAGATCATTGATAATATCCCGAGGAGATGGAGAATTGGAAGCTAGGGGCGAAGGGCTGCTACTGTCGTCATCAACAATTTTAATGGGCTGGCCCCACGAGCCCAACTTAGGCGGAGAATCCAAACCTTCCAAGGCAAAAATCAAACGACTACCCGAAGATCCTGGGTTTAAATGGGAAGGAGATAAACCCTCCGGGGAAGGTGGAACTGTTCCAAACTGTATTAGAAACTTGGCCGGCGGTGAGGTCGTCACCGGAGAAGAAACCTCTGCATGCACTTCCTCATGGGACGATACATGATAACCAGCTTCGCGCACCGTGGCCACTTCATCAGCGGATGGGCCATAGCTATAACCCTTACGTGCGGGATATTGCATGAACGTAGCGAACGTAGCACGCTTGCTAGGCATAACTTTGGCCGTGCGTGCTCGTATAGAAGATTTTGCTGGAGCATGTTGCATAGCCTGTAATCCAAGGCTAGCTCTTCTCTTAGAGGGACTAACTAAAACCCATTCGTCTTGGCATTCAGATTGCCAAAGACAAAATTCTTTCTTCCAATCTGGGCCCCCATTACCCCAGAGGTGGAAGAAACACTTGAACTGATCACAAACAAAACTCCTCTGGTGCAGAATGAAAAAACCCACATCCTTGCAAGAAACGTTGAATGAGAAAACGCCATGGTGGAGGAGCGATACCTTGAGACGTGAGCAATATCCTCCAATGGCTGCCTCTAGAGCGAGCCCTGCGTTCTCCTCATTCAGCCGGAAAGTATGCCGTGCAAAGGAGGCCACCATAGTAAAATGGCCTGTATCCGACGTGGGATGCACCGATTTCCTGAAGACGCGTTGGATCTCGGACGCCAACTTCATCCCCGAGGAGAAATCCAATCCCAGAGAGATCGCTGCATGGACCGCCATGAGGAAGATGATAACCAAAAGAAGGAGGAAGGAGCGCCGAAGATGATGAGCCGATCAGATGACAAAATCCACGGAGAGATGTGGAGATCGCCGGTGGTGGTGGTGGCTAGGGTTAAGGTGGCGGTGGAGAGGTGGGAGACGCCATCCTTGCAATCCCTCCATCATAAAAACATTTTTTTGATGTGGAATGCTAACTAACATAATTCTCAATGTAATTCACTTTATTGTGGCATGAATGTTCAGATCCGAAAGATTCAAGACAAAAGTCTATATTATCATAAGAATAATAATACTTCAAGCATACTAACAAAGCAATCATGTCTTCTCAAAATAACATGAACAAAGAAAGTTCATCCCTACAAAATCATATAGTTAGGCTATGCTCCATCTTCATCACACAAAATATTCCAATCATGCACAACCCCGGTTTCAGCCAAGCACTTGTTTCATACTTTAATTTTTTCAAACCTTTTCAACTTTCACGCAATACATGAGCGTGAGCCATGGACATAGCACTATGTGGAATAGAGTGGTGGTTGTGAAGAAGAAAAAAAGAGGAAGATGGTCTCACATCAACTAGGTGTATCGATGGGCTATGGAGATGTCCATCAATAGATATCAATGTGAGTGAGTAGGGATTGCCATGCAACAGATGCACTAGGGCTATAAATGTATGAAAGCTCAACAAAAAAACTAAGTGGTTGTGCATCCAACTTGCTTGCTCACGAAGACCTAGGGCATTTTAGGAAGCCCATCGTTGGAATATACAAGCCAAGTTCTATAATGAAAATTCCCACTATCATATGAAAGTGACTAAACAAGAGACTCTCTATCATGAAGATCATGGTGCTACTTTGAAGCACAAGTGTGGAAAAAGATAGTAGCATTGTCCTTTTTTCCCTTTTTTTCTTTTTTTTCTCTTTTTTGGGGCCTTTTTCTTTTTTTTCTTTGGCCTTTCCTTTTTTTTCTTGGGGACAATGCTCTAATAATGATGATCATCACACTTATATTGATTTACAACTTGATATTACAACTCGATACTAGAACAAAGTATGACTCTATAAGAATGCCTCCGGTGGTGTACCAGGATGTGCAATGAATCAAGAGTGACATGTATGAAAAATTATGCATGGTGGCCTAGACACAAATACAATGTCAACTACATGATCATGCATGCCAATATGACAATGATGAAGTGTGTCATAGCAAACGGAATGGTGGAAAGTTTCTTGGCAATATATCTTGGAATGGCTATGGAAATGCCATGATAGGTAGGTATGGTGGCTGTTTTGAGGAAGGTATAAGGTGGGTGTATGGTACCAACGAACGTTGCCCGGTACAAGAGAGGCTAGCAATGGTGGAAGGGTGAGAGTGTGTATAATCAATGGACTCAACATTAGTCATAAAGAACTCACATACTTATTGCTAAAATCTACAAGTCATCAAAACAAAGTACTACAAGCATGCTCCTAGGGGAAGGTTTGGTAGGAGTTAACCATCGCGCGATCCCGACCTCCACACAAAGGATGACACTCAATGAAATACCTCATGCTTCAAATTTGTCACACAACGGTTACTATACGTGTATGCTACGGGACTTGGAAACCTCAACACAAGTATTTCTCGAATTCACAATTACTCTACAAGCATGACTCTTATATTACCATCCTTATATCTCAAAACAATCATCAAGTATCAAACTTCTCCTAGTATTCAATGCACTTTATGTGAAAGTTTTTACTAAACCCATCTTGGATGCCTATCATATTAGGACTAGTTTCATAACCAAAGCACATTACCATGCTGTTCTAAAAGACTCTCAAAAGGATATAAGTGAAGCATGAGAGATCAACATTTTCTACAAAATGAAACCACCACCGTGCTCTAAAAGATATAAGTGAAGCACTAGAGCAAAACTATCTAGGTCAAAAGATATAAGTGAAGTACATAGAGTATTCTAATAAATTCTAAATCATATTTATCTCTCTCATAAGGTGTGTCCAGCGAGGATGATTGTGGCAAAGTAAAAATCAAATACTCAAATCATACATGACGCTCCTAGCAAAACACATATCATGTGGTGAATAAAAATATAGTCCCGAGTATAGTTACTGATAGATGAAGACGAAAGAGGGGATGCCTTCCCGGGGCATCCCCAAACTTAGGCTTTTGGTTGTCCTTGAATTTTACCTTGGGGTGCCTTGGGCATCCCCAAGCTTAGGCTCTTGCCTCTCTTTGTTCCATAGTCCATCAAAGCCATACTCAAAACTTGAAAACTTCACAACACAAAACTTAGCCAAAAATCTCGTGAGCTCCGTTAGTATAAGAAAACAAACAACCACTCAAAGGTACTGTAATGAACTCATTATTTGTTTATATTGGTGTTAAACCTACTGTATTCAAACTTCTCTAAGATTCATACCCCCCGATACTACTCACAGATTCATCAAAATAAGCAAACAACACACGAAAAATAGAACCTATCAAAAACAGAACAGTCTGTAGTAATCTGTAACTTTCGAATACTTTTGTCACTGCAAAAAAATTGAAATAAATTGGTAAACGTGTGGAATTTGTCTATTAATCATCTGCAAAAAGAATCAACTATAAATCACTCTCGAGTAAAAAATTACAGCCAATCTCGTGAGCGCTAACGTTTCTTCTTTTTACAGCATGCTCACATAAACATCACACAAGTCTTCCCAAAGGTGCTACTTCGCACAAACACTAATTAAAACACAAAACCACATCTATACAGAAGCTAGATGCAATATTTATTCCTAAAAATAGAAGCAAAAACAAAAAAAATAAATTTGGGTTGCCTCCCAACAAGCTCTATCGTTTAACGCCCCTAGCTAAGCACGATACAAGAATAGATCTAGGTACTGCCATCTTTCATAGGCAATCCATAAGTGGCTCTCATAATAGATTCATAAGGTAATCATATTTTATTTCTAGGAAAGTGTTCCATGCTTTCCTTAACAGAAATTGGAATCTAATATTTCCTTCCTTCATATCAGTAATTGCACCAATCGTTCTAAGGAAAGGTCTGCCAAGAATAATGGGACATGAAGGATTGCAATCTATATCAAGAACAATGAAATCTGCGGGCACATTATTCCTATTGGCAAAAATAATAACATCATTAATCCTTCCCATAGGTTTCTTAATAGTGGAATCCGCAAGATGCAAATTTAAAGAACCATCATCAATCTCATGGAACCCTAGCAAATCACACAAAGTTTTTGGGATACTGGAGACACTTGCACCCAAATCACACAAAGCAAAGCATTCATAATCTTTAATTTCAATTTTAATAGTAGGTTCCCACTCATCATAAAGCTTTCTAGGGATAGAAACTTCCAATTCAAGTTTTTCTTCATAAGATTGCATCGAAGCATCAACTATGTGTTTGGTAAAAGCTTTATTTTGACTATAAGCACGCGGAGAGTTTAGTACGGATTGCAACAAGGAAATACAATCAATCAAAGAGCAATTATCATAATTGAATCCCTTGAAATCCAAAGTAGTGGGTTCATCACTATGCAAAGTTTTAATCTCTTAACTACCACTTTTAACAATTTTAGCATCAAGATCTAAAAACTCCGTATCATTGGGACGCCTTTTAACTAAAGTAGACTCATCTCCAGACCAATCTTTATCAAGATTCATACTAGAAAACAAGGATCTAATAGGAGACATATCAATAACTTTCAGATCTTCATCTTTATTTTCATGATAACTTGAAGACCACGCTTTCATAAAGCAATCTTTTTTAGCATGCATCCTAGCGGTTCTTTCTTTGCACCCATCAATGGAAATACTCATGGCTTTGAGAGACTCATTGATACATGCTTAGGTGGAATAGATCTATGTTTCAAAGAATCATAATCAAGAGTAATTCTGTCCACGTTTCTAGCCAACTCATCAATCTTAAGCAATTTTTCTTCAAGTAAAGCATTGATTTTTTTTTTGTGAATTCATAAACTCTTCAACACTAGTTTCAAATTCAGAGGGCATATTACCAAAATTTCCATAAGAGTTATTGTAGGAATTACCATAATTATTAGAGGAATTACTAGGAAAAGGCCTAGGATTAAAGTTTCCTCTATAAGCATTGTTACCAAAATTATTCCTACCAACGAAATTCACATCCAAAGATTCATTATTATTTTCGATCAACGCAAATAAAGGTATATCATTAGGATTATAAGAAGCACTCTTAGTAGCAAATATTTTCATAAGTTCATCCATCTTTCCACTCAAAACACTAATCTCTTCAATAGCATGCAGTTTTTTACTAGTAGATCTTTCGGTGTGTCATTGAGAGTAGTTAACCATAATATTATCTAGGAGTTTGGTAGCTTCTCCTAAGGTGGTTTCCATGAAATTGCCCCCCCCCC
>LR738712.1:120852785-120879200 GCA_902687465.1 Secale cereale | reverse complement strand
CCCCCCCCCCCCCCCGCGGCCGAATCTAAAAGATTTCTAGAAGTAAAATTCAAGCCAGCATAAAAGTTTTGTATAATCATCCATAAGTTCAAACCATGTGTAGGGCAATTACGTATCATTAATTTCATTCTCTCCCAAGCTTGTGCAACATGCTCATAATCTAGTTGCTTAAAATTCATAATATCGTTTCTAAGAGAGATAATCTTAGCGGGAGGAAAATATTTAGAGATAATGGCATCTTTGCACTTATTCCATGAATCAATACTATTTCTAGGCAAAGAGGAAAACCAAGTTTTAGGACCATCTCTAAGTGAAAACGGAAATAGCTATAATTTAACAATATCATTATCCGTACCCCTCTTCTTTTGCATATCACATAAATCAACAAAGTTGTTCAGATGAGTAGCGGCATCTTCACTAGGAAAGCCAGAAAATTGATCTTTCATGACAAGATTCAACAGGGCATCATTGATCTCACAAGATTCAGCATCGGTAATATGAGCAATAGGCGTGCTAATAAAATCATTATTATTGGTATTGGAAAAGTCACAGAATTTGGTATTTTTTTGAGCCATAGTGACAAGCAAGTGATCCAACACACAAGCAAACAAGAGGCAAGCGAACGGTAAACACACGGAAGAAGAAGGGCAAATAAAACGACAAGGGTGAAGTGGGGGAGAGGAAAACGAGAGGCAAATAATGTAATGCGAAGGATAAGGGTTTGTGATAGGTACATGGTATATGACTTTTGCGTAAGCCTCCCCGGTAACGGTGCCAAAAATTCTTCTTGCTACTTCTCGAGCTTGCGTTGTATTCCCTCGAAGAGGAAAGGGTGATGCACCACAATAGCGTAAGTATTTCCCTCAGTTTTTGAGAACCAATGTATCAATCCAACAGGAGACCACGCACGAGTCCCTCGCACCTGCACAAACAAATAAGAACTTCGCAGCCAATGCGATAGGGGGTTGTCAATCCCTTTACGGTCACTTACGAAAGTGAGATCTGATAGATAGGATAGTATGATATTTTTTTATTTTTCGTATAAGAACAGAAAGTAAATAAAGCAAAGTCAAGTAGATGGAAGATTAATATGTTGAGAATAGACCCAGGGGCCATAGGTTTCACTAGTGGCTTCGCTCATGATAGCAGAATTCTACGGTGGGTGAACAAATTACTGTCGAGCAATTGATAGAAAAGCACATAGTTATGAGAATATCTAGGCATGATCATTATATATAGGCATCACGTCCGTGACTAGTAGACCGAAACGATTCTGCATCTACTACTATTACTCCACACATCGACCGCTATCCGGCATGCATCTAGAGTATTAAGTTTATAAGAACAGAGTAATGCTTTAAGCAAGATGACATGATGTAGAGGGATAAACTCAAGCAATATGATATAAACCCAATCTTTTTACCCTCGATGGCAACAATACAATACGTGCCTTGCTGCCCCTGCTGCCACTGGGAAAGGACACGCAAGATAGAACCCAAAGCCAAACACTTCTCCCATTGCAAGAACTATAGATCTAGTAGGCCAAACCAAACCAATAATTCGAAGAGACTTGCAAGGATATTATGATCATACATAAAAGATTTCAGAAAAGAATCAAATATTGTTCATAGATAATCTTGATCATAAACCCACAATTCACCGGATCTCGACAAACACACCGCAAAAAGATTACATCAAATAGATCTCCTCGAAGATCGAGGAGAACTTTGTATTGAGATCCAAAAAGAGAGAAGAATCCATCTAGCTAATAACTATGGACCCGAAGGTCTGTGGTAAACTACTCACAACTTATTGGTGAGGCTATGGTGTTGATGTAGAAGCACTCCGTGATCGACCCCTCCCCCTCCGGCAGAGCTCCAGAACAGGCCCCAAGATGGGATCTCACGGGAACAGAAGGTTGCGGTGGTGGAATTAGGGTTTTCTCTGTTGCCTCGGTGTTTTCAGGGTACATGGACATATATATATATATATATATATATATATATATATATATATATATATATATATATATATATATATATATATATATATATATATATATATATATATATATATATATATATATATATATATATATATATATATATATATATATATATATGAGGAAGGAGGGCATCAGGGGAGCCAGAGGGGGCCCACGAGGGTGGGGGCGCGCCTGCCCCCTGGGCGCGCCCCTGACCCTCGTGGCCGCTTCTGTCGTTCCCTCGCGTGTACTCCAAGTCTTCTCAGTAGATCCGGTTCCAAAAATAACTCTCCCGAAGGTTTAATTCCGTTTGGACTCCGTTTGATATTCCTTTTCTGCAAAACACTAAAATAGGCAAAAAAAAACAACAATTTGCACTAGGCCTTGGGTTAGTAGGTTAGTCCCAAAAATAATATAGAAGTGTATGATACGTCCAAAACGTATCTATAATTTCTGCTTGCTCCATGCCTCTTTTGGGTGATATTGCTATGATATTTATACACTTCCATACACATTTGATCATATTTGGACTAACCTATTAAGTTAGTGCACCCAAGTGCCAGTTTCTGTTTTCTGCTGTTTTTGTATTTCAGGTTTTCACGTTACGAGAACTGCCAGAAAAATCCCGGAAAAATTATATAAAAAATCAGCGTTCCAGAAGCTTCCCAGCTGCCAAAGGACAGCCGGAGGGGGGCCACCAGGGCTCCACGCGCCCTGGTGGCGCGGCCCCCCCCCTGGCCGCGCCCGGGGGGCGCCTGGGCCCCCCGAGCCTCCGCTGATGCCCCCGTTTGGCATATATTTATATAGCATCCCGAAACCCTCGAGACGGGAACCCTTTTTCCCGATCTCATCTCTGTTCCGTCGCCGCCGCCGCTTCCAAGATCGGGAGCACCAGGAGAATTCTTCCCGGCACCCTGCCGGAGGGGAGCATCACCACCGGGAGCTTCTCCACCACCATGGACGCCTCCCGGATGAGTTGTGAGTAGTCTCCCTTGGACCATGGGTCCATGACCAGTGGCTATGTGATGTTCTCCTCCCGTTCTTGTGCTTCACTAATTAGTCCTCGTGAGCTGCCCTACATGATCGAGGCACATATGTAATCCTTATGCTGTTGCTATGTCGAGATTGCTGGGATCCGATGGATTGTGAGATTATGTTCAGATTGTGTTTGAGTAATATATTTGATCTAACTCTTTTATATTTATGTTTGTAAGTAATTCTTGCATGTTCCCCGTTGTTATTTATTGCCTTGGCCAAGTAGTAGGTAGTGACTCCAAGAGGGAACGTTATGCTTGATTGTGGGTTCATGCCCCTCGATGACTAGCTTGAGTGACCGAAACATGAGTCTAGGGGATGTGCTGTTGCCACAAGAGAGAAACAACGGTGCTTGTGCCCGCGGGTGCAAGGATTGTTTACTTTACGCAAAGTTATTTTAATGCAGTTGTCTGTTGCTTTGAGTTTACACTATGGGTGGGACTCGCAACTTAATACCAGCGAGATGTTCTAGATAGATATCTCAAGGTGGATGATTAGTAGTAGATGCAGATGGATTTCGGTCTACTTGCCTTGGCGTACCGCCCATGCTTTGAACCTCTACCTTTCTTGCAATATAATTAGCATTGGTTTGCGCACATAATTCTGTCAATTGCCCAGCTGTAATTCGTTTACCTCACATAGCTGTTTTATCGTCTTTTGGGAGGGAGACATCACTAGTGAACATCATGGGACCCCGGTCCATATTACCATCATTGATCACATCCACTATTTACTTTACGCTTTTACTTACTATTGCAGCATTACCTATCACTATTATCACTTGCGTTTGATCCTTTGTAAACTACAAGGCCGGAGAGATTAACAACCTCTCTGTACTCGTTGGGAGCAAAGTTATTTGTATCTATGTGCAGGTCGACGTTGATTGCTAATATATCTGGCGCCGTTAGCAGTTGACACCTTCTTGTTGAAACTGGGAGTCTCAGGGAAATCGATCCTTGGTATCTTTGCCAAGGAAAACTTCCGCTACACTGCATCTCAAACCTTCCACTTGGGGTAACCAACGAGGGGCGAGAAGCCATCAAGCAAAGTTTTCTGGCGCCGTTGCCGGGGACTCCACTCTTCAGGATAGGGGAGTTGCAGGCTATCTTTTACCTTTGCTTTTAGCCTTGTTAGTTTACCTTTCAGTTTTCTTTATGTCTTTTCACTAGTTTTGCTTAATGGAAAACAACAAAAATATGATAGAGCTTTATAAGCTCTACCTTGCTTTGGGACATGATGTGTTTGAAGAGAAAATTAAAAAACCTATGGAACTTTATTATTTGCATAACAATCATGATGGTGGTGATGTTATTAGTATGCTTTCTTTGAATATCAATATTGCTAATGACATGGAAAGCTCTAAGCTTGGGGATGACACGTTTGATGAACATGATATTTTTAGTCCCCCAACTTTTGAAGAGAAAATTTACCTTGATGATACTTTGCTTCCTATACATGATGATTACAACGATGAATATGATGTTTTCAGTCCACCTACTATTGAGGATAAAATTTATTATGATTATGATATGCCTCCTAAATACAATGATTACCATGATGGTTATGATTGCTTTACTCTCACTATCCCTAATAAGAAAGATTTTGCTTATATGAAGAGTAATGATACATTTTTGCATGTGGATCATGGTAACAATGCTTTATGTGATGCTTATATTGTTGAGTTTATTCGTGATCCCACTGAAAATTATTATGAGAAGGGAACATATGCTTATAGATATTTCAATGATATCAAGTTCCCTCTCTTTATGTTGAAGGTTTTGAAGCTACACTTGTTTTGCCTTCCTATGCTTATTGCTTTATGCTTCAATGAATTATTCTATTGCAATATTCCTATGCATAGGAAGCATGTTAGGCTTAAATGTGTTTGGTATTTGCTTCTTGATGCTCTCTTTTGTTCTTCAACTCTTATTCCTACGAGAGCATCATTAAAGTCTCATGCCTAGCTTAAAGGCATAAAAGAAAGCGCTTTTGGGAGGCAGCCCACATGAATAAAATTTTATTTTGCTTTTGTTGTGTCATGATATTGTTTACTACAGTAGCATCATCATTGTATCTTTGCTTTTCAATTTTGTGCCAAGTGTAGCCTCTGATTGCAAGAAAGTTCAAAAGTTGTGACGTGTTGTCCAGGAAACAGATTCTGTCCTTCGATAGAAAAATTCGTATAAAATCACCAGATCATCTTTTTGGTTTGAATTGTTTCGACAGTATGCCCTATATAATTGTCTTTCGTGCATCTGTTTTGAGTTTTTTGATTAGAGTTGCAGAAGTGCCCCGAAAAAATCATTTACTACCTGCTGTTCTGTTTTTCACAGATTATGTCCTCTTTTGCCTTTCCTTCATTTTACAAGCCTAGAGCTTGCTTTTTCTTTGCAAAAACCTTTTCGCAATCTTGAGAAACAGTAGATCTTCAAGAATATCCTTATTTCCAGCAAGGAACAAATATTTTATTAAGGGTACTAACCTCGCTAATCAGATTATGATGAGTTATGTATGAAGGGAGTTTTCAAGTGTGCGAGGGAAGATGATAAAAAGATTCAGGAGTGTCAAACGCTCAAGCTTGGGGATGCCCCCGTGCACCCCCAAGAAATATTCGAGGAGACTCAAGCGTCTAAGCTTGGGGATGCCCCCGTGCATCCCCTTCTCCATCAACATTATCAGTTCGTCTTTCGTTCCACTATATTTTTATCACTTCATGTGTTATGTGCTATGCTTGGAGCGTCTTGCTTTTAGTTTTCATTTTTAGTTTTCTTTAGCTTTTCATAACGAGTCGGAACTCAGCTTTCTTTATGTGGGAGAGAAACACGCTCCACTTCTACCTAGAACATAACATAGAATTTTCCTGTCTATCTTTGCTGTGTGTGTTCTTTGTCTTTCAATAGCTACTATCATGCTTAGCTTTTAGTTTTCATGCTTATATTTTTAAAGAGCTTTTGTTTAGTTGGTTGCTTGAACTCTCTTTACTTATCATGATTATCTTATTAAGAGAGTTTGCTTCCGTGGCACTGGTTGATATGTCTATGATAAAGATGCTACGTGCATAATGGCGCTTAGTAGTTCATGTTTTCTTATGGTTGGTCTCAAATAACTGGAGGGTTTCCAATGTGTTATTGGAGTACCGACATGATTTGTTTGCCTATGATGTGGTATGGTTTAGTAATATCTTCCTTCAAGAATTTATTTTGATTGACTTGGCGTATGCTCACGCATATTTAAGACTGTAAAGAAAGTCTGTCAAGCCTTGATGATCTTTTATTTCTGAGTAGCGATATAACTACCATGCCTGATTCAATGTTGCTTTGTCGCTCTGCATGATTATGACCGTCATTGCTCTCTTAGTTGGTCGCTCCCAGTCTTTTGCTAACCTCCACCTGTACTAAGCGGACTGACTGCTTGTGCATCCAAATTCCTTTAAACCAGTTATGCCATATGAGTCCACCATACCTTCCTACATGGTATTTACCTGCCATTCCTAACGGAGACTTTCATGTACCATCTCGAAATTATTCAAAGAAAAAGAAAAAAATGCATTCCTATTTTGTGCCTCTGTTTTAAGTCCATGAGGAAGTAGTAGTTAATTCATGATCTTTTTAAGTTGGACAAGCTTCACCCCGGGATTGCATGTATAATGTGCAAACCCATAACACGAGAAGGAAATGGCATTGAGTGCGCCCGGCTCAAAATTAATATAACAAACAAACCCTCGTTCACGCTTTGTTCATGAGAAATCAGAAAACTTTGGCAGTGATAAACAAAGGAGATTAAGAGGATGTGATCGTCCTCATTCGGGAGCCGTTCCTCGAAACTTGTCCCTCTCAAGAAGTGATTGAGTTATCTGCTAGCATTCGTTGACGAAACATGCATGATCTAAGAAGAAAAAAAATTTATTACCTCTGTTTTTAAAACCAAGAGCTCTGGTAAATTTTTTGTCTTTGTTTCCGATTACGGGTTTTCAACCTTGCCAACAAAAGCCACGGTTCGAAAGTCTCCACCTTCTTTTAAAACACCAACTACTGAGAGCATGATTGTCATTCTGAGTGTAATGTGCATTGTCCCAAAGTAGCATTGTCTTTTGCAAGATTATGATATCGTTTATTTTGAAATCATTGTATCTAGTCATCACTTAAACCTAGGAGGTGCCCCTGCATTTATGTTTTTCTTCACTAAAGGGGGCAAGCGAGATATCACTTTATCATATTTGCACACCATGCTCATTACAAATCTATTTGATGTTTCAGTATCATATTGTAAAACTTTCAGTTCTTTGTGATTTTCTCATGAGGCAACTTAATTACTACAGATTCATTTTCTCAGTAAGCTTTTGTCATATGACTATGAAAAATCCTTATATGATTAATAGCATGTTGATACGTCCAAAGCGTATCTATAATTTCTGCTTGCTCCATGCCACTTTTGGGTGATATTGCTATGATATTCATACACTTCCATACACTTTTGATCATATTTGGACTAACCTACTAATCCAGTGCACCCCGGTGCCAGTTTCTGTTTTCGGCTGTTTTTGTATTTCAGGTTTTCACTTTACGAGAACTGCTAGGAAAAATCCAGAAAAATCATATAAAAAATCAGCGTTCCAGAACCTACCTGGCGTCAGAAGGGCAGCCGGGGGGGCCACCAGGGCTCCAGGCGCCCTGGCGGCGCCCCCCCCCTGGGCCGCGCCGGGGGGCGCCTGGGCCCCCCGAAGCCCGTCTGGTGCCCCCCTTTGGCATATATTTAGAGCGTCCCTCGAAACCCTCGGGACGGGAACTCTTTTTCGCGATCTCATCTCTGTTCAGCCGCCGCCGCCGCTTCCAAGATCGGGAGCACCAGGAGAACTCTTCCCGGCACCCTGCCGGAGGGGAGGATCACCGCCTGGAGCTTCTCCACCACCATGGACGCCTCCCGGATGAGTTGTGAGTAGTATCCCTTGGACCATGAGTCCATGACCAGTAGCTATGTGATGTTCTCCTCCCGTTCTTGTGCTTCACTAATTAGTCCTCGTGAGCTGCCCTACATGATCGAGGGACATATGTAATCCTTATGTTGTTGCTATGATGAGTTTGCTGGGATCCGATGGATTATGAGATTATGTTCAGATTGATCTTGAGTAATATATTTGATCTACCTCTTTTATATTTATATTCATAAGTAATTCTTGCATGTTCTCCGTTGTTATTTATTGCTTTGGCCAAGTAATACGTAGTGACTCCAAGAGGGAACGTTATGCTTGAGTGGGTTCATGCCCCTCGATGACTAGCTTGAGTGACAGAAACATGAGTCTAGGGGATGTGCTGTTGCCACAAGGGGGAAAACAACGGTGCTTGTGCCCGCGGGTGCAAGGATTGTTTACTTTACGCAAAGTTCTTTTAATGCAGTTGTCTGTTGCATTGAGTTTACACTATGGGTGGGACTCGCAACTTAATACCAGCTAGATGTTCTGGATAGATATCTCAAGGTGGATGATTAGTAGTAGATATTGATGGATTTCGGTCTACTTACTTTGGCGTACCGCCCATGCTTTGAACCTCAACCTTTCTTGCAATGTAATCAGCATTGGTTTGCGTTCGTGGTCTTGTCAATTGCCCAGCTGTAATTTGTTTACCTCACATAGCTGTTTTATCGTCTTTTGGGAGAGAGACATCACTAGTGAACATCATGAGACTCCGGTCCATATTACCATCATTGATCACATCCACTATTTACTTTTCGCTATTATTTACTATTGCAAAACATTATTTATCACCACTATCATTGCTTTTAATCCTTTGTGAACTACAAGGCCGGAGGGATTGACAACCTCTCTGTACTCGTTGGGAGCAAAGTTATTTGTATCTGTGTGTAGGTCCACGTTGATTGCTAATCTGCGCCGTTAGCAATTGACACCTACTTGTTGAACCTAGGAGTCTCTGGGGATTCGATCCTTGGCATCTTTGCTAAGGGAAAACACTTCCACAACACTGCATCTTTCACCTTCCACTTGGGGTAACCAACGAGGGGTTAGAGGCCCATCAAGGAGTATTTTCTGGCGCCGTTGCCGGGGACTCCACTCTTCAGGATAGGGGAGTTGCACGCTATCTTTTACCTTTGCTTTTTAGTCTTGTTAGTTTACCTTTCAATTTTTACTTTAGTACCTTTTTATCGAATATCACAAAAATAGTTATCTTGCTTGCTTGCTACTATGGGTTCCACCGAGAACACCAAGTTGTGTGACTTCACTAGTCACAACAACGATGACTTTATCAGCACACCTATCACTACACCTGCCACTTCAGCACCTTCATATGAAATTAAACCTGCTTTACTGAACTTAGTCATGAAAGATCAATTCTCCGGTGCTGGAGATGATGCTGCTTTACACTTAAACAACTTTATTGAACTTTGTCATATGCAAAAGTACCAAGAAATAGATGGTAATATTATTAAGCTTAAGCTTTGTCCTTTCTCCTTGAGAGGAGGAGCTAAAATATGGTTTCAGTCTTTGCCTAGAAATAGCATAGATTCATGGGACAAGTGCAAAGATGCTTTTATCGGAAAATACTATCCACCTGCTATAATTATCCAACTTAGAAGTAACATAATGAATTTTAAACAATTGTATAATGAACACGTTGCCCAAGCTTGGGAACGTATGAAATCTCTTATCAAGAACTGCCCTGCTCATGGTTTGACTACTTGGATGGTTATCCAAACTTTTTATGCAGGCTTGAACTTTACCTCGCGGAACTTGTTAGATTCGGCCGCGGGAGGAACTTTTATGTCAACTACACTTGGTGCTGCCACAAAGCTTCTCGATGAGATGATGACCAACTATTCCCAATGGCACACCGAACGCGCTCCAACAGGTAGGAAGGTAAACTCTGTCGAGGAGATTTCCTCCTTAAATGAAAAAGTTGACTTGATCATGTCTCTACTTTCGAAGCAATCTACTGTTGATCCTCGTGATGTTCCTTTAAATTCTTTGATTGCTCAAGAACAAGTAGATGTGAATTTTATCTCTAGAAACAATTTTAACAACAATGCTTATCCTAGTACCAAGAACTCCACTACTGAACTAGAGATTATGCTTAAAGATTTCATCACTACCCAAAAAGCCTTTAATAAGAGTGTAGAAGAAAAACTACATAAACTAGATGATCTTTCTTTTAAGGTAGACCATTTAGCCAATGAGGTAAAATTGCTAAAAATTGAAACTTCTCCTCTTAAGGAGAGGGAAGTCACTCCTATAAATGCCATTCAAGTGCAAACTAATGAAAACATTAGGATGATGGCTAAACTTAAAGAAAGATGGGCTAGATAAAGGGAGGAAGAAGATAGAATTAAGAGCCTTCCTACCCACCACACTGTTGCTACTATCCAAGTTGTTAAAGATGTCCAAACCCTTAGCACCCAATGTACTCCTGGTCCCAATGGACCTATTAATGGTGATGCTATGACTATAGAAACTACCAAACAAGTGAACCTAAAGGACACTACTACCACTTTATTTGATGCTCGTGATCTTGATTTTGATAATTGCACTCTTACCGAAGTTATTGAGTTCCTTCACAAGATGTCTAGAGACCCCCGCACTAGCACGCTTAACCTTGCCTTCACAGAGCATATCACTAATGCTCTCATCAAAGCTAGGGAGGAGAAACTTAGAGTAGAAGCCTCCATACCTAGAAAGCTAGAAGATGGTTGGGATCCTATGATAAAAATTATATTGAATGACTTCTCTTGCTATGCATTATGTGATGTTGGAGCTAGTACCTCTGTTATGCCCAAAAGAATATATGATATGCTTAAATTGAAACCTTATGATTCTTGTTCTTTTGGTGTTCATCTCGTTGATTCTTCCATAAAGAAACCTTTGGGGAGGATCGACGATGTTCTTATCATTGTCAATGACAATTATGTTCCCGTTGATTTTACTATTATGGATATTGAATGTGATCCTTCATGTCCAATTGTTTTGGGACGTCCCTTTTTACGCACCGTTGGTGCTATCATTGACATGAAAGAGGGTAATATAAAATTTCAGTTTCCTCTCAAGAAAGGGATGGAACACTTCCCTTGAAAGAAGATCAAGTTACCTTTTGAGTCCGTTGTACGGGCTAGCTATTCTTTTACTCTTGATAAAACTTGATCTCTATGCATTATGCCTAGCTTAAAGCCATAAAAGAAAGCGCTTTTGGGAGGCAGCCCAATGAATAAATTTATTTTGCTTTTGTTGTTTCTTGATGTTGTTTACTGCTGTAGCATCATCATTGTATCTTTGCTTTTCATATTTGTGCCAAGTATAGCCTCTGATTGCTAGAAAGTTCAAAAGTTGTGAGGTGCTGTCCAGGAAACAGATTCTGTCCTTGGATAGAAAAATTCGTATAAAATCACCATATCATCTTATTGGTCTGAATTTTTTCGAAAGCATTCTCTATATAATTGTCTTTCGTGCGTCTGTTCTGAGTTTTTTGATTTCAGTTGCAGAAGTGCCCCGAACAAATCAATTACTACCTGCTGTTCTGTTTTTCACAGATTCTGTCCTGTTTTGCCTTTCCTTCATTTTGCAAATCAAGAGCTTGCTTTATCTTTGCGAAAACCTTTTGGCAATCTTGAGAAACAGTAGAACTTCAAGAATATCTTTATTTCCAGCAAGGTATAATTATTTTATTAAGGGTACTAACCTCGCTAATCAGATTATGATGAGTTATGTATGAAGGGAGTTTTCAAGTGTGCGAGGGAAGATGATAAAAAGATTCAGGAGTGTCAAGCGCTCAAGCTTGGGGATGCCCCCATGCACCCCCAAGAAATATTCAAGGAGACTCAAGCGTTAAGCTTGGGGATGCCCCCGTGCATCCCCTTCTCCATCAACATTATCAGTTCGTCTTCCGTTTCGCTATATTTTTATCACTTCATGTGTTCTGTGCTATGCTTGGAGCGTCTTGCTTTTCTTTTTCTTTTTAGTATTTCATAACAAGTCGGAACTTAGCGTTCTTTATGTGGGAGAGAAACACGCTCCACTTCTACCTAGAACATAACATAGAATTTTCATGTCTATCTTTGTTGTGTGTGTTCTTTGTCTTTTAATAGCTACTATCATGCTCTGCTCTTAGTATTCATGCTTATCTTTTCAAAGAGCTTTTGTTTAGTTGGTTGCTTGAACTCTCTTTAATTATCATGCTTACCTTACTAAGAGAGTTTGCTTCCGTTGCATTGGTTAATATGTCTATGATAAAGATGCTACGTGCATAATGGTGCTTAGTAGTTCAGGTTTTCTTATGGTTAGTCTCAAATAGCTGGGGGATTCCCAATGTGTTATTGGAATACCAACTTGATTTGTTTGCCGATGATGTGGTATGGTTTAGTAATATCTTCCTTCGAGAATTTATTTTGATTGACTTGGCGTATGATCACGCATATTTAAGACTGTAAAGAAAGTCTGTCAAGCCTTGATGATCTTTTATTTCTGAGTAGCGATATAACTACCATGCCTGATTCAATATTGCTTTGTCGCTCTGCATGATTATGACCGTCATTGCTCTCTTAGTTGGTCGCTCCCAGTCTTTTGCTAACCTCCACCTGTACTAAGCAGACTAACCTTGCAATACATAGCTCATGGGAAAGTAGCTTAAAAACTATTGTGGTAAAGAATATGTTGCCTATGTATCTTATTTCTTATAAGTTGCTTGCTGAGCGGTAACCATGTTTCTGGGGACGCCATCAACTGTCACACTTTTGTTGAATATCATGTGAGTTGCTATGCATGTTCGTCTTGTCTGAAGTAAGGGTGATTTGCCATGGGTTGAATGAGTATGCATATTGTTAGAGAAGAACATTGGGCTGCCAACCAAAGCCATGTATCATGGTGGAAGTTTTAGCTTGGACAATAATCCTCAATCTCTTATGAGAATATGCTTATGCATTAAAGAGGAGTCCATCATCTATTTTCTATGTTGTCCCGGTATGGATGTCCTCAAGTTGAGATCTATCAAAAACGAGAAATCAAATGCGATTTATCTCCTTGGACCTTTGTACAGGTGGCATAGAGGTACCCCTTTGTGACACTTGGTTAAAACATATGTAATGCTATGATAACCTATGGAAATCCGAGCTAATTAGGACAAGGTGCGAGCACTATTGGTATTCGATGCATGAGGCTTGCAACTTATAGGATGTCTTATGCATGACACATATGAAGTACTACTACCGTTGACAAAATTGCTTCTATGTTTTTAAAAATAAAAAGCTCTAGCACATAACCATTCTTTTACTTTTTGAGTCTCCACCTTCTTTTTAAAGCACCAACTACTGAGAGCATGATTGTCATTCTGAGTGTAATGTGCATTGTCCCAAAGTAGCATTGTCTTTTGCATGATTGTGATATCGTTTATTTTGAAATCATTGTATCTAGTCATCACTTAAACCTTGAAGGTACCCCTGCATTTATGTTTTGCATCACTAAAGGGGGCAAGCTAGATATCACTTTATCATATTTGCACATCATGTTCATTGCAAATCTTTTTGATGCTTCAATGTCATGTTGTAAAACTTTCAGTCATTTGTGATTTTCTCATGAGGCAACTTAATTACTATAGATTCATTATCTCAGTAAGCTTTTGTCATATGACTGTAATAAGTCCTATATGGTTAATAGCATGTCACCACAGAAATTATTCTTGTTATCATTTACCTACTCGAGGACGAGCAGGAATTAAGCTTGGGGATGTTGATACGTCCAAAACGTATCTATAATTTCTGCTTGCTCCATGCCACTTTTGGGTGATATTGCTATGATATTCATACACTTCCATACACTTTTGATCATATTTGGACTACCCTACTAATCCAGTGCACCCCGGTGCCAGTTTCTGGTTTCGGCTATTTTTGTATTTCAAGTTTTCACGTTACGAGAACTGCCAGGAAAAATCCAGAAAAATCATATAAAAAATCAGCGTTCCAGAACCTACCTGGCGTCCGAAGGGCAGCCGGGGGGGCACCAGGGCTCCAGGCGCCCTGGCGGCGCGCCCCCCCCCCCTGGGCCGCGCCGGGGGGCGCATGGGCCCCCCGAAGCCCATCTGGTGCCCCCCTTTGGCATATATTTAGAGCGTCCCTCGAAACCCTCGGGACGGGAACTCTTTTTCGCGATCTCATCTCTGTTCCACCGCCGCCGCCGCTTCCAAGATCGGGAGCACCAGGAGAACTCTTCCCGGCACCCTGCCGGAGGGGAGGATCACCGCCGGGAGTTTCTCCACCACCATGGACGCCTCCCGGATGAGTTGTGAGTAGTCTCCCTTGGACCATGAGTCCATGACCAGTAGCTATGTGATGTTCTCCTCCCGTTCTTGTGCTTCACTAATTAGTCCTCGTGAGCTGCCCTACATGATCGAGGCACATATGTAATCCTTATGCTGTTGCTATGATGAGTTTGCTGGGATCCGATGGATTATGAGATTATGTTCAGATTGATCTTGAGTAATATATTTGATCTACCTCTTTTATATTTATGTTCATAAGTAATTCTTGCATGTTCTCCGTTGTTATTTATTGCTTTGGCCAAGTAATACGTAGTGACTCCAAGAGGGAACGTTATGCTCGATTGTGGGTTCATGCCCCTCGATGACTAGCTTGAGTGACAGAAACATGAGTCTAGGGGATGTGTTGTTGCCACAAGGGGGAAAACAACGGTGTTTGTGCCTGCGGGTGCAAGGATTGTTTACTTTACGCAAAGTTCTTTTAATGCAGTTGTCTGTTGCGTTGAGTTTACACTATGGGTGGGACTCGCAACTTAATACCAGCGAGATGTTCTGGATAGATATCTCAAGGTGGATGATTAGTAGTAGATATTGATGGATTTCGGTCTACTTACTTTGGCGTACCGCCCATGCTTTGAACCTCAACCTTTCTTGCAATGTAATCAGCATTGGTTTGCGTTCGTGGTCTTGTCAATTGCCCAGCTGTAATTTGTTTACCTCACATAGCTGTTTTATCGTCTTTTGGGAGAGAGACATCACTAGTGAATATCATGAGACTCCGGTCCATATTACCATCATTGATCACATCCGCTATTTACTTTTCGCTATTATTTACTATTGCAAAACATTATCTATCACCACTCTCATTGCTTTTAATCCTTTGTGAACTACAAGGCCGGAGGGATTGACAACCTCTCTGTACTCGTTGGGAGCAAAGTTATTTGTATCTGTGTGCAGGTCCATGTTGATTGCTAATCTGCGCCGTTAGCAATTGACACCTACTTGTTGAACCTAGGAGTCTCTGGGGATTCGATCCTTGGCATCTTTGCTAAGGGAAAACACTTCCACAACACTGCATCTTTCACCTTCCACTTGGGGTAACCAACGAGGGGTTAGAGGCCCATCACATGTCACCACAGAAATTATTCTTGTTATCATTTACCTACTCGAGGACGAGCAGGAATTAAGCTTGGGGATGTTGATACGTCCAAAACGTATCTATAATTTCTGCTTGCTCCATGCCTCTTTTGGGTGATATAGCTATGATATTTATACACTTCCATACACTTTTGATCATATTTGGACTAACCTATTAACTTAGTGCACCCCAGTGCCAGTTTCTGTTTTCTGCTATTTTTGTATTTCAGGTTTTCACGTTACGAGAACTGCCAGAAAAATCCCGGAAAATTATATAAAAAATCAGCGTTCCAGAAGCTTCCCAGCTGCCAAAGGACAGCCGGAGGGGGGCCACCAGGGCTCCAGGCACCCTGGTGGCGCGGCCCCCCTGGCCGCACCGGGGGGGCGCCTGGGCCCCCCGAGCCTCCGCTGATGCCCCCCTTTGGCATATATTTATATCGCGTCCCGAAACCCTCGAGACAGGAACCCTTTTTCGCGATCTCATCTCTGTTCCGCCGCCGCCGCCGCTTCCAAGATCGGGAGCACCAGGAGAACTCTTCCCGGCACCCTGCCGGAGGGGAGGATCACCACCGGGAGCTTCTCCACCACCATGGACACCTCCCGGATGAGTTGTGAGTAGTCTCCCTTGGACCATGGGTCCATGACCAGTAGCTATGTGATGTTCTCCTCCCGTTCTTGTGCTTCACTAATTAGTCCTCGTGAGCTGCCCTACATGATCGAGGCACATATGTAATCCTTATGCTGTTGCTATGTTGAGTTTGCTGGGATCCGATGGATTGTGAGATTATGTTCAAATTGTGTTTGAGTAATATATTTGATCTACCTCTTTTATATTTATGTTCGTAAGTAATTCTTGCATGTTCCCCGTTGTTATTTATTGCCTTGGCCAAGTAGTAGGTAGTGACTCCATGAGGGAACGTTATGCTTGCTTGTGGGTTCATGCCCCTCGATGACTAGCTTGAGTGACAGAAACATGAGTCTAGGGGATGTGCTGTTGCCACAAGGGGGAAAACAACGGTGCTTGTGCCCGCGGGTGCAAGGATTGTTTACTTTACGCAAAGTTCTTTTAATACAGTTGTCTGTTGCTTTGAGTTTACACTATGGGTGGGACTCGCAACTTAATACCAGCGAGATGTTCTGGATAGATATCTCAAGGTGGATGATTAATAGTAGATGCAGATGGATTTCGGTCTACTTGCCTTGGCGTACCGCCCATGCTTTGAACCTCTACCTTTCTTGCAATATAATTAGCATTGGTTTGCGCACATAATTCTGTCAATTGCCCAGCTGTAAATCGTTTACCTCACATAGCTGTTTTATCGTCTTTTGGGAGAGAGACATCACTAGTGAACATCATGGGACCCCGGTCCATATTACCATCATTGATCACATCCACTATTTACTTTACGCTTTTACTTACTATTGCAGCATTACCTATCACTACTATCACTTGTGTTTGATCCTTTGTAAACTACAAGGCCGGAGAGATTGACAACCTCTCTGTACTCGTTGGGAGCAAAGTTATTTGTATCTGTGTGCAGGTCCACGTTGATTGCTAATATATCTGGCGCCTTTAGCAGTTGACACCTTCTTGTTGAAACTGGGAGTCTCAGGGAAATCGATCCTTGGTATCTTTGCCAAGGGAAAACTTCCGCTACACTGCATCTCAAACCTTCCACTTGGGGTAACCAACGAGGGGCGAGAAGCCATCAGTGTATAATAAAGCCCATTAAACATCCAAAATAGAACATATAATAGCATGGAACAATAAAAAATTATAGATACGTTGAAGACGTAACAGGAATCAACCTGCATATATAAAGGGGTGACCCGGCGACGGGTTAACTCAAGAAACAACCGCTCGAGAACTAGGTCAAGCGTATTCACTACCTCGTTACTGAGTCTCGAGCAATACATCCCTAGCCGGATTAAGCTTTTACCTCATCGAGGGGCTGAACCAGGATAAAAAAACCTTCGTGTCCTTTGTCCCGTCTAACCCCTTCAAGCTAACCTAACGGCGATGGCTCCACAGATAAGTCCTAATCCTAGGGCATCCGCCGTGACAAATCCACGACAGTGTGTTTCTTTGAAATTCTTTTCTTTTTCCTTTGGGGTCGAGAGGAGAAGACCACGATGAAAATGATGAGTGGCTCTCATTTGCATTTTTGTTGATCTAACAAAAAGCCCATATTACCTTGTCTTCTCCTTTGAATAAATGTAGCAGATTACAGCTTAGTCCAATGCACGTGCACTATTATTATTATCCACACTGTTTGGTCATGCAAGTGAAAGGCAATAATGATGATATATGATGAAATGCTTGAGATGGAGAAAAGCTGGTATGAACTCGACCTATTTTGTTTTTGTAAATATGATTAGCTTGTCATTCCTGATTTAGCCCATTATGAATGAAACATGTTTGCAATGACAATTAGAGATTATAGGTACTCATGCCATGCTTAATTAGCTAGGAGTTTATAATGGTTTACCTTGCATGCCAACATGCTTTTAAAAAGGTTGTGATGTAGTATGATAGGATGGTATCCTCCCTTGAATGATTTAAGTGGATCGACTTGGCACATGTTCAAAGATGTAGTTGAAACAAAATCAACGTAGCCTCCATGATATTTATGTTCATGTTAATTTATATTCTACTCATGCTTGCACTCAATGTTGGTTAATATCAAGCCATGTTTATGACCGTTGTTGCTCTCTAGCTGGTAACTTCTCAGTCCCTTTCTAGCCTTCACCGGTACTAAGCGGGAATACTGTTGGTGCATCCACTTCCATAAACTCAAGGTTGTTCTATATGAGTCCACCATGCCTACCTATATGCGGTATTTATCTGGCGTTCCAAGTAAATTTGCATGTGGCAAACTCTAAACCTTCAAATAAAATTCTGTTTTGTATGCCTAAATCGCTCATGTCGCGACTGGGGGTTGTCTTTATCTTCCATGCTAGGTGGGTTATCCTCACAATGAGTGGACTCCGCTTGTCATTCACGAGAAAATGGCTGGTAACTAGGATACCCAGTCCCATGATCAAAAGATCAAAAATCAAATTAAAATATAATTAAACAAAGCTCCTCCCAGGACTGTTGTTGGTTTGGATGGTACCCGTTGTTTCGGATAAGCCGTGGAGTGTGTTTGATGGTGGCGCGGGAGTAAAACTTTACCATTATGTTTGGGAACCGCCTATAATGTATGTAGCATGGAAGATATTGAGAACTCTTGGTCGTAGCGTTGACTAAGAAAGCATATCGCTCAACATTATATTCATCTCTGATTTAAAAACTTGAGCCCTGGTACCTCGGCAAATCCCTGCTTCCCTATGCAAAGGGCCTATCTATTTACTTTTATTGCTGAGTCATCATCCTCTTTTAAAAATCATCAGTTGGAGAGCACCTCTGTCATTTATATGCTTTGTTATTAATTGATATTGAGTATGAGTGTGACTGGATCTCTTTAACCATGAATTACAATGTCTAGTCAGCCCTTGATCTTCTTAGGTTCTCTGCATTTATGTTTTGCGGTCTCAGAAAGGGCTAGCGAGATACCATTTTGTCATATTATATCATGATTGTTTTGAAAAATTGTTGTCATCCGAGATTTATTATTATTGCTCGCTAGTTGATTATGTCATTGATATGAGTAAACATGAGACCTAAATGTTATTGTGAATGTGGTTAGTTCATAATCTTTACTGAAAACTTAAATGCTGGCTTTACGTATTTGCAACAACAACATCAAACGGAGTTTGTAAAAGTTTTTCTTTGTCACTTTCAGTTTATCAACTGAATTTCTTGAGGACAAGCAATGGGTTAAGCTTGGGGATTGTTGATACGTCTCCATCGTATCTACTTTTCCAAACTCGTTTGCCCTTGTTTTGGACTCTAATTTGTGTGATTTGAATGGAACTAACCCATACTGGTGTTGTTTTCAGCAGAATTGCCTTGGTGTTATTTTTGTGCAGAAATAAAAGCTCTCGGAATGACCTGAAACTTCACGGAGATTATATTTGGAATTAATAAAAAATACTGGTGAAAATAAATACTGGAGGGGGCCCACACCCTAGCCACAAGGGTCGGGGCGCCCCCCTACATTGTGGGCCCCTGGACCTCCACCGACGTCAACTCCAACTCCATATAACCTCTTTCGGGAAGAAAAAAAATCAGAGAGAAGATCCGATCGCGTTTTACAATATGGAGCCGCCGCCACCTCCTGTTCTTCCTCGGGAGACCTGATCTGGAGTCCGTTTGGGGCTCCGAATAGTGGAGATCATCGCCGTTGTCATCATCAACCATCCTCAATCACCAATTTCATGATGATCACTGCCGTGCGTGAGTAATCCCATCCTAGGCTTGTTGGACGTTGATGGGTTGGATGAGATTTATCATGTAATCGAGTTAGTTTTGTTAGGGTTTGATCCCTTGTATCCACTATGTTCTGAGACTGATGTTGCTATGACTTTGCTATGCTTAATGCTTGTCACTAGGGCCCCAGTGCCATGATTTCAGATCTGAACCTATTATGTTTTCATGAATATATTTGTGTTCTTTATCCCATCTTGCAAGTCAATAGTTACCTACTATGTGTTATGATATGGCAACCCCGGAGTGACAATAGCAGGAACACTTCCCCGTGATGACCATTGTTTGAGGAGTTCATGTATTCACTAAGTGCTAATGCTTTGGTCCGGTACTCTATTAAAAGGGGGCCTTAATATCCCTTAGTTTCCATTAGGACCCCGCTGCCACGGGAGGGTAGGCAAAAATATGTCATGCAAGTTCTTTTCCATAAGCACGTATGACTATATTCGGAATACATGCCTACATTACATTGATGAATTGGAGCTAGTTCTCTGTCACCCTAGTTTATGACTGCTACATGATGAATATTATCCGACATCTATCATTGCCGATCCATTACCTACGAGTTTGCTACATATTGATACTTGCTTTGTTACTTTCGTTACTGCTGTTGTAACCATCACTACAAAACTGCCATTGTTACTTTTGCCACTATTACCATTACTTCCATACTACTTTGCTACTAAATACTTTGATGTAGATATTAAGTTTTCCAGGTGTGGTTGAATTGACAACTCATCTGCCAATACTTGAGGATATTCTTTCGCTCCCCTTGTGTCGAATCAATAAATTAGGGTTGAATACTCTACCCTCGAAAACTATTGTGATCCCCTATACTTGTGGGTTATTAGTGGTCTTATTAACCATCAACACTTGATGCTCTTTCTTGATTTCTACTTCCGCAGCCTTAAGCATCACGAATAGCTCGGGGATCATCTTCTCTTTCCCTTGCATGTTATAGTTCATCAAGAAGCCTTTGTAACTATATGGCGGTGACTGAAGAACTCTGGCAATCGCTACATCATCTGGAATATTAACTCCCAACGGATTCAAGAGGTTGTAGTACCCAGACATTTTGATTACGTGCTCACTAACAGAGATGTTTTCCTCCATCTTCCAGCTAAAAAATTTGTCGGGGGTTTCATACCTCTCAACCCGGGCTTGATCTTGAAATACCAATTTCAACTCCTGGAACATTTCATATGCTCTGTGATGCTCAAAATGTCTTTTGAGCCCCGGTTCTATGCTGTAAAGCATGGCGCACTGAACTATCGAGTAGTCATCAAAACATGCCTGCCAGACGTCCCTAACATTTGCAGGCGAGCCTTGAGGGGGTGCATCGTCAAGAGGTGCATTAAGGACATAAGCATTCTGTGCAGCAGTGAGGATAATCCTCAAATTACGGGCCCATTCCGCATAGTTGCTTTCAACATATTTCAGCTTTTCTTTCTCTAGGAACGCATTAAAATTCAGGGGAACTACAACGTGGGCCATTGATCTATAACAATTTTTTTGCAAAGACAATTAAGACTAAGTTCATGATAATTAGTTCAGTTAATCAAATTACCAATGAACTCCCACTTAAATCAACATCCCTCAAGTTGTCCAAGTGATACATGATCCAAATCAACTAACCCATGCCCATCACATGAGATGGGGTAGTCATCAATGGTGAACATCTCTATGTCCATCATATCTAAGATATGAATCATGTTCGACCTTTCGGTCTCCTGTGTTCCGAGGCCATGTCTATACATGCTAGGCTCATCAAGTTTAACCCAAGTATTCTGCATGTGTAAATTGGCTTACATACGTTATATGCGAACGTAGAGTCTATCACACCCGATCATCACAAGGTTCTTTGAAACGACGAAATTTTGCAACGGTGCATACTTAGGGAGAACACAATTTCTTGAAATTAAGTGAAAGGATCATCTTATAATGCTACGGTCGTCCTAAGCAAAATAAGCTGCATAAAAAGATAAACATCACATGCAATCAATATGTGACATGATATGCTCATTATCATCTCGTGCCTTTGATCTCCATCTCCAAAGCACCGGCATGATCTCCATCATCACCGGCATGACACCATGATCTCCATCATCGTGTCATCACGTGGTAGTCTCCTCAGCTATCGCTTCTACAACTATTGCTAACACATAGGGATAAAGTAAAGCAATTACATGACGATTGATAAATTAGAGACAACCCTTTGGCTCCTGCCGGTTGCCAAACTCATTGACATGCAAGTCGTGAACCTATTACAAAACATGACCATCTCATACATCAACACATACAACATCACATTTTTGGCTATACCACATCACAGCATGCCCTACAAAAACAAGTTAGGTGCCCTCTACTTTGTTGCTGCAAATTCTACGTGGCTGTTATGGGCAACTAGCAAGAACCGTTCTTACATACACAAAGCCATAATGGTGATAATCAAGTTGTCTTTTAACCTTCTTCAAGGATCGCCTTTGTCAAATTATAGGGCATGTTTGTTGGAGAGACAAACACCCGCTAGCCACCTTATGCAAAACAAGTTGCATGTCGGTTGGTGGAACCGGTATCTTGTGCGTCGACAAGTAAGGTTGGTCCGGGCCACTTCATGCCACAATGCCGCCGAATCTAAATAAAACAAGAGAGGTAAACAATTTGAGCATCAACAACCACAACTCTTTGTGTTCTACTCGTGCATATACATCTACACATAAACCTAGCTCATGATGCCACTGATGGGGAAAGAAGCATGAAAATATCTTTTTTCCCTATGAACACCCAAGATTTATCTAGGAGAAGCTTAACAACGAGTGAGGAGAGTGTGTCTACGTACCCTCGTATACCGAAAACTGAAGCGTATATAACGCGGTTGATGTAGTCATACTCTTCGCAATCCGATCATGATCCAACCGATCTAGTGTCGAACGGACGACACCTCCGAATTTAGCACATGTGCGGCTCAATGACGTTTCCTCCTCCTTGATCCAGCAAGAGAAGGCAAAAAAGTAGATGGAGTCACAACCAGCACAATGGCGTGGTGGTGATGGTGGTGGTGGAGTCAGAATACCGACAGGGCTTCGATAAGCGAAAAACCGGGGATGAGAACTTTATCGGGAGGGAGAGATGTCGCAATAGCCAAGGCCAATGTATTGGGGTGCCTTGCTGTGCCCCCTCCTCTATATTTATATGCGTGGGTGGGCTGGGAGCCTAGCCTCCTAATAGGAGTTGGCGCCAAGGGGAAGGATTCCTACTCCTAGTAGGAATTGGATCCCTAGTCCTCTTCCACATGTCTTATCCACATGGGACTCTTAGGGGTTGGTGCGCCTGGACCATGTAGGACAGGGTGCCCCCTTTCAACCCATGCTGCCATGTGGGATGTGGTGGACCCACTTGTCGTCTTCTGGAATCCTCCTGAACCTTTTGGAAGCTTCTCCGTACAATACTGAATAAACTGCACCTTTTTCCGGAATCCCAAAAACGACTTTCCATATATAAATCTTTACCTCTCGACCATTCCGAGACTCCTCATGACATCCGGGATCTCGTCAGGGACTCCGAACAACATTTGGTCACCAACATGTATATCCCAATATTACTCCAGCGTCATCGAACATTAAGCGTGCTACCCTACGGGTTCGGGAATCATATATTCATGACCGAGACACCTCTCTGGTCAATAACCAATAGCGGGACCTGGATGCCCATATTGGTTCCTACATATTCCACAAAGATCTTTTATCGGTTGAACCACGATGTCAAGGATTCAGTTAACCCTGTATGCAATTTCCTTTGTCCGTGATATGTTACTTGCCCGAGATTCGATCGTCGGTATCTCCATACCTAGTTCAATCTCGTTACCGGCAAGTCTTTTTACTTGTTTCGTAATACAAGATCTCGTGACTAACTCATTAGCCACATTGCTTGAAAGCTCTTTACGATGGTATATTACCGAGAGGACCCAGAGATATCTCTCCGTCAGACGGAGTGACAAATCATAGTCTCGATCCGTGCTAACTCAACAAACATCTTGGAGATACCTGTAGATCAACTTTATGATCACGTAGTTATGAAGTGACGTTTGGATACACACTAAGTATTCCTTCGGTGTCAGGGAGTTGCGTGATCTCATGGTCTGAGGAATAAATACTTGACATGAAGAAAGCTATAGGTAATAACTAAGCGATACAATCTATGCTAAGCTTACAGTTAGGTCTTGTCCATCACATCATTCTCCTAATGATGTGATCCCGTTATTAAATGGCAGCTCGCGTCTATGTTTAGGAAATCTTAACCATCTTTGGTCGACGAGCTAGTCTAGTAGAGGCTCACTAGGAACATAGTATTTGTTTATGTATTCACACATGTATTTAAGTTTCCGGTCAATACAATTCTAGCTTGAATAATAAACCTTTATCACGAACAAGGAAATATGATAATAATCAATTTATTATTGTCTCTAGTGCATATTTCCAATACCCGTCTCCATCGTGGGAGCATCCTCATCGTCAGAGACCTCGAGCGAGCTGACGGGCAAGCCGGCCTAGATCCACCAGGCACGGATGGCTCTGCTAGGCGGCGGCAAGGGTGACTACCGTGCTTCATATCCGTGGATAGGCTCTCCCACGGAGCTTCTCCGCGTGCAGTCATGGCAGATGTGGTGCAAGGGAGGGGGATGGGGAGCGACTTGTGTTGTGGCATGGAGTTAGCCAAATGTTCGAGTGTGTCAATGCATGGCGCCGGAGTGGGTTTCTCGGTTGGCGAGCTTGATTAATGGCGGCTTACGGATAGACGGGGCATTGAACGTGTGTGGGAGATATTTGTCCCGTCTCGTTCAGTAACTCGTCACCGGCATTAAACCAGCGTGGACATCGGGGATGCGTTGCGGGCGGCGCCCTCTGTCGGCGTGCCGCTTCAATGGCGGCGCTAGTGAGAGGTCGTGTCCGCTCTATGCCGGTTTCAATGTGGATGGGCGCACTCTACAAGAGCATGAATGCGGGAAGTGTGGTCGGAAGCGGTTGTGCCCGCAAAGCCACGTACATTTATCTTCGGTTTGTGGGAGAAAATGTACCCGCACCGTCATGCGGACAGATTCAGGCCCGCGTCGGATAGCACTACACGTTCAGACTGCGCGTTCCGAACTGTTGCGGATGGTTTGAGAGTAGCTGTTGCAGATGCCTTTACCCTGTGTATTTGAATTTCGCTTTATTTTTAGGAACAGTGAATTCGGCCCACATCTGCTACGCTTTTAATGTGGATTGTGACAAAAAACTCTTCCAAAAAGAGCCCGTGCTAACCCAGGCTCTGTCACAAATTTCTTTTTCTTTTGAGGATCGATTATGTCATAATTTTCTTTCTTTTGAGGATCGATTTTGTCACAATTGCACGACAATTGCGGCGGCGCCGGCCTTAGCCCAGAGGTGCGCTTCGTCCTTGATGGTGGAGCACAGGTGGGAGACAGAGGGTCGGTCCCCATCGAAGGTGCAGCTGTTCCGGTGCTTCCAAATCCACCAAGCTGTGAGGATGATGAGGGAGGATAGACCTTTGCGTGTGGCAGCGGGCGCGAGAGTGCAAGAAGAAACCCACTAGGTTAGGTGCTATTGGGGATGAGCAACCCCTTCTGTTTGCTCAACGCACACTTCCATGCCTCTCTTTTGTGTACGTGGCATAATGTGTCGTCCTAATATCATGCTGTAAACATTCTCCTTCTATCAATGAAAAGATACACATCCTTAGCGTATTCGCGGAAAAAAAACAATTACACAACAATCAGCCCGCGAAATTTTCATTGAACTCACCACCATTGCTTTAAACACTCGTTGGTTGCAAACCATACCCATCAGGGGATCTTCATGTCTACTTGTCTAGTGCGACATGAACGTCCATATGCGATGGAAAAAACATCCATATTCCATCACCACCTCATTTGCTAATTTCTTCAAGCGGTCGTGGTATCCTTCACTGATGGTGCACTAGCTGCAGACCATGTGTAGTCCACTGCTGCTCTCTACACTCGTAAATCAACTTCCCTTTCGTTACCTTTTAATAATTCTACACCAGCAATTGTGGTTGTAGAATTTCGTGTCTCTTAGTCACTACTAGGAAAAGGGCTATAGATGGAATTGATACTAATGGCGCACCAGACAAGCAGTGCGCCATTAGTATATAGTAATGGCGCACCAGCAACAGATACGCCATTAGAGTTCGAACTACTAATGGCGCACCTTGCCCGGAGTGCGCCATTAGTATCAAGAAGTTTTTTTTTTAACTAGCGCGCCTGTCCGAACATACTAATGGCGCATCCATGCATAGTGTGCCATTACTAGTAATGGCGCACCAGCAGTAAAGTGCGCCATTAATGCTCTCTTTTTTATGATATTTTTTATTCTTTTTTTTACAAAACTACTAATGGCGCACTATCCCAGAGTGCGCCATTACTAGTTTAAACTAGTAATGGCACACTATGTGACAGTGCGCCATTAGTATGTTTTTTTTTTGCAAAACTTGTAATGGTGCATCCACTATAAATGCGCCATTAGTAACCTTCATTACTAATGGCGCATTTATAGTTGGTGCGCCATTAGTAAGCGGGCAGCAACAAGATATTTTGGACAGCTTCTCTACCACACTCACTTTCCCCC
>LR738712.1:120800003-120848356 GCA_902687465.1 Secale cereale | reverse complement strand
GCCGCCGACCCCCCGCACCTTCGATTCCCCTACTCAACCGCCGCCGCCGACCCATGATATATTCAAAATAATAAATTTGATGATATTTTTTCATATTCATAAATATTTTCAAATAACAAATTTGATGATATTTTTAAAAAAATTATTACTTTTTTATAAAAAATATTACTGTTATGATTTAAACAAGTTTGAACATATTTAAACACAAATAAGTGTCAAACAACATTTTAAATGCAAAAAAAAATTGGGGAGCCTGGGAATCGAACCCAGGACCTCCTGGTGGGTGTGCTGCGTGCTGACCAGTCGGGCTAGTGGGTGGGTTCTGTTGGGTAGTGGGTTAGGTGGAATATATACCTGACCAGTCGGGCTAGTGACTAGAACACAATAGTAATGGCGCACGTGGGGGTGGTGCGCCATTAGATTCTACATACTTATGGCGCACAGAGGCGCGGTGCGCCATTAGTAATCCCCCCATCCATATCGCCCCCCACCGGCCGCACCCTCCTCTCTCTCCCTCGCCAGATCTCCCCCCTCTCCCCGACGCCTCTCTCTCCCTCCAGCGCCGCGCCGCCGCCCCCGCGCCACCCCCGCTGAGCCGAGCGCCGCGCCGCCGACGCCCTCGACGCCCGTGCCCCCGACGCCCTGGACGCCCCCGACGCCCTCGACACCCGTGCCCCCGACGTCTGACGCCCTCGACGCCCGCGCCCCCGACGTCCGACGCCCCCGACGCTTCCCCGACTCTGCAGCAACGCCGCCGCCCGGAGCTACGCCGGCGACCACTCCATACGCAGGTAGCCATCACTCCTCCCTCCTTCCTCTCTAATCACCACCACAAAGTCATTTTTTTGTATTTCTGCCATTTTCGTTGAAGTACTCTAGATCAAAATTTAGGTCTGTGAGTGCTCTGTGAGCGCTGGAGTTGATCTACAAGAAAATATAAGTTGATTTCGCATCAGTAGAAATCGCAGACAGACAATTTTTTTAGGTTAGTACTAGAGTCAATGATATGGTAAGCAAATTAGGGTGCGCCACCGCAGCATCAAATATTCTGTTGGGAGTAGGACTCGCTCAAATGAACACAGACCTTATTGTCCTTATCAATCAAAATGCAGGGTTGCTACAAAAGGATCCATCCATCTATTAGTAGATATCTTCCTGTGGTGAATGTGTATGCTATACTTTAAGAGAGCTGGAATTGTATTTGTGACGTCTGTTGAGTTGTATCAAGAAGTTGAGAAAATTTCTATTGCTTCAGAGTTCAAACTGGTCATGTTGTTCAACCTAAAACCTGCAGTACAGTACTGTGCCTCTTCTTCAGAGATAACTAGGCATAAGCACCCTTCAACTATCAGTGCTTGCGTTGTACACTTGTGGCATGCTGTGTTGTTCCCCCTACGCGTTGGAGTATTTGCCAACCAGACCTGACATGTGGTCCCCACAGTCGTGACTGTATATGCGCAAGTCAAGTCGCTAGCTCACTCTTCTACGCTATATTTATATATGCCCCTTATATATCTCGAATGGTTCAAGAAGCAACCAAAAAACTAAATTTGTGCCTTCTTCAGAAGTACATTCCTCCTCGTTGGCCCGATTAGTCGCCGGTTGAGATCTGACATAGGAGTATTTCTCAAAGGAAGATGACCAACTCTTCATATTTGATAAATCCTCTCTTGCTCAACCACTCTCACGTATCTCACTCGTTTAGGTTAACTTCTATTTTTCTGTGTGGAAAGAAATCATCTTATTGGAGGCTCTGCCCTTATGAGGTCAAGGATAGCCACTGTTACTTAAATATGCCGTATTGCTGCTGCTTTCTAATTAATACTGGCAGCAACATCAATTTTTGAGTTGTTGTCAGTTTGCTATCAAGCCGTGACTGTTCAAGTACAAGTCAAGTCTCGATAGCACTTGGTTTCTGTCTTTTGTGTTAGTGCTTGCTGTCATACTTATTGGAAGACATGTTAGTGCTTGCTGTCATACTTTGGCATGCCATAGTCCGTGACAATTTCATCTTTTTCAGAACCCCTTTGGCTCTTGCCTTTACTAGTATGGTAGTCCCAAGTGAGATCTTTAGTTCGTTTAGCCGGTTGGCGGGCTTGATGTTCTGTTGGGGTTTTAGGTTTTAGTTTTTTTTTCATGTACACTAGTACTACTTGTATGTCACACTAGCACAATGATAATAATGGTGGTCATGTATTTGGTTCCTTGTTGTTAATATTTGAACTTCAAACTATTGTTTTACAAGCTTCTGCAACCTTTTCTTAACTGTTGATGCTGCTGTTATGCCTGTATTCACTGTTGTTGCTACTGTACTTGTCATGATGTTGTACTTGTGATGATGCTACTTGTGATATTCTGAAATGACCCATTGGCGACTTCATTAGGCGGGGATAATGATTTTGCAGGTACCCCGAGAGGCCCTTGAGTTTGCTGGAATGTTGATTAACTTCCGTTCCGGTAAATTCGGGTACTCCATATGTCCTATTTTCAGCAAAGGTCATGCTGAAATTTTCCGTGAATTTTAGCATGACTTTGCTAAAAATAGGACATATAGGGTACTTGTGACTAATGCATGGGCCGGGGTATCTTAGTGGTTAATTAGGTAGGATCAAGTGCCCCTTTATTCTAGCTGCATTAAACCATAGGCGGCAATAGAGCCAAGTGATTAGGCCCAACTTACAATTCTCCTTCCTAGCTTAGCTTTTAGGATGCCTCGGTGTTGACAAACCATAAATTATGAAACCTTGGCTTTTAGGATGCCTCGGTGTCGATAAAAACCGAAATGATGAAAGCTTAGGCTTTTAGGGTGCATCGGCGTCGAAAAACCCTCAATTATAAAAGCTTAGCTTTTAGGATGCCTCGGTGTCGACAAACCCTAAATGATGAGACCATGATCTTGTTCCTTGACAATAACCAACTTTTTGACAAAACTTTGTTCCTATTTAGAGAGAAACATGGCCAACAACGATGAGGCCGACGGTTCGGGCGGGAAGGCATTCTGGGAGCTGTCCCAGGAGATGGAGGAACAACCTCACTTGTATGAGGACGCCGCCTTCCACACCGATCCTGAGACCACTGATGGTACCGCGGAGGATGACCCCACTGATGCCAGCACTGATGGTGTCGCCGAGAATGCCACCACTGATGATGGCGGCGCACGCACAGATGGCAGCCAACCGAAGAGGCAACGGAAGGACCGGCGCCCGACCGTGCTCCGCACCCTCAAGGAGGAAGTTACTGAAGTGGACTCCGACGGGAATCCAACGGCGCCCGAACGAGTAGTCAAGGGGTACTCGCTTCAGCTTGGGTGCATTCTCCGGAGCACCGTCTCGATCAACAGCGAGAACCTGAGGCATCCTGACAACGGGAATTACCGCAACCTCCTCTTCACGAAGCTGCACGAACGATATAAGTTCCCCGCTCAATTTGATAACACAAGCCTCAAAGGGAATAAAGTGAACAATGCTGCCCTCACGAAGATGAGCAAGGCCCTGTCTACTTGGAAAACCAATGTGAAGATAATGATCAAGAAAGGTGAGAGTTATGAGACGATCAAGGAGAAACATCCTTCGATCACCGAAGATGACTACAACGAATTCAAGATCACTTGCTCGAGCGCCGCACACTCCGAATCAAGTCAGTGGGGGAAAGAAATGCGGGAGCTCAACTTAGGGGAACATACACTCGGTCCCGGCGGTTACAGAGTGGCGGAGCCTATATGGGACAAGGAGGAGGCGGACCGTGCCGAGCAAGGCCTACCGCCCCTCTTCGATAAATACGGTGACAAGCAGACCAGGAACTTTATCAGGGCCCGGTACAAGAAGGACCCGAAAACAAAGGAGCTGACCACGGATCCGAAGACCAGGGCGCTTGAGGCTGTTCTGGTAAGGAATACACCCCCGCGTAATTAGCTCCATATGGTTGCATTCTAATTAATGAAGCCAAATTTCTAAATGATTCACATTCCTTCCGCAGGCGACTGAAAGGAGTAGCACGGGGTCGACTAAGAGCGGCCCTTGGGACACGACTCTAAATAGGGCGTTGAATGTAATGAAGAACAAGGATAAGCTCGAGAAGCCAACGTCAGCTGGTCGTGTGGCCGGCAAAGGCTTGTCGACAAAATGGTCGTCATACTATAACGCTGGTGGGCGAAAGGAGAAAAAGACCAGCTCGGAAAGCCAGGCGCGCGAGGTTCAAGAACTCAAGGCACAGGTGGCGCGGATTCCGGAGATTGTCCAAGAGCAAGTGCAACAACAGCTCGGAGCGACGATCACCGCCATTGTGCCTAGCTTGATCGAGGGGTTGCAGGCGTGGATTGCTGGCGGCCAACAGGGGCCGCCCCTGATTCCCAGCTTCACGGCCAGCAACTCGCAGAACGCGATGGCGGGGCCATTGGTGTCTCCGGCGGAGGCGGCATTGGTGTCTCCGACGCCGGCACGGGAGCTTAATGCACCCGTGTGTACGCCGGCCGGCACCTCTGCAGCAAGCGGCCCCTCCGTCAACTGCACGCCCGCTGTTGGCGGTGCCTCGACATTAGCCGAGCTCGATGCCATCATCACGGTAACTAATTAAGCCTCTCTCGGCCGAGGACTTCATCTCCTTGCCTTTGATTGGGCATCCCTGACGCCCTACATGTTTTCGCAGGGCGCCGCCGACGTTCCGTGCACTCTCCTGCACTTCGTGAACAACGAGTTGGTCGATGTCGCCAAGGGCAAAATCGTTCAACCGGGCCGGCCCTTGTTCCACGGTACCCAGATGCCACCCAACTTGTTTAGGGTTCAACTGGTTCGGGTGCTGCCAGGCTGCGACGAGGTGTTACCTCCGATTCGACCCGTCGGGGCCGACGATGATGACGTCATGACCCTCAGCGCCTGCCTGAGCTGGCCCCTACTCTGGCCGAAGAGCCAGATTCGTTTGGGGGCGGGGGAAACCACACCAAAGACAACACCACCAGTCGTGCCGACGCCAAGTCGTCCCCATGGCAAGTCCGCCGCAACGGTGCCGGACATCCCTTTGCCACTGGATCCAAACATGCATATGGCACAGGATCAAAACGACGACGACTACGATACATTTGCCAACGTCGATCAGTACTTTGCCGATCATGGGTACGGTGACGACTTCATGGGGGCTCCTTCTCAAGAACCCAACCCAACAAAAGACGTGCGCGATCCGGTACCGCGGAGAAGCCAAGTTGCAACAGGCGTCGTCTGCCGTTCAGCTCTCAGGAGACGCCTCCAGCTGCCGACTTCACCGAGCCTCAGATAGGCGAGGTGCGAAATATGATCAGCCCCAACACACTAAAGAAGGCGGTCTCTGAGCAGAACTCGGTCCCAATTCAGGAGATCAAGAAGAAGGTACGCAAAAGAAAAACTAACAAGGGTGCGAGCCAGCCGGCACCGAGTACGATCCGTGCTCAGGACGGGCCACCTTCACCTGAGGATGTAATGAGGAGGGTGCATGTGGCGGGTAGGCCGATGCTACCGACAAATATGCTCGATGCTGCAACCGGTGCCATGCGGAGTCTGCATGACAGTGTTCTTTCTTTGGAGAAGCGGCGTCTCACAGAGAAGGATGTGGCATACCCGGTATTCGCGGCCAAGGTGCCGGAGGGCAAGGGCTTTGTGGATAACTCCATCGGCGGTACGATCGTGTTGCGGTTTGATGACATCCACGCTATGTTGAACCTTCATCCGCTGCACTACACCTTCGTTCGGCTATTTTCGCCGAGTATGGAGATGCGGATCATTCGCGACAAGACCCCGGACATCGTGATAGTCGACCCCTTCTACATGCGTGCCAAGATCTTGGGCAGCGCTGGGGACCGGCAAGTCGAGAGTTCTTACCTCCAAGGCGTCATTCTGGCAAACCGAGATAAGGATAATTTCCTCGTGCCTTACTTTCCCGAGTAAGTCCTCCGCCTCAACCGCCCCGTAACATATGAATTCTTAGATTTCGATCGTTCTTCTTTTAACATTCCGTGTTTTCTGCAATGACACACAGTGCACGCTCATCCTACTAAGCCCCAAATATTCCATGGCCACGTATTTCGACCCGGACCGTCAGTCGGCTGTAGACTACACAAATGTCAAGAAGGTTCTTGATGATGTTCTCGCCGGCTACGCCAAATCTGGAGGGACCTTCACCAGGACAACTCGTAAGTACGGCAAGCACGTGTTCTCCCACAACACGACGTTCTGCTGCGTCAAGCAGCCGCCTGGCGGTCAGAAGGGTGCCTACTACGCCATCCATCACATGCGGGCGATCGTACGGGACCATCATCAACTTCTGCTACCGAGTAAGCTCAAAGATTGGGCCGCGCGCGTGTCGGCAATCCAGGACGCGGACATCAGACAAGATTTCTTTCGCATTCAGTCGGAGTTTGCGGAAATCATCCATCAAGATGTCCTTCGTACCTCGGGGCAGTTCTACCTCAGAAATCAACCGTCGAACAGTGACATCGACACAATGCTACAAATGCAGGCTGACAACGCCCGTGATTTCATGACTCCCACGATAGACGGCGGCTTCATCCACGCTCCGGTGCATTGAGTCGAGTCGAAAGCAGTGATGCTGTGTCTAGTTCTGAAACATCGATTGGCTCATGTTGTAATTAAACTTTAATGAACTTGTAGTATGTCTCTTTGGTTTCGAGAGTCGTTCAACTTAGATGTAATCGATGCTATTAATGTCTTGCTTTTCTCTTTCGATCGTTCTGTTGCATACTTATATATTGCTTATGAATTGTCTGTGAATTGGTACTAACGTTTCGTTTGGCTAGTGCATATATAGCGATGCCGTCGTATGTCGTGTACAAGGGTAAGGTTCCCGGAGTCTACGACGACTGGGAGGAGTGTCGGAGACAGGTTCACCGATTCAGCGGTAACAGTTACAAAGGGTACACCACTAGGGCCGAGGCCGAATCTAGATACGCCCGCTATCTAGCGGGAGAGGGAAGGGAGCGTTGGAGGAACCGGATGAAAACGAGTTTCATCGTGATGATGCTCATCGTGACGACCGCAGCTCTCTTCTATGTGATGGTAGTTTAGATGATCAATATCGACTTGTAATGTGAAGACAAACTCGCTACTCGCGGTCTCGAGACTTGTAATATATTGTTCTATCTTTATTCGGTCTTTTCAATTCGGAGACTAATATGATGAATTGTATTCGGAGACTAATATGATGAATTGTATTCGGAGACTAATATGATGAATTGTATTCAGAGACTAATCTTCTATTGTATTCGATGAATGTGTTGTTGATGTGTGCTGTCTATATTCTGTGCAATTATACATTTTGTAATCTGTGCAAAAAAACAGAAAAATAATATTAAAAAAACCTAAAATTCATACTAATGGCGCATCAAAGCACAGTGCGCCATTAGTGTGCCAAAGCATACTAATGGCGCATTATCAGCCAGTGCGCCATTACTATGCGGACACTACTAATGGCACATCATACCTTAGTGCGCCATTAGTATGCCAAAGCACCTGGGTACACATGGCCCCTGGGAGGCATACTAATGGTGCACTACGGTGCACACTAATGGCGCATCTGCGGTGCGCCATTAGTATACCAGATACTAATGGCGCATCAGAGGTGCGCCATTAGTATCAAATACTAATGGCGTGCTAGTAATGGCGCACCACTAATGCGCCATTAATGGCTAAATTAGGTGCGCCATTAATATGCCTTTTCCTAGTAGTGAGTATGGCTAGGGCAAATTCTCCACTTCAAGCTTCATCGGCGAGTTCGTGAATTCGCCTTTCCTCTGCCTTCCGGTGGCCGGTGGCGAGATGGGAAATCCCGATGCCTCCACTCCGGTCAGTAGTTTAGTTTAATGTTTTTTTGTCCTCGTAGGTGCGGTGTTCGGGCGGATAGCGCCGCTTCTTCTTCAAGTTTGTCTTCTAGGATCTGATCCTCTTCGACTTCGTCACCTCGTTGTAGTCGACGGGCTCCGACGTAGATTCCTGTCGTCTCCTTGAGGTGATGAGGTTAGGTTTCTCATCATGTGACGGGATTTTGTGTCGGGTGTTTCAGATGTATTCAAGGGTTCAACGACGACAACTGCGGCTTCAGGGCGCTGGTCCTTAAGGCACGTACACGAAGACTTCCCGGCTGTAATCAATAAGGTCAAGCCGACTTCCGGTAGGGGAACGACGACAGCAGCACGTCGGCAGCTTGTTCTGACGGCGATAATGATTGTTCGGTGGTCTTAGAATGTTGGTGTATTTTTTATTATGTTTGAGGTGCTTTGTATTTTCAGTGAACTTGATAATGGATGTGAATCATTTTTCAAAAAAAAAAAAAAATAGCACTTGTGGTTGTAGCAGCCCTGGGCTGCTAAAGGCTAGTACATCACAAAATAATTAGTTACGCGGAAACTGTCTCGCCGTCATATATGAAATGCATATCCGGAGGCACATCCGTGGAGTTGTTGGAGATGGTACTTTTGTCAACACCTGCAATTGCATCTATACTAAACTTCGGAATTTTAGGCAGCCCAAATCATTTTGGTGTGTCTTTGTCGTTCGCGATATCACTAGGTAGTCGCGACTTCAATCCGTCAAGACTTCTGAAAAAAAAAAATCGTTTATAAAAGTGCAGTTCCTCCCTCCCTCCCTCAGATATGCTCTTTTCACTAGCAGATCCTGTCTCCCTCCACTACGGCTGCTACCATCTTCAACAAGAAAGAAGAAAGTACGGCTGCTACTGACGAATCCTGTGCCGCTGTTTCCCGTCGGCTTCCAATCTCACAGAACCCCTCCAGATCTAAATCGGTCTAAGAAGACGACGGAGCTGAACAAACTAAGTTAGTACGTGATCTCATGATCTCATTTTATACGAAAAATGGACCGGGTTCCACTGCCAAGAGATAACGAAAAAAAAAACTCCAAGTGGAAAGGGGTTAAAAATGAGAGTCTAACAGCTGCCGTACTACCCCATTAGCCACCCAACACGAGCAAAAGGAGCACTCGCCAACATACAATTCTATATTATTATCCTAAACGGCTGTGCAGATCGTGCACGACCATTGCACGATCGGCATCTAGTGATGTGCTGCCGCCCTGTCTAATTGACTGTCACATAAAAATCGTTTGCACGGTCTCCTGTGCATAGTAATGCTCATTATTATCACACATCTTTTGCTGAGTAAATAGGCAATTTTCCGATTAATTTAATCCACGAATTAACTATTAGCATGGCATTGACACAAATAATAGCATACTGATATTCAATCATGTGAGCACATACTTCGCTAATTGTAGACAAATCTACGTATAACGCTAGCATGCCTAAAATAGAAAACAGTAGGAGCGGGATAAACGAGTTATACCCTCCAGTAGGCCATGCAGAGGCCGCGGCGGCGGTGACGGCAGCAGCGTCCTCAACTGCCTTCTTGTCGGCTTCGATCTTCTCGGCGGCGGCACGTTCGGCGTCGGTGGCCATGACGATGACGAGGGCGACGCGGACGTAGAGGAAGTAGACGAACGGCGAGCAGTCGCATAGTCGCTTCCCAAAAACCTATTCGCCCCTCTCCCGTACAGGATTCAGAGAGGCGAGGCTTCGGAGACCTGCTCTCCCGTCGACCGTGTACGCGGCGGACGGGATGGAGTCACCGGTGGCAGCAGCAACAGAGGGACGACGGCGGGCGTGGAGGCAGATGCGTTCTGTATTGCGGCCGCTAGGGTTGGTAGCGCCCCACATATATATGTGCGGCCGCGCGTGGAGAAACGTGGGCCGAACCCACGTCCAAGTCGGTAGCCCACGATCCGACGTCTCAGATCGTGGCCCTACCTGTCAAAGACTCTCCGTTCCTGACCGGCAAAAAGAAGCGCATAGGAGTGAGCTCGGCTCGGCTCAATCCCGCAACCCGTCGTGTCGTGACGTGGCGTGGCGTGGCGTGGCGTGGCGTGGCGTGGCGAGGCGAGCGGAGGAGGAGGAGTGCGCGAGGGCCTCATCTCTTCTCAAGCTCCAATAGCATGAGGGAGAGAATCCCTTATAAACCACTCCAACTCTCCTTCCACTTCCAAGGTGGGACTAAACTTCCCACCACTTTGTCATGCCACCTACATGGGCCCTTAGAGATCAAATCTGAAATTGTTATATGGGCTCTAGGCCCATCTCAGATTTCAACAATCCCCCACCAGATCTCGAGGGCCCATTGTGTCCTCTGTTCCAATTACTGTTTCGATATACCAGTGTTTCAGCGAAGACCTGTCAAGGTTGAGCTTCACCTAGAACAAGTAGCTACACTCCTTCACAACTGAACAATGGACTAAGCCTTGAATTGTCAGTTTGGCGTAAAGAAGTTTCACCACATGTCTTACTGATACTAGGCTGCCGAAGGCTGACCCCTCGGGTGGAGCATATAAGTCACACTCCTGGCCTGTTCATGAGCTTACTAGAGATCACCCCAATCTCATAGACTGTGACCAGCAGTCGGGCTCATATAGATGTGTTCCTCCAAAGATCGCTCTGTAGGATAGCATCTTGCTTATACATATAAGCCTTGGAACACATTAAGACAGTAGTCATCCTCCCATACAGTATTGAGAGTATTGCATCTCCAGCGGAGTGAGTTAGTATAGTTACTCTCCTCAGTTCACCACTGGCTTGTTTTCACAGGTCCTACTTCACGGGATCTCCGATCACATAGGTTGGGTTACCACCATGGCAACTTATGTGGGTCTCATGCCCATCTCCCTCGATGCATTATCTATCACAACACGTGATAGCCCTTTTGTGAAGGGATCTGCCAGATTCTTAGCCGTATGGACATATTCCAATGCTATCACTCCGGAGTTTCTCAATTTTCTGACAGCTTTTAATCTCATTCTTATGTGTTTGTTGGACTTCATGTTGTCCTTTGAACTCTTCACCTTGGTGATGACGGTCTGATTGTCACAGTTCATAAGGATAGCCGGAACCGTTTTATCAACCAATGGCAAGTCCATCAAGAGATCTCGAAGCCATCCCGCTTCGACACCAGATGTGTCTAATGCTGTTAATTCTGCTTCCATTGTCGATCTCGTTAAGATCGTTTGCTTGCAAGACTTCCAGGAAACAGCGCCACCTCCAAGAGTAAACATATACCCAGTTGTGGCCTTCATCTCATCAGCATCAGAGATCCAATTCGCATCACTATACCCTTCAAGTACCGACGGGTATCCGGTATAGTGAAGTCCATAGTTCATAGTACCCTTCAGATAACGCATAACTCTTTCAACAGCATGCCAATGTACATCACCCGGTTTTGATACAAACCGACTCAGTTTGCTCACAGCAAAAGCGATGTCAGGCCTCGTAGCGCTAGCTAGGTACATCAGTGAACCAATGATTTGAGAGTATCTCAATTGATCTATAGCCGTGCCTTTGGATTTTCGAATCAACACGCTAGGATCATATGGTGTTTGAGATGGTGTGCAGTCCGAGTATCCAAAACGACTCAACACCTTCTCAACATAATGGGATTGCAAAAGTGTAATCCCACCCTCATTATCTCTCAGTAGCTTGATGTTCAAGATAACATCAGCCACACCAAGGTCTTTCATCTTAAAGTTCTGAGATAGAAACGACTTGACCTCCTTAATTACTTTGAGGTTGGTTCCGAATATCAGTATGTCATCAACATACAAGCACAGTATAACTCCTTCGCCCCCACCATGGCGATAGTATACACATTTGTCAGCTTCATTAACAATGAAGCCAACAGATGTCAGTGTTGTATTAAACTTATCATGCCATTGCTTAGGTGCTTGTTTCAGGCCATATAAAGATTTTATCAACCTACACACTTTTCCTTCCTGACCATCTATCACAAAGCCATCTGGCTGTTGCATGTAGATTTCCTCGTTTAGCTCTCCATTCAGGAAAGCTGTCTTAACATCCATCTGGTGGACGAGAAGACCATGCGAGGCCGCCAACGAGAGTAATACTCGAATGGTGGTCAGTCTGGCCACAGGTGAATAAGTATGAAAGAAATCTTCCTCTTCCTTTTGGTCATATCCCTTGGCCACAAGCCTAGCCTTGTACTTTTCAATCGTACCATCGGGCCTAAGCTTCTTTTTGAACACCCACTTACATCCCAATGGTTTGCAACCATAGGGACGCTCAGTAATCTCCCATGTCCCGTTAGCCATGATGGAATCCATCTCGCTACGGACCGCTTCCTTCCAGTAGTCAGATTCTGGAGAGGCATACGCTTCTGAAATAGAAGTGGGAGCATAATCCACGAGGTACACGAAGAAATCATCACCAAAGGTCTTTGCAGTCCTTTGTCTCTTTCCCCTACCAAGGGTTTCCTCGTCATCCTCCTCAGGATTTTCATCATGTGTTCGTTCATAGTATTCCATAGGAATGGCAGGCTCAGGAGTCTCCTCAGATTCCTGTCTAGAAATGCTTTGCCTATCTCCCATAGGAAATATATCCTCGAAGAATGTAGCATCCTTAGACTCCATAATTGTACCAACCTTTTGGTCAGGTACCTCAGATTTCACTACTAGAAATCTATAGCCAACACTATTCTTAGCATAGCCCAAATTAACGCAGTCCACGGTCTGCGGTCCAAGCTTGCGCTTTTTGGGGATCGGCACATTGACTTTCGCCAAACAACCCCAAGTACGTAAGTACGAGAGTGTCGTCCTTCTCTTCGCCCATTTCTCATAGGGAGTGATCTCATTGTCCTTTGTCGGAGCTTTATTCAGGACATGACATGCCATCAATATAGCCTCCCCCCACCATGCCTTGGATAAAGCCGACGTATCTAACATGGCGTTAACCAAATCCGTTAGAGTACGGTTTTTCTGCTCGGCAACCCCGTTTGACTGGGGTGAATAGGGAGGCGTCCTCTCATGAATAATGCCGTGTTCCGCACAAAAGGAGTCAAACTCACTCGAGAAGTACTCTCCACCACGATCTGACCGTACTCGTTTAATTTGTTTTTCAAGTTGTTTCTCAACTTCTGCCTTATAGATTTTAAAGTAGTGTAGAGCCTCATCTTTAGTATTTAATAGATAAACATAGCAATATCTAGTGGAATCATCTATCAATGTCATGAAGTATTTCTTTCCACCTTTAGTCAACACACCATTCATCTCACAAAGATCAGAATGTATGAGTTCTAATGGTGCCAAGTGTCTCTCCTTCGCGACCTTGTGAGGCTTGCGAGGTTGCTTAGCTTGCACACATGAAAGGCACTTAGAACCTTTGGCTAAAGTGAAACTCGGGATTAAATCCAACTTAGCTAGCCGCGTCATAACACCGAAACTAATGTGACAAAGACGTGAATGCCAAACTTCTGATTCAATAACATTCGAATGAATATGGTTCACGACTTTATTACAAAAATCTGTGAGGGAAAGGCGGAACATTCCTCCGCTCTCATAACCTTTTCCAACAAAGAGTCCATATTTCGTAACAACTAATTTATTAGACTCGAAAACCAACTTAAACCCTTCTCTACATAGAAGGGAGCCACTAACGAGGTTCTTCTTGATGGCGGGGACATGCTGCACGTTCTTCAGCTGCACGATCCTTCCCGAAGTAAACTTCAGATCGACCGTGCCAACACCATGAACAGAAGCACTCGCGCCATTCCCCATCAATACGGACCCGTGGCCTGTGACCTGGTAAGAAGTGAACAATGAAATGTCAGCACACACATGAACTCCTGCACCTGTGTCCACCCACCAATCGTTGGGCTGAAACACTGAAAAAACAGTAAATAAATTACCGTACCCAGATGCACCATTGTCATTGTTGCCCACAATCATGTTGACAGACTTGGAGTCCTGTCCTGGCTTCTTGTACTTGTTTGGGCACTTGTTGGCCCAATGTTCAGCCGAACCACAAGTAAGGCAGCCCTCATCCTTCTTGTTCTTCTTGAAGGTCTTCTTACCCTTCAACTTAAAGTCGGCATTATGTTGGACACCGTTCTTTCCCTTGGGCTTGTGGGAGTTGGAGTTCCTCTGGTTCACCATGTTGGCGACAGAAGTCCCCTCAACCGCTTTCCCGTTCGAGTCCTTTGCCCTTGAGTTCTGCTCAACACTCAGATGGCCAATGACATCCTCCACTGAGAATTCACGCCTCTGATGTTTCAGAGTAGTGGCAAAGTTCCTCCAGGAATTAGGGAGCTTAGCGATTATGCAGCCCGCAACAAACTTGCCCGGTAACTCGCACTTCAGGAGCTCAAGCTCCTTAACAATGCATATTATCTCATGAGCCTGTTCCAGCACAGGACGGTTTTCAACCATCTTGTAATCATGGAACTGCTCTATAATATACATCTCACTCCCAGCATCGGTGGCCCCGAATTTAGATTCGAGCGCCTCCCACAAGTCCTTGGCGACATGCAAATGTCAATATGCGTCGACCAGTTTATCTCCGACCAGGCTAAGAAGTGCTCCGAGAAATACGACGGTGGCCTCCCTGAACGCCTTCTCCTGTTCACGAGTAATCGTTCCCGTGGGCACACCGGCGACCCAGAACACGTTCATAGCCGTGAGCCATAAAGTGGTCTTAGTCTGCCAACGCTTAAAATATGTACCGGTAAACTTATCCGGTTTCAGTGCAGCGGCAAAGCCACTTGTCGAAAAATTCCTACACATAATAGGTTTTTGGATTGCTGAGTAAATAGGCAATTTTCCGATTAATTTAATCCACGAGTTAACTACTAGCATGGCATTGACAGAAATAATAGCATACTGATATTCAATCATGTGAGCACATACTACGCTAATTGTAGACAGATCTACGTATAACGCTAGCATGCCTAAAATAGAAAACAGTAGGAGCGGGATAAACGAGTTATACCCTCCAGTAGGCCATGCAGAGGCCGCGGCGGCGGTGACGGCAGCAGCGTCCTCAGCTGCCTTCTTGTCGGCTTCGATCTTCTCGGCGGCGGCACGTTCGGCGTCGGTGGCCATGACGATGACGAGGGCGACGCGGACGTAGAGGAAGTAGACGAACGGCGAGCAGTCGCGTAGTCGCTTCCCAAAAACCTATTCGCCCCTCTCCCGTACAGGATTCAGAGAGGCGAGGCTTCGGAGACCTGCTCTCCCGTCGACCGTGTACGCGGCGGACGGGATGGAGTCACCGGTGGTAGCAGCAGCAGAGGGACGACGGCGGGCGTGGAGGCAGATGCGTTCTGTATTGCGTCCGCTAGGGTTGGTAGCGCCCCACATATATATGTGCGGCCGCGCGTGGAGAAACGTGGGCCAAACCCACGTCCAAGTCGGCTCGGCTCGGCATAGGAGTGAGCTCGGCTCGGCTCGGCTCCGCTCAATCCCGCAACCCGCGGCGCGGCGCGTCGTGACGAGGCGTGGCGTGGCGTGGCGTGGCGTGGCGTGGCGTGGCGTGGCGAGGCGAGCGGAGGAGGAGGAGTGCGCGTGGGCCTCATCTCTTCTCAAGCTCCAATAGCATGAGGGAGAGAATCCCTTATAAACCACTCCAACTCTCCTTCCACTTCCAAGGTGGGACTAAACTTCCCACCACTTTGTCATGCCACCTACATGGGCCCTTAGAGATCAAATCTGAAATTGTCATATGGGCTCTAGGCCCATCTCAGATTTCAACACCTTTAAATATAGTTCTATAGAAACGAGAACACAAAATGACTTTTTTGTTACACCTTTTGTTCATAAGCTTCATTCCCGAGTCAGCCTCATGTTCTAAGTCACTGTCTCCAAAATCTTGGTTCTCCAACATCAGTTTCTAGACCATTCTTTTGCCTATACTGTTATCATCACATTCCAGCACCACTTCTTGAAGAGCAGTTGTGCTCTAACAATACACGTTCCTATACATTTGCACTCCTGCCCAGTAACGTAGAAAAGAACAATCATAACAAATGAATTCAGTCGAAGACGTAAACATGCCATTATTGCGACGATGCAAGATGGCAAGTGGATGCGGCATTTCAAGGCAACATGGCTGTCAACAAACTAACTGGCCGCCGGTAAGGCTTGATCCCTCCCTTCCTCTCGAGTCGGTCATAGCCATTCTAGCACAAGTATGAGATCAAGCTTCCTACGTCGACGACCGATTTTCTTCATGAACTCCCCGACAACAGTCAATCTCTCTTTGGTGGATGGCTAGTGGGGCGCTCCTTCACTAATGCATCCACTGCCGGTGAAGATTGAGCAAATAAGTGCCACCCATAGAATCAAAATTCCACCTCCCCCAAAATGACATAAACAATAAAAGTCATGGACATACCTATTGGTGTTCGTGCTCCAATGGTGGGACATGCAAAGGCAAACTCTCTGCTGTCAGCAGGACTACCATGATAGGCATACGGACCCTCGACAGTTGAGGAGTCCCTAAGATGCTAGGGGCCTGACTAGTCTGCTGCACTGAAGTGAGATTCACCACCTTCTCAAGCTGGTCAGATTCGTTGGCGCCCAACAGTGATAGCGTGCTACATGAATTAGTCGTCCAAACACTGGCTGCTAACTACTTGAACCCAAATACAAGAAACAAATATGATGCCATACCTGTCAGTGGCGGTGACCTTCCTTCGGCCACACCTTGGTCGTTTGTCGAAATGGCCATAATTGGACAAAGGCCAGACACGCTCGGGGCACTCGTCGCGATAGAAAATGATGAGGTAGTCGAAGTCATGGCTCGTTCCATGGAATGGATAGGCGATGTGGAAAAATGCTTGGGTTCTGCCAGTTGCATAACCAGCCTTGGCACTACCTCCATAGCCCCAGCACCAAAGGCTTCATCATGATGCTTCCACTTCGAGAGCAATGTTCTCGAGCGACGGATTAGAGGAATATCATCCTCGCATGCCATGATGGCTTGGGATCAACTCGGTACCCTAACAATTTCCTTCTTTTTGGTCTCAGAACCCTTGGTAGCGCTCACCTCCTCTTTCGAAAACATCTCGTCGACTGGGCTATCTCGGGGAGTAGTGGCGTTGGCCTAAAAGGGACAAGAAGGTTTGCAAACATAATCAAAATTCAAGGTTGGATCAGTCGAACAAGAGCAATATGAAAGCAAAGGAAATCTCGCTCAGATGATCAAAGCACTTACACAAGGCCGAGGATGTTCAACACTGTAAGGAACAACACGGGGCACCTCGCTGACTTCTTCATCTTCCAGAGTCAAGGTTTGCAATACATTCACGAAGTTTTCATTCGATATATTCCTAGTGGTGATCCTGGTGCACTAGTAAGTGCCTGAATAGATTGGATGTGCCCTTGCATGAAGCGGCGGGATGCGCTAGCTCAACCAAGTCTTGATGAGATCCACTCCCGTGAGACTCTCATCCTTCAACTATTGGATTCGTTGAAGCAATCGGTCGACATCACGCTTCTCCTCCTTGGAAGGCTTACCATTCAAACTAATAGTCGTTAGTGGTGGTGTTGACACCAGATTTTGGCATGGTAAAAAATACAATTAAGATGGCCTCAAATGGAATAGTGTTCAAAGTGAGAAAGTTCTGCATTGTCAAAAGGAGTAACTTTGATATTTGGGCCATAGCCATCCGATCACATCTCTAAAGCCGAAATTGTGTTTGAAGTACCGAGATTTTGTATTCAGAACACTATTCGGCTGATTACGCCCCCAAGACTGCCTCATATGGGAAAATGATCTACATGAATCATCTTCGTCTCATCGAAACGATCGATTTTCATATATAAGTGATCTCAGTCCGTGTTCATATGCAAAAGTTAGAGACAATACACTATAGACTGAACCAACATGGAGATGTGGTGCGAGGTACCAGACACTAGTCTGATGGGTCGCGCGAGTTATTCGGCCTTTTCCGGTTGAATGAGCTTGCCGGGGTAGAGACCTTGCCGGCGTGGAAGCCTTGTCGTGATGGAGACCTTGCCGGCACGGAAGCTTGCCGGTGCGAGCTTGCCGGGGTAGAGACCTTGCCGGCGTGGAAGGCCTACCGTGAGACCTTGCTGGCGTGCAATCTTGACGGTGTGAGCTTGCCGGGCGTGGAAGCCTTGCCGTGATGGAGACCTTGCCGACGTGGAAAGCTTGCCGGCGCAGAAAGCTTGCCGGCGTGGAAGCTTGAGCTTGCCGGGGGCGGAAATCTTGTCGGGGTGAAACCTTGATAGTGTGAAAGCTTGTCAGGTAGAAACCTTGAAGGTGTGCAAAGCTTGCCGGGAAGAAAAACTTGCCGGGGTGAAAAGCTTGCCAGGGTGGAGGCTGTCGGAGTCCATCAGATCAGGAGTTCGAGGTGGGCTCGAAAGGTATTCAGATGACCTCGGATGGAAAAGTGTTCTACACGAAAGTTGTGTGTATAGTCGAAACGGTCAGGTTTGCTTTTGGAGTTATCATCATCTGAGATAGTATGCAGCCTGTAGAATTGCTGCAAGACTCAGACACCCAAGAAAACTGCCAGATTCGGGCTGGATCCGAGTTGGATTGGAATTAGAACTGTAGGACGTGAATTGATGTAATTTTCTTGTAAGGAAAGCCTAGATGAATTCTTTACTTGTAAGGGAAGTCCAGCTGCCTCTTATATAGGTTGGGGGTGATGGCCGATTGAACAACACACAATCGAACAAATCAATATACTACTTTTTCATCTACGATTTATCTCTCCACCGTTTTCTCTCTCGTTCTTCGCTGTTCTTCGTGTTTGAGAGCTAGGAATCCCGAGGCTCTAGGGGCAAGCGAATCGACCTAGGGCAACCCATTGCCGCCGCACTCCCTGACGGGGTCCCTCCCGGGTGTGCGGGGTTTCGGGTCTCAAAAGCGCCCGCCGTCTGTCTTGCGTACCACACTGTCGGTCGGGTCTCCTTCGACGTGAGCTGTGGTGCATCACCCCCGGCGTCGAGGGCACACGTGAAGTGTTCGTGTGTCAGCACACTTTTTGGCGACTCCGCTGGGGATTGAAGATCAATCATCATCATCCACCATGTCCGATCTTCCCAAGCCATCTGAGGTAGACGCCGATGAGATATCGACCGACCATCGCTAAATTTATGAGGAGTACAAGAAGGCGCGTGAAGAGAAGGAGTTGCAGGAATTCGTTGCAAAATTCAAGAAGGATCGTCAAGGCAACATCACTCTGGTTGAAGAAATTAAGTTCCCTCCTCTTCAAGCCGAGCAGGTTAAACCCTCTGTGAGTACTACCTTTTCTCGTGAACAGTGGGCTGAGAGAGTCGTATTGCTGATGGTAACAATCTGGTCTATCAAACTTTCATAGAAAATACTAATGGTCAGAAAAATATATCTCAATCGTCTAGTTGTAATGGTGGTATAGCTGCTAGTGCGCAAAACCCTAACTTGGCTTTACCTATTTCATCGGTGCCTCCCATGCCGTTGACTTATTATCCTACCCAAACAAATTAGATTGTGGCTGCACCCATTAATCCTATTATGAGCATGCCAGATTCGTCTCAACGCCGAACCAAACCCTACCTATAGCTACAACCACTCGGCCATTATCGAACTATGGTTCGGTATACATGCCACAATTCCTACCAACTGCTAGTAACACTACTCCTCCTATTCCACTACCACAAGCTTCATCGTCCACTATGGATGATGGTAACTAATCTTAGAGAGGAGATGGCTAAGATGTTTCGAGAGAATTTTGGAGTTGAGTTACCTCGGAATCGGATTTACCAAAAGATGTACCCCGAGTACTTTGATGCCATCCAGTGCCCTCTAGGATATAAAATTCTAGATTTTGTTAAGTTTAATGGAGAAGGCACGAAAACCACATGGGAGCATGTTAGTCAGTATTTCACACAGTTGGGTGAGGCAGGCTCATTGAATGAATTGAAAGTGCGTTTTTTCCTTTATCATTAACTGGTACTGCATTTTCATGGTTTTCTTATTTACTACATGCTTCCATTTGGGTTTGGTCACAGCTAGAGCAGAAATTTCATGATCACTTTTATAGCGGTGACAATGAACTCAAGCTGTCACATCTAACATCGGTTAAACAGAAGCATGATGAATCGGTCACCGATTACGTCAAGAGATTCAGAGAAACAAAAAACTGGTGTTATAGTCTGGTGATAACCGAGAGAGACTTGGTACACCTAATGCTTAGTGGTTTGAGGACTCACATTAGAGAAAAGCTGGAGGGCTATGAGTTCTTAAATATCAACAAAGTTTTGCAAAGGGCTTTGGCTCAAGAAAGCCGGAGCAAAGATCTCAAAGAAGTGCAGAGATATAAAACTGATCGTCCAAAGATGAATATGGTTGAATATGATAGTGATCACTGGGGCGATCAGAATGATATGTATGCTATTGAATTTTTTTGGTCGTCTAATGCCAAACCATTTACTTGCAATGATCTGAAACCGATTCATAAGAATCGTGATGAAGAGATGAATTTACTTTTATCATTGCAAGTGTGATAAAATATTTGATGATTTGCTGCAAGCTAAAATTATTAGAATATCTCATACTTTACTGCCGTTTGAAGAACTGAAACGGCGCGCTTGCTGCAAGTATCATAATTCTTTTTCTCATGCTACTAATGATTGCAATGTTTTTTGATGACAGATAATATCGGCCATTAATGACAGACGATTGAACTTTTCTGAGATGCAAGTTGATAAACAACCTTTTCCAATGAACACCATGGACTTGGAAGGGAGAAAGATACTCATTCGGACAGAAGTAGCCAAATCTGCTAATAAAGCTAATGTCATTGTTGGTGAGCCCAGGAAAGACAAGGAAAGAGACAAGGTTTTTCTATTAGTTTTTAAATAATTCCACATGATTAAATATTAATCCAAATGAAATAATTCCAGTTCCTAAAAACTTGTAAAATTCCAACCTATTTAATGGTATCACTTTCACCCATATCCATGAAACTTTCCTGTTCTGTTCAAATTTAAATTTAATTTTGAACACTAAAACCTCTGTTATAAAATTCATATACCCCATTTTGTCACTCCAAATTCCAAACTAATAATTTTGCCATCTTAGTTTTCCCTCTAGTATTTTATAAAAATAAGTTGACATTTTTCTGAGCAATTTGGTTTTTCTGTTTTTATTATTGTCTTATTTTTCCGTTGTTCCATTGCGACGATTAGATACCGAGTTTGACGAGGTTGCTGGAGAAGAACAAGGAGAAGGACTTGAAGGTTTTGAAGACCAAGCCAACCAAGGCAAACAGCCCTTTGACCATGTCTATGGAACCCCTTTTTATGCATGTCATATAGCACCATATCGTTATTGCAACGGAATCATGATGAGGTGGAAACCATTTGTAGGTTTGCCATTGTACTTCCTCGTTGATACTTGCATTTGGGCATGACCCTACCTTCTTATGAGGGTTGTGCCGGTGGAAGTAGATAGGTTGCTATAGTAGTGGCTATGCTAGTGAAACGGGAAATGCATAGTGATGAAAGCATAGTTCATTCGAGGCACTCTTTCAAAAACCCCATCGGGTGTCACTTATGCCCGAGGGAGATGATGAGATGGGTAACCACTTGATGACGAAGTGGTGTACCAAGACAAGTGTGTGTGATGTTTTTCAAACGGACTGGTTTAAGTTGCGACCGTTATTCCAACTTTACATGCGCAACCACTCTACCCTTATATAGGAAAGGGCATTATTGATTACCTAGGCCGATACTAGCATGTTGCCCGCATTACTAGTGATGAGAGTGACATGAGGTCACTCTCGGGACGGGGTCGTGCTTGGATAGGCGGCCATGACTGTTTTCACATGGCACCGAACACACCGTTGGTACCCTGTGCCCGTGGTATGTGAAATGGGAGCGAGGGTCCAAAAATCTTAAGATGTGAAATGTGGGGCACGGGGGTTACTACCAATCGAGTGGACTCCATATTAGTGTCGCCTAGGGAAAGATAGTGATCGGGTGCTTACCCCGGGTACTTGAGGTACCGCGGGTCGTGGATGACACGGAAAGTTCCCCGGATCTAGTGGGTAAAGTGTGCAACCTTTGCAGTGTGTAAAACTATTCGAATAGCCGTGTCCACGGTCAAGGACAGTTGGGTAACCGCTCTTGGGCTATGTCCAATGTTTGCGAAACCCTGTGTGTGTGTGAAAGCTCTGTTTGACTTAAGTCAAAAGGACTTGGCAAGATCATAGCTTGGCTATGTTGATATCTGTAACCTATAATTTTTATGATGCATGCCTCAAATAGCTCATGTCATTGCACTCACAAATTTCTGCTTTCTGCAAACATATCCTATCTAGTGCTATTTCATATCTTGTCATACTTGTTCCAAAAACATGGGTTGCTTGCGAGTACATTCAAAGTACTCATTGGCTTGCCACTGGTTATTTAATTGGCCAGGCATGGAAGAACGGGAATATGAAGAAGAATTCTATGGAGACGAACATGCGAACTAGGACGCTTTCCCAGTCAGAATGCCTGTAGGGTTAAGGCAGATGGCATGGGTTCTACTTATCTACGAAGACTTCCGCTAATCGAGTTTATTTGCTATTCAGGCCATGAGGCTTTATCTATGTAAGACTTGGCCATAATGGCCATAATTTGTGTAAGACGGTATGTATGGATGTAAGACTCTTGTTATTCAGCTTCTGTGTATTCAGTGAGCATTGATCTCTGGGATCACTGTACACGTGCATTCGGTGATCTCGACTCTTAAGTCAGGGTGCCCACAGAGCTGGTATCAGAGCTATCCTGACTGTAGGAAGCCTTAGTTAGCATGGGCGTTAGTTAGATGAGACCCTTTTCAAAACCTTCTAAACCTCTCTTCTTTTCTAAACCTTACCAAACCTGAGATATCATCAGCTTATTAACCTCTCCTAATCAACCTTTGTAGATGGCCAGTGTACCTGAAGAGCACCTGACCACTGGGTTGCCCTTGCTTCTCGAGGATAGCCTCCAGGAGTGCCAGTTCCACCGAGCACCCATACTCACCTACCATGAGCATTGGGTTAATGACACCGAGGTGGAGTACCATGTGGAAGTGATCGTGAAGGCAAATGATCCTCCCACAAGTTGGTTCTTCGAGGGACCCCAGATGGCAACACTACCCCTCGCTGTCGAGGCTGCTGCACTCAAGACACTGACCCGTCTCCGAGAACTTCTTCCGGAGATGGCAGCCAAGATGACAACCCGCTTCTTACCTTACCGGAAGGAAGGTGAAGATGAAAGCAGCGCGCAAGCCCTCCACTGAAGGAAGGACTTCCACTTCGATTCCAGACCTACTTCAGCCTATGTGCCGACAGCTTGGCACAAGATCTGGCCTCGGAATCGATGAAGCTCCGAGAAGAACTCCACAAGACCAAGGCACTTCTTCGTCGAGCACAAGAGAAGACAGATAGGATCAAGAAGGAAGGTGCGCCTCCCGGATGGTCCGCCATCGCGTATCGAGGCGGAAGACCCTCAGGAGATGTATCTTCCAAGGATGAAGAGCCACCCCAGCGACGCCGTATGACGGCAAGAGAATATCGCAAGCCTTTCCCTACACCACCAACAAAACACCGCTATATCCAACTCCTCCACTCCCCCACACCCTCAAGTGATAAGGGGGCCCAGACAGATGAAGACAAGGAGGAAGACCCAGAAGAGCCAGAATACGCGACCGAGCATTCCGCCGCTTAGGCAGTATTCGCGATTCGGATATGCCAGCTCGTGACCTGTACGGTAGGATAGGTCGTGTAACCCCTATGCGAAGTTGAGTCCTTGTATGTTTCATATGAAGCCATCTAGTATTTGCTTTTGTTGTGTTTGGATGTACGTTCTATCTTCCCTTCGGGAATATGTAAACGACTGCATCACCCATTTGGATTTTAATGAATGTGTTTGGCCCTTTTGGCCCTTGCATGAAAATGATTAGTGTCACACCCACCCCCTTACTAGGCACCCATCCTTATTGCTTTCCCTCTTCCAAATCACCAGACCTTTTACTGCTCCAATAGGATGCCTGTTGTAACTCGTACTGGTACCTCTACCCAGCAGCCTGAAGCCGGAGCATCCGCCCAATCAGAGGCCGGCCAAGACCAAACCCAAGACCAAGCTCCACCACCACCTCCCCCGAACATGGACATGGCTCAACTTCTCCAAGATTTACGAGAGGAACACCAAGCCAACACCACAGCCCTCCAGATGATTGCTCAAGCTGTCACCAACAACCGCCAGCCGGCGGGGAATGGCAATGGACGTTCCACGTTGGCAGAGTTCAAGAAGCATGCACCGCCAACTTTCATCGAGACTGCTGAACCCCTGGATGCAGACGACTGGGTCCGCACCATCGAGGACTTGCTGGAACTAGTCGGCTGCACTGAAGACCGCGAGAAGGTGGCTTATGCCGCCCACTGCCTCGGGGGGACTGCTAGAGCTTGGTGGGATGGATTCAAGGTCATGCATGCTGGGCAAGACATCACTTGGGACAATTTCAAGGCAGAATTCCGCAAGGCCCATATTCCTTCCGGAATCATGGCTATCAAAAAGCGTGAGTTTTGAGCCCTGAAGCAAGGAAGTGGCACTGTCAAGGAGTACATGCAGAAGTTCAGTGTTCTGTCAAGGTATGCCCCAGAAGATGTCAGCACTGATGCTGCAAAAAGGGAGCGCTTCATGGAAGGCCTCAATCAGACTCTGCATTACTCGCTTGTCGTGTGCGACTGCCCAACCTTCCCTGACCTGGTGAACAAAGCACTCATGCTTGAAGACAAGCGGCGTGCTCTGGAAGACACTCGCAAGCGCAAGATGGTCAGCAAGGGAAGTTCCAGCAACTAGAAGCCTCGCCCGTGGCAGCCAGCCCTGGTCAAGCCAACCTACCAGAAGCCAAGAGCTCCTGCACCTCGCACCAACTATCAGCCTCAGGAGTATGCCAACCCATGGCCAACATTCAACCCCAAGAACAGTGGTGGCAACAAGATCAACAACCCAAACTAAGTCACTTGCTTTGGTTGTGGCCAGTCAGGACATATTTCTAAGGTGTGCCCCAACAAGAAGCCCGATGCCTCGCGCCCCAATGCGCAGAACCCAGGACAAGGCCGCGGGATGCCACCAAGGAACCAAGATCCTCGTAACCCGCCTAACCATGGGAAGGGGCGTGTGAATCACGTCACTGCTGAAGAAGCTCAGGAAGACCCGGACATCGTGCTGGGTACGTTCCTTATCAACTCAGCACCTGCAACTGTCTTGTTTGATTCTGGAGCCACGCATTCATTTGTCACCCAAAGATTTGCACTAAAAAGTGGCATGACCCCTACACCCCTGAATAACGCCATGGTGGTACAAACCCCCAGAGCAGAGATGAGAGCCAAGATAGGCTGTAAGGGAGTCGGTATTATCATTAACAGTGTAGACTTCCTAGCAGACCTTATCATCTTAAGATCGCAAGGCCTGGATGTGATCTTAGGAATTGATTGGCTTAGCAAGAACCAAGGCTTGTTAGACTGTGCCAATCGGACTGTCACTGTGACCAATGACCAAGGAGTCGAAGTTAAGTTTGCTTCCAACTCCACTTCTGCTCAAACCACTCAAGTCAACTGTCTTTCTGAAGTTGAACTGGAGCAAAGTATCGGTAGTATGCGGGTATCCCGATGTATTTTCGGATGAGCTACCGGGAATGCCCCCTGGCCGTGACATTGAGTTCATCATCGAGCTCGTGTCCGGAGCAGGACCCATCTATAAGAAGCCTTATAGAAAGGGGACGGAAGAATTAGCCGAGTTGAAGAAGCAACTGGAAGAGTAGCTGAGGAAGGGATTTATCCGCCCAAGTGCCTCCCCTTGGGGATCACCTGTTCTGTTTGTGGCAAAAAGGGACGGTACCATCTGTTTATGCATTGACTATCGTTCCCTCAATGAGGTTACAATCAAGAACAAGTATCCGCTCCGCAAGGTTGAAGATCTGTTTGATCAACTCAGCGGAGCCAAGGTGTTCTCCAAGATCGACCTAAGATCTGGGTACTACCAGCTGAAGATCAGACCCCAAGATATTCCAAAGACGGCATTTGTAACCAGATATGGCTTGTACGAGTGCACGGTCATGTCCTTTGGGTTAACCAATGCCCCAGCTTACTTCATGTATCTCATGAATAAAGTCTTCATGGAATATTTGGACAAGTTTGTTGTTGTCTTCATCGATGACATTCTTGTCTTCTGGAAGACGGAGGAAGAGCACGAGCAACATCTGAGGATGGTCCTAGACAAGCTTCGAGAGCACCAACTATACGCCAAATTCAGCAAGTGTGAGTTTTGGCTGCATAAAGTTGGATTCTTAGGTCATGTCTTGACCGAAGAAGGATTGTCAGTTGATCCCTCAAAGATCGAAGCTGTGACCCAATGGCAATCTCCAACGACCGTCAAGGAAGTTAGAAGCTCCCTCGGACTTGCGGGCTATTACCGCAAATTCGTGGAAGGATTCTCTAGCATTGCCCGGCCAATGACTCAGCTCCTGAAGAAGGACAAGAAGTTCTAATGGACGCCAAAATGCGAAGAAAGCTTCCAAGAGCTCAAGAAGAGATTGATCACCGCCCCAGTTCTGGCAACACCTGATATTCACAAGGAGTTCGTGATATATTGTGATGCCTCTCGAACCGGTTTGGGAAGCATTCTGATGCAAGAAGGTCGAGTCATAGCTTACCTCTCAAGGCAGCTACGACCTCATGAAGAGAACTACGCTACTCACGATCTTGAGTTAGCAGCAGTGGTTCATGCCTTGAAGACATGGTGACATTACCTCCTAGGGAAACAGTGTGAGATATACACAGGCCACAAAAGTTTGAAGTATATTTTCACCCTGAAAGAATTGAACATGAGGCAACGAAGATGGTTGGAACTAATCAAGGATTATGACCTCAATGTTCAATATCACCCCGGGAAGGCTAACGTGGTAGCCGATGCCTTAAGCAGGAAGGCTTGCTCCCTGAATGCCATAATTCAAAGAAGGCAGCCAGCCCTGTTTGAAGAGCTGGAACAATTCAGTTTGGAATTGGTCACCCCTGGATTCCTAGACCATCTGGAAGTCAAACCAACCCTGATGGACGAAGTCAAGAAAGCACAAGGTGGGCACGCAAGCATTGAAGGCATCAAGAAAAAGATGAAGCTAGGCAAGGCCCCAGGATTCTCCGAAGACGAGCACGGGATTGTTTGGTACAAAGGCCGCATCTGCGTACTGAACAAGATGGAGCTGAAGAACCCGATCCTGCAAGAAGCCCACAACACTCCGTATTCCATCCACCCCGGAGGAACCAAGATGTATCAAGACTTGAAGGAAAGATTCTAGTGGCACGGGATGAAAAGAGAGATTGCAACCTATGTTGCAAAATGTGATGTGTGCCAAAGGGTCAAGGCTGAATATCAGCGACCCGCTGGATTGCTCCAACCACTCAATGTTCCTGAGTGCAAGTGGGATAAAGTCGGAATGGATTTCATGACTGGATTACCAAGGTCGAATAAAGGACATGACTCCATCTGGGTCATAGTCGACCATTTGACCAAGGTAGCCCATTTCATTCGTGTCAAGACTACCTATAATGGCAACCAGTTGGCAACTCTCTATATCGATCGAATCGTGAGCCTCCATGGTGTTCCAAAGGAGATTGTGTCAGATCGAGGCACCCAGTTTACTTCAAGGTTCTGGAAAAGATTCCAAGAAGCCTTGGGAACCAAGTTGTCTTTCAGCATGGCTTTTCACCCGCAGACCGGAGGTCAGACAGAGCGAGTAAATCAAATTCTCAAAGATATGCTCCGAGCCAAGTGGGAAGATTGCCTCCCGTTTGCCGAGTTCTCCTATAACAACAGTTATCAGTCGAGCCTTCAAATGGCACCACTTGAGGTGTTGTACGGACGCAAGTGTCACACACCCCTCAACTGGTCAGAGACTGGAGAAGGACTAGTCTTTGGACCAGATATTCTCCGCGAAGCAGAAGAGCAAGTCCAACTAGTCAGAGAATGTTAGAAGGCAGCCAAGTCAAGGCAGAAGAGCTATGCTGACACTCATCGCCGAGATATGAGTTTCCATGTCGGAGACCATGTGTACCTGCGAGTGACCCCTCTGAAGGGAACCAAGCGTTTCCACGTTAAAGGGAAGCTCGCACCAAGGTTCATTGGCCCCTTCAAGATCACCAACCGACAAGGAGAAGTGGCTTACCAATTGGAACTACCACCTGAGCTATCCGATGTGCACAACGTATTCCACGTGTCACAACTCCGGAAGTGTCTCCATGTTCCGAACAAGCCTGATCTCTACAAGGATGTTGATCACCAAGCCATTGATCTTCATCCTGATTTAACCTACCGCGAGAAGCCCATTCGCATTCTGGATGAAGCAGAGCGACGGACACGAAGCCGCACCATCAAGTACTTCAAGGTCTAGTGGAGCAACCACACGAAGGCAGAAGCAACCTGGGAACGTGAAGACTATCTTAGATCCGAGTATCCCGATCTCTTTTAAGACCTAGTTTAGGAATCTCGAGGACGAGATTCTTGTAAGGGGGGTAGGTCTGTCACACCCTGCATTTTGTAACATGTCATTTGCATCAATAAAGCATGAAAATTTGGACTAGCAAATTCTTTTGGCATCATTTGGCTTTTATTTGGAATTAAGTTTTTCTCTCTGTGATTTTCAAGTGCTCTTTAAAGTCAACTACTCCCTCTTGTATATTTCATCTCCTTACCCCAAAACTCCTGCCCAATGATCATACCAAGTGTATACAACAGTATAATATTTTCTTACAAAAATAATTTGGCGAAAAAGTAATTTCAAAAATTAGTTTTCCAAAAACCCCTAAATTGAGGTTTGCACTGAAGTGCTTGATTTAGGGTGAGAAAATTATTTCAAAGAGTATATTTGAAACCTAGTAGATATAGGACTCCCATAAACCACAAAAATATAATTTTAAAAGTTATTTTCCTATTTTATTTAAAGGATTTTTCTTACGGCCAGAAATGGTCTTTAATAGGGAAAAATTATTTAACTATTTCAAAAATATCTGCCAAAATCTAGGGAGACTCTTAGGACATATATTGTCCATATATAAGAGTTTCAACACTTGGTCATGTTCAAAATATTGGACAAATCCCTCAGAAACCCTTTTTGGATATTTCAAGCTTTTAAAATATTTACAAAGGAAATATTCTCTAAAAATTCCAGGGAAATTCTATCATGTCATATATGACATATTTGATGATCTTGCCAAGCCCCATGTCTTGGGAAGCAAGAAAATATCATCAAAACCCCTCAAAACCATTATGTCCATATTTGAAGTTTGAGCAACTTTACATTGCCAAACTTGTACAAATGCTCTCAAACTTGGTACACATGCTAGAATGGTCTAATAATGCATTTAGACCAAATGGCACAAGCTTTGGAGAAGGGTAACTTGATCAGAGTACCCCAAAACCATTTTTGTTCAAATTCAAATTTGAACAACTTTACATTACCAACTTTTTACTTGGGGATTCAAACTTTGTGAGCATGATCACAACCCCAAATGATGACACTACACCAAGTGGTGCATCAAGTAGGGATGATTTGATTAACTCAAACATGGTGAAACCATTTCTGTTGATTTCTAGGGTTCACCAAAGTTACATTGGCAAGTTTCTTCAAATGATTCAGACTTGGTGGAACACCCTATTTCTATATACCATTTGATCCTGTTAAGTCTCATGTCAAATGGAATACATTAGGTTGCCCAAAACCATATCAAACACCTTCTGGTGATTTTCTAAAATCACCACTTTCACCCCTTTCCTTATTCTCCTTGAGACCTACTTTTTACCACAGCTTCCTCAGGCTCCCTTGCACCTCCAGTAACTCTCCCCTGGCATCAGCTCAATGATTGAGTGGGGGTAAATGTAATGCCCCGGATGTAATACTTTCCCTTTTGGGTATATAATATATCTCCGGCTTCATCTATTTCCATTTCGGGTTCTTTGTCTTTCGGGCTTTCGTCGTTTTGTTGTGTGAGTGTGTGGCATGCATTCATATCATGTAGACATGTGCATTGCATTGCTTTTGTGTTGTGGGTTGCATCCGGTTCATCGTGTTTCTTCCCGTTGTCCGTTTCGCGTTCCAGAGCTCCCTCACGTGTCCGTGACGTCCCGTAGGCCTACTTTGTTGTTCGGGCGTTTTACGTTACCGGTGTGCCGCGAGGTTGTTGTCTGTGTTGTTGTTTTGTTGTGTGAAACCCGCCTCTCAAATCTCGTCTCGTTTGGACTCCGTTGACTTTTCCATCCGTTGTCCGTGTGGGTCCGATGTGCCTTCACTTCGTGTCCCGGAAACACCCCTACTGCATTCTTTTATCTCCGTCTAGGCCTTTTAAATCTACCCCCGCGATCGGATCCGTCGGATCGCGATCGGAGGGCTCCTAGCGCCCCTAAATCCCCTCCTAACCCTAAAAACTGCTACATATAGACCCCTAGTCTATTTTGGGCATCCCCTTCTTCTTCCTCCTCTCTCCCCTCTTTTTTTTTCCTTCTTCCTCAGATCCCAGAAAAATCTTCCTGGATCCCGAAGGATCCTTCGATCCAAGCCGCGCCGCAGCTCCTCGATCGATCTGTAAGTCAACGCCCGTCGTCGGCCTTGTTTTTTCCCCGATCCAATCGCTGACTGGGCTCCCTCGTCGCCTCTTCCATCCTTCTGTCCCTCCGCAGGCAGTCGCTAGGGCCCGGGGGACCGGATCCCGGTCGCCAGGAGAGGCCCTGGACCACATCGCCCCGCCAGCCTCCGAGGCGCAGGCCTCCACCGCATCGCCGCAAGCCGCCTGGGCCAAGGCCCGTACGCCGCCATCGCCAGCCGCCTCCTTCTGCGCGCGCAACCGGGCCGCGCGCTCGCCGCCTCCTCCCGGCCCGGATCGCCACCAGGCCGACCACCGCACCGGGCCGCATCCAGGCGCCAGCGCGCCGCGACTGGGCCCCGCCTCCGCGGGCCGCCGCATCCCGCTCCGCGACCGGGCCGCCGCGTTTCCTTCGGCCCAAGCCGGGCCGCCTCGCCTCAGAGGGCCGGGCCGCGCCTTCCTCATCGCCGGGCCGCCTCTGCCTCACCGCCCTGGGCCATATCCTCCGCTCGCCGGGCCCATCTCCGAATTCTTCAGATCTGATCTAGGTTGACCTTTTTCCCCACTAAGTCTCTGTTTTCTGTTCTGAAATGCTATGTTTGACCTGTTGTATCTTTTACTGTGATGCTCCGTTTTGCGCGTGTAGCATGTCCAGACGTTCGTGGAGATGTGCTCTACGTTTTACCTGTTGTTGTCATGCATGTTAGAGACCATCTAGACACTTGTTTTGCTGTTGCAAGAGTGCATCATGTTATAAACTGCTGTTATGTGTTATTTTCGTGCCACCTTTGCCATGTGATAACATTTAGCTCGTTTGTCCAAACGATGCAAATGACATGTCCACGTGTTCGTCTTGCCACGAACTACGTGTTGTATGTGATAGGTTGCATGGTAGATTTATTGTTGCCTTGTTATCATCGTTGCAAAGTGCCATGTTCATATGTTGTGTTTTCACTTGTTTTGAAATGCCATCTTGATGAGCTCGTTGCAATCGTTGTGTTCACCTCTATGAAGCATGCTTGTGTGTTTCGGGATCACCTTCATGTGCACTTTGAGGAGGTGCTTACCCTTTGCCATGTTTAGTTTCGAGGTGACTTAAACATGCTCTTTTATATGCCATGATGATATTGCTGTTCTAGGACTTAGTGATTTTTCACTAAGTCTGAAATCTGTAACGTTCCGATGCCATGTTCGTGTGATGTTCTAGGACAAAGCATGTTAGTTTTGGGGTGGATTTTGATTGTTCCTTGTAGTATATATTGTTGTTTTTCCATTCATGTCCTCACATGTCCATTTGAGTGGCTGTAGCATGTTTATCTTTTGCTCTAAAGTTTCAATAAAATTCTGCTGCCAGAATTTTATTGTAAAGTTCAATATGTCCAAGATCATTGCTATTGATCCGTGACTCCGTTGGGGGTGCACTTTGGACCTAGTTGCTGTACTATATGTCTAGTTTGTGTTCATGTCCTTTGCCATGTTTTTTGGGTGCTGTAGCTTAATTATTTTGAGTTCCAAAGATGCTATGTTGCTGTAATTTTCAGCTTTCGCTCAAATCTTGTTTCGGGCATAACTTTTAGCCCGTAACTCCGATTTCAGCGAATCTTATATCAAACTTGATTGTTTTTCCGTGTAGATTAATAATATCAGATTTTTATCATGTTTTGGGGTGTTTTGCTTGAGTGATGTTTTACGTGCTCCGTGTGCATCCTTAGTGCATCCATCATGCATTCATGTTTTTCGAGTGCGCATTGCATCTTGTTGATTGGTGCTTGGTGTGTTTGTTTTGTTTAGAGCCGGAAGCTGAGACCGGGTACGAAGTTGAGCACGAGGTTTCCAACGAGGTTGAGCACGAGGACCCTTCTTACGATCCGAACGACTTCTCTTCAGGCAAGATGACCGAACCCCGATAACATTACTATCTTTGCCTATTGCTAGTAGTCTCGATCTATAGTTTTGCCTCGATGCCCATGATCTTCTTGTCAGCCTCCTACTTGTAACCAATTTCCATGTTTAACCAACCTACCTATGCAAAGCGTTGCTTGGCTAAGTACGCTTCGCTCAGCCCTTCTTATAGCGTTGCTAGTTGCAGGTGAAGTGAAGATGCTTGCTCCATGTTGAAGTTTGGTTGGGTTATATCACACTATATAAATGCTTAAAATGAAATCATCCATATATTGGCAAGGGTGGAAGGCTAAGCCTTTTGCTTGGTGATTTGTTCCACTCATGCCGTTAGGATCCGTATAAGCCGGTATTATGTTCCTTGATTATGCGTTCCTAACACGGTTGGGGTGTATGGGACCCCCTCGATAAACCGCTAAGTGCTAAGTCTTTTCCAGCAAGTCCCAACATTGGTACTATTCGCCTAACACAACTAAAACTTTCCGAGGGAGTAATTAACCCGAGGCTTAATTAATTCAACCCCCCTGGGCCAGTGCTCGATTTGAGTGTTGGTCCAAACTAGAGTCGTGTGCGGGGCCCCCCTTGGCAACTTGGGTATTTCGGCCACTGTACGCTGTGCTCATCCGGTCGTGGCCTGAGACTAGATACGCGCAGCTACTATCAGGGTGTCGGCACGCCGGGAGGATTTGCTGGATTAGCCTTACCTTAGCTCGGTATATCTTGAGCACAGGATTCCGAGGATACTCGGGTCTTCCCACTTTGGAGTTGCGACTCCGCGGATCGTGGGCTTGTAATGGGTCAAGTTGGAACACCCCTGCAGGGTTTGAACTTTCGAAAGCCGTGCCCGCGGTTATGTGGCAGATGGGAGCTTGTTAATTCCGGTTGTAGATAACTTGACACAATGTTACTAATACACTACCAGCGTGTGTTCCGTGACTGTCAATTTCTGAATAGGGATTCGGGAGTTGAACACGGAGGGGTTATGATTGTGGAGCTTGTAGCTAGGATCACTTCGTGATCACTTCTCGCCGATGCCTTCTCTTCTCGCTCTCACTTACGTAAGCTAGATGCTAGTTGCTGCTGCAGACTTATTCTTTTCTTCAGCCTTTCCCTCACCTGAAGGCTTAAATAGTTCTATTACCCGGGAACGGGATTTCTGAGTCCTCTGTGGCTCACAGTTACTTCACACACCAGATGCAGGTCCAGTTGTGAGCTATCCAGGTGATGGCACCGAGCTGGATTGGGAGTACGACGAGGAGCGTAGTCGGTACTATGTGTGCTACCCGGACGATCAGTAGTGGAGTCTCTTACTAGGATTCGATCCGCCTGTGGTTTATTTATCTGAGTTTGGTACTTTGACATTTGGCTTTTGCCCTTAGAGGGTTGTAGTGTTCTTAATGTATGATGTTTGAGACTTGTACTGTAATTCTGTGACGTGGCGAGTGTAAGCCAACTATTTTCAGTTTACTATCCCCTCTTTTACATGAGTTGTGCAAAGATTACCAAACTTGAGATCATTCTAGGATGGATTTATGCCTTTAAGTCGTGCCTCAACACGTAGGAGGTATAACTCCATCCTGGGCATTGCAAGTTGGTATTCAGAGCCTTCTCCGACCTAGGAGCCCCCACTGTTTGATCGAACCGTTGACGGTTGAGTCTAGGCACACACTGAAAACTTTTTGAGTCCTATATTATATCGGAGAGTAGGATTTCTTTGCTTCTCATCCCCTTTCTCTCTGGTGAGGACTCCTGACGTCTACTCTTGTCTCTCCTATCTTCAAAATTTGCACAATTTTTTTTTTTAGGAATCCCGCGAGTATTCTGGGATTGTTTCGATGTTCTTGTGACAAGGATATTGTTCCCGATGCCTCCTGTTACCGAGGAGTTGAGCTTCGGGGTATCATTGTAACAAGCATATCGCGACAGTACTAAATACTTAAGACGGCCGACATCGAAAATCTCCCCTATACGGCCAGTGGCAAGATAACCCCGACATCACCCAGTACTGGGGAGGTAGTTCGGGAGTATTGCCATAGCTTGTTATAGTGGATGCTTTTCGAAGGTCCGAGGTACACAGTTTCCGAGAAAGACTGGTTATGTGTTGAAAGATGGATACACCTGGATGTAGGTTAGAGTTGATTGCGCGGTGCTTCCCGTGTATCCCCAACACCTGATTGCATAACTGGAATCTTTCGGAAATCTATAGGTGGGTTTTATCTAGTAGATCGTAGGCATTCTTCCAACGAATGCAGGTTAGTGAGTTCGGGGTTCGACATTGAGTGAAGGGGTTATATGACCGATGTTACTATCAGGAGTTGCATCTTAAAGGGTCCTTGGCTATGCTGATCCGGGGATTGCAAAACCTTTTCGTAACGCGTTCATATGCTTTCAGCACAAAAATGTTAGAACGAAACTCCTCTCTTGTGTTTGTTCCCGTCTGTACCTTGTTGTTTTTCTTATTTTATCCTTTTGATCCCTATGTGGCTTCTCGTGAAGACTGATGTTATCAATTAACTAAGAATATTCATTCATTCCTCTTGTTCGGATGATTTCATTCGTTCTTATTGTTCGAATGATTATTATGAAGACTTGTTGCAATTCATTCCATTGATTCAGCTATACCTTTTGTCAATCAATTGCTGATTCGTGGTCATCTCTTACAGGATGGCTCCGAAAAAGGTTCCGAACGCTAACCCAGAGGTGGAAGAGGTCCCAGAACGTCCTCCTTCCCCTCCTCCTCCGCCTGAGGCTTGGAGAGCAATTATGCAGACTACTGCTCAGAACACTCAGTTGATGATGCATATGATGCAGATGATGCAAGCTAATCAAGCTAATCAAGCTAATCAGGGTGTTCCAGTGAACCAAGGCAACTTCTTCCAGCAGCACCATGCTACTCTCAACCAGTTCTTGGCCAACAATCCTAAAGTTTTCAGTTACTGTGTCGACCCTCTTGATGCTGAGGATTGGTTGACCGACATAAAGAAGCATTTTGAGTGCAGTAACGTGAAAGAAGTTGACTATGTGAAGTTTGCAGCCTTCCAACTGAAAGATCAAGCAGCTGACTGGTGGCAGCAGTACAAAGACTCAAGGCCGGGTCAAGTGATCTCTTGGGAGAATTTCTGCAAGGATTTCCGCTCGCATCACATTCCTACAAGTGTCATCGAGGGTATGCGTGAGCAATTCCGCAACCTCAAGCAGGGCTCCATGACAGTCTATCAGTATAATGTCAAGTTCCAAAACCTCGCTCGTTATGCAAAGCAAGACATTCCTGATGCAAAGAGTAAAATCTATCAGTTCCGTGGAGGTCTCAAAGATGAACTTCAGCTTGCTCTCACTTTGTTCGAGCCAGACGAATTCGATAAGTTCTATAACATGGCTTTGAAACAAGAAGCAGCTCAGCTTAAGATGGAGGCTTCTAAGAAGAGAATTCGAGATGCTGTTCACTCTTCCTCATCGTCTCAGTTGGCTGCGAAACAACAAAAATTCTGGCTTCCTCCTCCTCCAGTGATTCGAGCTCCATACAACAACTCCAACAACAAGAACTCTAGTGGTCGTGGTTTCTCCCACCCACCCAACCCGAGCAACCAGTCGAAGAAGCAGTTTCAGTCTCAAGGCTCCAAGTCCAGTGGCTCTCATTTCCGTCCTCTCTCTGAAGTGGTGTGCAACAAGTGTGGCCAGAAGGGTCATTATGCCAACAGATGTCCGAATCCGAAGTGCCTTCCTCCTCCTCCGCCTGTCAGTACAGCTATTGTCAAGCATGATCCAAAGTCTGCTAGGGTCAATCTGATGAATGCAGCTGAAGCGGAGAACTCTTCTGATGTCATTTTGGGTAACCTCTCAGTGAACTCTATCCCTGCTAAAGTTTTGTTCGATTCAGGTGCTTCACATTCTTTCATGTCAAGACCTTTTGCATTGTCACATGATATGCCATTGCAAGCCTTGCCGAGTCCGATGTCTGTGCTTTCTCCGGGTTTGCTCATGAACTCCAACAACTTTGTTCCGAATGTTTCTATCCGCATGGGTGATTATCGATTTCTGGCTAATCCGGTGGTTCTTGGTAATTCTGATATTGACCTCATCCTCGGAATGGACTGGCTTTCTCAGCACGATGCTCACATTGATTGCGCGCAAAAGGAAGTCAAATTGACTCATTCTGATGGTGATGTGATTATCTTCGCCTCCAGGGATAATACTATTCGGCTTTTCTCTCTTAATGATAAGGGCGAAATTAATGCCATAGAGCAAATTCCTGTGGTGAAAGAATATCAAGACGTCTTTCCAGAAGATCTTCCAGGCATGCCTCCACACCGTCAGGTGGAGTTTGTCATTGAACTCGAGCCGGGCACTGAGCCTGCTTGCCGGCGTCCTTACAAGCTCTCTCCGGATGAATTGAAGGAATTGAAGAAGCAGCTTGATAAGCAAGAGAGTATGGGTCTCATCAGACCGAGTACATCTCCGTGGGGCTGTCGTGTCTTATTTGTCAAGAAGAAAGATGGCACGGAGCGTCTCTGTGTTGACTACCGGCCATTGAACAAGAAGACGATTAAGAACAAGTATCCGCTCCCCAACATCAACGAACTCTTTGAGCAGCTCAAAGGAGCGAAAGTATTCTCTAAGCTTGACCTCCGAATGGGCTATCATCAAATTCGCATTCGCGAGGAAGACATTCCCAAGACGGCCTTCAGAACGAGCTACGGTTCATACGAGTATACCGTCATGTCCTTCGGTCTCGCCAATGCTCCTCCTACCTTTTCAAGGATGATGCATTACATCTTCAACCCCTATACTGGAGAGTTTGTGCTCGTGTATCTGGATGATATTCTGGTGTTTTCAAAGAATGAAGAAGATCACGAAAAGCACTTGCGTCTGGTTCTTGATCGACTCCGAGAGCATAAATTCTATGCCAAGTTCTCCAAGTGCGAGTTCTGGCTCGATAAGGTTTTGTACCTGGGCCACATCATCTCAGCTGACGGTATTGCGGTTAATCCCGAGAAAGTTGAAGCAATTGTCAACTGGGAAGCTCCTCAGAACGTCAAGCAGCTCCGTAGCTTTCTGGGTCTTGCCAGCTATTGCAGAAGGTTTGTTGAGAACATCTCCAAGATTGCCAAGCCTCTTTCCAACCTGCTTCAGAAGAATGTCAAATACTTTTGGTCTCCCGAATGTGAAGTGGCATTCAAAACCCTCAAAGAGAAGCTTGTCTCTGCTCCAGTTCTGACTCCTCCGGATGAAACCAAGCCCTATGAAGTGTTCTGTGACGCTTCTCTTCAAGGCCTTGGTGGTGTGCTTATGCAAGATAAGAGAATTGTGGCATATACTTCTCGGCAGCTCAAGCCAAGTGAGAAGAACTATCCCACACATGATCTCGAGCTAGCAGCTATGGTACATGCTCTGATTACGTGGAGACATCTGTTGTTGGGCAGAAAGGTCGACATCTTCACTGATCACAAGAGCTTGAAGTACATCTTCACACAACCGCATCTGAACCTCCGCCAGACTCGTTGGGTCGAGATGATCCAAGAGTACAACCCCAGCATTGAGTACACTCCAGGCAAGGCGAATGTGATTGCAGATGCTTTGAGCAGAAAGGCATATTGCAATAGCCTTCTTATCAAGCCATACCAGCCTGAGCTTTGTGAAGCATTCAGGAAGCTCAACCTCCAGGTTGTTCCGCAGGGTTTTCTTGCAAATCTCCAAATTGCTCCTACCTTGGAAGATCAAGTCCGTGAGGCCCAGCTCAGTGATACCATGGTGAAGAAAGTGAAACATGGGATTGCAAAGGGCACTCCAAAATACAAGTGCTTCCGTGTTGATGAGAGAGATACCTTGTTCTTCGAGGACAGACTCGTTGTTCCCAAAGGTGATCTCAGGAAGCTCATAATGGAAGAAGCTCATGATTCTCTCCTTTCCATTCATCCTGGCAGTTCCAAGATGTACCAAGACCTCAAGCAATCTTACTGGTGGACACGCATGAAAAGGGAAATTGCCCAATTCGTGAATGAATGTGATGTATGCAGAAGAGTGAAAGCAGAACATCAACGTCCAGCCGGTCTTCTCCAACCTATTCCTATTCCTGAGTGGAAGTTCGACCACATTGAAATGGACTTCGTCACTGGTTTTCCTAAATCCAAGCGAGGCAATGATGCTATCTTTGTGGTGATTGACAAGCTTACCAAAGTCGCTCACTTTCTTCCAGTCAAAGAATCAATCAATGCAGCTCAACTTGCAGAGCTGTACACTTCCAGAATTGTGTCCCTACATGGCATTCCTCAAGTGATATCCTCAGACCGTGGCAGCTTGTTCACATCAAGGTTCTGGGACTCCTTTCAGTCTGCCATGGGCACGAAGATCAGGTTCAGCACTGCTTTTCACCCTCAGACTAGTGGTCAAGTCGAGCGTGTGAATCAAATTCTAGAAGACATGCTCAGAGCCTGTGTCATCTCCTTCGGCATGAAATGGGAAGACTGCCTTCCATTTGCCGAGTTCTCTTACAACAACAGCTTTCAAGCAAGTGCAGGCAAAGCACCGTTTGAAATTATCTATGGCAGAAAGTGTCGTACCCCTCTCAACTGGTCTGAAACAAGCGAACGCCAACTTCTTGGCAATGACTTGATCTCAGAAGCCGAAGAAATGTGCAAAGTCATACGTGAGAATCTCAAAGCCGCTCAGTCGCGTCAGAAGAGCTACTATGACGGAAAGCATCGTGATTTGGCTTTCGACATCGGTGATCATGTCTATCTCCGAGTTTCTCCGATGAAAGGAACCCAAAGATTCGGTATCAAAGGAAAACTTGCTCCTAGATACGTCGGGCCTTTCAAGATTCTTGGCAAAAGAGGCGATCTAGCCTATCAGCTCGAGCTCCCTTCCAACTTTGCAAATGTTCATGATGTCTTCCATGTGTCTCAACTTCGCAAATGCTTCAAGGCACCTGAGCGCATGATTCCGTTTGAGGAGATTGATCTTCAACAAGACCTTTCCTACCGAGAGCATCCAGTTGCCATTCTCGTAGAAACCGAACGCAAGACTCGCAACAAGTCCATCAAGTTTCTGAAAGTCAAGTGGTCACATCACACAGACCGAGAAGCTACCTGGGAACGAGAAGATCATCTTCGTTCCGAGTACCCTTCCTTTTTCCAGTCCTAGATCTCGGGACGAGATCTTTTTGTTGTAGAGGAGAGTTTGTAATGCCTCGGATGTAATACTTTCCCTTTTGGGTATATAATATATCTCCGGCTTCATCTATTTCCATTTCGGGTTCTTTGTCTTTCGGGCTTTCGTCGTTTTGTTGTGTGAGTGTGTGGCATGCATTCATATCATGTAGACATGTGCATTGCATTGCTTTTTTGTTGTGGGTTGCATCCGGTTCGTCGTGTTTCTTCCCGTTGTCCGTTTCGCGTTCCGGAGCTCCCTCACGTGTCCGTGACGTCCCGTAGGCCTACTTTGTTGTTCGGGCGTTTTACGTTACCGGTGTGCCGCGAGGTTGTTGTCTGTGTTGTTGTTTTGTTGTGTGAAACCCGCCTCTCAAATCTCGTCTCGTTTGGACTCCGTTGACTTTTCCATCCGTTGTCCGTGTGGGTCCGATGTGCCTTCACTTCGTGTCCCGGAAACACCCCTACTGCATTCTTTTATCTCCGTCTAGGCCTTTTAAATCTACCCCCACGATCGGATCCGTCGGATCGCGATCGGAGGGCTCCTAGCGCCCCTAAATCCCCTCCTAACCCTAAAAACTGCTACATATAGACCCCTAGTCTATTTTGGGCATCCCCTTCTTCTTCCTCCTCTCTCCCCTCTTTTTTTTTCCTTCTTCCTCAGATCCCAGAAAAGTCTTCCCGGATCCCGAAGGATCCTTCGATCCAAGCCGCGCCGCAGCTCCTCGATCGATCTGTAAGTCAACGCCCGTCGCCGGCCTTGTTTTTTCCCCGATCCAATCGCTGACTGGGCTCCCTCGTCGCCTCTTCCGTCCTTCTGTCCCTCCACAGGCAGTCGCTAGGGCCCGGGGGACCGGATCCCCGTCGCTAGGAGAGGCCCTGGACCACATCGCCCCACCAGCCTCCGAGGCGCAGGCCTCCACCGCATCGCCGCAAGCCGCCTGGGCCAAGGCCCGTACGCCGCCGTCGCCAGCCGCCTCCTTCTGCGCGCGCAACCGGGCCGCGCGCTCGCCGCCTCCTCCCGGCCCGGATCGCCACCAGGCCGACCACCGCACCGGGCCGCATCCAGGCGCCAGCGCGCCGCGACTGGGCCGCGCCTCCGCGGGCCGCCGCATCCCGCTCCGCGACCGGGCCGCCGCGTTTCCTTCGGCCCAAGCCGGGCCGCCTCGCCTCAGAGGGCCGGGCCGCGCCTTCCTCATCGCCGGGCCGCCTCTGCCTCACCGCCCTGGGCCATATCCTCCGCTCGCCTGGCCCATCTCCGAATTCTTCAGATCTGATCTAGGTTGACCTTTTTCCCCACTAAGTCTCTGTTTTCTGTTCTGAAATGCTATGTTTGACCTGCTGTATCTTTTACTGTGATGCTCCGTTTTGCGCGTGTAGCATGTCCAGACGTTCGTGGAGATGTGCTCTACGTTTTACCTGTTGTTGTCATGCATGTTAGAGATCATATAGACACTTGTTTTGCTGTTGCAAGAGTGCATCATGTTATAAACTGCTGTTATGTGTTATTTTCATGCCACCTTTGCCATGTGATAACTTTTAACTCGTTTGTCCAAACGATGCAAATGACATGTCCACGTGTTCGTCTTGCCACGAACTACGTGTTGTATGTGATATGTTGCATGGTAGATTTATTGTTGCCTTGTTATCATCGTTGCAAAGTGCCATGTTCATATGTTGTGTTTTCACTTGTTTTGAAATGCCATCTTGATGAGCTCGTTGCAATCGTTGTGTTCACCTCTATGAAGCATGCTTGTGTGTTTCGGAATCACCTTCATGTGCACTTTGAGGAGGTGCTTACCCTTTGCCATGTTTAGTTTCGAGGTGACTTAAACATGCTCTTTTATATGCCATGATGATATTGCTGTTCTAGGACTTAGTGATTTTTCACTAAGTCTGAAATCTGTAACGTTCCGATGCCATGTTCGTGTGATGTTCTAGGACAAAGCATGTTAGTTTTGGGGTGGATTTTGATTGTTCCTTGTAGTATATATTGTTGTTTTTTCATTCATGTCCTCACATGTCCATTTGAGTGGCTGTAGCATGTTTATCTTTTGCTCTAAAGTTTCAATAAAATTCTGCTGCCAGAATTTTATTGTAAATTCAATATGTCCAAGATCATTGCTATTGATCCGTGACTCCGTTGGGGGTGCACTTTGGACCTAGTTGCTATACTATATGTCTAGTTTGTGTTCATGTCCTTTGCCATGCTTTTTGGGTGCTGTAGCTTAATTATTTTGAGCTCCAAAGATGCTATGTTGCTGTAATTTTCAGCTTTCGCTCAAATCTTGTTTCGGGCATAACTTTTAGCCCGTAACTCCGATTTCAGCGAATCTTATATCAAACTTGATTGTTTTTCCGTGTAGATTAATAATATAAGATTGTTATCATGTTTTGAGGTGTTTTGCTTGAGTGATGTTTTACGTGCTCCGTGTGCATCCTTAGTGCATCCATCATGCATTCATGTTTTTCGAGTGCGCATTGCATCTTGTTGATTGGTGCTTGGTGTGTTTGTTTTGTTTAGAGCCTGAAGCTGAGACCGGGTACGAAGTTGAGCACGAGGTTGAGCACGAGGACCCTTCTTACGATCCGAACGACTTCTCTTCAGGCAAGATGACCGAACCCCGATAACATTACTATCTTTGCCTATTGCTAGTAGTCTCGATCTATAGTTTTGCCTCGATGCCCATGATCTTCTTGTCAGCCTCCTACTTGTAACCAATTGCCATGTTTGACCAACCTACCTATGCAAACCGTTGCTTGGCTAAGTACGGTTCGCTCAGCCCTTCTTATAGCGTTGCTAGTTGCTGGTGAAGTGAAGATGCTTGCTCCATGTTGAAGTTTGGTTGGGTTATATCACACTATATAAATGCTTAAAATGAAATCATCCATATATTGGCAAGGGTGGAAGGCTAAGCCTTTTGCTTGGTGATTTGTTCCACTCATGCCGTTAGGATCCGTATAAGCCGGTATTATGTTCCTTGATTATGCGTTCCTAACACGGTTGGGGTGTATGGGACCCCCTCGATAAACCGCTAAGTGCTAAGTCTTTTCCAGCAAGTCCCAACATTGGTACTATTCGCCTAACACAACTAAAACTTTCCGAGGGAGTAATTAACCCGAGGCTTAATTAATTCAACCCCCCTGGGCCAGTGCTCGATTTGAGTGTTGGTCCAAACTAGAGTCGTGTGCGGGGCCCCCCTTGGCAACTTGGGTATTTCGGCCACTGTACGCTGTGCTCATCCGGTCGTGGCCTGAGACTAGATACGCGCGGCTACTATCAGGGTGTCAGCACGCCGGGAGGATTTGCTGGATTAGCCTTACCTTAGCTCGGTATATCTTGAGCACGGGATTCCGAGGATACTCGGGTCTTCCCACTTTGGAGTTGCGACTCCGCGGATCGTGGGCTTGTAATGGGTCAAGTTGGAACACCCCTGCAGGGTTTGAACTTTCGAAAGCCGTGCCCGCGGTTATGTGGCAGATGGGAGCTTGTTAATTCCGGTTGTAGATAACTTGAGACAATGATACTAATACACTACCAGCGTGTGTTCCGTGACTGTCAATTTCCGAATAGGGATTCGGGAGTTGAACACGGAGGGGTTATGATTGTGAGCTTGTAGCTAGGATCACTTCGTGATCACTTCTCGCCGATGCCTTCTCTTCTCGCTCTCACTTGCGTAAGCTAGATGCTAGTTGCTGCTGCAGACTTGTTCTTTCTTCAGCCTTATCCTCACCTAAAGGCTTAAATAGTTCTGTTACCCGGGAACGGGATTGCTGAGTCCTCTGTGGCTCACAGTTACTTCACACACCAGATGCAGGTCCAGCTGTGAGCTATCCAGGTGATGGCACCGAGCTGGATTGGGAGTACGACGAGGAGCGTAGTCGGTACTATGTGCGCTACCCGGACGATCAGTAGTGGAGTCTCTTACTAGGATTCGATCCGCCTGTGGTTTATTTATCTGAGTTTGGTACTTTGACATTTGGCTTTTGCCCTTAGAGGGTTGTAGTGTTCTTAATGTATGATGTTTGAGACTTGTACTGTAATTCTGTGACGTGGCGAGTGTAAGCCAACTATTTTCAGTTTACTATCCCCTCTTTTACATGAGTTGTGCAAAGATTACCAAACTTGAGATCATTCTAGGATGGATTTATGCCTTTAAGTCGTGCCTCGACACGTAGGAGGTATAACTCCATCCTGGGCATTACAGTAAAACCCCAATTTGCATTCTGGACAGCAGTTTTCACCATTCTATCTCAGCCCCTCTTCTTCTAGAAGCTTTCCCAGGCATCCAACGACTCTCCTGCATTGTTTACATACCCCTAGGGCCAATGGACACGGTGGCCGCGCCCAGAGCGCGTGAGACACGGCCATGCCGGCCATTTGGGCGCTCTGGAGCACGCTATAGTGCGCTCCCGCACTGTAGCCTCCTCCAATCCGCAACGCCCGACCACCTCGAGCCTCCCCCTCGCGCCAGTCGAGGTGCCTCGACGTCCGCAACACGCCACGGGTCTGTCACCCTCCTCCTTCTCCCTCCTCTCGCCTCAGCTCGCACGCGCGTCGGCCGCCCGAGAGCTCCAATGAGCCTCCTCGCACACGCGCTGCTCTGGACTCCTCATGCTCTCTCTCTTCTTCTCCCCGGCCCTGGACCGCATCCAGCAACGCCGCAGACACTGCCCCAGCTCCTCCCGAGCCCTGTGGCAACGGGCAGAAGCCCGCCGGCACACGGGTCCACGGCACCTCGCCTTTCGCCTATAAAAGGACACCCCGTGCCTCTCTTCTCCTCTGCTCTCGCACCCACCTAATCATCCCCCTACGCAACTCACTCCTCTCCAGACGAGCCCGAGCTCGAGATAGAGCTCGAGCTCCGCAGCCTCGGGTCACCATCGATTCGGAGGTACAGGCCCTCCCCGCAGCTCCTCTCACTCGATCTAGCACCGCAAGCCCCCGCTGATCATTAGCCCCTCATTTCCCCTCTCTGATGCTGCCAGAAACGGCCGGAGCAACCACCACCCGACGCCTCTCCGTCGTCCCTCCTCGTCGCCGGCAAACCAGGCCACTCCGGCGGCCAACTCCACCTCCATCTGATCGGCGACTCCACGCTGACTCCATCCCTGCCCTTAGCTCGCCCTGTCATGCCCCGAATCACCGCCGGTGAGCTCGCCGGCCCTCTGCCGGTGGGTTAGGGCTGACAGGCGGGCCCCGCTTGTCAGCCTCTCCTCTCCCTCGCCTCTCTCTCCTCTCACTGACGCCGGGCCCCGCCCGTCAGGTTTGAAACCTGGCGCGCGCGCAGGCGCCCGGGCGCTGGGCTAATTCCCCTCTGGGCCTGCTGCACTGTGGCCGTTCTGGCCCAGTTGCACAGCAGCCCTTTTCCTTTTTCTTTTCTGTTAGTTTTTAAATAATTCCACAGGATTAAATATTAATCCAAATGAAATAATTCCAGTTCCTAAAAACTGGTAAAATTCCAACCTATTTAATGGTATCACTTTCACCCATATCCATGAAACTTTCATGTTCTGTTCAAATTTAAATTTAACCTCTGTTCAAAAATTCATATACCCCATTCCGTCACTCCAAATTCCAAACTTATATTTTTTGCCATCTTATTTTTCCCTCTAGTATTTTATAAAAATAAGTTGACACACTACAAGAAATATGTCAACTTGTGACCACCAATATTGGTCACTGAATGGTCACAAATTTCCATTTGTGACCTTTTTGTGACCAAAAACATAAGGTCAAAAGCTGGCCGTCGTAAACTGACTATAGCGACCTTCTCTTTGAGAAGGTCGTAGACGTTTATGACCAAAATGTGCCTACTGTCTTGTTTTGGTCACTAGCAGCCTCCCCAGGCCACGTAGGCATCCGACGTGGCAATCTGATGTTGCACAAGAATCAGCCCGGTCCAATTCGATTTTCTACATGGGCCTAGCCCAACAATTCAGCCTTTTTAAAGTTTTTTCCTATGAATTTTTTGTCAGCTTCATGGACCAAGCCCAACATTGCAGCCTTTTTGTTTCATGGGTCGTGGGCTTTTTGTCTGGACAATTTCATTTTGTTTTTTATTAAATGGGTCCACTAGTTAGATGGATCCCAATTGTCAGGTTCTATTAAAGTGGGACCCTTTTGACAGCATCATATTATTCAGATTACAATTTGACAGAAATACATAACCATATTTAAATAAGAACAGACTAAAAACACAAGTAATATTTCAAATAACAACAGCGATAATTAACCAGCCACACAAATATACTGGGCTCCTTCTGTCATGACACGGTTATAAGCTTTACTAGTGTAATAACACAGATACAAATACAATCACAGTCACACAGATATAGGGACAATCACAATGAGAATTGACAATCAGCACAAAGTGGGCTCCTGCTCCAGGCAGATGAAACCGTATGCACGACTCACTAAGTGACCATAGTCGACTAGGCCACCTTCGCTACACTAGAACATCAATAGAACTATCATCATGCCTTCGGCCATCCCCCTGTTACATGAATCAGAAGAGAAGAATCAAAACACTAGAGCCAATATATTATGAACAAACCATTCAAAAAAAGGACAAGTTCTTTAGAATGATAATACAAATTTAGCTAATACAATGATTTTTGTTCCCCGGATAGTTAAAACGATATACTCATCATACAAGAAAGGTGACACAAGAAAAAATAGAGCATTTTACCTAAGTTCTTGTAGACGTTGTAGAAAAAATAAACAGGTTCTTTAGAATGATAAGACAAATTCAGCTAGTACAATGCTTTCATTCTCCAGCTAGTTAAAATGAGATACTCATTCATACAAGAAAGGTGACGAAAGAAAATAGAGCATTTTACTCATAGCATGCAAAGTATCAATATCTGTACTTATCAGCTTATTCTTATGCCTAAAGCAAGGAAATCTGAATTTACTCATAGCATTACTCTTACTCGTAGCATTTTACTCATAGAAGAGAAGTCTAAAAATGACTACAATAGTACCTAAGTAATGCAGCAAATTATATTGCCGATGCATACTTTGTGATGAGAAAAATGGTTAGATCATCATCTAACAACATTCAACATGTATGCCATACATAAGAAATTGGCATTTCTGCCTCGATTGCTTGTTCAAGCTAGTTTAGAGTTCTAGACGATCGTCGATCAAGGTTTGATGCAACAGGGGTGGGAGATGTATTTGCCGAAAGAAAGGCGCGAGGCGCAACATGTACCGTGGGGTAAGGCCAGCTGTAGTGTGTGTTCCACGAGTCCATGGGAGCAAGCCGAGCATCCTTGGGGAGCTTCCCTTTCTTCCTCTTCTTCAGGAACTCAGTCCGGAGGTGGCTAAGGCAGCCGCTGTACTTGTTGAGCAGCATTCCCCTGAGCTCGCGGTCGGCCAACCGGGAACTCTGCTCTTGCATGCCGGCGTCAGATGCACCGGTGTCCCCTGAGCATGGCTCGTCCTCCGGTGACTCCACCATTTCATCTTGCATCATGGAGACACCCCAAATAAGATATGCACTTAAACAAAATGAGGTGTGGCGTCAGGATCAGGTTGCATGGCAGTAATACAGTGTAGAGACAGAACTAGAACAGAACAACATCGATAAGCAGACAAGTGCAGATAATCAGTTGGTTGTACTGAAACTACACAGAATTCAGAACCCACAGGCACTGCTGAACACTTAACAAACAACAATATGGGAAGGTGTAGACAGAAAATCTTCTGGAAAATGCCTCAAGAAAAGACGATCGAAGGAACTTCACAACTGCAAGTTTCTCCATGAGAATGTACTATGCATTGTATCTAGAAATATACTTCTAAAAGAGCACCAGAATGACTGAAACCTGATTATCGATTGGTTCATAAATCTGTAGTAGCAAGCATTAGTCCGAAAACCCAGCGAGTCTAAGAGAATGAGATGTAAAGCACAACACTTTTATCTATCAGCCCTACATGAATGAACAATGGTTCACAGCTAGAGCCAAACTGATTAGTTCAGTTTGTGCTTCAGGAAATAAAGACTATAAGCACTCTTTCGGCATGACTGATTAGTTCAGTTTGTGCCGGAACCCTAGCTCTCTCAGGACCAGCAACCAAAAAGCAACACGCGAAATCCTTATAACCAGAGATTCATGTACCCAACTGACGCAAAAACAAGCAGCAGAAAAAATCCCCTCCTACTGACTGATTGCTCAAGAAAAAAGCCCCTCCTACTGAATTTTATCTTCATAGGGGTGTCAATCAACCACAACGAAACTACATAAACTGAGGGATTCAATGCTAATTCAAACGCGAGTACGCACATGAAACCTACGGGAAACCTACAACGATGGAGATCCAAATTCGCATCTGCATCTAATCAAATAGCCAGATCTACGCGGAAACCTACGAGAAGCAAAGGAAGCAGATCAAGGACATGGACCTGCGGTCGAAGACGGCGACGCATGTGGAGTCACAGGTCGACGGGGAGCTGGAGCCAACCACGCCGACGCCTGTCCCATGGAGGTTCGCCCCTCCTGCCATCGTCGTCGTCCCATCGACAACCATGTTGACCTGCCGAAAGGGGACACAAGTCGAGGTGAGGTGAGGAGGAGATAGTGCGCAAATAAGGAGGGGAGGGTCTTACCGGTGCCAGATCCAGCGACCTCTAGCCTCGCCGTCGCTGGATGTGGCAGATCCCGACGAAGTGAGGGTTGAGGCGAGCACCCGCGTGGCAGATCCCGACGAAGTGAGGGTTGCGGGCAGCGGCAACGAGGGGGGTGAGGGGGTTCTGCATCGAGGTGGGGAGGGGAGGTATGGTGGAGGTGGGTGGCGGTGAGGGGTGTGGTGGGCGGCTGCGAGGGATCTGGATCGGGGAGGGCGACGGGAGGGG
>LR738712.1:120786636-120798456 GCA_902687465.1 Secale cereale | reverse complement strand
GGCGGCGGCGGTCCAATGCACGGAGAGGGAAGAGGGGTTAGGGTTTGGGCTGCCTGGAGGCGAGGTGGCGGCGGCGGTCCAATGCACGGAGAGGGGAGAGGGGGTAGGAATGGTGTGCGGGGGAGAGGGGGAGAGGGGGGAGGAGTGCTGTGCGATGGGTGAGCGGTGTGCCGTGGGTGAGTGGTGGCATTCGGCCACTAACAGGCGGGACCACGAGGAATTAGTCCCACATGTCAGTGTCATCAACGACAGGTGGTGGAGGTGAGGGGAGCTGCTTTCGGGTGGGTGTGGGTGAGGAGAGGATGAGGGTGGTGGGCCGTTGGATCTCGCAGCATCCGACGGTCTCTAATGCTTGATCCGCGTGACATGCCCATAGACCAATCAGAACGAAGTGCACACTTTGATAACGTTATGACCATCTAAAATGGTCGTAATTCATTTTCCATTTTCCAAGTGCCCAAAATGAGATTTTTTTTGTGAAGGACCTCCCAAATAATTGTTGCAAAATTGGACCAAATAATTTTTATAAAATACTAGGCCATATTTAATGCATAATTGCACAAATGGTTGGGTGTAAAAAGTTTTGATCCACCTCTCGTGAAAATGAAAAATTTCGGCCGATTTAGTTGAAAGTGGGTCAAATTTGAACTGTAGCTGCCTCGTAGTTTGCTCTTTATTTTTTACAAAAAACATTTATAGGTACATAAGTATCTATTTAATCAGAGAAACACCAAAAAATACCAAGATTTAACCACTAGCTAGGAACGGTCATTACCGCCGTTTTGACCGCATTTTGAAACGGGCATAAAAATTTCAAAAAAAAATCAAAAAATTGGAAAACCTCCGCATTGTGTCATTATATATGACCAAGTTTCTAGAAAAAAAACAAACTTGTAATACGACAATTCTTTTAAAGAAGTGTTCTCAGAAATGAGCTATCATGCGTGAAGATTCATGGCTTTCAAGGAAAATGATCAAACCTATGGCCACATTCATGGCATAGTTTGTTCAAATGATCTCATATTGTGCACAAGGGTGCATCTTGGAATGGCAAACAATGTTGCCTAAGGGAGTTTTCACTTTCTTTGGACGAAAAACTAATTTTCCATTTTTCGAGTGCCCAAAAGGAGGTTTTTTTGTGAAGGACCTCCCAAATAATTGTTGCAAAATTGTAACAAATCAATTTTATAAAATACCAGGACATATTTAATGCACAATTAACCAAATGGTTGGGTGTCAAAAGTTTTGATCCACCTCTCGTGAAAAGACAAATTTCGGCCGATTCAGCTGGAAGTGGGTCAAATTTGAACTGTAGCGGCCTTGTAGTTTGCTCTTTATTTTTTACAAAAATCATTTCTAGGTACATAAGTATCTATTTAATCAGAGAAACACCAAAAACATTCCAAGATTCAACCACTAGCTAGGAACGGTCATTCCCGCCGTTTTGACCGCATTTTGAAACGGGCATAAAAAATTCAAAAGAAATCAAAAAGTTGGAAAACCTTCGCATTGTGTCATTAAATATGACCAAGTTACCAGGAAAAATAATAAACTTGTAATACAGCAATTTTTTTAAAAAAGTGTTCTCAGAAATGAGCTATCATGCGTGAAGATTCATGGCTTTCAAGCCAAATGATCAATCAAATGGCCACATTCATAGCATAGTTTGTTCAAATGATCTCATATTGTGCACAAGGGTGCATCTTGGAATGGCAAACAATATTGCTTAAGGAAGTTTTCATTTTCTTTGGACGAAAAAAATCATTTTCCATTTTTCGAGTGCCCAAAAGGATGTTTTTTTGTGAAGGACCTCCCAAATAATTGTTGCAAAATTTAACCAAATCAATTTTATAAAATACTAGGACATATTTAATGCACAATTGACAAAATGGTTGGGTGTAAAAAGTTTTGATCCACCTCTCGTGAAAAAGACAAATTTCCGCCGATACAGCTGGAAGCGGGTCAAATTTGAACTACGGCTGCCTCATAGTTTGCTATTTATTTTTTCCAAAAATCATTTCTAGGTACATAAGTACCTATTTAATCATAAATACATGGTTTGGTGGCGATACGTCGAGGTTTGGGCGGTGGTCGAGGGCCCCAACTCTAGAGCGCGTACACTCGCATGCCCGTTGTGTGGTCACCGCGTGACTGTGGCGTTGCCATGTGTTCTGGGCGGCCTAGGCATGTCTAGTGGGTTGGCCACTCCCCAGGTAGGTGCTAGGAAGAAAATTACAACATAAGATTCTCACGAGGAGACCGATCGATGCTCAAACATGAATTAGCAGCCAAGTGTTTAATTAGCGGTACGGAAAATGCACATGGCTAATGGGCGTGAGTTTTGGTTGAGGATGATCAGTTACTAAGAAGACCGTCTTCACAAATTTTCAGCTCAAAAGGAGGAGTCTAGGTGGTACTTGCTTTGCAAAGTACCACACTGGACATAAATACGAATGTTGAAGATGGGCTCAAAATAATGAATGGATTGAACTGGCATTTGGTGGAGGATAGTTATTTGGGCATAGGAAAGCACTGTAGAAAATGGATACCATTTGGACATGCCAAAGTGGTACTTCCTTCACAAAGTGTTTTTTTGAACAGAATAGGAAAATGAATATTTTTGAACTAGGCAAGGAAGGTTTTTTACATATTTGACGAAGATATGACCCAAAGAATTTATGAGATTTTTTGGGGAATTTTGGGAATGACAGAAATATAGGTTGCTTCACAACCTAGGGCAAAAACTGCCACATGGACATGACACATAGGCAAAACTGATGAGGTGGCGCCTAATCGTAGCAACCCACCACAATTTTCAAGGTTATGACCATCTATATTGGTCATGATCAGCTAGAAATAAGGCAGCGAACCAGTGCTATCTGCTTTGTGACCATTTCGTGTAAGGAAATTATGACCTTTCTGACCAAAATGGTCGTTATAGTTTAGGGTTTGGAGCCCCCCGAACAGCTTTTGACCAATTGGTCTGAAATGGTCATAGATCTATGACCAATTCTTCCAGGGTCACTAACAAAAGGTCATAAGTTGACATATTTCTTGTAGTGGACATTTTTCAGAGCACTTTGGTTTTTCTGTTTTTATTATTGTCTTATTTTTCTGTTGTTCCATTGCGACGATTAGATACCGAGTTTGACGAGGTTGCTGGAGAAGAAGAAGGAGAAGGACTTGAAGGTTTTGAAGACCAAGCCAACCAAGGCAAGCATCCCTTTGACCATGTCTATGGAACCCCTTTTTATGCATGTCATATAGCACCATATCGTTATTGCAACGGAATCATGATGAGGTGGAAACCATTTGTTGGTTTGCCACTGTACTTTCTCGTTGATACTTGCATTTGGGCATGACCCTACCTTCTTATGAGGGTTGTGCCGGTGGAAGTAGATAGGTTGCTATAGTAGTGGGTATGCTAGTGAAACGGGAAATGCATAGTGATGAAAGCATAGTTCATTCGAGGCACTCTTTCAAAAACCCCATCGGGTGTCACTTATGCCCGAGGGAGATGATGAGATGGGTAACCACTTGATGACGAAGTGGTGTACCAAGACAAGTGTGTGTGATGTTTTTCAAACGGATTGGTTTAAGTTGCGACCGTTATTCCAACTTTACATGCGCAACCACTCTACCCTTATATGGGAAAGGGCATTCTTGATTACCTAGGCCGATACTAGCATGGTGCCCGCATTACTAGTGACTAGAGTGACATGAGGTCACTCTTGGGACGGGGTCGTGCTTGGATAGGCGGCCATGACTGTTTTCACATGGGCACCGAACACACCGTTGGTACCCCGTGCCCGTGGTATGTGAAATGGGAGCGAGGCTCCAAAAATCTTAAGATGTGAAATGTGGGGCACGGGGCTTACTACCAATCGAGTGGACTCCATATTAGTGTCGCCTAGGGAAAGATAGTGATCGGGTGCTTACCCCGGGTACTTGAGGTACCGCGGGACGTGGATGACACGGAAAGTTCCCCGGATCTAGTGGGTGAAGTGTGCAACCTCTGCAGAGTGTAAAACTATTCGAATAGCCGTGTCCACGGTCAAGGACAGTTGGGTATCCGCTCTTGGGCTATGTCCAATGTTTGCGAAACCCTGTGTGTGTGTGTGTGAAAGCTCCGTTTGACTTAAGTCAAAAGGACATGACAAGATCATAGCTTGGCTATGTTGATATCTGTAACCTATAATTCTTATGATGCATGCCTCAGATAGCTCATGTCATTGCACTCACAAATTTCTGCTTTCTGCAAACATATCCTATCTAGTGCCATTTCATATCCTGTCATACTTGTTCCAAAAACATGGGTTGCTTGCGAGTACATTGGAAGTACTCATTGGCTTGCCACTGGTTATTTAATTATCCAGGCATGGAAGAACGGGAATATGAAGAAGAATTCTATGGAGACGAACATGCGAACTAGGACGCTTTCCCAGTCAGAATGCCTATAGGGTTAAGGCAGATGGCATGGGTTCTACTTATCTACGAAGACTTCCGCTAATCGAGTTTATTTGCTATTCATCCCATGAGGCTTTATCTATGTAAGACTTGGCCATAATGGCCATAATTTGTGTAAGACGGTATGTATGGATGTAAGACTCTTGTTATTCAGCTTCTGTGTGTTCAGTGAGCATTGATCTCTGGGATCACTGTACACATGCATTCGGTGATCTCAACTCTTAAGTCGGGGTACCCACACAAGCCGGTGACGATGGAGATCATGACGATGCTTTGGAGATGGAGATCAAAAGCACAAGATGTTGATGGCCATATCATGTCACATATTTTTGATTACATGTGATTTTTATCTTTTTATGCATCTTAGTTTGCTTAGTACGGCGGTAGCATTATAAGATGATCCCTTACAAAAGTTCAAGGTACAAGTGTTCTCCCTGAGTATGCACCGTTGCGATAGTTCCCCGTGCCGATACACCACTTGATGATCGTGTGTGATAAGCTCTACGTTCACATACAACAGGTGTAAGACAGTTTTGCACATGCGGAATACTTGGGTTAAACTTGAGGAGTCTAGCATGTACAGACATGGCCTCGGAACACTGGAGACCAAAAGGTCGAGTGTGAATCATATATTAGATATGATCAACATAAGATGTTCACCATTGAAAACTAGTCCATCTCACGTGATGATCAGACATGGTTTAGTTGATTTGGATCACGTGATCATTTAGATAACTTGAGGGATGTCTATCTAAGTGGGAGTTCTTAAGTAATCTAATTAACTAAACTTTAATTTATCATGAACTTAGTACTGATAGTATTTGCATATCTATGTTGTAGATCAATAGCTCGCGATATAGCTCCTATATATTTTTGATATCTTCCTAGAAAAAATTTGAAAGATGATAGTAGCAATGATGTAGACTTGGTCCATGATCTGAGGATTATCCTCATTGCTGCACATAAGTATTATGTCCTTGATGCACCGCTAGGTGACACACCTATTGCAGGAGTAGATGCAAACGTTATGAATGTTTGACAAAAGCTCAATATGATGACTGCTTGATAGTTTAGTGCGCCATGCTTTACAGCTTAGAACCGGGACTTCAAAAATGTTTTGAACGCCACGGAGCATATGAGATGTTCCAAGAGTTGAAATTAGTATTTCAAACTCATGCCCATGTCGAGAGGTATGAGACCTCTAACAAATACTTTGCCTACAAGATGGAGGAGAATAGCTCAACTAGTGAGCATGTGCTCAGAATGCGTGGATACTACAATCACTTGAATCAAGTGGGAGTTAATCTTCCAGATAATATAGTGATTGACAAAGTTCTCTAGTCACTATCGCCAAGCTACTAGAACTTTGTGATGAACTATAATATGCAAGGGATGAAAAAAACGATTCCCGAGCTCTTTGTGATGCGAAGGTAGAAATCAAGAAAAAGCATCAAGTGTTGATGGTTAAACAAGACCAGTAGTTTCAAGAGAAAAAGGGCAAGGGAAAGAAAGGGAACTTAAAGAAGAACAGCAAGCAAGTTGCCACTCCCGAGAAGAAGCCCAAAGCTAGACCCAAGCCTGAAACTGAGTGCTTCTACTGCAAAGGAAATGGTCACTGGAAGCGGAACTACCCCAAATATTTGGCGGATAAGAAGGATGGCGAAGGGAACAAAGGTATATTTGATATACATGTTATTGATGTCTACCTCTCTAGTTCTCGTAGTAGCCCCTGGGTATTTGATACATGTTTGGTTGCTAAGATTAGTAACTCAAAAGAAGAGTTACAGAATAAACAGAGACTAGTTGAAGGTGAGGTGACGATGTGTGTTGGAAGTAGTTCTAATATTGATATGATCATCATCGCACACTCCCTGTACTTTCGGGATTAGTGTTAAACCTAAATGAATGTTGTTTGGTGTTTGCGTTGAGCATGAGCAAGATTGGATCATGTTTATTGCAATACGATTATTCATTTAAGTCAGAGAATAATTGCTATTCCATTTACATCAATAAAACCTTCTATGGTCATACACCAAGGTGAATGGTTTATTGAACCTCGATCGTAGTAATACACATATTCATAATATAGAAGCCAAAAGATGCAGAATTGATAATGATAGTGCAACATACTTGTGGCACTGCCGTTTAATACAAGTGTAAAGCACATGAAGAAACTCCATGCTGATGGACTTTTGGAATCACTTGGTTATGAATCATTTGATGCTTATGAATGATGCCTCTTGGGCAAGATGACTAAAACTCCGTTCTCCGAACAATGGAGCAATCCAATGACTTATTGGAAATAATACATACAGATGTATGCGGTCCGATGAGTGTTGAGGCTCGCGGTGGATATTGTTATTTTCTGGCCTTCACAGATGATTTGAGCAGATATGAGTATATCTACTTGATGAAACACAAGTCTGAAACATTTGAAAAGTTCAAATAATTTCAGAGTGAAGTAGAGAATCATCATAACAAGAAAATAAAGTTTCTACGATCTCATCGCGGAGGCGAATATTTGAGTTGCAAGTTTGGTCTTTATTTAGAACAATGTGGACTAGTTTCGCAACTCTCGCCGCATGGAACACCACAGTGTGATGGTGTGTCCGAACGTCATAACCGTTCTTTATTAGATATGGTGCAATCTATGATGTCTCTTACCGATTTACCACTATCATTTTAGGGTTATGCATTAGAGACAGATGCATTCATGTTAAATAGGGCACCATATATATCCGTTAGACGACATCGTATGAACTATGGTTTGGCAAGAAACCTAAGCTGTCGTTTCTTAAAGTTTCGGTTTGCGATGCTTATATGAAATAGCTTCAGCATGATAAGCTCAAACCCAAATCAGAGAATGTGTCTTCGTACGATACCGAAAAGAAACTATTGGGTACACCTTCTATGACAGATCCGAAGGCAAGATATTCGTTGGTAAGAATGGATCCTTTCTAGAGAAGGAGTTTCTCTCGAAAGAAGTGACTGGGAGGAAAGTAGAACTTGATGAGGTAATTGTAACTTCTCCCGAATTGGAAAGTAGTTCATCAAAGAAATCAGTTCCAGTGATTCGTACGCCAATTAGTGAGGAAGCTAATGATGATGATCATGAAACTTCAAATCAAGTTACTACCAAACCTCGTCGGTCAACCAGAGTATGTTCCTCACCAGAGTGGTACGATAATCCTATTCTGGACGTCATGTTACTAGACCATGATGAACCTACAAACTATGAGGAAGCAATGATGATCCCAGATTCCGTGAAATGGCTTGAGGCCATGAAATCTGAGATGGGATCCATGTATAAGAACAAAGTGTGGACTTTGGTTGACTTGCTCGATGATCGGCAAACCATACAGAATAAATCGATCTTCAAGAGGAAGACAAACGTTGATGGTAATGTCACTGTCTACAAAGATCGACTTCTGGCAAAAGGTTTTCGACAAGTTCAAGGAGTTGACTACGATGAGACTTTCTCACCTGTAGCGATACTTAAGCCTATTTGAATCATGTTAGAAATTGCCGTATTTTATGACATCTGGCAAATGGATGTTAAAATTACACTCCTTAATGGATTTCTGAAAGAAGAGTTTTATATGATGCAATCAAAAGGTTTTGTCAATCCTAAAGGTGCTAAGAAAGTGTGCAAGCTCCAGCGATCCATGTATGGACTAGTGCAAGCATCTCAGAGTTGGAATATACGCTTTGATAAGGTGATCAAAGCATATGGTTTTATACAGACTTACGGTGAAGCCTGTATTTACAAGAAAGTGAGTGGGAGCACTACAACATTTCTGATAAGTATATGTGAATGACATATTGTTGATCGGAAATGCTGTAGAATTTTCTGGAAAGCATAAAGGATTGTTTAAAAGGAGTTTTTCAACAAAAGACCTCGGTGAAGCTGTTTACATATTGGGCACCAAGATCTATAGAGATAGATCATGACGCTTGATAAGACTTTCGATTTGTACATACCTTGGTAATATTTTGAAGTAGTTCAAAATGGATCAGTCAAAGAAGGATTTCTTGCCTGATTTGTAAGGTGTGAAGTTGAGTAAGACTCAAAGCCCGACCACGACAGAAACATATAGAGAGAATGAAAGTCATTCCTTATGCCTCAGCCATAGATTCTATCAAGTATGTCATGTTGTGTACCAAACCTGTTTTGTACCTTGCCATGAGTTTGGCAAGGAGGTACAATAGTGATCCAGGAGTAGATCACTGGACATCGGTCAAAATTATCCTTAGTAACTGGAGGACTAAGGAAATGTTTCTCGATTATGGAGGTGATAAAGAGTTTGTCATAAAGGGTTACGCCGATGCAAGCTTTGACACTAATCCAGATGACTAAGTATCAATCTGGATGTGTATTGAAAGTGTGAGTAATTAGCTAGAGTAGCTCCATGCAGAGCATTGTAAGACATAGAAATTTGTGAAATACATACGGATCTGAATGTGATAGACCCGTTGACTAAACATCTCTCACAAAGCAAAACAAGATCACACCTTAGTACTCTTTGGGTGTTAATCACATGGCAATGTGAACTAGATTATTAACTCTAGTAAACCCTTTGGGTGTTGGTCACCTGGCGATGTGAACTATGGGTATTAATCACATCACGATGTGAACTATTGGTGTTAAATCACATGGCAATGTGAACTAGATTATTGACTCTAGTGCAAGTGGGAGACTAAAGAAATATGCCCTAGAGGCAATAATTACGTTGTTATTTATATTTCCTTATATATCATGATAAATTTCTTGTATTCATGCTAGAATTGCATTAACCGGAAACTTGGTACATGTGTGAATACATAGACAAAACAGAGTGTCCCTAGTATGCCTCTACTAGACTAGCTCGTTAATCAAAGATGGTTGAGTTTCCTAACCATGGACATGTGTTGTCATTTGATAAACATGATCACATCATTAGGAGAATGATGTGATGGACAAGACCCATCCGTTAGCTTAGCATAATGAACATTTAGTTCTATTGCTATTGCTTTCTTCATGACTTATACATGTTCCTCTGACTATGAGATTATGCAACTCCCAAATACCGGAAGAACACCTTGTGTGCAATCAAATGTCACAACATAACTGTGTGATTATAAAGATGCTCTACAGGTGTCGCTGAAGGTATTTGCGGTGTTGGCATAGATCAGGATTAGGATTTGTCACTCCGAGTGTCAGAGAGGTATCTCTGGGCCCTCTCGGTAATACTCATCATAATAAGCCTTGCAACCAAATGACTAATGAGTTAGTCACGAGATGATGTATTACATAACGAGTAAAGAGACTTGCCGGTAACGAGATTGAACTAGGTATGAAGATACCGACGATCGAATCTCGGGCAAGTAACATACCGATGACAAAGGGAACAACATATGTTGTTATGCGGTTTGGCCGATAAAGATTTTCATAGAGCCAATACGAGCATCCAGGTTCCGCTCTTGGTTATTGACCTGAGATGTGTCTCGGTCATGTCTACATAGTTCTCGAACCCGTAGGGTCCGCACTCTTAACGTTTGATGATAGTTTGTATTATGAGTTATGTGTTTTTGATGATCGAAGATTGTTTGGTGTCCCTGATGAGATCACAGACATGACGAGGAGTCTCGAAATGGTCGAGACATAAAGAGTGATATATTGGATGATGTTATTCGGATGCCGGATGAGTTCCGGGGTCACCGGATAAATATCGGAGTGGCGGAATGGTTATCGGAACCACCGGGGAAGTAATGGGCCTTATTGGGCCTTAGGGGAGAGAAACGGAGCAGCCAAGGGCTGGCCGCGCCACCCCCATGGGCCTGGTCCGAATTGGACAAGGGGAGGGCGGCGCCCCCTCTTTTCTTCTTCTCTCCCTCTCCTTCCTTCTTCTCCTAGTTGGACTAGGAAAGGGGGATCCAACTCCTACTAGGAGTAGGATTGCCCCCCTTGGGCGCGCCCTATGAGGCCGGCCGGCCTCCCCCTTGCTCCTTTATATACGGCGCAGGGGGCACCCTAGAACACACAAGTTGACAGTTGTTTTAGCCGTGTGCGGTGCCCCCCTGCACAGATTCCACCTCATGTCATATTGTCGTAGTGCTTAGGCGAAGCCCTGCGCGGATCACATCATCAACACCGTCACCACACCGTCGTGCTGACGGAATTCTTCCTCATCCTCAACTGTATCAAGAGCTCGAGGGACGTCATTGTGCTGAACGTGTGCTGAACACGGAGGTGCCATACATTCGGTACTTGGATCGGTTGGATCGTGAAGACGATCGACTACATCAACCGTGTTACTAAACTCTTCCGCTTTCGGTCTACGAGGGTACGTGGACACACTCTCCCGCTCGTTGTTATGCTTCTCCTAGATAGATCTTGTGTGATCGTAGGATTTTTTTTTGAAATACTACGTTCCCCAACATCTACCTACCCCTCCGGGTTCGGGGGAGGAGGAGTTCTTCTGGACCGCACCTCCTCCACCTATTTTGGAGCCAAAGGATGCGTGGAGTGCGCCATAGACCCACTGTCCGCCAGATCACCGGGCGGAGACGTCCCCTTCGAGGTTTGCTCAGTGGGGCGCTCAAGTGGGGGACTGCAATGCGGATGGGTTAACCTTCAATCAAAACAAACTAATTAAAACATGATAGCTGAATATGCAGACACCTTACCTACTGATGGGGGGTTTGGCCCTAGATTCCTTCTTCTGAACCTCCTCACACGCCGCGGACTTCTCGTCGCCCGAGCTGTTTGGTATGACCATCTTGGGTCGGTGTCGCCTCTTCGGGGCCGGGGAAGGTTGGACCTCCTAAGTGTCTTTGGACGTCGGCCTCTTCTTGGAGTGCGAAGAGGCAATTTCCTCTACATCCTCCTCCACCTTCTCCCATCCGGTACGGATGAGGCCGCAACCTCTCTGGACTGGGCACCCAAACGGATCCTGCGGCAGAGGCCCTTCTTGGCCTCCGGGGCCTCTTGCTTCTTGCCCTTCTTGGCAGGCGCCTGGTAAGGCACCACTGCCAGCTTCTTCTCCAGCTGCTCCGATCAGGGCCCCTATGGCAGCGGCACGAGGCCACTGATCTTCTTAGCCTTGGTGAGTGATACGTCCAAAACGTATCTATAATTTCTGCTTGCTCCATGCCTATTTTGGGTGATATTGCTATGATATTTATACACTTCCATACACTTTTGATCATATTTGGACTAACCTATTAACTCAGTGCACCCCAGTGCCAGTTTCTGTTTTCTGCTGTTTTTGTATTTCAGGTTTTCACGTGACGAGAACTGCCCGAAAAATTCTAGAAAAATTATATAAAAAATCAGCGTTCCAGAAGCTTCCTGGCAGCCAAAGTACAGACGGG
>LR738712.1:120718253-120786584 GCA_902687465.1 Secale cereale | reverse complement strand
GGGGGGGGCACCAGGGCTCAAGGCGCCCTGGTGGCGCGGCCCCCCTGGCCGCGCCGGGGGGCCGCCTGGGTCCCCCGAGCCTCCGCTGATGCCCCCCTTTGGCATATATTTAAGACGTCTCCCGAAACCCTCGAGAGGGGAACCCTTTTTCGCGATCTCATCTCTGTTCCGCCGCCGCCGCGCTTCCAAGATCGGGAGCACCAGGAGAACTCTTCCCGGCACCCTGCCGGAGGCGGGGATCACCACCGGGAGCCTCTCCACCACCATGGACGCCTCCCAGATGAGTTGTGAGTAGTCTCCCTTGGACCATGGGTCCATGACCAGTAGCTATGTGATGTTCTCCTCCCCTTCTTGTGCTTCAATAATTAGACCTCGTGAGCTGCCCTACATGATCGAGGCACATATGTAATCCTTATGCTGTTGCTATGTTGAGTTTGCTGGGATCCGATGGATTGTGAGATTATGTTCAGATTGTGTTTGAGTAATATATTTGATCTACCTCTTTTATATTTATGTTCGTAAGTAATTCTTGCATGTTCCACGTTGTTATTTATTGCTTTGGCCAAGTAGTGGGTAGTGACTCCAAGAGGGAACGTTATGCTTGATTGTGGGTTCATGCCCCTCGATGACTAGCTTGAGTGACAGAAACATGAGTCTAGGGGATGTGCTGTTGCCACAAGGGGGAAAACAACGGTGCTTGTGCCCGCGGGTGCAAGGATTGTTTACTTTACGCAAAGTTCTTTTAATACAGTTGTCTGTTGCTTTGAGTTTACACTATGGGTGGGACTCTCAACTTAATACCAGCGAGATGTTCTGGATAGATATCTCAAGGTGGATGATTAGTAGTAGATATTGATGGATTTCGGTCTACTTACCTTGGCGTACCGCCCATGCTTTGAACCTCTACCTTTCTTGCAATATAATTAGCATTGGTTTGCGCACATAATTATGTCAATTGCCCAGCTGTAATTCGTTTACCTCACATAGCTGTTTTATCGTCTTTTGGGAGAGAGACATCACTAGTGAACATCATGAGACCCCGGTCCATATTACCATCACTGATCATATCCGCTATTTACTTTCTGTTTTTACTTACTATTGCAAAAATACCTATTACTATCATCACTTGCGTTTGATCCTTTGTAAACTACAAGGCCGGAGGGATTGACAACCTCTCTGTACTCGCTGGGAGCAAAGTTATTTGTATCTGTGTGCAGGTCCACGTTGATTGCTAATATCTGGCGCCGTTAGCAGTTGACACCTTCTTGTTGAAACTGGGAGTCTCAGGGAAATCGATCCTTGGTATCTTTGCCAAGGGAAAACTTCCGCTACACTGCATCTCAAACCTTCCACTTGGGGTAACCAACGAGGGGCGAGAAGCCATCAAGCAAAGTTTTCTGGCGCCGTTGCTGGGGACTCCACTCTTCAGGATAGGGGAGTTGCACACTATCTTTTACCTTTGCTTTTTAGTCTTGTTAGTTTACCTTTCAGTTTTTGCTTTAGTATATTTTATCGAAAATCACAAAAATAGTTATCTTGCTTGCTACTATGGGTTCCACCGAGAACACCAAGTTGTGTGACTTCACTAGTCACAACAACGATGACTTTATCTGCACGCCTATCACTACACCTGCCACTTCAGCACCTTCGTATGAAATTAAACCTGCTTTGCTGAACTTAGTTATGAAAGATCAATTCTCCGGTGCTGGAGATGATGCTGCTTTACACCTGAACAATTTTGTTGAACTTTGTGATATGCAAAAGTACCAAGAAATAGATGGTAATATTGTTAAGCTTAAGCTTTTTCCTTTCTCCTTGAGAGGAGGAGCTAAAATTTGGTTTCAATCTTTGCCTAGAAATAGCATAGATTCATGGGACAAGTGCAAAGATGCTTTTATTGGAAAATACTATCCACCTGCTAAAATTATCCAACTAAGAAGTAACATAATGAATTTTAAACAAATGGATAATGAACACGTTTCCCAAGCTTGGGAACGTATGAAATCTCTTGTCAAGAACTGCCCTACTCATGGTTTGACTACTTGGATGGTTATCCAAACTTTTTATGCAGGCTTGAACTTTACCTCGCAGAACTTGTTACATTCGGCCGCGGGAGGAACCTTTATGTCAACTACACTTAGTGTTGCCACTAAACTTCTCGATGAGATGATGACTAACTACTCCCAATGGCACACCGAACGCGCTCCAACAGGTAGGAAGGTAAACTTTGTTGAGGAGATTTCCTCCCTAAATGAAAAAGTTGACTGAATCATGTCTCTACTTTCGAAGCAATCTTCTGTTGATCCTCGTGATGTTCCTTTAAATTCTTTGATTGCTCAAGAACAAGTAGATGTGAACTTTATCTCTAGGAACAATTTTAACAACAATGCTTATAGGAGTAATTTTGGTAGCAATCCTAGACCGTTCCCCTCTAATCCTTATGGGAACAACAATGCTTATCCTAGCACCAAGAACTCCACTACTGAACTAGAGATCATGCTTAAAGATTTCATCACTACCCAAAAATCCTTTAATAAGAGCGTAGAAGAAAAACTAAACAAACTAGATGATCTCTCTTCGAAGGTAGACAATTTAGCCCATGAGGTAGAATTGCTTAAAATTAGAACTTCTCCTCTTGAGGAGAGGAAGGTCACTCCTATGAATGCTATTCAAGTGCAAATTAATGAAAACATTAGGATGATGGCTAAACTTAAAGAGAGATGGGCTAGAGAAAGGGAGGAATAAGATAGAATTAAGAACCTTCCTACCCACCACACTGTTGCTACTATCCAAGTTGTTGAGGATATCCAAACTCTTAGCACCCAATGCGCTCCTGGTCCCAATGGACCTATTAATGGTGATGCTATGACCATAGAAACTACCAAACAAGTGAACCTAAAGGACACCACTACCACCTTACTTGATAGTAGTGACCTTGATTTTGATAATTGCACTCTTACCGAAGTTATTGATTTCCTTCACAAGATGTCTAGAGATCCCCGCACTAGCACACTTAACCTTGCCTTCACGGAGCATATCACTAATGCTCTCATCAAATCTAGGGAGGAGAAACTTAGAGTAGAAGCCTCCATACCTAGAAAGCTAGAAGATGGTTGGGATCCTATGATTAAAATTAAGTTGAATAACTTCTCTTGCTATGCTTTATGTGATGTTGGAGCTAGTACCTCCGTTATGCCCAAAAGAATATATGATATGCTTAAATTGAAACCTTTTGATTCTTGTTCTTTTGGTGTTCGTCTCGTTGATTCTTCCATAAAGAAACCTTTGGGGAGGATCGACGATGTTCTTATCATTGTCAATGACAATTATGTTCCCGTTGATTTTACTATTATGGACATTGAGTGTGAACCTTCTTGTCCAATTATTTTGGGACGTCCTTTTCAACGCACCGTAGGTGCTATGATTGACATGAAAGAGGGGAATATAAAATTCCAATTTCATCTCAAGAAAGGGATGGAACACTTCCCTTGAAAGAAGATTAAGTTACCTTTTGAGTCCGTTATTCGGGCTAGCTATTCTTTAAATCTTGATAAAACTTGATCTCTATGCATTATGCCTAGCTTAAAGGCATAAAAGAAAGCGCTTTTTGGAGGCACCCCACATGAATAAAATTTTGCTTTTGTTGTGCCTTGATGTTGTTACTACGGTAGCATCGTCATTGTATCTTTACTTTTCAATTTTGTGCCAAGTGTAGCCTCTGATTGCAAGAAAGTTCAAAAGTTGTGACGTGTTGTCCAGGAAACAGATTCTGTCCTTGGATAGAAAAATTCGTATAAAATCACCAGATCATCTTTTTGGTCTGAAGTTTTTCGACAGCGTGCTCTATACAATTGTCTTTCGCGCGTCTGTTCTGAGTTTTTTGATTAGAGTTGCAGAAGTGCCCCGAAAAAATCATTTACTACCTGCTGTTCTGTTTTTCACAGATTCTGTCCTGTTTTGCCTTTCCTTCATTTTGCAAACCTTGAGCTTGCTTTTTCTTTGCAAAAACCTTTTGGCAATCTTGAGAAACAGTAGACCTTCAATAATATCCTTATTTCCAGCAAGGAACAATTATTTTATTATGGGTACTAACCTCGCTAATCAGTTTATGATGAGTTATGTATGAAGGGAGTTTTCAAGTGTGCGAGGGAAGATGATAAAAAGATTCAGGAGTGTCAAACGCTCAACCTTGGGGATGCCCCCATGCACCCCCAAGAAATATTCAAGGAGACTCAAGCGTCTAAGCTTGGGGATGCCCCCGTGCATCCTCTTCTCCATCAACATTATCAGTTCGTCTTTCGTTCCACTATATTTTTAACACTTCATGTGTTATGTGCTATGCTTGGAGCGTCTTGCTTTTAGTTTCCTTTTTAGTTTTCTTTAGCTTTTCATAACGAGTCGGAACTCAGCATTTCTTTGTGTGGGAGAGAAACACGCTCCACTTCTACCTAGAACATAACATAGAATTTTCATGACTATCTTTGCTGTGTGTGTTCTTTGTCTTTTAATAGCTACTATCATGCTTCACTCTTAGTTTTCATGCTTATCTTTGTAAAGAGCTTTTGTTTAGTTGGTTGCTTGAACTGTCTTTAGTTATCATGCTTATCTTATTAAGAGAGTTTGCTTCTGTTGCATCGGTTGAAATGTCTATGATAAAAATGCTACGCGCATAATGGCGCTTAGTAGTTCATGTTTTCTTATGGTTAGTCTCAAATAGCTGGGGGGTTCCCAATGTGTTATTGGAGTACCAACATGATTTGTTTGCCTATGATGTGGTATGGTTTAGTAATATCTTCCTTCAAGAAATTATTTTGATTGACTTGGCGTATGCTCACGCATATTTAAGACTGTAAAGAAAGTCTGTCAAGCCTTGATGATCTTTTATTTCTGAGTAGCGATATAACTTCCATGCCGGATTCAATGTTGCTTTGTCGCTTTGCATGATTATGGCCGTCATTGCTCTCTTAGTTGGTCGCTCCCAGTCTTTTGCTAACCTTCGCCTGTACTAAGCGGACTGACTTCTTGTGCATCCAAAATCTTTTAAACCAGTTGTGCCATATGAGTCCACCATACCTTCCTATATATGGTATTTACCTGCCATTCCTAACGAAGACTTTCATGTGCCATCTCGAAATTATTCAAAAAAAAAATGCATTACTATTTTGTGCCCCTGTTTTAGCTCATGAGGAAGTAGTGGTTAATTCATGATCTTTTTAAGTTGGACAAGCTTCACCCCGGGATTGCATGTATAATGTACAAACCCATAATACGAGAAGGAACTGGCAATGAGTGTGCCCGGCTCAAAATTAATATAACAAACAAACCCTCCTGCACGCTTTGTTCATGAGAAATCAGAAAACTTTGGCAGTGATAGACAAAGGAGATTAAGAGGATGTGATCGTCCTCATTCGGGAGCCGTTCCTCGAAACTTGTCCATCTCAAAAAGTAATTGAGTTATCTGCTAGCATTCGTTGACGAAACATGCATATTCAAAAAATAATTATTACCTCTGTTTTTAAAACCAAGAGCTCTGGTACATGATTTGTCTTTGCTTCCGACCATGGGTTTTCAACCTTGCCAACAAAAGCCACGGTTCGAGAGTCTCCACCTTCTTTTAAAAAGCACCAACTACTGAGAGCATGATTGTCATTCTGAGTGTAATGTGCATTGTCCCAAAGTAGCATTGTCTTTTGCATGATTATGATATCGTTTATTTTGAAATCATTGTATCTAGTCATCACTTAAACCTTGGAGGTGTCCCTGCATTTATGTTTTGCTTCACTAAAGGGGGCAAGCGAGATATCACTTTATCATATTTGCACACCATGCTCATTACAAATCTATTTGATGTTTCAGTATCATATTGTAAAACTTTCAGTTCTTTGTGATTTTCTCATGAGGCAACTTAATTACTACAGATTCATTATCTCAGTAAGCTTTTGTCATATGACTATGAAAAAGTCCTATATGGTTAATAGCATGTCACCACAGAAATTATTCTTGTTATCATTTACCTACTCGAGGACGAGCAGGAATTAAGCTTGGGGATGTTGATACGTCCAAAACGTATCTATAATTTCTGCTTGCTCCATGCCTCTTTTGGGTGATATTGCTATGATATTTATACACTTCCATACACTTTTGATCATATTTGGACTAACCTATTAACTCAGTGCACCCCAGTGCCAGTTTCTGTTTTCTGCTGTTTTTGTATTTCAGGTTTTCACGTTACGAGAACTGCCCGAAAAATTCCAGAAAAATTATATAAAAAAATCAGCGTTCCAGAAGCTTCCTGGCAGCCAAAGTACAATCGGGGGGGGGGGGCACCAGGGCTCCAGGCGCCCTGGTGGTGCGGCCCCCCTGGCCGCGCCTGGGCCCCCCGAGCCTCCGCTGATGCCCCCCTTTGGCATATATTTATGACGTCTCCCGAAACCCTCGAGAGGGGAACCCTTTTTCGTGATCTCATCTCTGTTCCATCGCCGCCGCGCTTCCAAGATCGGGAGCACCAGGAGAACTCTTCCCGGCACCCTGCCGGAGGGGAGGATCACCACCGGGAGCCTCTCCACCACCATGGACGCCTCCCGGATGAGTTGTGAGTAGTCTCCCTTGGACCATGGGTCCATGACCAGTAGCTATGTGATGTTCTCCTCCCCTTCTTGTGCTTCACTAATTAGACCTCGTGAGCTGCCCTACATGATCAAGGCACATATGTAATCCTTATGCTGTTGCTATGTTGAGTTTGCTGGGATCCGATGGATTGTGAGATTATGTTCAGATTGTGTTTGAGTAATATATTTGATCTACCTCTTTTATATTTATGTTCGTAAGTAATTCTTGCATGTTCCCGTTATTATTTATTGCTTTGGCCAAGTAGTAGGTAGTGACTCCAAGAGGGAACGTTATGCTTGATTGTGGGTTCATGCCCCTCGATGACTAGCTTGAGTGACAGAAACATGAGTCTAGGGGATGTGCTGTTGCCACAAGGGGGAAAACAACGGTGCTTGTGCCCGCGGGTGCAAGGATTGTTTACTTTATGCAAAGTTCTTTTAATGCAGTTGTCTGTTGCTTTGAGTTTACACTATGGGTGGGACTCGCAACTTAATACCAGCGAGATGTTCTGGATAGATATCTCAAGGTGGATGATTAGTAGTAGATATTGATGGATTTCGGTCTACTTACCTTGGCGTACCGCCCATGCTTTGAACCTTTACCTTTCTTGCAATATAATTAGCATTGGTTTGCGCACATAATTCTGTCAATTGCCCAGCTGTAATTCGTTTACCTCACATAGCTGTTTTATCGTCTTTTGGGAGAGAGACATCACTAGTGAACATCATGAGACCCCGGTCCATATTACCATCACTGATCACATCCGCTATTTACTTTCTGTTTTTACTTACTATTGCAACAATACCTATTACTATTATCACTTGCGTTTGATCCTTTGTAAACGACAAGGCCGGAGGGATTGACAACCTATCTGTACTCGTTAGGAGCAAAGTTATTTGTATCTGTGTGCAGGTCCACGTCGATTGCTAATATCTGGCGCCGTTAGCAGTTGACACCTTCTTGTTGAAACTGGGAGTCTCAGGGAAATCGATCCTTGGTATCTTTGCCAAGGGAAAACTTCCGCTACACTGCTTCTCAAACCTTCCACTTGGGGTAACCAACGAGGGGCGAGAAGCCATCAGTGAGCCAGCACTATAAAATCCACGCAAACAAGGTTAGATCGGATCACATGTAATATAAGTATATGGACACTCTTCGGAGAAATATGCCACTCACCTCCATCGGAGGATTCATGGTGTCAAGACCAATATCCTCGCCCTCGGCCGACCGCTCCTCGTGGGGTTGGAATATTTGAACCCATATCTTGTCTGTGGTCATGCCAAAGAGATGTTGCACAGTGGCCGGGTCTTCGAGCTTGTACTCCCACATGGGTTTGGCCCTCTCCTAGCAAGGGAGGATCCCGTGGTGGAGCATGATCTGAAACACATCAACCAGCTTCGCGTCGGTCTCTATCACATTGTCAACATGATTTTGCAGCACCTTGGTGTTGGCAGTGCGACCCCAGTCCGGACCCTTCATAGTCCAGGAGGCCAATCTAGTGGGGGGTCCGGACCGGAATGCAAGGACTGCTCCCCAGACGGCGTCCCTTGGTTCAGTGATGTAGAACCACTCCTTCCGCCACATCCGGATAATCTTGATAAAGTGGCCCCCCAGCCACCGAACCCGTGTCAGCTTGCAAACCATGGCCCCTCCACAGTCCGCGTGCTCGCCGCTGACCACCTTGGGTTTCACGTTGAACACCTTCAGCCAGAGGCCGAAGTGCGGCTGGACACGGAGGAGCGTCGTTTGAGCGCCTCATAGACGACTATGAAGGTCGAAATATGGAGGACAGAATTGGGGGCTATGTCATGGAAATCCAGCCCATAATAGAACATTAGCCCCCGCACAAAGGGGTGCACGGGAAATCCTAGCCCCCTAAGGAAGTGAGGGATGAAAACTACCCTATCGCCCGGCTCGGGTGTGGGGATGATCTGACCCTTTTTCGGGGCTTGATGAACGATGTTGGTCGGCATGTAGCCGGCCTCCTTCAGCTTTAGAATCTCCTCATATGTGACGGAGGAGGTCTCCCACTTCACATTGGCATCAACCATGGTTGAGGGAGGTGATGTGTGATTGGCTATGGAAGCGGGAGGAAAGGACGATGGAGCTCTGAAGAACTATGAATGCGGAAGGTAGGAGAAGGCGTAAGATGCAGACTATAGCGGCTGTCCTTTATAGACTGTGGGAAGGCCAGTGATCCTCTCTTTCACTCCGTTGGCCTCTCCAATTCCCGATATCTTCACAGCGTTATGAGCGGGGAGGGGAATTGAAATCATTAACCATATCCCCCGAAAAGCAGGACACGCTCTCCACCTTGAGGGGACGTGTAGGTCGTGGCGTCAGCCTCTAACCACGCTTCGAGAAATAGTGGCTGCTTGGCATTATGGCCGGAAGCGGCTCTTCCTCGAAGGAGAAAAAGTTTTCAGATAAAGGCACTATCTGCGCTCGAGAAATATTTTTATTATTACTTTCAGTATTGAGAAAAACATCTGTTCTGGACTCCGAACATCGCTTGGCGTTGAACAGTGAAGATCTGCTGAAGAACTCACCTTGCAAGCTGAATACAGTTATCAGAGCGGTTGCCGGACACAAAGTTTGGGCATTGAAGGCAAGTTCGGGGGCTACTGATGGACTCATCGACTAAGGGGCCCTCGGGACGACGACCCATTGTATACGGGCCGGATTGGTGGAGTCATACTATGGCGGGGATTCTATGAAACCGTGGAGTATCCTCCAAGTCTAGAAGGCGTCGTATCTCTTTTATTCCTTATTGTAGTCTATCTTTGGTAACCCTAACCCTATCGGTGTCTATATAAATCTAAGGGTGTGGTCATTAGTGGGAGAGCTATTCTTCATCCCCTATAGCCTAGGGTTAGCTCATACGGATCTCGAGGTAGATCTACTCTATAAACCACGATATACAATCAATACAATAGTGCAGGACGTAGGGCTTTCCCTCTTTGAGACGGCCTGAACATGGATAAACACCGTGTCCCCTATCTGCTATTACCATTGATCCTAGATCCACAGTTCGGGACCCCCTACCCCGAGGTCTGCCGATTTTGACATCGACAACAATCTTGCCACACTTTTAGTTCATCACAATCCAAACAAGGCCTTAGGGGTTGTTTTATTCCAAGCCACAACTTGCCACACTTTGTCACAACTCAACTTAAGCAAGCTTGACCAAGTTAGGTGTGTGTTTGGTTCTTGCCCACATGTTATAGATACAAACTGGCATATATATACTACACTTCATCCATATAATTGTGTGAAGATATCGATAGTGTTATACTGTTGTTGTCCAAAGTTAGTTATGCACATGCTATGATATTGTTGTTGTTTTGCCCTTGATGAAAACTTGCCATGTTTCCATCATGTTTTCCACTAATCTATAATTATTTTCAGCATTATCAGTAAAGATCTAGTTTAATTAGTTATATGCTATCTAGTTCAATTAGGTCTATACATGCTATCTAGTTTAATTAGTTATACGGTTGTGTTTGTAGGTCATGGCCAATTCTGGAGGCAACAATGAGTCGATGTGCAATGTGGACATGGCCAACAATGAATTCTTAAACACTCATGATTATGTCATCTAGAGTGTGCAAGGGGAAAATGACGAGTTAAAGGGGGAGATTAAAGAGCTACGCAAGAATACTGTTCGACGCGTTCAGGAGACTAATCAGCTTAGGGATGAGAGGGATAAGCTCGTTGAGGATCGAGATAAACTGAAGGAGGAGAGGATACTCCTCCGGGCTGAGAGGATTGACCTGAAGATGGACATATATCATTTCAGAAGAGAAGGAGAGGGGGATAGAAAGAAGCTTCGCCAATTGGGCATACTCCTTGATGAAGATTAATTTTTTAAGTAGCTAGCAAGTTCATCTTAATTATTAGTTGATGATGATCGAGTAACTAGCTAGAGTACTTGAGCTAGCGAGCAACTTTTGTGAATTTAATATCAACTTTTCGAGTTCATTATTGAGTAACTACCTAGTGCTGATGATTATATTGTGTTCAATAACATCTATTAAGTAAGTAGCTAGTGTTATTGAGACATTTTTTATTACCAAAAAAACATTTGCTGGCATTGGACAAGTAGGGACGCCAGAGTTATGATGAACTTATTGCTGGCGCTGGACTGGTTACACGCCAGCACGATGTAGGATACTGCTGATGTGTCCACCCACGCCACCATTATTTCTTAACAATGGTGCCATATTGGTGGCATCGGGCTCCTACGCCAGCAAGGCGCTTTTTGGCACGCCATAGCTACGCTTTTATGCACTAGTGTAGGATTCAAATCCTAGACTTTACATTTATGTTTGCATTTTCCTGGATTTATTTTAGGCCTTCAGTGATTTGGGTTCAGTGGTTGGGGACGTTCCCTTCGACTACGGAGGCGTATGTGATGAATTCGTTAATCTCAAGATGATGCGCCGGCTCTCTCAGATGTGCTCATAGAGGTAGGTTGTGCATGCATGCGTTCATAGGGGTGAGTGTATGTACACATGTATGAGCGTATATGCATGTATTATGCTAAAAAAATAAAGACACTAAGTAAAAAAGAGAGACAAGATATAAGGCATGACTCATATTTTTATTATGAGCTCCGATAGGCGCCGACCACCCGTCCCAATAGTTGGGCTGGTCGCGCCCCAGCCTCCCAATGCAGCGAGCTAGGTCCGCCCGATCCGCGCGCGAGCCCCACCATCGTAATGTTGCAACAAAAACACTTGAAGGTGTTGCAACCATTATTCTCCCCTCACTCAGAAGAAAACAGAGGAGCTATGTTCCCCCTGCGTTGGCCTTTCCCTTAGGCAGTTGTGGCAGCCGAATCCTGCCTAATATTTGCTTTCGACGACTAGCTCAGCTCTCGGTGGGGCTCCCTCACATACCTAGCAACCTTGGATTGCTGTAAACATGTCTTTACATTCGTGAGAAGTTGCTTTCTACCATGGATTTGGGCTCAAGCTCTGTGATGAGATCCGCTGCTGTTCATGGTCGGATTCCTCTTAGGCGGCTAGACGCTGGTGGTAGTGGACCGGTCCTTCAATGGTACATCAACCCTGGTGTGGTCTTTGAGCATGCAGCAAGCCATGTGCGAGACAAGTTTGATATGGTAAGAAAATCCTAGATGTTTGAACATAAAATAGGCTTCAATGCCTGATTTTAGGTCATGAGCATCACATGAAAACATTGTTGCAAATAAAACATACTTGTGTGGATTATTCAGATTTTTCTAAAACTTGAATAATGCTAGGAAATGTTTCTTATGTGTTTTCTGGGAAAATAATTGTTACAACTATAGAATGCAGTTGGTACATGCTACATAAATGAATTTGTTCAAAAACTGGAAACAAAAAAGATGGTACATAGTTCATGCTACAAGTTGTTTGACCCCCCCCTATGTTACATGCTACTACATTCAAATGTTTTTTGAATAAAAAAACCTAATACATGGACTATATGCTTTCATTATGTTATGATTGCTATTAACTTCAAAAACAAGACAGAAAAATGATACATGGGTGCAAACAAAATCATGTGATGGTTGTAAACATTTTGCTATGATTGTAGCAAGAAACATATTCTAGATTTGTGTTCACATATTGCATCCACTATGGTTGGCATTTTTTGTATGGTTTTTGAAGCAGCAACGAAAATTGACTTGGGCACTGGTTTTGTTGCAGAATGATGCTTTGGAGCCATCAATTTTCTTTTGATGATCTACAAAAAGCAACGAAGCAAGAAGAACTAGATGGCACTGATCTGAATGAGGCTCCAAAAATGCATAATGAAGACACCTTGCAACAGCACATGGATAGTGCAGCTCGTGACAATGGCCAAAATGTCGATGACAATGCCGACGAAAATTCTACAACACTTGTTGATGAACCATATGAAGATGTATCGCCGCAACCAATTGTCCCTTTTGTTGGAATGGTTTTTGAAAATGTAGATGAAGCACATCAAGTGTACAATGATTGTGCAATGAAGATGGGCTTTGAAACTCTAATTTTGACATCAAGGAACAATAGGAGTAGAGGCTCACTCGAGAAGGGAACTTAGTTAAGAGAGTTTTTGAGTGCACACACTACAGAAAAACTCCTTCCAGGAATGCTGATGGAAGCATTTGCGATGGCGTTGAAACAATTCAGTGTGATGGTGCTGATATGAGCTATGCTAGTCATAAAAAATCAGCAAGCAAACAAGTTGGCATCTCTATGGATGTGAGCGAGAACATATTGCAGTGTTACGATTGCAAGGAGCATATGGGTGTTAGCCTCCGCGATGGTAGCTGGGTTATGACTGTTTTTGAGGTCGAGCACACACACAGTGATGTTGTGAAGGGTCCGTCGGACATTCTACCGCTCTCACAAGAAGATCCAGGATGCAGACATGCAATACATCACATCCAGCACTACCACAACATATCAACAAAAAATATGGTGGACTTGCATGGATATTCATGATGCTACGATCCTAGAAGTTTGCCGAATGTGAAGACAAATGTGGCGAATGCAAGAGCAAAGTTGTGAAAGGGCCTGTTAGAGCACGACTTGGAGCTAACCATCGAGTAATTTAAGAGAAGGTAGGTGGAGAACCCCAACTTCTCATTTTCCAAGCTATAGGAAGATGGACTATTAGGGTGCTTTTCTAGGTTGATGGGAGAACAAGGGCATGGTACCCAAAGTACAAAGATTGTGTGTGTGTGTGTGTGTGTGTGTGTGTTTTGACACCAGATTTTACAGAAATCGCTACAACCCGCCTTTTGTGCCGGTTGTTGGGATTAACCACACACACACACACACGGTCTGCTTGGGGTGTGCTTTGCTACATGTGAGAAGATTGACACTTTCAAATGGGTCTTTGAGCTGTCAATGTTGGCAATGAATAACGAGCATCCGTTAAACATTATCACTGATCAAGACAAGTAATGTAGAAAGCCATCTCCATTGTGTTCCCAAAGTCAACATATAGATGTTGTAAGTGGCACATCTTTCAGGTTGCGAGAACAATGCTAGGGAAGTTGTTGTCAAGGATGGGACTTTTGCTGAAGCATTATATAGTTGTCTCAATTGTTTAGGTGTCCTTGAGGAGTTTGGAGAAAGGTGGCAGCAGATGGTCCAATTCTTTGGTTTGGATGATAAGATTCACCTAAAAACACGGGGAACACCAGGAAGACATGTGCTCCCATGTACTTTAGGCATAAGTTCTTTCCGTTCACAGGCACAACCGGACGGTCTAATGGGATGAATTCCTACTTTGAGACCTTAAATCATCATGGAGACTTAGTTTGGACGTTCGTGCAAAACTTTGAGATTTACCAGGAGCTAATGCTGGATTGTGAGGACAATGTGGCTTCATCAATGACATTGTGAGGACACCACTATGGGGTAAGTAAGTCCAAAAATCATGTTTGTATGGGCATCTTTTTTGGTCTTTGGCTGTACCGTTTGGTTGCAACATTCCTTTGAAACATATGTAGAAAACTTTATTAATGTTGGAAGCTTTTCTGTTTGCAGTTACAACATTGAAAAGTCATACGTCTCCAACATATCTATAATTTTTTATTGCTTCATGCGATTACATTATCAATCTTGCATACTTTTTAAGAAATTTTATACCATTTTGGTGGACTAACCTATTAACTCAGTGCCTAGTGCAACTTTTTGTTTTCTGCTTGTTTTTAGTTTTCTAGGAAATCTGTATGAAATAGAGGCCAAACGCTATGAAACTTTTTGACGGTTTTTTACTGGACAAAAGAGACACTAGAAGCTTCAGAAAGATACCAGACATGAAACGAGGATACCATAAGGCAACAGGGCATGCCCTGATGCCTTGTGGGCCCCACATGGCTCCATCTGACCTAATTCCACTTCTATAAATTGTCAAATCTTGATGTAATCTTATTTTGCGGTGTGTTTGTTGGGATCCGATGAATTGTGGGTTTATGATCAAATTATTCATTGAAAGTTGGAGTCTTTTATGAACTTTATTATGCATGATTGTTGTAGATTTGTATTTCTCTCTGTTCTATCCATTTGGTTTGGCCAACTAGATTGATTCATCTTCAATGGGAGAGGTGCTTTGTAGTGGGTTTAATCTTGTGGTGTACTCACCTAGTGATAGTAGGGGTAGCGAGGCATGTATTGTATTGTTGCCATTAAGGTTAAAATGATGAGGTTTAATCATATTGCCGGTTTAATACTGTCTCCACCATGTCTTCTTGCTTAAAGTGTTACTCTGTTTGTCATGAACTTAATACCATAGATGTAGGCAGGAGTTGGTCGATTGGTTGAGTAATAGTAGTATATGTAGAATTGTTTTGGTCTACTTGTCACAGACGTGATGCCTATATACATGATCATTTCCATGAATAATATCATAACTATGCACTTTTCTATCAATTGCCCTATGGTAATTTGTCAACCCGCTGTATGCTATGTTTCGAGAGAGAAGCCTTTAGGCAAAACTATGGCCCTCGGGTCTAATTTTATCATATTACTAAAACCAAAAATACATTGCTGCAATTTATTTACTTTTCAATTTATATATCTATCACTATCAGATTTAATCCTTGCAAGTAACAAGTTCAAGGGGATTGACAACCCTCTTGCCCGCGTTTGGTTCAAGTATTTGCTCTTGTGCGTGTTACTTCTTACTAGGCATTTGCGTTGTTCTCCCACTGCTTACTAGGGAAATACTATCCTCTACTATCCTTGCTTCACCCTTCCTCTTTGGGGAAAATCCCAATGTAGCTCATAAGTAGCAAAAGGTAGACGACAAATTTCTATACTAGAGAGGCATTTTCCAAGTTTCAAAAGATGGCTAAATCAATAGGCTTTGGATGGGACACAGCACTAACGGGACGGGACGACACAGTCGTAAATTCAATTTTTCCAATTTTTCATGGTAAGTTGGTGCGCTAAGCCATGCCTACTTATGCACTAAATTCTGACGATCGTCGCGTTTCCCGCGGCACGTTGGTTCACCTACCTTCCGCCTATAATTACTAGTTCCAATTGTTCTCCGATGGCACCATTACACAACTCACCCTATCGGCCTATCCTCACAATCCCCCACCACTCGGACATCTCTCGCCACTTGCCTTCGCTCTCGCCACACCCGTCATGCCTCCTCCCTAGCCGTACCCAATGGGTGACGCAAGAGGCGATCACAGCCAGAGCTAGTGTTTGGTTTGTCACGGGAAGGCAGACGGAGGGAGGAGGCATTCTATCAGTCTTTAAATGGCAATGTGGAGTATGAGGACTTTTTAGAGCACGACCGCCTGGCGAAGGAGCAGCGTATCGCCAGTTTGTGCCGCCAGGAGGGTATGCAGCAGCAGCGCACCGCCGCTTTGAGTCACAAGCAGAGCGCCCGCAATTGGACCGATGATACGTCCATTTTGCATCATGCTTTTATACTGATGTTTATTGCATTATGGGCTATTATTACACATTATGTCACAATACTTATGCATTTTCTCTCTTATTTTACAAGGTTTACATGAAGAGGGAGAATGCCGGCAGCTGGAATTCTGGGCTGGAAAAGGAGCAAGTATTGGAGACCTATTATGCACAACACAAAAAGCCCTGAAACTCCACAAAAGTTAGTTTTGGAATAGATAAAAATATCGGGCGAAGAAAGCACTAGAGGGGGCCCACCCACCGTCCACGAGGGTGGGGGGCATGCCCTACCCCCCTGGGCGCGCCCCCCCTACCTCGTGGGCCACCTGGCAGCCCCCTGATGCCCATCTTCTGGTGTAAGGTGTCTTCTGCCCTGGAAAAAAATCATCAGGAAGCTCTCAGGACGAATCGCCGCCGTCTCGAGTTGGAACCGATCTAGGGCTCTAGCGGAGCTGTTCTGTCGGGGAAACATCCCTCCGATCGGGAGAAATCGTCACCGTCGTCATCACGATCGATCCTCTCACTGGGAGGGGGTCAATCTCCATCAACATCTTCACCTGCACCATCTCCTCTCAAACCCTATTTCATCTCTTGTATCCAATCTTTGTCCCAAAACCTCAAATTGGTACCTATGGCTTGCTAGTAGTGTTGATTACTCCTTGTAGTTGATGCTAGTTGGTTTATCCGGTGGAAGATCATATGTTCAGATCCTTTATGCATATTAATACCCCTTTGATTATGAATATGAATATGATTTGTGAGTAGATACATTTGTTCCTCAGGACATGGGAGAAGTCTTGCTACAAGTAGTCATGTGAATTTGGTATTCGTTCAATAATTTGATGAGATGTATGTTGTGTTTCCTCTAGTGGTGTTATGTGAATATCAACTAAATGACACTTCACCATTGTTTGGGCCTAGAGGAAGGCATTGGGAAGTAATAAGTAGATGATGGTTTGCTAGAGTGACAGAAGCTTAAACCCTAGTTTATGCGTTACTTCGTAAGGGGCTGATTTGGATCCATATGTTTCATGCTATGAATAGGTTTACCTTAATACTTCTTTTGTAGTTGCAGATGCTCGCAATAGAGGTTAATCATAAGTGGGATGCTTATCCAAGGAAGGGCAGTACCCAAGCACCGGTCCACCCACATACCAAATTATCAAATTAGCGAACGCGAATCATATGAGCGTGATGAAAACTAGCTTGACGATAATTCCCATGTGACCTCGGGAGCGCTTTCCTTTATATAAGATTTTGTCCAGGCTTGTACTTTGCTACAAAAAGGATTGGGCGATCTTTCTGCACCATATTTACTTTTACTACTTGTTACTCGTTACAAATTACCTTATCACAAAACTATCTGTTACCGATAATTTTAGTACTTGCAGAGAATACCTTACTAAGAACTGCTTATCATTTCCTTCTGCACCTCGTTGGGTTCGACACTCTTATTTATAGAAAGGACTATGATAGATCCCCTATACTTGTGGGTCATCAAGACTCTATTCTAGTGTCATTGCCGGGGAGTGAAGCGCCTTTGGTAAGTGGAATTTGGTAAGGAAAATTTATATAGTGTGCTGAAATTTACTGTTACTTGTTACTATGGAACATAATCCTTTGAGGGGCCTGTTCGGGGTATCTTCATCACGACCAGTAGAGCAAAGAGTTTCTCCTCAACCTACTGAAAATGTTTACTTTGAAATTCCTTTGGGTATGATAGAGATACTGTTAGCTAATCCCTTTACAGGAGATGGAACATTGCATCCTGATTTGCACCTAATCTATGTGAATGAAGTTTGTGGATTATTTAAGCTTGCAGGTATGCCCAAGGATGTTATCAAGAAAAAGGTCTTCCCTTTATCTTTGAAGGTAAAGGCATTGCCATGGTCTAGGCTATGCCATGATATGGGATCATGGAACTACAACAGATTGAAATTGGAATTTCATCAGATGTTTTATCCTATGCATCACGTTCATCGTGATCGTAATTATATATATAATTTTTGGCCTTGCAAAGGAGATAGTATCGCTCAAGCTTGGGGGAGGCTTATGTCAATGTTATATTCATGCCCCAATCATGAGCTCTCAAGAGAAATTATTATTCAAAAAATTTATGCTAGACTTTCTCTTGATAATCGCTCCATGCTCGATACTTCTTGTACTGGTTCTTTTATGATGAATACTATTGAATTCAAATGGGATTTATTGGAAAGAATTAAACGCAACATTGAATATTGGGATCTCGACGAAGGTAAGGAGTCAGGTATAATACCTAAGTTGGATTGTGTTAAATCTTTTATGTATACTGATGTTTTCCGTGAATTTAGCACTAAATATGGACTTGACTCTAAGATAGTAGCTTCTTTTTGTGAATCATTTGCTACTCATGTTGATCTCCCTAAGGAGAAGTGGTTTAAATACCATCCTCCAATTGAAGTAAAAGTAGTTGAACCTGTTAAAGTTGAAGAAAAGACTATCACTTATAATGTTGATCCTATTGTTCCTGCCGCTTATATTGAGAAACCACCCTTCCCTGTTAGAATAAAGGATCATGCTAAAGCTTCAACTGTGGTTCGTAAGAGTAATACTAGAACACCTACACCCTCTGAGCAAATTAAAGTTGAACCTAGTGTTGCTATGGTTAAGGATCTCTTGGTCGATAATATTGATGGGCATGTTATTTACCTCTGTGATGAAGCTGCTAGAATTGCTAGACCTGATACTAAAAATAAACATAGACCTGTTGTAGGCATGCCTGTTATTTCTGCTAAAATAGGAGATCATTTCAATCATGGTTTATGTGACATGGGTTGTAGTGCGAGTGCAATACCTCATTCCTTATACGAAGAAATTATGCACGATATTGCACCTGCTGAGCTAGAAGGTATTGATGTTACAATTAAGCTTGCTAACAGAGATACTATTTCACCAATGGGTATTGTTAGAGATGTTGAAGTCTTGCGCGGGAAAGTTAAATACCCTACATATTTTCTTGTTCTTGGTTCCCCACAATATGACTTTTGCCCCATTATATTTGGTAGACCCTTCTTGAATACTGTTAATGCTAAGATAGACTGCAAAAAGGATATTGTTACTATTGGTTTAGGGGATATGTCTCATGATTTTAACTTTGCTAAATTTCATAGACAACCCCGTGATAAAGAATTGCCTAGTAGGGATGAAATTATTGGTCTTGCGTCTATTGTAGTGCCGCCTAACGATCCTTTAGAGCAATATTTGCTAGACCATGAAAATGATATGTTTATGAATGAGAGAAGGGAAACAGATGAAATATTCTTTAAATAGGGACCTTTATTGAAATACAACTTGCCTGTTGAAATCCTAGGAGATCCTCCTCCACCAAAGGGTGATCCCGTGTTTGAGCTCAAACCATTACCTGATACCCTTAAGTATGCTTATCTTGATGAAAAGAAGATATATCCTGTTACTATTAGTGCTAACCTTTCAGGGCAGGAAGAAGAGAAATTATTGAAAACTCTGAAGAAGCACTGTGCTGCCATTGGATATACTCTTGATGATCTTAAGGGCATTAGTCCCACTCTTTGCCAACACAACATAAAATTGGAGAAAGACGCTAAACCGGTTGTTGATCACCAACAAAGTTAAATCCTAGGATGAAAGAAGTGGTAAGGAAAGAAATAATAAAGCTTCTAGAGGCATGTATAATTTATCCAGTTGTTGATAGTCAGTGGGTAATTCTTGTCCATTGTGTCCCTAAGAAGGGAGGTATTACTGTTGTTCCTAATGATAAAGATGAATTGATCCCACAAAGATTTGTTACAGGTTATAGGATGGTAATTGATTTCCCTAAATTCAATAAAGCTACTAAAAAGGATCATAGCCCTTTACCTTTTATTGATCAAATGCTAGAAAGATTATCCAAACATACTCATTTTTGCTTTCTAGATGGCTATTATGGTTTCTCTCAAATACCTGTGACAAAAGAGGATCAAGAAAAGACCACTTTTACTTGCCCTTTCGGTACCTTTCCCATAGACGTATGCCTTTTGGCTGATGTAATGCACCTGCTACCTTTCGAAGATGCATGGTGGCTATATTCTCTGATTTTTGTAGATTGTTGAGGTTTTCATGGATGATTTTTCAGTTAATGGAACTTCTTTTGATGATTGCTTAAGCAACCTTGATCGAGTTTTGCAGAGATGTGAAGAAACTAATCTTCTCTTGAATTGGGAGAAGTGCCACTTTATGGTTAATGAACGTATTGTCTTGGGGCATAAAATTTCTAAAAGAGGTATTGAAGTTGATAAAGCTAAAGTTGATGCTATTGAAAAGATGTCGTGTCCCAAGGACATCAAAGGTATAAGAAGCTTCCTTGGTCATGCCGGTTTTTATAGGAGGTTCATTAACGACTTCTCAAAAATTTCTAGGCCTCTGACTAATCTTTTACAAAAAAGATGTTCCTTTTATCTTTGATGGTGATTGTGTAGAAGCATTTGAAATACTGAAGAAAGCCTTGATCTCTACACCTATTGTCCAGCCACCTGACTATAATTTTCCCTTTGAAATTGTGTGTGATGCTAGTGATTTTGCCTTAGGTGTTGTTCTAGGACAAAGAGTTGATAAGAAATTGAAAGTTATCCAATATGCTAGTAAAACTCTAGACAGTGCCCAGAGAAATTATGCTACTACTAAAAAAGTATTTTTTAGCAGTTGTATATGCTTGTGATAAGTTCAGGCCTTATATTGTTGATTCTAAAGTAATTGTTCACACTGATCATGCTGCTATTAAATATCTTATGGAAAAGAAAAACGCTAAACCTAGACTTATTAGATGGATTCCCTTGCTACAAGAATTCGATTTGCATATTACTGATGGCAAAGGAGCTGAGAACCCCGTTGCAGACAACTTGTCTAGGTTAGAGAATATTCTTGATGACCCACTACCTATTGATGATAGCTTTCTTGATGAATAATTGGCTATCATAAATACTTCTCGTACTGCTCCGTGGTATGCTGATTATGCTAATTACATAATTGCTCAATTTATACCACCTAGTTTCACATACCATCAAAAGAAAAAGTTTTTCTATGATTTGAGACATTACTTCTGGGATGACCCACACCTTTATAAAGGAGTAGATGGTATTATTAGACTTTGTGTACCCGAGCATGAACATGAACATATCCTATGCAAGTGTCACCCCGAGGCATATGGAGGACACCACGCTGGAGATAGAACTGCACATAAGGTGTTGCAATCCGGCTTTTATTGGCCTACTCTCTTCAAGGATGCCCGTAAGTTTGTCTTGTCTTGTGATGGATGTCAAAGAATTGGTAACATCAGTAGACATCAAGAAATGCCTATGAACTATTCACTTGTTATTGAACCATTTGATGTCTGGGGCCTTGATTATATGGGACCATTTCCTTCCTCTAATGGGTATACACATATTTTAGTTGTTGTTGATTACGTTACTATGTGGGTAGAAGCTATTCCAACTAGTAGTGTTGATCATAAAACCTCTATTAAGATGCTTAAAGAAGTTATTTTTCCGAGGTTTGGAGTCCCTAGATACTTAATGACTGATGGTGGTTCACATTTTATTCATGGTGCTTTTTGTAAAATGCTTGCTAAGTATGATGTTAATCATAGAATTGCATCCCCATACCACCCACAGTCTAGCGGTCAAGTAGAACTGAGTAATAGAGAACTGAAATTAATTTTGCAAAAGACTGTTAATAGATCTAGAAAGAATTGGTCCAAGAAACTTGATGATGCATTATGGGCTTATAGAACTGCATATAAAAATCCTATGGGTATGTCTCCGTATAAAACGGTTTATGGAAAAGCATGTCACTTACCTCTCGAACTAGAACATATGGCATATTGAGCCATTAAAGAGCTCAATTATGATATCAAACTTGCCAGAGAGAAGAGGTTATTTGACGTTGGCTCACTTGATGAGTGGAGAACCCAGGCCTATGAAAATGCCAAATTGTTTAAAGAAAAAGTTAAAAGATGGCATGACAAAAGGATACAAAAACGTGAGTTTAACGTAGGTGACTATGTTTTGCTATACAAATCTCATTTAAGATTTTTTGCAGGAAAACTTCACTCTAAAAGGGAAGGCCCATACATTATCGAGGAGGTCTATCATTCTGGTGCCATAAAAATCAACAACTTCGAAGGCACAAATCTGAAGGTGGTGAACAGTCAAAGAATCAAACATTATATCTCAGGTAATCCCATAAATGTTGAAACTAATGTCATTGAAACCGTAACCCCGGAGGAATACATAAGGGAGACTTTCTAGAACGTTTCAAACTCTGAAAACGAAGAGGTACGTGGTACGGTAAGTAAACCGACTCCAAAACAGTTCTAATAGCAATTTTCTCCGTTTTGGAATATTTAAGAAAATAGGAAAATAAGAAGTAGTCCGAAAGGGACACGAGGCACCCACGAGGGTGGGGGGTGCGCCCTATCCCCCTGGGCGCGCCCCCTGCCTCGTGGGAACCTCGTGTGCCCTCCGGACTCCGTTTTCTTGTACAATACTTCTTTTGGTCAGTAAACATTCATTATATAATCTCCCGAAGGTTTTGACCACCGTACCATGACAATATCCTCTGTTTTTGTTTCGAGCTATTTTCTGCCAGAGTTGTCAAGGCCAGGCATCATGTCATCCCCCTCCTCCAACAATGAGGGCAACGATGCTTGGCTAATGAAGATAGAGCTGAAGAGAGAAGAACCCAGGGAGATCAACATGGATGATAGGATCAAGAAGGCCATGGAGGATCAAGCTCCGGCAGCGGAAGAAGAAGAGATCCTTCAACCTAATCAAAATCTTCTTACCCCAACTGAGATTGATGCTTTCAAGATGATTGAATTAGCTCGCATACAAAACAAGTATCTCACACGTGAAAATATTTTGTTGAAGGAGTGTCGGGGCCGGATTTCGGGAACACAATATTCCAGAAATTAACCCCCAGTGTCATCACCAGCCCAGGATTACTGTTACTGGTGGACACATCCTTGTTACAGATTACCAAGCATTTACAAGAATTTGATGCAAGACTATAAAGGTCTACTGATGCAACAATGACTCTGGTGGTGGATGAAGGAATTGGCTTGTGGATCTCCACATCGATGGGGCTCCATTCCCACAGGAACAGCTGACTCGGATAACTCCTATCCCGCGTGGCTGTACTCCTAGGCTTCGCACGGACGTCACTATGGTACTCCTTGTAGAACCCCTAACCTGGCCAAGTAAATAGCCAGGGACAAGCCTGTGAGTACGTTTGAATGTACTCGCAAACATCATGGACAAATGATATAACAAATGCAGCAAACAATTATATGGTCATGATGAATTAAACTATATGCATGTACTCATGATAGACTTATATTAAATGCATGCTGACAGGAATTAAAACATGGCATGGTGAATAATAGTTAGTGCAGAAAATAAATATTAGCATCAATAAAATATAAAAGAAATGCCGGTCGGATGTCAAGTGACACCACGGTCGGTCTTGAAAAGAAATGCCAGTCGGGTGTTTAAAAGAGTAATCGGACGATACCATCCGAGAACTCAGGCAACGCCACGAAAGGACTTGAAAAGAAATGCCAGTCGGGTGTCCACAAGAGTAGTGGCGTGATAAACCGCCTGACACTCGAGGGACGCCACAAAAGGACTTGAAAAGAAATGCCAGTCGGGTGTCCACAAGAGTAGTGGCGTGATAAACCGCCTGACACTCGAGGGACGCCACAAAAGGACTTGAAAATAAAGGCGAGTGTCCGGGGTAGTCTAGCCAGCCCCTGAGACACTCTGGAAAGTAAAAATAAGAGAAACGGGTTAGTCCACAATAATAATCATATCATCCATAATATTCATAACAACACCAGTAGCAGTGAAAATTATCCTGCATAATACACCATGCTCAAATTTAAATTTATTTCCTCCGGAGACCGACTCTAAGACCGACACTTGACCAACCCAGACTGTAGCCCTTAACCGCGGACACGGCTATTCGAATATGTGTTAAACTCTGCAGAGGGTGTACTCTTTACCCACAAGTATAGGATTTCTTTAGTCAGTATCGTGACACTGACTAATTCCCATTATGGTCTTTGGGTTGAAAACATACCTCACCAGCACACACCAGCTTAACTTTTCTGCTGCCAGGAATCACCCAAAACAACAGTTAAGTAAAACTCTAAGTGGGAAGGCTACAACCTCCAATAGCATGGGATCACTATTCAAACGTGCGGATTACAAGGGTACACTCCCTCTCGGCATCACGACAACCGGAAACACCCATGCCCCCTTGACCCGATGACAGGATTAGTCCAGGGCCCTGGAAACCCTCATCGTAGCCCTCTGTACGGTGTGTGCACGGAAAGGGGTTAACAACTTACTAAACCATACCTTACCCGAGGCAGGGACAAGTGGTAGCACGAACCAAGTATGGGGGTTACCGGAACAAGACTCGATCTATGGTCGACTCAGGAGGCTTATGTTCCCTGTGGTGGTTAGCACAACAAAACATTCTTTCACAGTATCACCAGGACAGGGCCACAACCCTTGCCTGCTTCCACAAATATCTCGTGACACCACCGTGTCAAAAGGGGCCCGTGCCCACCGGCACGTCCAAAACAGGAGCACACTCCTGGATGCTCACAAACTATGCATGTTGCAAAATGCATGCCAGAGAAAATAATTATATGAACATGCATGCATGAAATATTCCTACTCATATGCAATTTTTATTAATAGTATCAAACCATGCTCAAAATATTCTAGCCAACAAATTATCAAACATTCACCATATCAAGTGTTCAAGATGCTTGCCTTGAACATGCAGAAGCATTGGCTGCATACCAAAAGTTTTGAAAATATTATCTCCCCTCCATTTTCCTATTTTCAAAAATACTTAAATCACCACATAATTCAAAAACAGTACTAAAAAGTATTTCAAATATTTTTGAAATAAATACTAAAATAAACTAGGGAATGTTTAAGAAATAACAGAAAAAGAATTAATTTATTTAGAGCATATTTGAATTACTTATGGAATTACTAAGTTGGAAAACATGATTAAAAGCAATATTAAATTCATTAAACAGAAACTATGCACAGTAAAAATGTTCACTTAATTTAGATAAGTAGAGCATGATTTTAGGAGTAGATAGAAATTTGAATTATTGAGTTTGGATTTGAATTAGTTGCTGTGGAATTAATGGAATACTGCTGGAAATAATAAAAGAGGGAGAGCAGAGAAGCGCCCTGTGCGCGGTTTGGACAAGCGGCGCTAATGGGCCGAGCCCAATCGCCCAGCCGCTCGGGAGGCCGCGCAGGCGTGACTCCCAGTCACTGACGGTGGGCCCCGCCTGGCCCACCGGTCAGGTTTGACCGGTCTTCGTCCTCCTCCTCGCGTGCGCCGGAACAGAGACAGAGGGAGGCTCCGACGTCCGGCACCGACGAGCAGCGGCGCCACTCGAGGATCTGAGGCCTCCTGCGTGACCAGAAGAGCCTGGCGATCCCGACGAGGTACAGCACGATCACCGGGGTTCACCTAGTCATCGGCAGTGGGCTCTCCCGCGGAACTCCGGCGAGACCCGAAGGGGGCTTTCGCCTACGAGCTTGATCCGGCGAAATTGATGGGGGGAATGGATCCGTGGGGTGAAGAGGAATATCTTGGTGAAGAGAAGGAAGCGGGGGAGGCTGTGGTGGCGTCGGAACCATCGAGGGGATGGTGGCGGCAGAAGCTACTGGAGTTGGGGAAGACGACCGTTTTCGGTCGTTCTGCCTCTACGGGAGGGTTGGTGAGGGGGAGAGGGAGGTGCTGTGAGGAGTGCAGCGGCCTCAGGGGGCCTTTTATACCGCGAGGAGGTCGGTTCCGCGATGTCCAGAGAACGGCCACGGCGGACCTCGCCATTGATGGAGCTTGGGGTAGCTGGCATGGTCGGTGGGGGGTCGGTAGGGGACGGTGGCCGGCAGCAGTAATGCTGGGGCATGCTGGTTGGCTCGGAGGGGCTCCAGGTGTCCCGGGCGGCGCCGTCCATAGCGGACTGCGGCGGCGGCCATTAATGGCAGACGCGGGCGGTGGCGAGGCCGTTGGTGGACGGCGGGGTTTGGTGAGGACGGTGGCGGCCTGCAGTGATGGCGGGGCGTCCTGTTTGGTTCGGAGGCGAGCCACGCGTCCAGGGCGGTGGAGGTCAGTGCGACGTGGCGAGGTCGGTGGCCGCCGTAGTTAAAGCGAGGGCGAGCTGGCAGCTCTGGTTGGCTCAGACGGCGGAGGTGTCGGCGAGCTTCGGGGTGGTCGAGATGATCCAGTGGGAGGCTCGGGCGAGCAGGGGAGGCAGCAGGGCAGTGACAGGAGCCCGATGTCAGCGCGTGCAACAACTGCGCTCTGCTCGCGCTCCGGACATGCCTCTGAGGTGTTCGACGAAATGCCAATGGCATCTACAGGGACCCAAACAAGTTGACAAATAACAGAATGGTGCCTCTAGACATGGTAGAAGTGATGGACATGGTGTTTTGGGGAGAGGGGCTAGTATCTAGTGCAATCCAAAAAGATGCCCAAATTCTGTCATGAGCTCAAGGTGCTCGACAGAATGTTAGGGTGACCTAGGTGATCTTTCTGGATGTGAAACTTGGCAGGATGATGTCTCCCTATAGATAATAGATGATGGTGGAGTTGGTTTGCGGAAGGAGCAAACTTGCTAGTGCAAGTTTTGCAGAAATTCAGTTCTGGACTGAATATTCAGAGGGGTTTTTAGTGGACTTACATAACGCAAATGGAGCTGATCTCTTGGGGTTAAGAGTTTGGTAGGAAGGAATATAATATGCCCAAGTTACAGAATTTTTGGAGAAAGGAATGATGGGGTTGTAGTAGAAACCTAGGGAATGGGCAGAAATAGAAAAGAGAGGGGTTCACTCAAATTTTGCAAAACACCAAGTTGGGTTTTTGCACCAAAGTGACATATAGGCATCATAAGACCTCTCAGAATTATGGTGGAATTTTTAGAGAATTATATATAATGGTTGTAGTGCAACAGAGCATTTAAAACACTTCAAAAGCTATTAAAAGAATTTTCTAGGGCAAAATTTTATTATAAAAATAATTTCTACTGTTATTAAACAAATAATGAAAAGGTTTAAGATACTACCAGAGCCCACAAAATTATTTCCAAAAATTTCTATATGGAGGGACGAATCCAGAAACAACAAGGCTCTAAAATTATTTAAGGACTTAACATAATTCAAAATTTTATTTCTAGCCAAATTTTTATTTAATAAAAATGTGGTTAAATTTTTGGGGTGTTACAAGGAGCATATCACCGCACTGAAGGGCATTATCCATAAATTGGAGGATCTCCTACGCTCGATGTACGACAGTCCATCATCACTGCCTCCGAAGAAAGAGACATAAACACATGGGTATGGGCACTCCCCTTGGCAACTGCCAAGCTTGGGGGAGGTACCCCGGTATCGTATCCCCATCACACTCCCATCTTTACCGTTTTTCTTAGTTCGATCCTTTTGGTTATATCTTCATCTAGTAGAATAAAGTTTAGTATGATCTAGTTTTGAGCTTTTCTTTATGATCCTTATCTATGTAATCGAGTCCGTGAGCTATATATAAAATAAATATTAGTTTTGAGTCCAGGGCTTGATTGTCTCACTATGATCATGAGAGAATAAAAGAAAGAATAAAAAGAATCAAAGAGATCATATTGATTTCATGGAGAGTAATGACTTCACATATAAAGAGTATGACGAATAAAAGTTGTTGAGATTTGAAAAACATAGTTTTGGTCATCGTTGCAATTAATAGGAAGTAATAAAGAAAGAGAGGTTTTCACATATAAATATACTATCTTGGACATCTTGTATGATTGTGAGCACTCATTAAAATATGACATGCTAAAAAGTTGATGTTGGACAAGGAAGACAACGTAATGGGTTATGTTTTTATATCCGAAATAAAGTATATTGTCATGGATCATCCAACATGTTGAGCTTGCCTTTCCCCCTCATGCTAACCAAACTCCTTGCACCAAGTAGAGATACTACTTGTGCTTCCAAATATCCTTAAACCCAGTTTTGCCATGAGAGTCCACCATATCTACATAATTGAGTAAGACCCTTCAAGTAAGTTATCATTGTTGCAAGAAATAAAAATTGCTCTCTAAATATGTATGATCTACTAGTGTGGAGAAAATAAGCTTTATACGATCTTGTGATATGGAAGCAATAAAAGCGACAGACTGCATAATAAAGGTCCATATCGCAAGTGGCAATATAAAGTGACGTTCTTTTGCACTAAGATTTTGTACATCCAACCATAAAAGCACATGACAACCTTTGCTTCCCTATGCGAAGGGCCTATCTTTTGTTCTTGTCTTATACCTTATACAAGAGTCAAGGCGATTTTCACCTTTCCTTTCTACACTTCATCCTTTGGCAAGCACGTTGTGTTGGAAAGATCTTGACATATATACCCAATTGGATGTAAGTTATCATAAACTATTTTCGTTGACATTACCATTGAGGTAAAAGGTTGGGAGGCAACACTATAAGCCCCTATCTTTCTCTGTGTCCGATTAAAACTCCATACCCATAAGTATTGCGTGAGTGTTAGCAATTGTGAAAGACTAAATGATAGTTGAGTATGTGGACTTGCTAAAAATCTCTTATATCGACTCTTTCCGATGTTATGATAAATTGCAATTGCTTCAATGACCGAGATCATAGTTTGTTAGTTTTCATTGAGGTTTCGGATTCAAACTCGACACTGTGAATAGATTGTTACTTTAGCATAAGAAATCATATGACAATAAATATGTTGATGTTATAAGAATGATCATGATGCCCTCATGTCTGTATTTTATTTTATCGACACCTCTATCTCTAAACATGTGGACATATTTTTTGATATCGGCTTCCGCTTGAGGACAAGCGAGGTCTAAGCTTGGGGGAGTTGATACGTCCATTTTGCATAATGCTTCTATATTGATGTTTATTGCATTATGGGCTGTTATTACACATTATGTCACAATACTTATGCCTTTTCTCTATTATTTTAGAAGGTTTACATGAAGAGGGAGAATGCCGACAGCTGGAATTCTGGGCTCGAAAGGAGCAAATATTGGAGACCTATTCTGCACAACTCAAAAATCTCTAAAACTCCACGAAAGTCAGTTTTGCAATATATAAGAAATATTAGGCGAAGAAAGCACCAGAGGGGGGCCACCCACCGTCCACGAGGGTGGGGGGCGCGCCCTACCCCCCTGGGCATGACCCGTGCCTCGTGGGCCACCTGGCAGCCCCCGGATGCCCATCTTTTCGTATAAGGTGTCTTCTGCCCTGGAAAACATCGTAAGCAAGCTTTCGGGACAAAGCGCCGCCGTCTCGAGACGGAACCTTGGCGGAACCAATCTAGGGCTCTGGCGGAGCTGTTCTGCCGGGGAAACATCCCTTCAAGAGGGGGAAATCGTCACCATCGTCATCACCATCGATCCTCTCATCGGGAGGGGGTCAATCTCCATCAACATCTTCACCAGTACCATCTCCTCTAAAACCCTAGTTCATCTCTTGTATCAAATTTTTGTCCCAAAACTGCAGATTGGTACTTGTGGGTTGCTAGTAGTGTTGATTATTCCATGTAGTTGATGCTAGTTGGTTTATCCAGTGGAAGATCATATGTTCAGATCCTTTATGCATATTAATACTCCTCTGATTATGAACTTGAATATGATTTGTGAGTAGTTACGTTTGTTCATGAGGACATGGGAGAAGTCTTGCTATAAGTAGTCATGTGAATTTGGTATTCGTTTGATATTTTGATGAGGTGTATGTTGTCTTTCCTCTAGTGGTGTTATGTGAACATCGACTACATGACACTTCACCATTGTTTGGGCCTAGAGGAAGGCATTGGGAAGTAATAAGTAGATGTTGGGTTGCTAGAGTGACAGAAGCTTAAACCCTAGTTTATGCGTTACTTCGCAAGGGGCTGATTTGGATCCATATGTTTCATGCTATGATTAGGTTTACCTTAATACTTCTTTTGTAGTTGCAGATGCTCGCAATAGAGGTTAATCATAAGTGGGATGCTTGTCCAAGGAAGGGCGGTACCCAAGCACCGGTCCACCCACATACCAAATTATCAAAGTAACGAACGCGAATCATATGAGCATGATGAAAACTAGCTTGACGATAATTCGCATGTGTCCTCGGTAGCGCTTTCCTTTATATAAGAGTTTGTCCAGGCTTGTCCTTTTCTACAAAAAAGGTTGGGACATGTTGCTGCACCTTATTTACTTTTACTACTTGTTACTCGTTACAAATTACCTTATCACAAAACTATCTGTTAACGATAATTTCAGTGCTTGTAGAGAATACCTTCCTAAAAACTGCCGATCATTTCCTTCTGCTCCTCGTTGAGTTCGACACTCTTCCTTATCGAAAGTACTACAATAGATACCCTATACTCGTGGGTCATCAACCGAGTACGTGAAGGGCGGTGCCCGGTAAAACTAGCTCATCAAGTGCGTTTCCCGCTTAGAAGACGAACCTTCGGTGGACCACGCCGAGATGGAAAGGGCCAACTGATGGGGAACGTAGTATTTCAAAACAATTCCTACGATCACGCAAGATCTATCTAGGAGAAGCATATAAACTAGCATGGAGAGTGTGTCTACGTACCCTCGTAGACCTAAAGTGGAAGCGTCTAGTGACGCGGTTGATGTAGTTGAACGTCTTCGCGATCCAACCGATCCAAGCACCGAACGTACGACACCTCCACGTTCAGCACACGTTCAGCTCGATGATGTCCCACGAGCTCTTGATCCAGTTGATAGTCACGAGAGAGTTCCGTTAGCGCGACAGCAAGGTGACGATGATGATGAAGTTACCGGCGCAGGAGTTCGCCTAAGCACTGCAACGATATGACAGAGGTGTGTATCTATGGAAGGGGGGGACCGCACACGGCTAAAACTGATGTTTACTTGTGTGTTCTAGGGTGCCCCTTGCCCCCATATATAAAGGAGCAAGGGGAGGCCGTCCGGCCCCTATGGCGCACCCAAGGAGGGCCACTCCTACTAGGAATAGGAATCCTATTCCTAGTAGAAGTCCACCAGGAGGGAGAGGGGGAAGGAAGGAGAGGGAGAGGGAGAAGGAAGGCCCCCCCTTTTCCTTGTCCAATTCAGACCAAGGGGGAGGGGCGCGTGGTCCAGCCCTAGCCAGCCCTCTCTCTCTCTCTCCACTAAGGGCCCAAGTGGCCCATTAGTTCCCCCGGGGGGTATCGATACCCCTCCGGCACTCTCGTTTAATCCAAAACTCCTCCGGAACACTTCCGGTGTCCGAATATAGTCATCCAATATATCAAACTTTACGTCTCGACTATTTTGTAACTCCTCGTCATGTCCGTGATCACATCCGGGACTCCGAACTAACTTCGGTGCATCAAAACACATAAACTCATAATACCGATCGTTATCGAACGTTAAGCGTGCGGACCCTACGGGTTCGAGAACTATGCAGACATGACCGAGACTCATCTCCAGTCAATAACCAATATCAGAACCTGGATGCTCATACTGGTTCCTACATATTCTACAAAGATCTTTATCGGTCAAACCGCATAACAAAACATATGTTGTTCCCTTTGTCATCGGTATGTTACTTGCCCGAGATTCGATCGTCGGTATCATCATACCTAGTTCAATCTTGTCACTAGCATATCTCTTTACCCGTTCTATAATACATCATCTCGTGACTAACTCATTAGTCGTTTGCTTGCAAGGCTTATTACGATGTGTATTACCGAGAGGGCCCAGAGATACCTCTCCGACACTCGAAGTGACAAATCATATTCTCGATCTATGCCAACACCACAAACAACTTCGGATACACCTGTAGAGCATCTTTATAATCACCCAGTTACGTTGTGACATTTGATAGCACACAAGGTGTTCCTCTGGTATTTGGGAGTTGCATAATCTCATAGTCATAGGAACATGTATAAGTCATCAAGAAATCAATAGCAGTAAAACTAAACGATAAAGTTGCTAAGCTAACGGATGGGTCTTGTCCATCACATCATTCTCTTAATGATGTGATCCCATTGATCAAATGACAACTCATGTCTATGGTTAGGAAACATAACCATCTTTGATTAACGAGCTAGTCTAGTAGGGGCATACTAGGGCCACTCCGTTTCGTCTATGTATTCACACATGTACTAAGTTTCCGGTTAATACAATTCTAGCATGAATAATAAACATTTATCATGATATAAGGAAATAAAAACAACAACTTTATTATTGCCTCTAGGGCATATTTCCTCCAGTCTCCCACTTGAACTAGAGTCAATAATGTAGATTACATAGTAATGATTCTTACACCCATGGAGTCTTGGTGCTGATCATGTTTTGCTCGTGGAAGAGGCTTAGTCAACGGGTCTAAGACATTCAGATCCAAATGTATCTTGCAAATTTCTATGTCTCCCTCCTTGACTTGATCGTGGATGGAATTGAAGCGTCTCTTGATGTGCTTGGTTCTCTTGTGAAACCTGGATTCCTTCGCCAAGGCTATTGCTCCAGTGTTGTCACAAAAGATTTTCATTGGACCCGATGCACTAGGTATTACACCTAGATTGGATATGAACTCCTTCATGCACACTCCTTCATTTGCTGCTTTCGAAGTAGTGATGTACTCCGCTTCACACGTAGATCCCGCCACGATGCTCTGCTTGGAACTACACCAACTGACAGCTCCACCGTTCAATAAAAATACATATCCGGTTTGTGAGTTAGAGTCATCCGGATCAGTGTCAAGGATTGCATCGATGCAACCATTTACGACGAGATCTTTGTCATCTCCATAAATGAGAAACATAACCTTTGTCCTTTTCAGGTACTTCAGTATGTTCTTGACCGCTGTCCAGTGATCCATTCCTGGATTACTTTGGTACCTCCCTGCTAAACTTATAGAAAGGCACACATCAGTTCTGGTACACAACATTGCATACATGATAGATCCTATTGCCGAGGCATAGGGAATGACTTTCATTTTCTCTCTATCTTCTACAGTGGTCGGGCATTGAGTCTTACTCAACTTCACACCTTGTAACACAGGCAAGAACCCTTTCTTTGACTGACCCATTTTGAACTTCTTCAAAACTTTATCATGGTATGTGCTTTGTGAAAGTCCAATTAAGCTTCTTGATCTATCTCTATAGATCTTGATGCCTAATATATAAGGAGCTTCACCGAGGTCTTTCATTGAAAAATTCTTATTCAAGTATCCTTTTATGCCATCTAGAAATTCTATATCATTTCCAATCAACAATATTTCATCCACATATTATCAGAAATGCTACAGAGCTCCCACTCACTTACTTGTAAATAGAGGCTTCTCCAAAACTCTGTATAAAACCATATGCTTTGATCACCTCATCAAAGCGTATATTCCAACTCCGAGATGCTTGCACCAGTCCATTGATGGATTGCTGGAGCTTGCATACTTTGTTAGCACCTTTAGGATTGACAAAACCTTCTAGTTGCATCATATACAACTCCTCTTTGAGGTATCCATTAAGGAATGCAGTTTTGACATCCATTTGCTAGATTTCATAATCATAAAATGCGGTAATTTCTAACATGATTCGGACAGACTTAAGCATCGCTATGGGTGAGAAAGTCTCATCGTAGTCAACTCCTTGAACTTCTCAAAAACCTTTTGCAATAAGTCGAGCTCCGTAGACAGTAACATTACCATCGGCGTCAATCTTCCTCTTAAAGATCCATTTATTTTCAATGGCTTGCCGATCATTTGGCAAGTCAACCAAAGTCCACACTTTGTTCTCATACATGGATCCCATCTCAGATTTCATGGCCTCAAGCCATTTTCCGGAATCTGGGCTCATCATCGCTTCCTCATAGTTTGTAGGTTCATCATAGTTTAGTAACATGACTTCCAGAACCGGGTTACCGTACCACTCTGGCGCGGAACGTACTCTGGTTGACCTACGAGGTTCAGTAGTAACTTGATCTGAAGTTTCACAATCATCATCATTAGCATCCTCGCTGATTGGTGTAGGAATCACTAGAACTAGTTTCTGTGATGTACTACTTTCCAATTCGGGAGAAGGTATAATTACCTCATCAAGTTCTACTTTCCTCCCACTCACTTCTTTCGAGAGAAACTCCTTCTCTAGAAAGGATCCATTCTTAGCAACGAATATCTTGCCTTCAGATCTGTGATAGAAGATGTACCCAACAGTTTCCTTTGGGTATCCTATGAAGACACATTTCTACGACTTGGGTTTGAGCTTATCAGGTTGAAGCTTTTTTACATAAGCATTGCAGCCCCAAACTTTAAGAAACGACAACTTTGGTTTCTTGCCAAACCACAGTTCATAAGGCGTCGTCTCAATGGATTTAGATGGTGCCCTATTTAACGTGAATGCAGCTGTCTCTAAAGCATAAACCAAAACGATAGTGGTAAATCGGTAAGAGACATCATAGATCGCACCATATCTAATAAAGTACGGTTACAACGTTCGGACACACCATTACGTTGTGGTGTTCCGGATGGCGTTAGCTGTGAAACTATTCCACATTGTTTCAAATGAAAACCAAACTCGTAACTCAAATATTCGCCTCCGTGATAAGATGGTAGAAAATTTATTTTCTTGTTACGATGATTCTCTACTTCACTCTGAAATTCTTTGAAGTTTTCAAACAGACTTGTGGTTCGTTAAGTAGATATACCCATATCTGCTCAAATCATGAGTGAAGGTCAGAAAATAATGATACCCATCACGAGCCTCAACGCTCATTGGTCCACATACATCAGTATGTATGATTTCCTACAAATCTGTTGCTCGCTCCATTCTTCCGGAGAACGAAGATTTTAGTCATCTTGCCCATGAGGCATGGTTCGCAAGCACCAAGTGATTCATAATCAAGTGATTCCAAAATTCCATCTGCATGGAGTTTCTTCATGCGCTTTACACCAATATGACCTAAACGGTAGTGCCATAAATAAGTTGCACTATCATTATCAACTTTGCATCTTTTAGCTTCAATATTATGAATATGTGTATCACTACGATCGAGATCTAATAAGAATAGACCATTTTTCAAGGGTGCATGACCATAAAAGATATTACTCATAAAAATAGAACAACCATTATTCTCTGATTTAAGTGAATAACCGTCTCGCTACAAATAAGATCCAGATATAATGTTCATGCTCATCGCTGGCACCAAATAACAAATATTTAGGTCTAAAACTAATCCCGAAGGTAGATGTAGAGGTAGCGTGCCGACGGCGATCACATCGACTATGGAACCATTTCCCACGCGCATCATCACCTCATCCTTAGCTAATCTTCGTTTAATCTGTAGCCCCTGTTTTGAGTTACAAATATTAGCAACCGAACCAGTATCAAATACCTAGGTGCTACTACGAGCATTAGTGAGGTACACATCAATAACATGTATATCAAATATACCTTTGTTCACCTTGCCATCCTTCTTATCCGCCAAATACTTGGGGCAGTTCCGCTTCTAGTGTCCAGTCCCTTTGCAGTTGAAGCACTCGGTTTCAGGATTGGCTCCAGACTTGGGTTTCTTCGTGTGAGTAGCAACTGTCTTGCTATTCTACTTGAAGTTCCCCTTCTTTCCCTTGCCCTTTTTCTTGAAACAAGTGGTCTTGTTAACCATCAACACTTGATGCTCCTTTTTGATTTCTACCTCTGCAGCTTTGAGCATAGCGAAGAGCTTGGGAATTGTCTTCTGCATCCCTTGCATATTATAGTTCATCACGAAGCCTTTATAGCTTGGTTGCAGTGATTGAAAAATTCTATCAATAACACTATATTCGTCAACTTTGCAACCAAGTTGAGTCATATGATTGTAGTACCCAGACATTTTGAGCAAGTGTTCACTGATAGAGCTGTTCTCCTCCATCTTGTAGCTATAGAACTTATTGGAGACTTAATATCTCTCAATTCGGGCATTTTCTTGAAATATTAACTTCAACTCTTTGGAGAATCTCATATGCTCCATGACGTTCAAAACGTCTTGAAGTCCCGATTCTAAGCCGTAAAGCATGGCACACTGAACTATCGAGTAGTCATCAGAACGACCTTGCCAGGCGTTCATAACGTCCGGAGTAGCTCCTTGCAGCAGGTCTGTCACCTAGTGGTGCTTCCAGGACATAATTCTTCTATGCAGCAATGAGGATAATCCTCAAGTTACGGACCATGTCCGTGCAGTTGCTACCATCATCTTTCAACTTAGCTTTCTCTAGGAACGCATTAAAATTCAAGGGAACTGTAGCACGGGCCATTGAGCTACAACAACATAGATATGCAAAAACTATCAGGACTAAGTTCATGATAAATTAAAGTTCAATTAATCATATTACTAATGAACTCCCACTTAGATAGACATCCCTCTAGTCATCTAAATGATCACGTGATCCAAATCAACTAAACCATGTACGATCATCACGTGAGATGGGGTAGTTTTCAATGGTGAACATCTTATGCTGATCATATCTACTATATGATTCACGCTCGAACTTTCGGTCTCTAGTGTTCTGAGGCCATGTCTATACATGGTAGGCTCGTCAAGTTTAACCCGAGTATTCAGCATGTGCAAAACTTTCTTACACCTGTTGTATTTGAACGTAGAGCTTAGCACACCCGATCATCACGTCGTGTCTCGGCACGATGAACTTTCGCAACAGTGCATACTCAGGGAGAACACTTGTACCATGAAATTTTGTAAGGGATCATCTTATAATGCTACCACCGTACTAAGCAAAATAAGAATGATAATAAGATAAACATCACATGCAATCAAAATATGTGACATGATATGGCCATCATCATCTTGTGCTTTTGATCTCCATCTCCAAAGCATCGTCATGATCTCCATCGTCATCGGCTTGACACCATGATCTTCATCGTAGCGTCATGGTCGTCTCGCCAACTATTGCTACTACTACTATCGCTAACTCATAGTGATAAAGTAAAGCAATTACATGGCTTTCGCAATTCATACAATAAAGAGACAACCATAAGGCTCCTGCCGGTTGCCGATAATTTACAAAACATGATCATCTCATACAATAACGTATAAATCATCATGTCTTGACCATATCACATCACAACACATGCCCTGCAAAAACAAGTTAGACGTCCTCTACTTTGTTGTTCTAAGTTTTACGCGGCTGTTACGGGCTTAGCAAGAACCGTTCTTACCTACGCATACAAAACCACAACGATTTTTCGTCAAGTGTGTTGTTTTAACCACTACAAGAAATATGTCAACTTATGACCTTCTGTTAGTGACCCTGGAAGAATTGGTCATAGATCAATGACCATTTCAGATCAATTGGTCAAAAGCTGTTCGGGGGGCTCCAAACCCTAAACTATAACGACCATTTTGGTCAGAAAGGTCATAATTTCCTTACACGAAATGGTCATAAAGCAGATAGCACTGGTCCACTGCCTTATTTCTAGCTGATCATGACCAATATAGATGGTCATAACCTTGTAAATTGTGGTGGGTTGCTACGACTAGGCGCCACCTCATCAGTTTTGCCTATGTGTCATGTCCATGTGGCAGTTTTTGCCCTAGGTTGTGAAGCAACCTATATTTCTGTCATTCCCAAAATTCCCCCAAAAATCTCATAAATTCTTTGGGTCATATATTCGTCAAATATGTAAACAACCTTCCTTTCCTAGTTCAAAAATAATTCAAAAATGTTCATTTTCCTATTATGTTCAAAAAAATACTTTGTGAAGGAAGTACCACTTTGGCATGTCCAAATGGTATCCATTTTCTACAGTGCTTTCCTATGCCCAAATAACTATCATCCACCAAATGCCAGCTCAATCCATTCATTATTTTGAGCCCAGCTTCAACATTCGTATTTATGTCCAGTGTGGTACTTTGCAAAGCAAGTACCACCTAGACTCCTCCTTTTGAGCTGAAAATTTGTGAAGACGGTCTTCTTAGTAACCGATCATCCTCAACCAAAACTCACGCCCATTATCCATGTGCATTTCCCGTACTGCTAATCAAACACTTGGCTTCTAATTCATGTTTGAGCATCGATCGGTCTCCTCGTGAGAATCTTATGTTGTAATTTTCTTCCTAGCACCTACTTGGGGAGTTCCCAACTCACTAGACATGCCTAGGCCGCCCAGAACACATGGCAACGCCACAGTCACGCGGTGACCACGCGGCGGGCATGCGAGTTTACACGCTCTAGAGTTGGGGCCCTCGACCACCGCCCAAACCTTGACGTATCGCCACCAAACCATGTATTTATGATTAAATAGGTACTTATGTAACTATAAATGATTTTTGGAAAAAATAAACAGCAAACTATGAGGCAGCTGCAGTTCAAATTTGACCTGCTTCCAACTGAATCGGCGGGAATTTGTCTTTTTCACGAGAGGTGGATCAAAACTTTTTACACCCAACCATTTTGTCAATTGTGCATTAAATATGTCCTAGTATTTTATAAAATTTATTTGGTCCAATTTTGCAACAATTATTTGGGAGGTCCTTCACAAATAAAGCTCCTTTTGGGCACTCGAAAAATGGAAAATGATTTTTTCGTCCAAAGAAAATGAAAACTTCCTTAGGCAATATTGTTTGCCATTCCAAGATGCACCCTTTTGCAAAATATGAGATCATTTGAACAAACTATGCCATGAATGTGGCCATAGGATTGATCATTTGGCTTGAAAGCCATGAATCTTCACGCATGATAGCTCATTTATGAGAAAACTTTTTTAAAATAATTGCCGTATTACAAGTTTATTATTTTTCCTGGTAACTTGGTCATATATAATGACACAATGCGAAGGTTTTCCAATTTTTTGATTTTTTTGAATTTTCTTATGCCCGTTTCAAAATGCTGTCAAAACGGCGGCAATGACCGTTCCTAGCTAGTGGTTGAATCTTGGTATTTTTTTGGTGTTTCTCTGATTAAATAGATACTTATGTACATAGAAATGATTTTTGTAAAAAATAAAGAGCAAACTACAAGGAATCTACAGTTCAAATTTGACCCACTTCCAACTAAATCGGCCGAAATTTGTCTTTTTCACGGGAGGTGGATCAAAACTTTTTACACCCAACCATTTGGTCAATTGTGCATTAAATATGGCCTAGTATTTTATAAAAATGATTTGGTCCAATTTTGCAACAATTATTTGGGAGGTCCTTCACAAAAAAACCTCCTTTTGGGCACTCAAAAAAATGGAAAATGGTTTTTTCGTCCAAAGAAAATGAAAACTTACTTAGGCAACATTGTTTGCCATTCCAATATTCACCCTTGTGCACAATATGAGATCATTTGAACAAACTATGCCATGAATGTGGCCATAAGATTGATCATTTGGCTTGAAAGCCATGAATCTTCACGCTTGATAGCTCGTTTCTGAGAACACTTTTTAAAAATAATTGCCGTATTACAAGTTTGTTATTTTTCCTGGGAACTTCGCCACATATAATGACACAATGCAAAGGTTTCCCAATTTTTTGATTTTTTTTGAATTTTTTATGCCCGTTTCAAAATGCGGTCAAAACGGCGGGAATGACCGTTCCTAGCTAGTGGTTGAATCTTGGAATTTTTTTGGTGTTTCTCTTATTAAATAGATCCTTATGTACCTAGAAATGATTTTTGGAAAAAATAAATAGCAAACTACAAGGCAGCTACAGTTCAAATTTGACCCGCTTCCAACTGAATCGGCGGGAATTTGTCTTTTTCACGAGAAGTGGATCAAAACTTTTTGCACCCAACCATTTGGTAAATTGTGCATTAAATATGGCCTAGTATTTTATAAAATTGATTTGGTCCAATTTTGCAACAAATATATGGTAGGTCCTTCACAAAAAGAACTCAATTCGGGCACTCGGAAAATGGAAAATGAATTTTCCGTGTAAAGAAAATGAAAAGTCCCTTAGGCAACATTGTTTGGAATTCCAAGATGCACCCTTGTGCACAATATGAGATCATTTGAACAAACTATGCCATGAATGTGGCCATAAGATTGATCATTTGGCTGAAAACCCTGAATCTTCATGCGTGATAGCTCATTTCTGAGAACACTTTTTTAAAATAATTGTTGTATTACAAATTTATTATTTTTCCTGGAAACTTGGTCACATATAATGACACAATGCGAAGGTTTTCCAAATTTTTTTATTTTTTTATGCCCGTTTGAAAATGCGTCAAAACGACGGGCATGACCGTTCCTAGCTAGTGGTTGAATCTTGGAAAACTATTGGTGTTTCTCTGATTAAATAGATACTTATGTACCTGTAAATGATTTTTGGAAAAAATAAAGAGCAAACTACAAGGCAGCTGCAGTTCAAATTTGACCCGTTTCCAGCTGGATCGACGGAAATTTGTCTTTTTCACGAGAGGTGGATCAAAGTTTGTGAAACTCTTTGGTCAATTGTATATTAAATATGGACTAGTATTTTAGAAAATTGATGGAGTCCAATTCTGCAACAAATATTTGATAGGTTCTTCACAAAAAAACATTTTTGCCACTCGAAAAATGATTAAAAATAGCTAGAATGATCGGAAATGCATACAAATTGGTCCTTATCCATGAAATGTGGTCTAATTCTAGTAAAAATTTGCGTGGTACCCTTTTGCAAAATGTTTTTGATAGCTACTTCACAAAATCCCTTTATTTTTAGTACTTGGGAACTATTTTAAATCACTGGTTTTCCGAGCCAATTAGAACCCTTCCCACTGATCGATGACATGGCGTCCATCCATCCATCCATCTCTCCATCTCTCCCTACCACATCCATCCATCCATCTATCTAAAGAACAAAAAGAAAAACAAATGAAAATGGCAAACCCCCACCCGCAGCCCTACTAACCCTAACTCAGATCCCATCTCTCCCCCTCCCTCATCTCCTCGCCGCCGCCACCTCCTCCTCTCCGTTCCGCCACTACATCCTCCTTCCTCGACGCGTCCCGCAGCGGCACCCACCTCCTCCTTCCTCGACACGTCCCGCAGCGGAGCCCATCGTGTCCCTCTCCCTCTACGACCCCGATCCACTCCCGCCGCCACCCCCGACCCCGCCCCCAATCAACGGAGAGAGGCGCCACCGTGGCTGGCTTCCTTGCTGGCGCGTGCATGCGTGCTTCGATGCACGATGCTCTATCCTCCCGATTCGCCATCGTCCCCCACCGCCGCCAACCACATCTTCGCCTCTGTCCTCCCATAGCTTGCCGCCGGGCTCCTCCCTCCCCTTCTTGTAGCTCCACAGCTGCCAAATCTGCCGCTCTCCGACCCCTCCGTCCTCAAGGACGACTGGATCCGCCCCTCCCTCTATCTGAAGCTCGTCGCGACCCTTTGCCCATGGCTTGGGTTTCGGCTGTGGTGTTGCGTCCACCGACGGCGCGTCTCAGGCGGCTCGTCTCTGTCACCCACCCCAGGCTCCGCGCAGGTTCAACCTCCTCAGGCTGGTCCAGTTTGGGGCGGAGGTGGTGTGCATCCTCCGCGGTAGGGACGGGCTTCGTCGCCCAGTCCGGCGTCGACGCACGGGAGGCGCCTTATGGCGCACCTCTATCGGCCACATCCTCTGCTACACCTCGGAGCCGTCTGTGTCGACCTCATCCCCGCGCCCCAGGAGGTCGAGGACCGCAAGGACTGGGAGATCCTCCATGACTACCATCATCAGAGAGTAAAGTACCCAGCTCCTCCATTTGGCTTTTGATGTTGTGTTCTAGATGATGTTATACCGTAGTCAGTTTTCACGAAATCCCCCTAGATTATGCATGGATTGTCGGATAGATCTGCCGAGTCGAGATGCGATTGATCTTGATTCTGTTAGTCAAGTCTATGTAGGTGCGTAGTTGATTCCACCCATTCCATGGTAGTGCTAGTTGAGGAAATTGTAATTCTTCAATTTTTACCCCAAGTCCTTCATATTATTGTTTTATGAACAAATTGTAATTGAGGAAATCGTTAGTGTGCATGCATTCAACTTTTTCTGTAGGTCTATTTAGCTACTTGAGCATTCAAATGAAGTTAACCATGAACTCGAATCGAGGGCATGTACTCTACCCAGAGCATGTACCATCCGCCATATCTAGAAATTCCTGGATAATAGATACAACTATGCCCTTAACTAGTAAATTTCCTTCAACGACCCATGCTTATGATCTAAGAACACTCTATTTGTAAACTGATGTACATTGGATGCCCGGCTTTTAATTTTGAGTGTGTGTAATGTGATGTCTGGCATTCACTTGAAGTGGCACTCCTATATTTGCTTATAATATAAATACTTCATTATGGATACAATGCAAATATTTTGTTTATGTATACCTGAACTCCTAGCTAGCACTTGACAACTTATTCTCTAGTTTCCTATTAATTAAATGGTACATGCAATGAAGATATCTCGTTTCCCGCCTCTTTGATTTGTTCGAGTATTATCCACACATTAGTTCTTTCATTGACTAGTGTGTATTTTCTGCTCATCTATGTTTGACAACTACTAGTTCCCTGCTCTGTTATGCTCCTGCTAGGTTCTCACAGAGGAGGCCAAGGCGCGGTAAGACAAGGTCGTCTTCAAGGTGCTCGATCTGGTACGATCTTTTAACCTCGAAAGGTTGACCCTCTCACCGATGACAGCCGTCATCAGTGAGCTGTTGGTTGCCTTGGCCTCTCGGGGCATCTCCGACCGCCCCTACTCTACTGACGAGCACAGGCTGCAGCTCCTAGCGAGGTACGCATCTCCGTCCTTCCCCTTCCCCTAATGCTGTTGCCCAGATTCCCCGGTCTTACTCATCATGTCTCTGGTGTAGGGTGCATGAATGCCACTTCTTCCACCAGCGACCTTCCCCTCTGCGCGCAGCCTGTGGAACACTTTGATGCCATCTTTGGAGCTGCCAATGCCTTCCTACAGGTAGCACCCCCTGTCCCTCTCCATCTTCCATTCCCCTACAGTTCCATTTTTTTCTTGAAGTCATCCTACATACATGCATAATTAGGCACATATGCTAAAGTGAAACTAGTGCTATATTGCATCACTGATATGCAGTGTATGAGGCGTCTCATTCCTAGTATTGCTATGTTCAACCACATTGCCAGTGTTCAAAAATGACCCCACTCACTATGCAAATGCATGCAACATAATCTGAAATTCATTCTATTACACTGTGCATAAACACTATAGTGCACAAATATCAACTTGTTTCACTATTCAGTTTGTCACCCATTCATCTTACTTACTGAGGCATCTTTCTTGTGAGAGTTTACTTGATGGTACAATATGTTATCATCTTTGTCACCCATTGCTATTTGTAATTGGGTAGAAAGAGCTAAAATCTGTACATGTAATGCTGAAGCTATATTGGTTGCCTGTGTCTTAATTTTTTCTTCTGTAATGATGATCTGAAATGTCACTCAGGTCATTATTGCTGCTGCTGCTATTGCTATGGTTACTGGAGGTGTTGTTGCTGCATCTGGCGGAGCTGCTGTTGGGGCCCCAAAAGGTAACATTCATCAGCCACAACCCCACAACAATGGCTCATGGTTCTGTGCCCCATCACCCCTCTTTCTAAATTACTGAAATGAACAGAGGTAGTAGTAAGGTTAAAATAGAACAACAAGGGATGTTTTTAATTTTGTTATGCTAGAGTAATACATCAACTTGTGATATTCTTGGATGTTACTTTAGGTGTCAAAATGATAGTAAAACCTAGGCTCTTGCATGGTTCTCGAATTAATTTTCTATTTTTCTATACTTCTTTGATGTTGCATAATATTGGTGCCAAAGGGGTTCATTTAAACCAGATATGATCTACTGGAACATTTGTTTTGCTGTTCAAATGTTTAAATTATGGTTCTTTGTTTCAAACATCGAAATGCTGTTTACGTTGTCCTTCTATGCTTAAATGATAAAAATGTAGCATTTATAGGATTGTAAATCTGATGTGATTGGAGTAGTATTTACTTGCTGCTGATAGTTACTACTTGTATCCACTGATTTCTATGCCTCATTTTGCTTGTTTTACTTTATTTATGCACACAGACTGTCTACAAGTTAATGTGATTTTTAGATTTGCCTTTATTTTGCTCCTAACCATACGGTTTGATAACTTGCAGATGATGTACTTCATTCGTGTTTCGTCGTGGGCTTTAAGAAGTGAAGAAGCATTGAGTTCTCGCTCATTGGAGCTAGTTATACTTTGATAGATAGTTATATTTTGATATTTAGTTGTGTTCTTGGTGGATGTAAACCTGATGTGAAGTATGTTCGATTATAAACGTGGTGTGCACTATGTTTGACTGTAATGTGCCAAATTTGGTTTTTTGATCTGTAGAAGTATTACTTGTTTTTCAGTTAGTTCCGATTCAAATATTTGTTTTTATTTACTGGAATATCAAAATTTTAAGAACATGACTCTGACCATTGGGACCCATCTGTAAACTGGAGCTGGGAAAAAAAGCTGGAAATAAAAAATAAATTGACTGCAAAATGTTGTGCGCTAGAAAATAAAAAGGCCAAATTGTAGGCCAGTCCCATGTAGCTAACTGAAATTAACATAAAATACATATATTAAAAGGGTTTGCCTAAAAAATAATACATGGGCCGAATTACTGGGTTAGACCCATGTAGCTAATAAAAGCACAGGGAAAAAAACATTAAAAAGGCCGAATTGTTGGGCTCGGCCCATGTAAAACACCGAATTGGACCGGGCCGATTCTTATGCCACATCAGCTTGCCACGCTGGATGCCTACGTGGTCTGGGGAGGCTGCTAGTGACCAAAACACGACAGTAGGCATATTTTGGTCATAAACGTCTATGACCTTCTCACAGAGAAGGTCGCTATATTCAGTTTATGACGGCCAGCTTTTGACCTTATGTTTTTGGTCACAAATGGAAATTTGTGACCATTCAGTGACCAATAGTGGTGGTCACAAGTTGACATATTTCTTGTAGTGAACCTTCACAAGAACCAGGCGTAGCCACACTCGATTCAACTAAAGTGGGAGAGACAGACACCCGCCGGTCATCTTTAACCAACGAGTGCTCTCAACGGTGAAAACAGTCACTACAGGAATCAGCTAATTTGCCATCTGTGGGGCACTTTTCCGTCAGCTTTTCACCGGGATAGACGGCAAAGACATATTTTGCCGTCTGTATCTGACGGCAAAGAATGGCTGACGACAAAGACATACTTTGTCGTCTGTTTTTTTTCAGCTGAAGGCAAAGGTACACTTTGTCGTCTGTTTTTTTTCAGATGACGGCAAAGACATACTTTGCCGTCTGGGTTTTTTTGAATGACGACAAAGACACACTTTGCCGTCTGTTTTTTTTTCAGATGACGGCAAAGACATACTTTGCCGTCATGATTTTTTCGGATGACGGCAAAGAGACTGTATGTAAATATATTGTATGTACCAAAATAAAATTTTGGAAATGCAAAGAAGGTCTAAAATATACGAAATTTGGCATGGTATTGGTGTATGATTCATATAAGGCGTGGAAAAAGTCCCCCTTTTTTTACTGAATTTTAACGTAGTTATTTTACCAAAATACCTAAGGTTAAGAAGCACATTTTTTTACTAAGTTCCATTTGGCCCAGCCCTCCCTCCCCTGGATCGATGACGTGGCAGGGGTAGCCCACCCATTATCTCCCTTATCCCACCGCACCCACCCATCGTCCGTCCCACCCCACCCACCCACCGCCCGTCCCACCACACGATCTCTCTTATCTCTTTATCTCCCTACCGCAGTCCTCGATCTGGACCACGACCGTCGGCCCCTGCCCCTTCCTGCTTCGCCCCCGGCCCCCGGCCGGCGCCCCCGCAGTCCTTCGCCGACACCGGCGCGGCTAGCCCCGCCTCCAGTCGCCACCGGCGCGGCCGGCCCTGCCTCCAGTCGCCACCGACGCGGCCCGGTGCCCCTCCAGCGCCTCCAGTCGCCACTGGCGCGGCCGGCCCGGTGCCCCTCCAGCGCGGCCTGGTGCCCCTCCAGCGCGGCCCGGTGCCCCTCTAGCGCCTCCAGTCGCCACCGGCACGGCCGGCCCGGTGCCCCTCCAGCGCCTCCAATCGCCACCGGCGCGGCTGGCCCGGTGCCCCGTCGACCATCGCCTGCGCTGTGCTGGCCGGGTGCGCCGTCGCACAGGCCCGGCCGGCCTGACTGCCGTCGCCTCCACTACACCGGCCTCATGTCGCTGCCTCCACCCGAAGTTCTCTCATCTGCAGGAGCTGGCCATGGAGGTCCTTCACGCTGTTGTCGCCCAAGCTCCTGACGTCGCGTGCGACCCTACGGATCCGGTCGACGTCGAGCAACCATCACTGGATTTGATGCCCATGACCCCACCGGACCTCCCTGCCTCGCCACGCTAGCACTGCCACACCCCAGCCACACCGCCGGCTCTGCCTTGCCCAGGAGACTTGATTGCTTTTTTACAATTTTTTGTAAGGTTCTTCTTGTAAGAAACAAGGACCCATTTATTATTTTTCCATGTGGAGGTCCTTCATGTAAAGTGTAACCATCGCATATGAATAAGATTAGATACTGTGTATAGATTCTTCAGCGTGTCACCGCGTACGTTTCTTCAGCGTGTCCACATGCACAATATGTATGGATATTGTGTACAATATTTTTTATTAAACAAAAGCTTTGCCGTCTATGATATTTCTGGCTGACAACAAAGGCACTAACGCCGTCCGTCAGTCGGGACGTTCTGTTAAACGCTATTTTTTTACCGTCTGGCAATTTTCGATGACGGCAAAATCGGTTGACTGACAGCAAATTATTTGCCGTCTGCCTGATAAAATGCTGACGGCAAATCCCCTTTTGCCGACTTTGACTTTGCTGACGAGGCTTGCCGTCATGGGCTGACGGCAAAATCTTTGCCGTCTGTATTCCTACTTTTGCCGTCTGTAGGAGCCTGACCGCAAAATGCCCGATTCTTGTAGTGAGTCTCGCGTAAGCGTACGTGTAATGTTGGTCCGGGCCGCTTCATCTCACAATACCGCCGAATCAAAGTATGACATGCTTGACATGGATTTACCACGGCAGATGTCCTAGTGAAAGGACTTAGTCGTGAGGCCATCATTCGGGTTAGCTTAAAGGGGTTAAAGCGGACGAAGGACACAGGGAGTTTATACTAGTTCGGCCCCTTCGATGAAGGTAAAAGCCTACGTCTAGTTTGGTGTGGTATTGCTTTGGCTTCGATGACCAGGGAGCGAATCCGCTTTGCCTGCGTCTCGAGCTGTTGTTTCTTGTCCTGAACCGTCGCCGGGTCGTCCCTTTATATAGGAGGCGACGCCCGGTCCGGTTTACAGAGTCCCGAGGCCGGCTCGTAAACGTGTCTGCCTCGGTCTCTACTCTTTCTATCTTACATTCCAAGCTACATAGTACGACGGTTTACAAACCATGGGCCTTATACTTGGGCCCTAAACCTCTGTGGGCTATAACCTCATGTTACATACTCTACTGGGCTTCTGATAATATAACCTCGCCAACATAATCCGGACCCTCCTAGCCGGTTTATACCTGATGGTAATATCCCTAACATTAGGCCCCAGATTGATTTGAACTTGTTCATGTTAGTCTTTACAATCTTGTACGAGTTTCCCTTTCTGCACCTCTTGTATGCTTCATAAACCGGCCATGACGTCATCTCCTGGAATCGCTTCAATCTGTCGTGACATCATCTGTGCACTTAACGGTCACATCTGTTTGTTACCTTCCTTTATTACCGTTCCAAGAATCGAGGCGACAGCTCAATCCATATTTGATTTTCGGTGTCCTCGATTCCCGCGCCTGCCGTTTTATCTCTTCGGCCTATAAATGAGACCGAGGCCCATTGCTTTTACCACTTTCTGCTTCGTCTTACCTCTGTCTCCAGCGCTTAATCCTCTGATGCCGTCCTTCGAGCTCACCGTTGTCAGCAAACCCGGCAGCTGCATCAACCTGAGCACGTACAGATATTCGCCACCGTTCTTCTGCCTCTTCAGGTACGTTATTTCTTCTCCCAACGGATCTCAGTTCTAGGGTTTCTCTGTAGCTCGCCGCAAACCTCTGGTTCTTCGTAGTTCGTCGCTGTAGGCTGTTTCTAGCTGTAGATGTAAATCTTGTCAGGTCAACCCTCATGCGCGTGATTCTGTTCCATCGTCATAGCTTTAGTTTCTCTGATACTACTAGCTTAGATTGGATCTATAGAAACCTTCTGCTGCATTCACTGAATATGACTTGAATTATTTTCATTTTCCTCTGCGCCATAGATCCATATTTTACCTCTGCTTCATGTGAAAGTTGTTTCTCACACTTTAGATCTGCAACTTATTTGCTCATGTTACTGGTTTAATTATGACCCATGCCTCATACGCCTGCACTGAAGGTTTCAATTTAAGTCTGCATCCCACAATTGACGGTTTAACGTCCTCCGTCTATCTTCATAAACCGATAGCTGTCTCATTCATGCTTGCTCCGGATTAGGGGGTACCATTAGTCCCCTACTTAAACCGTCAATTAAATCAATACCTTCACAGAACACGCCGGTTTGCATTCAATAGATTTGTAAAACCGGGTCTTGTATTGTATTTTTCAGCACTCCCGCATTGGAAAAGATGACTAAACAGTTCATTGCTTGCAATTGGGTCCCCTCCCGGATTACTGAGGATGACTTAGTAAAGGCGGCCTCAATCGGTATTCTGGGTCCCAAAGAGGTTCTACACTAGCGGGCCCCTGGAAAGGAATGTCCTCCTACCCCTGAGGAAGGAGAAATCCTCGTTTTCTTTGATCATCTGGCCCGGGGCTTTAGCCCGCCCGGTTCAAAGTTCTTCCGTGACGTCCTAGCCAATTTCCAACTCCATCCACAGGACGTAGGTCCCAATTCCATATCCATCATCTACAACTTCCAAGTCTTCTCATAGGCATATCTTCAAGAGGAGCCATCTGTAGAGCTGTTCCGGGATTTCTTCCACCTGAACCGCCGAACTGAGTTTTCGGACGGGCCTCAAATTGAAGGAGAAAATCCGCTGCCGGGTTACCGCGCTTACCGTCTAGCGCCAAGTCATCCTTTGCCGCAGCGTCTAAGCGCCCAAGACCGGGCTCGATATGCCCCTCAACTTTCCAAGCTCAGGGCTTTCGTAGCTAACGGTTTAACCGGGATCGACTTTGTTCGTTACTGGCTCTCCTGGAGCATTCTTCCATTAAGGCGACGCTCAAGCTTAATGTGTGAACATACTGGCAATCCGGAAGATCCTCAGCGCAACACAAAAATAGTGCTTCCTGACAACGAAGTTACTGAATCTGCAAAGAAGATGCTGAATATCCCTCTGGAAGATTGCAGCCGGACCGGTTTAGCTCCTTTCTATGCAAACAACCAACCACCGCCGGTAAGACTCTTCTGTCTCTTCTTTTTCACTTTAATCCGTTCATATCATTTGTCTTCAATATGTTTTTATTCCTTCACACAGGCCAATGATCCTTTCTGGAAGAGGAAAGCTCAAGATAAACCGGCGAAGCCAACCCGTAAGAAGAGCTTAGCCGTAAAGAAGAAGAAAGCTGCTGCCGTTGCCGGTTCAAACCACGAAGTAGATGATCCGGCTTCTGAGGTACTGCTTGATTCTTATGTCCTTTGAATTCTCCTAGTTTATATTTATATCAATAATGTCCTTTCTTAGGATCTGGCGGAGGGAAGTAAAGCGGATGAAGTTGAGGTTATTTCTCTCTCATCTGATTCAGAACCATTGCCACCCAAGATTCGCCGGGCATCCCGGAAGTATCCATTTTCTCACCCCTATGCTCAATTGGATCCCAACTTTCTTTTGAAGAAACAGCAGCATGAGACTCGCTGGACCACACGCCATAGTGGTCACGTAGTTGAATCGCCCGGATTACCCCACACGCCAGCTCGCAGACGCAGCTCCAAGGTTTTGCTTACTCCAACTCTTCTTCATCCAAAAGCAGGTCTTATTCGCAAACCTCTTAAACCGTCTGATCCTAACTATCAGGAGGCTCCTCTGTCTTCTTCCGGCGAGTATACTGCCACTCAAATCCCGGTGCTTAAGACCGTTCCTGGGTAAGTCATCCTTTCAAACATCTGGTTTACCTTTCCGTTTTCACTTTGTGATTCTCATTGCTCTTTTAACCTTTATCAGTATGCCTAAGCCTAGCAAAAAGGCGAAATTAAATAAAATGGCTGCCGAAACCACCAGTGCTGAACCGGCCGAGGATCCTGACGCGGCCAACCCTCCAGAGGAAAATGTTGAAGTTCAACACGATGATCCTTCCCCTATGGATCATGAAGATCTTGTTGCTCCGGGGGGTGATGTTATGGAGAACATGGCTGAACCGGCAAGCCCTGTCCGGGTTAGTCCTCGTGCTAGCCCGGCTCCTGTTAGTCCGGTGCGCACTGCTGATCCCCTCGATCCAACCGCTGCCTCGACGGTAGATGTTGAGATAACTGGGACAGGATTCTCTGCTCCCATAGAGCCTGCTGTCTTGGCTAGACATACTGCCAAGGAGGAACAAATCCAGCAAGATAAAGGCAAGTGGAGCACCGACTTGTCAAGTTATACTCAGCATAGTGCCCAGGAGCTACACTCAGGGTATCTGAACCGGCTCTTCACCAGCCGTGACTATGAAGCCGGTTTAGTCAACATGATGAAGGAGAAATATGAGGTAATTTTCTTTCCTTTTCCTTTCCTTTTCTGCTTTGTATTTTGCAATCATACCTTTAGGCCATAGTAGCCCCCAAATGTCGGTTTACTTCACTGTAGGTGAACCGGGACTTCTCTTATGTCTGAGAATGAACGTACATTATCCCCCAAGTGCCAAGGTCATAACTTGTGTATGTGCTTGGGAATTGTCTGAAAAATTGGCTTTCTTTTACTTCAATTGTACATTAGCCCCCAAGTGTCGAGTGCATAACTTTTTATGTGCTTGGGACTTTGATTAAACTGTCCTTCTAACACGTTTCCTTTTCCTGCAGGCTGACTTGAACCGGAGAGCTTCGGAGGAAACTGAGCTCCGGAATAGCTTGGACTTCCATGAAACTGCTTCAACCAAAGCTAAGAAGAACCTGTCCTTGCTTTAAGTAACATGGAAAAACTCAACAAGGATTTTGAAGCAGAGCGGTCCACATGGGAGGTTCAAAGGGATGCTCTAGAAAAAAGAGCGAAAGATGCTAAAGCTGCTCTCAATACGGTGACACACGAGCTATCCGGGTTGAAACAGCATGTAGATGAGATGACATCTGCTATCTTCGGTGAGTATCTGTCTTCGTATGTTTGTATTCTTGCAATCTTATCCTGCTTTGATTTAACTTGCCAATTGTACATAGGGAGGCGCATAAGTCATCTTGGAGACGATGCTCGGAAAATACTGAAGGTTGCTTATACCTTGGTGGAGCAACTCTACTCCGGTGCACAAATGGCTATTAGTGCCATGTCGCATAATAAACCGGCGCCGACCACCATCCAAGACACTCTGGAAAAACTATCTGTCCTGCCTGCTCGGCTTGTTAAGGTGAAGAAATCTGCTGCACGAGCTGGCTTTCTCATGGCATTAACCCGGGCCAAGGCATGGGTCCCTGATTTTGAACCGGCGAAGGCCATGAATGGCTACCCCAGCATGAAAGAAGACGGGCCAACCTTCTCTTCTGAAGATCTCCGTTCTTTAACAAAGGACATGAGCCCTCTTGCCAGTAAGCTTGCTGACGAAGCGGATTTAACAAGGTATCATCCGGGTTACGATCTAGAGAATACGCAGGTGGAGCGGCCGGTTTATGACACTGAAAATCTGATCCCACCTGTTCGTAAGCACACCTTCGCTCCTGACATTGATCCATCAGATCTTATAAACGATGAAGTATATTTCCGTGCCCTCGCCAAGATTGACTGGAGCGCTCCTGATTTCCAGCAACTGCCAGAAGTCGACGAAGATACGGAGCAAGATGATCCTCAGCCTTCGCAGCGTGCTGAAGAAGAGTCCTAAACCATCTGGTTTAATTTTTAGCTGCTGAATACTTTGCAAGAAACTTTGATTCATTCGGGCCTGCAAGTGCCTTGTAATAGCATAGTTGAGATACTGCCTTCGTCCCACTGTTATGATATTATTTTGATTGGCACTCCTGATTTTTTCTTCTGTTCGCAATGTTTTAACAGCTTATATTACCTGTGTCTGCATAAACAATGCTAAAATATGTCCTGGCGGTTTACCACCGGACGGATTATACTGCCCTGATACATGTTTCAAATACATAACTTGAACTGCGTATAAAAACACAAACATATCCCATACCTGTGATTAAGTGTGCTTGTAGACCTTAACCCGGTGGGAATATTTTAAAGCGCGAGTGCTGATGAAGCCCTTGGCTCTCTTGTCGCCTTAGTATGATGGCCGATCCGGGTTACGATGAACGCCGGTTTGACTCTCACTGGTGTTCATGACCCAGACTTTTAACTCTGTAGACATATGGTCAACCTTGTAGTTGTCCAGTCTCGCATCAATGGACTTGGCTAAAAAACCAATGACCTTGAAGACAAAGATTTGTGAAAACATAAAAAATAAAAATAAGGTTTTTGGGCAAATAAGACCATGTAGTCGAGGCTTTTTACGAGCTGCCAGGCTCCAAATTCGAGGCTTTTTATGAGCTGCCAGGCTACTGTCATTAACCATTTCAGCAAAGCCTATGAAGATGCTCCATTATCCTTAACCAAATAAACGATGACATAGCTACACAATACTTCAAAATCTCGTAAAGATTTTGTCTTTGGGTAATCAAGTCGATGATCGTCAATTTAACGTGACCAAGTTCAGGGTCCCGAAGGATTGACTTGTGACAGGTTCGACGGGTCATACCAGGTTTACCTGGACGGCGTGCTTTACTTGATGCAGGAAGGTTAATTCGGGGTTTTAGGTGCATGCACCGGGCTTCCAAGCCATGTTCACTACAAGAGTATTCAACTCTATGCGAGCCCCAGGTAGTGTGTGAGCCGTTTGCTCATCGGGGCATATGTTTGAGCTGGGTTAGGCACCAAAACTCTCTTTTACCCCTCATCATCATGTGGAAATTGCCGAAGCAACCAGAGCAGTGCTCTTATGATGGGCTTCATACCGCCACCGGCTCAAGAGACCATGGGAAAACTTCCTTGCTCGCGGAAGCCCCCATGTGACTCTTGTTCGTATAGATGAGATGGCTGATTCCTTGATTTGTCAAGGGCGCCGGTTTAGGAGGCCATGGGAAGCTTCCTTGGAAACTCCCATGTGATACTCCTTTGTGTAAAGAACACGGCTGATTCCTTGATTCTATCAAGGGCGCCGGTTGAAGAGGCCATGGAAGGTTTTTTTCGAAGCCCCCATGTGATACTCTTTTGTGTGAAAGACACGGCTGATTCCCTGATTCTATCAAGGGCGCCGGTTTAAGAGGCCATGGAAGGTTTCTTTCGAAGCCCCCATGTGATACTCTTTTTTCGAAAAAGATGGCTGACTCCCTGGTGTACCGGGGGCGCCGGTTTATTTTATTAATCATAATATATACATTGTACATAAAGCGGAGCCAATGGATCAAGTGTAGTAGGGTCGAAGAAGAGCGATGTTCCACGGCCGCTTGGTTTCCTCCTCTGCCGTACGTGAGTCCTTATGTTCTCGAACGTCGACAAGGTAGTATGATCCGTTGTCCAGGTTTTTGCTGACCACAAAGGGCCCTTCCCAGGGTAGGGATAACTTGTGCATATCTGTTTGGTCCTGTATGAGCAGGAGCACCAGATCTCCTTCCTGAAACGTCCTGGTCTTGACCCGGCGGCTATGGTACCGGCGCAGGTCTTGCTGATAAATCACTGATCGTGCTGCTGCCCTATCCCGTTCCTCGTCCAGCCAGTCCAAGCTGTCTTGTCTTGCTTGTTCATTATCTGCCTCAACGTAAGCCGCCACCCGTGGTGAGTCATACCGGATATCACTCGGGAGGACCGCACACCGTATACCATGAACAAAGGCGTGTACCCTATAGATCTGTTAGGTGTAGTGTTGATGCTCCATAAGACAGAAGGTAACTCCTCTACCCAGCAACCCGGTGTTCTTTGCAAAGGAACCATAAGCCGGGGCTTGATGCCTCTCAAGATTTCTTGGTTGGCTCTCTCAGCCTGACCATTGGACTGAGGGTGAGCTATTGATGATATATCAAGGCGAATATGTTCTCTTTGACAGAACTCCTCCATATTCCCTTTGGACAGGTTGGTGCCACTGTCAGTTATAATGCTGTGTGGAAAGCCAACCGGAAAATCAACTTTTTGATGAACTGAACCGCTGTTGTTGCATCACATTTACCGACAGGCTCCGCTTCAACCAACTTTGTGAATTTGTCCACTTCTACCAACAGGTGGGTTTTCTTATCTTGAGATCTCTTAAAGGGTCCAACCATATCAAGCCCCCAAGTCGCAAACGGCCAAGTAATTGGGATCATCCTCAGCTCCTGCGCCGGTATATGTGCACGCCGTGAGAATTTCGGCAAGCATCACATTTTCTGACCAAGTCCTCTGCGTCAACATGAGCCGTCAAACAGTAGAACCCATGACGAAAATCTTTAGCTACCAAGGATTTTGAACCGGCGTGATGACCGCAATCCCCTTCATGAATCTCTCGAAGAATATCGCAGCCTTCCTCTGATGATACACACCGTTAAAACGCCCCAGAAACGATGCGGTGATGAAGTTCTCCATTGATGATAGTCATGGACTTAGATCACCGGATTATCTGCTGGGCCTCGGCTTCGTCCTCTAGCAACTCACCTCGGCTCATGTACGCCAAGTAAGGGAGTGTCCAATCCGGAATGACGTGCAGTGCTGCGACCAACTATGCTTCCGGATCAGGAATAGCCAAGTCATCCTCTGAAGGTATCTGTACTGACGGATTATGCAATTCATCCAAGAAAGTATTAGTTGGAACCGGTTTACGCTGAGAGCCCAGCCGGCTTAGTGCATCGGCTGCTTCATTTTTTCGCCGGTCTATGTGAACCACCTGGTATCCCTTGAAGTATCATGTGACTGTGTCTACCTCTCGTCGGTATGCTGCCATGAGTGGATCCATGGAGTCCCATTTGCCTGATACCTGTTGTGCCACCAGATCTGAATCACCAAAGCACTTAACCCGACTCAAGTTCATCTCCTTGGCCATCCGCAAACCATGGAGGAGAGCTTCATACTCAACAGCATTGTTAGTACAAGGGAACATTAAATGGAGGACGTAACAGAACTTATCACCTCATGGGGAAGTTAACACGACTCCAGCCCCCGAGCCCTCCAATTATCTTGAACCGTCGAAGTGAATAGTCCAGTATGTATGATCCGACTTCTCCTCAGGTGCTTGCAATTCTGTCCAATCATTAATGAAATCCACCAGTGCTTGGGACTTTATAGCAGTGCGGGGCACATACTTTAATCCGTGCGGGCTAAGCTCAATGGCCCACTTCGCCACCCTGCCAGTGGCTTCTCTGTTCTGGATTATATCCCCTAATGAAGCTGAACTAACAACCGTGATTGGGTGGCCCTGGAAGTAGTGCTTCAACTTCCAGTTTGCCATGAACACTCCATATACCAACTTCTGCCAGTGTGGATATCTCTGTTTCGACTCGATGAGCACCTCACTGATGTAGTAAACCGGTCGTTGATACGTCCAAAACGTATCTATAATTTCTGCTTGCTCCATGCCACTTTTGGGTGATATTGCTATGATATTCATACACTTCCATACACTTTTGATCATATTTGGACTAACTTACTAATCCAGTGCACCCCAGTGCCAGTTTCTGTTTTCGGCTGTTTTTGTATTTCAGGTTTTCACGTTACGAGAACTGCCAGGAAAAATCCAGAAAAATTATATAAAAAATCAGCGTTCCGGAAACAGCCGTGCGTCCGAAGGGCAGCCAGGGGGGGCCACCAGGGCTCCAGGCGCCCTGGCGGCGCGCACCCCCCCTGGGCCGCGCCGGGGGGGCGCCTGGGCCCCCCAAAGCTTCCCCGATGCTCCCCTTTGGCATATATTTAAAGCGTCCTCCGAAACCCTCAGAACAGGAACTCTTTTCGCGATCCCATCTCTGTTCCGCCGCCGCCGCTGCTTCCAAGATCGGGAGCACCAGGAGAACTCTTCCCGGCACCCTGCCGGAGGGGAGGATCACCACCGGGAGCTTCTCCACCACCATGGACGCCTCCTGGATGACTCGTGAGTAGTCTCCCTTGGACCATGAGTCCTTGACCAGTAGCTATGTGATGTTCTCCTCCCGTTCTTGTGCTTCACTAATTAGTCCTCGTGAGCTGCCCTACATGATCGAGGCACATATGTAATCCTTATGTTGTTGCTATGTTGAGTTTGCTGGGATCCGATGGATTATGGGATTATGTTCAGATTGATCTTGAGTAATATATTTGATCTACCTCTTTTATATTTATGTTCATAAGTAATTCTTGCATGTTCTCCGTTGTTATTTATTGCTTTGGCCAAGTAATACGTAGTGACTCCAAGAGGGAACGTTATGCTCGATTGTGGGTTCATGCCCCTCGATGACTAGCTTGAGTGACAGAAACATGAGTCTAGGGGATGTGCTGTTGCCACAAGGGGGAAAACAACGGTGCTTGTGCCCGCGGGTGCAAGGATTGTTTACTTTACGCAAAGTTCTTTTAATGCAGTTGTCTGTTGCATTGAGTTTACACTATGGGTGGGACTCGCAACTTAATACCAGCGAGATGTTCTGGATAGATATCTCAAGGTGGATGATTAGTAGTAGATATTGATGGATTTCGATCTACTTATTTTGGCGTACCGCCCATGCTTTGAACCTCAACCTTTCTGCAATGTAATCAGCATTGGTTTGCGTTCGTGGTCCTGTCAATTGCTCGGCTGTAATTTGTTTACCTCACATAGCTGTTTTATCGTCTTTTGGGAGAGAGACATCACTAGTGAACATCATGAGACTCCGGTCCATATTACCATTATTTATCACACCCGCTATTTACTTTTAGCTATTTATTTACTATTGCAAAACACTATCTATCACTACTATCATTTGCTTTTAACCCTTTGTGAACTACAAGGCCGAAGGGATTGACAACCTCTCTGTACTCGTTGGGAGCAAAGTTATTTGTATCTGTGTGCAGGTCCACGTTGATTGCTAATTGCGCCGTTAGCAGTTGACACCTACTTGTTGAACCTAGGAGTCTCTGGGGATTCGATCCTTGGCATCTTTGCTAAGGGAAAACACTTCTACATACTGCATCTTACACCTTCCACTTGGGGTAACCAATGAGGGGTTCGAGGCCCATCAGCCGTTGAACCGGATATTCCTTGCCTGCCTCTTTGCGCTCCACCGCAATGGGCACGCTGACTGCATGGGCATTAGCGGCCACGTATAACAACAGTGGCTCCTTGTCAACCGGAGCAGCGAGGACTGGTGGTTCTGCCAATTGCCGCTTCAAATCCTCGAACACAGCGTTTGCAGCATTGCTCCAGACAAACCGGTCCGTCTTTTTCATCATCTGATAAAGCAGGATCGCATTCTCTCCTAAACGGCTGATGAACCGACTCAGCGCTGCAATACGGCCCGCCACGCGCTGGACATCATTGATACACGCCGGTTTAGCCAAGGATGTGATCGCCTTGATCTTCTCCGGATTAGCTTCAATCCCTCTGTTTGACACTAAAAATCCAAGGAGCTTGCCTGCCGGAAAACCAAAGACGCACTTCTCCGGATTGAGCATCATTTTGTAACTCGGAGGTTGTCAAAGGTTTCTTTTAAATCATCTATCAGCATCTCTTTCTTCCTGGACTTCACCACAATATCATCAACATAAGCATGGACGTTTCTTCCAATCTTCCCTTGTAGGCAATTCTGCACACAGCGCTGGTTGGTTGCTTGGGCACTCTTGAGTCCAAAACGCATGGATACATAGCAGAAGGCTCCAAAGGGGGTTATGAAAGCTATCTTCTCCTAGTCCTTAACTGCCATCTTGATCTGATGATAACCTGAATATGCATCCAAAAAACTTAGCCGCTCACATCTCACCGTAGCATCGATAATCTAATCAATACGGGGGAGAGCAAAAGGATCAGTTGGGCAAGCTTTGTTCAAGTCTGTGTAGTCAACACACATCCTCCAAGTTCCGTTTTTCTTAAGTACCAACACCGGATTAGCCAACCACTCCGGATGAAACACCTCAACTATGAAGCCTGCGGCCAATAGCCTAGCCACTTCTTCTCCAATAGCCTTGCCTCTTTCCTCATTGAAGCGGCGCAGATACTGCTTGACCGGTTTAAACTTCGGATCAATATTAAGACTGTGCTCAGCGAGTTCCCTTGGTATACCTGGCATGTCAGAAGGTTTCCATGCAAAGATATCCCGGTTCTCACGGATGAACTCGATGAGCACGCTTTCCTATTTGGGGTCTAGGTTAGCGCTGATAGTGAACTGCTTGGATGAGTCGCTCGGAACGAAGTCCACCTGTTTAGTCTCCTCCGCTGATTTGAATTTCAACGGCGCATCATGTTATGTGGTTGGTTTATTTAGAGGGGACATATCCACCGGATCAACATTGTCCTTATAAAACTTCAGCTCCTCCGTAGCACAAACTGCCTCAGCGTACGCTGCGCCTCCTTCCTTGCACTCCAACGCGATCTTACGGCTCCCGTGAACCGTTATGGTTCCTTTCTGGCCTGGCATCTTGAGCTGTAGATACACATAACACGGTCTAGCCATGAACTTGGCGTAAACTGGTCTCCCAAACAGAGCATGGTATGGGCTCCTGATCTTTACAACCTCAAAGGTCACAGTTTCCGATCTAGAGTCATGCTCATCCCCAAAGATAACTTCCAGATCAATTTTTCCAACTGGATAAGCCGATTTACCGGGCACCACCCCATGGAACACTGTGTTGGACTGTCGGAGCTTATTATCTGTCAATCCCATGCGTCGGAAAGTCTCATAATACAAGATATTGATGCTGCTGCCTCCATCCATAAGTACTTTGGTGAACTTATAACCACCCACCTGTGGTGCCACCACCAGAGCCAACTGACCTGGATTATCAACACGTGGGGGTGATCTTCTCTGCTCCACATGATGGGCTGCTCAGACCAATGTAAAAAAACGTGGCACTGCCGGTTCAACGGAGTGTACTGCCCTCTTCAAAATCTTTTGATCTCGTTTGCATAGACTTGTGGTGAAGACGTGATACTGCCCACCGCTCAGCTCCTTCGGATTATTCTGATATCCGGATTGCTGCTGTTGCTGACGTTGTTGGCTCCCTTGGTTGTTGTATCCCCCTGACCATGTTGCTGGTTATGTTGATGCTGACTGTTGCCACTGTGGTTATTGTTACCGCCGTGATATGCTGAACCGGATCCACCACCCTGATAACCCGGGCCTTGAAAACCGGGACCTGACCCGCCGGGGGGGGCGTGGTTATATTTGGCCTGTTTCACAAGCTCTTGCATAATGAAACAATCTTTCCAGAGATGTGTAGCCGGGTTTTCCTCTATACCGTGCCTTGGGCAAGGCACGTTTAACTGGCGATCTAGATTAATAGGTGGCCTCCCGCTGCGCGGAGGCGGTTTACCCTTGCAGCGTTGCCCGTTGTCCTGAGCGTTGGTATTGGCCACAAAGTCTGAACTGCCCTCCACTTTACGCTTGCCATTGTACCCTGTGCCCGCCGGATTGGCCTGCGCCGGTTTACCGTTTTTGCTCGCCTTCCCGGACTTGTCTCCGTCTGCATCTGGATACTTGGTGTTATCATAATCTCCATACTTTACCAAAGCGCCCATGAGCGTTCCCATGTCGTTGCAATCACGTTTAAGCCGTACCAGCTTCTGCCTCAAAGGCTCAAACCGACAATTGCCCTCCAAAGTTATTATCGCCGTACTTGGATTGATGCTATTGGAGGAGTGCAAGATTTCGGACACTCGCCGCACCCAACTGCTGGTGGTCTCTTGCTCTCCTTGAACACATGCCGCTAAATCAACAACGGACATCGGCTGCTTGCACGTGTCTTTGAAATTATTGATAAACCGGCGACGCAATTCACCCCATGATCCGATGGAGTTATGTGGCAAACCCTTTAGCCATGTCCGGGCCGTGCCCTCAAGCATCATTGTGAAGTATTTGGCACATGCAGCTTCGTCCACATCAAGCATCTCCATGGCCATCTCATAACTTTCAACCCACGCCTCCGGAGCCAATTCCGCCATGTAATTGGGTACCTGGCGCGGTCCTTTGAAGTCTTTGGGTAATTTCACATTTCGTAAAGCGGGGATGAGACATTGCACTCCCAAGGAACTAGACATGATTCCTGTTTCGACTGTGGTGGTGAGATGAACCGGCGTCACCTAACGGACGTCGTTGTGGGCAGTATGCCTGGCCTGGTCCACCACCTCTTGGGCATGTGCTCCTGCTCTTGCCGGATTATCCTTCCTCTGTCGGTGCCGTCTCCGCGAGCTGCTAGATACAGCCGGTTCATCCAGGTGCCACGTGTAACTCCGGCTCGGGCGGGGGGTTGAATGAATCCTCTCCCGGCTATAGGAATAAGCTTGCTGCTGAGTTAGCGCCGTGTCCAGTAGCTCCTTGGCCCATCGTGCCTCCATTGCTATGGGGGACATCCCCTCAATGGGAAGGGCGGCCAGCCGTGAAGCGGTGGCGATGATATTGTTCAATGGGTTAGAATAATGACCGGGAGGGGTGGACACGTGCTGTGTCGGCACAACTTGGCCATTTGGCTCCGCAGCTATTAGCTGAACCGACGCGCCCGTCCCCGGCACTCCTCCCCGGTCTACCTCTGGATGGTTACTGGTCCCTGCTCCTGGTGTGCCAAAGAGATTCCTTGCTTCATAAACCGGCGGTAAACGAGATCGTTGTCTTCTGTACATTACCTCCTACGAGGCGTTCTGATCCAATCTGAGCCGGAAAGCTTGAGAATCCAGCTCTGCCTGTCTTGTAGCCATCCTGGCTTTCTCCGCATCCATATCCAACTTAGCTTGCTCAATCCGGCTCCTCACCTGAGCGATCTCTGCATCATGTTGCTCCTTGTCGGCCGGAGCTACTTCTGCTATTGCGAGTGTTGTCAAAGTGTCGATTAAGGTGGATAGGACGTCAGAGGGCGACGGGGGAAGGTTTCCATCTCTAGCTCCCATTGCCTCGGAGGTTAACGCCCCAGTCGTTGAGGGCTGCTGCATGGGTTGTGATCCGGCCATGAAAACAGCATCCCTGTTTGGCGGATCGAAGGGGTCCGGAATACTATCGCCATCGGACACACCCTCAGACCGGCCGTCCTGCAACAGATACAAAGATTCGGTCTCTCCGGATGAGGATTCATCGCTGGAATAAACAACTGTCTCGCCACCAGAATCTGATCAGCCCTCGGCTTGTACCCCATGCACTGCTCCGACGAAAACGTGCTTCACGGCGGGCTGAATCCGGGCTGATCTCGCACGCCGAGCCAACTCGACGATGTTGGGGAAGATGTCCGACTCAGGCCCCGGTTCGCCGATCTTGCCGATGAAGACGTGGATGCTGCCGAAGGGGACCCGGTACCCGTATTCGATTGAATCGGCCTCGGGGCCCCAGCCTGCATCATCAATGTAGATCTGGCCGCGACGACTCTTGGTCATCCGGCCCACTGTGTAACCCTTGAGCCCTTGAAAGCTGCCCTTCAAGAACTTGAAACCATCGTGCGATAGCCCCACGGTGGGCGCCAACTGTCGTGGATTTAGCACGGCAGATGTCCTGGTGAAAGGACTTAGTCGTGAGGCCATCGCTCGGGTTATCTTAAAGGGGTTAAAGCGGACGAAGGACACAGGGAGTTTATACTAGTTCGGCCCCTTCGATGAAGGTAAAAGCCTACGTCTAGTTTGGTGTGGTATTGCTTGGGCTTCAATGACCAGGGAGCGAATCCGCTTTGCCTGTGTCTCGAGCTGTTGTTTCTTGTCCTGAACCGTCGTCGGGTCGTCCCTTTATATAGGAGGCGACGCCCGGTCCGGTTTACAGAGTCCCGAGGCCGGCTCATAAACGTGTCCGCCTCGGTCGCTACTCTTTCTATCTTACATTCCAAGCTACATAGTATGACGGTTTACAAACCATGGGCCTTATACATGGGCCCTAAACCTCTGTGGGCTATAACCTCCTATTACATACTCTACTGGGCTTCTGATAATATTACCTCGCCAACATAATCCGGACCCTCCTAGCCGGTTTATACCTGATAGTAATATCCCTGACAATGCTGGTAAGCAGTATGACTATTATCACCCACAACTCATTGTGTTCTACTCGTGCATATCATCTATGCATAGACCTGAATCATGATGCCACTGATGGGGAACGTAGTATTTCAAAACATTTCCTACGATCACAAAAGATCTATCTAGGAGAGGCATAGCAACTAGCGGGGAGAGTGTGTCTACATACCCTCGTAGATCAAAAGCGGAAGCGTCTAGTGACACGGTTGATGTAGTCGAACGTCTTCGCGATCCAACCGATCCATCCACCGAACGTACGGCACATCCGCGTTCAGCACACGTTCAGCTCGATGATGATCCAGTTCAGCGTCACGGGAGAGTTTCGTCAGCACGACGGCGTGGAGACGGTGATGATGAAGTTACCGGCGCAGGGCTTTGCCTAAGCACTGCAAAGATATGACCAAGGTGTGTATCTGTGGAGGGGGGCACCGCACACGGCTAAAATTGATGTTTACTTGTGTGTTCTAGGGTGCCCCCTTGCCCCCATATATAAAGGAGCAAGGGGAGGCCGGTCGGTCCCTATGGCGCGCCCAAGGAGGGCCACTCCTACTAGGAATAGGTATCCTATTCCTAGTAGGAGTCCACCAAGAGGGAGAGGGGGAAAGAAGGAGAGGGAAAGAGAGAAGGAAGGGGGCGCCGCCCTGATGACCCACAAGTGTAGGGGATCTATCATAGTCCTTTCGATAAGTAAGAGTGTCGAACCCAACGAGGAGCAGAAGGAAATGATAGGCAGTTTTCAGTAAGGTATTTTCTGCAAGCACTGAAATTATAGGTAACAGATAGTTTTGTGATAAGGTAATTGGTAGCAAGTGACAAAAGGTAAAAGTAAATAAGGTGTAGCAAGGTGGCCCAATCCTTTTTGTAGCAAAGTACAAGCCTGGACAAACTCTTATATAAAGGAAAGCGCTCCTGAGGACACATGGGAATTATCGTCAAGCTAGTTTTCATCACGATCATGTGATTCGCGTTCGATACTTTGATAATTTGGTATGTGGGTGGACCGGTGCTTGCGCGCTGTCCTTACTTGGACAAGCCTCCCACTTATGATTAACCTCTAATGCAAGCATCCGCAACTACAAAAGAAGTATTAAGGTAAACCTAACCATAGCCTGAAACATATGGATCCAAATCAGCCCCTTACGAAGCAACGCATAAACTAGGGTTTAAGCTTCTTCCACTATAGCAACCCATCATCTACTTATTACTTCCCCATACCTTCCTCTAGGCCCAAATAATGGTGAAGTGTCATGTAGTCGACGTTCACATGACACCACTAGAGGAGAGACAACATACATCTCATCAAAATATTGAACGATGACCAAATTCACATGACTACTAATAGCAAGACTTCTCCCATGTCCTTAGGAACAAAAGTAACTACTCACAAGACATAATATTGTTCATGATCATAGGGGTATTAATATGCATAATGGATCTGAACATATGATCTTCCACCAAATAAACCAACTAGCATCAACTACAAGGAGTAATCAACACTACTAGCAACCCACAGGTACCAATCTGAGGTTTGTGTACAAAGATTGGATACAAGAGATGAACTAGGGTTTGTGAAGAGATGGTGCTGGTGAAGATGTTGATGAAGATAGCCCTCCCCAAGATGGGAGAGTTGTTGGTGATGACGGCGGTGATGATTTCACCCTCTCGGAGGGATGTATCCCCGGTAGAACAGCTCTGCCGGAGCCCTAGATGGTTTTCCGCCTCGGTTCCGCCTCGAGACGGCGGCGTCTGGTCCCAAAAGCCTCCTTCTGATTTTTTTCCAGGTCAAAACACCTCATATAGGATAAGATGGGCATCGGGGGCCTTCCAGCTGGCCCACGAGGCAGGGGGCACGCCCTGGGAAGGGGGGCGCGCCCCCCACCCTCGTGGACAGCCAGTGGCCCCCCTCGTGGACTTCTTTCGCTAGATATTTTTTATATTTTCTGAAACGAAGTTATGTTGAGTTGCGTGGCTTTTCGAGTGGTGCATAATAGATTTCCAGAGTTTGCTCCTTTTCTAGCCATAATTCTAGCTGCCGGCATTTTCCCTATTCATGTAGACCTTGTAAAATAAGAGAGAAAAGGCATAAGTATTGTGACAAAACATATAATAACAGCCCATAATGCAATAAATATCAACATGTAAGCATGATGCAAAATGGACGTATCAACTCCCCCAAGCTTAGACCTCGCTTGTCCTCAAGCGAAGGCCGATATCGAAAAATATGTCCACATGTTTAGAGATAGAGGTGTCGATAAAAACAAAATTCGGACATGAGGGCATCATGATCATTCTCACAACATCAACTTATATAAATATAGTCATGTGATTCTTATGCTAAAGTAACAATTCATCCACAATATCAAGTATGAATCATAAACTTCGTTGGAAACTAACAAACTTTGATCTCGGTCATTGAAGCAATTGCAATTTATCGTAACATTGGAAAGAGTCAATATAAGAGCTTTTCAGTAAGCCTACATACTCAACTATCATATGGTCTTTCACAATTGCTCACACTCACGCAATACTTATGTTTATGGAGTTTTAATCGGACACAGAGAAAGATAGGGGCTTATGGTGTTGCCTCCCAACCTTTTACCTCAAGGGTAATGTCAACAGTAATAGATCATGAAAACTTACATCCAAGTGGGTATATATGTCGGGAAATTTCCTACACAATGTGCTTGCCAAAGGATTAAATGTAAAAAGGAAAGGTGGATTTCACCTTGACACTTATAAGGCAAGAATAATAGATAGGCCCTTCGCAGAGGGAAGCAGAGGTTGTCATGTGTTTTTATGGTTGGATGCACAAAGTCTTAGCATAAAAGAACTTCACTTTATATTGCCACTTGTGATAAGGACCTTTATTATGAAGTCTGTCGCTTTTATTACTTCCATATCACAAGATTGTATAAAGCTAATTTCTCCCACACTAATAAATCATACATATTTTAGCGAGTTTTCAACATGACAACTTACTTGGAAGGATCTTTCTCAATCCATAGGTAGGTATGGTGGACTCTCATGGCAAAACTGGGTTTAAGGATATATGGAAGCACAAGTAGTATCTCTACTTGGTGCGAGGACTTTTGGCTAGCATGAGGGGGAAAGGAAAGCTCAACATGTTGGATGATCCATGACAATATACTTTATTTCGGATTTAAGAGGACATAACCCATTATGTTGTCTTCCTTGTCCAACATCAACTCTTTCACATGTCATACTTTATTGAGTGCTCACAATCATAAAAGATGTTGAAGATAGTATATTTGTATGTGAAGCCTCTCTTCTTTTATTACTTCCTATTAATTGCAACGATGACCAAAACTATGTTTATCAACCCCCAACAACTTTTATTTATCATACTTTTGTATGTGAAGTCATTACTTCCCACAAGATCGATATGATCTCTTTGATACTCTTTATGTTTTCTTTCTTTTATCATGACCCAAGTGAGGAAATCAAGCCCTTGACTCAAGACTAATCTTTATTATATAGCTCACGGACTCGATTACAAAGGGTAAAGCTCGCAAAGCAAAAGCTCACAACTAGATCATGCTAACTTTATTCTACTAGATCAAGATACTACCAAAAGGATCAAACTAGGTAAAACAGTAAAGATAGGAGTGATGGTGATACGATACCGGGGCACTCCCCGAAGCTTGGCAGTTGCCAAGGGGAGTGCCCATACCCATATGATTATGTCTCCTTCTTCGGGGGGGTGATGATGGGGTTGTTGATGATGTAGGCTTGTTGTCCACCTTCCAAGGCATGGGTTCAACATCGTAGAAGGATGATCGAGTCTCCGGGATAGTCAAATCTGCAGCCAAACTCATCTTCTTGAATCTATATTCATACTCACAGTTTTGGTTTTGCAGGTCATAGATCTGGGCTTGGCGGTGTTTGATCTTCTCTTGAAGATTGGAGATAGCTTCCCCAAAGATCCTTGAGTCCAGCTTGAGGTTGTTGGCAAGCTCCGAGATCATCATGTGGTTGGCGTTGAGTCCCCATTCCACCATACCTTGGCACTTGAAAACTTGTTGCTCCATTGCTTCGAGTCTTGTCTCCACGCTTCCGGTCCTCCTCGGCCCGTCAACATCACGGATGTGCAGCACCCCCTCTTGCAACTCCATGGTTTTAGGGTGGTGCAGCACCTCCGCAAGGTAGGGGTTCATGACATTCTCGAAGAACTTGTCCTTGGGGGTGTTGGAGGACGCCATGATGATCTAGATCTGTCAAAAACAGCAGCTCTAAACGAAGACAGAGGATTTTTGCATGATAAAGAGGTCAAAACCTTCGGCAGTAGATATAATGAATTTTTACCGACCAAAAGGAGTAACCCACAAGAAAATGGAGTCCGGGAGGCACACGGGGTGCCCACGAGGCAGGGGGCGTGCCCTGGGAAGGGGGTGCGCCCTCCACCCTCGTGGACGCCTCATGTCCCCTCCGGACTGCTTCTTATTTTCCTATTTTTCTAAATATTCCAAAACGGAGAAAATTGCCTTTATAACTGTTTTGGAGTCGGTTTACTTACCGTATCAAATACCTCTTCCTTTTCGGAGGCTGAATCGTTCTGGAAAGTGTCCCTTATGTATTCCTCCGGGGTTACGGTTTCAATAATATTGGTTTCAACATTTATAGGATTACCTGAGATATAATGTTTAATTCTTTGACCGTTCACCACCTTCGGATTTGTGCCTTCGAACTTGATGATCTTTATGGCACCGGAACGATAAACTTCCTCTATAACGTAAGGTCCTTCCCACTTTGAGAGAAGTTTTCCTGCAAAAAATCTTAAACGAGAGTTGTATAGCAAGACATAGTCACTTACGTTAAACTCATGCTTTTGTATCCTTTTGTCATGCCATCTTTTAACCTGTTTCTTGAAACAGCTTGGCATTCTCATAAGCATGGGTTCTCCATTCATCGAGACAGCTAATGTCAAATAACCTCTTCTCACCGGCAAGTTTTAAATCATAATTGAGCTCTTTAATAGACCAATATGCCTTATGTTCTAGCTCAAGAGGTAAGTGACAAGCTTTTCCATACACCATCTTATATGGAGACATACCCATAGGATTTTTGTATGAAGTTATATAGGCCCATAATGCATCATCAAGTTTCTTGGACCAATTCTTCCTAGACCTATTAACTGTCTTTTGCAAGATTAGTTTCAACTCCCTATTACTTAGTTCTACTTGACCACTAGTCTGTGGGTGATAGGGGGATGCAATCCTATGGTTGACATCATACTTTACAAGCATTTTACGGAAAGCACCATGAATAAAGTGTGAACCACCATCAGTCATTAGATATCTAGGGACTCCAAACCTCGGAAAAATAACTTCCTTAAGAGTCTTAATAGAGGTGTTATGATCAACACTACTAGTTGGAATAGCTCCTACCCACTTAGTGGCGTAATCAGCAGCAACTAAAATATGTGTGTATCCATTAGAGGCAGGAAACGGTCCCATATAATCAAAGCCCAAAACATCAAATGGTTCAATAACAAGTGAATAATTCATAGGCATTTCTTGACGTCTACTAATATTAACAATTCTTTGACATTCATCACAAGATAAGACAAACTTACGAGCATCCTTGAAGAGAGTAGGCCAATAAAAACCGGATTGCAATACCTTATGTGCAGTTCTATCTCCCGCATGGTGTCTGATACGTCCAAAACGTATCTATAATTTCTGCTTGCTCCATGCCTCTTTTGGGTGATATTGCTATGATATTTATACACTTCCATACACTTTTGATCATATTTGGACTAACCTATTAACTCAGTGCACCCCAGTGCCAGTTTCTGTTTTCTGCTGTTTTTGTATTTCAGGTTTTCCCATTACGAGAACTGCCCGAAAAATCCCGGAAAAATTATATAAAAAATCAGCGTTCCAGAAGCTTCCCGGCTACCAAAGTAGGGCCGGAGGGGGGCCACCAGGGCTCCAGGCGCCTTGGTGGCGCGGCTCCCCTCCTGGCCGCGCCGGGGGGGGGGGGGGGGGGGG
>LR738712.1:120651718-120715616 GCA_902687465.1 Secale cereale | reverse complement strand
TTCTGGAACGCTGATTTTTTATATAATTTTTCTGGATTTTTCCTGGCAGTTCTCGTAATGTGAAAACCTGAAATACAAAAACAGCCGAAAACAGAAACTGGCACTGGGGTGCACTGAGTTAATAGGTTAGTCCAAATATGATCAAAAGTGTATGGAAGTGTATAAATATCATAGCAATATCACCCAAAAGAGGCATGGAGCAAGCAGAAATTATAAATACGTTTTGGACGTATCAACATCCCCAAGCTTAATTCATGCTTGTCCTCGAGTAGGTAAATGATAACAAGAATAATTTCTGTGGTGACATGCTATTAACCATATAGGACTTATTCATAGTCATATGACAAAAGCTTACTGAGATAATGAATCTGTAGTAATTAAGTTGCCTCATGAGAAAATCACAAAGAACTGAAAGTTTTACAATATGATACTGAAACATCAAATAGATTTGCAATGAACATGATGTGCAAATATGATAAAGTGATATCTAGCTTGCCCCCTTTAGTGCAGCAAAACATAAATGCAGGGGCACCTTCAAGGTTTAAGTGATGACTAGATACAATGATTTCAAAATAAACGATATCACAATCATGCAAAACACAATGCTACTTTGGAACAATGCGCATTACACTCAGAATGACAATCATACTCTCAATAGTTGGTGCTTGAATAAAGAAGGTGGAGACTCAACATAAAAGTAAAAGAATGGCCCATCGCAGAGGGAAGCAGGGATTACTCATGTGCTAGAGCTTTTTATTTTGAAAACATAGAAACAATTTTGTCAACGGCAGTAGTACTTCATATGTGTTATGCATAAGACATCCTATAAGTTGCAAGCCTCATGCATCGAATACCAATAGTGCTCGCACCTTGTCCTAATTAGCTCGGATTTCCATGGATTATCATTGCATTACATATGTTTCAACCAAGTGTCACAAAGGGGTACCTCTATGTCACATGTACAAAGGTCCAAGGAGATAGATCGCATTTGATTTCTCGTTTTTGATAGATCTCAACTTGAGGACATCCATACCGGGACAACATATAAAATAGATAATGGACTCCTCTTTAATGCTTAAGCATATTCTCATAAGAGATTGAGTATTAATGTCCAAGCTAAAACTTCCACCATGATACATGGCTTTGGTTGGCAGCCCAATGTTCTTCTCTAACAATATGCATACTCAAACCATTCAACCCATGGCAAATCACCCTTACTTCAGACAAGACGAACATGCATAGCAACTCACATGATATTCAACAAAAGTGTAACAGTTGATGGCGTCCCCAGAAACATGGTTACCGCTCAGCAAGCAACTTATAAGAAATAAGATACATAAGCAACATATTCTTTACCACAATAGTTTTTAAGCTACTTTCCCATGAGCTATGTATTGCAAAAACTGAAGGTTTTAAAGGTAGCACATGTAAATTTACTTGGAGTGGCGGTGAAATACCACATATAGGTAGGTATGGTGGACTCATATGGCATAACTGGTTTAAAAGGATGTGGATGCACAAGTAGTCAGTCCGCTTAGTACAGGTGGAGGTTAGCAAAAGACTGGGAGCGACCAACTAAGAGAGCAATGATGGTCATAATCATGCAGAGCGACAAAGCAACATTGCATCAGGCATGGAAGTTATATCCCTACTTAGAAATAAAAGATCATCAAGGCTTGACAGACTTTCTTTACAGTCTTAAATATGTGTGAGCATACGCCAAGTCAATCAAAATAAATTCATGAGGGAAGATATTACTAAGCCATACCACATCATTGGCAAACAAATCATGTTGGTACTCTAATAACACATTGGGAATCCCCCAGCTATTTGAGACTAACCACAAGAAAACCTGAACTACTAAGCGCCATTATGCACGTAGCATCTTTATCATAGACATATTAACCAATGCAACGGAAGCAAACTCTCTTAATAAGATAAGCATGATGACTAAAGAGAGTTCAAGCAACCAACTAAACACAAGCTCTTTAAAAAGATAAGCATGAATACTAAGAGCAGAGCATGATATTAGCTATTAAAAGACAAAGAACACACACAACAAAGATAGTCATGAAAATTCTATGTTATGTTCTAGGTAGAAGTGGAGTGTGTTTCTCTCCCACATAAAGAACGCTGAGTTCCGACTCGTTATGGAAAACTAAAAAGGAAATTAAAAGCAAGACGCTCCAAGCATAGCACATAACACATGAAGTGATTAAAATATAGTGGAACGAAAGACGAACTGATAATGTTGATGGAGAAGGGGATGCACGGGGGCATCCCCAAGCTTAGACGCTTGAGTCTCCTTGAATATTTCTTGGGGGTGCACGGGGGCATCCCCAAGCTTGAGCGCTTGACACTCCTGGATCTTTTTATCATCTTCCCTCGCACACTTGAAAACTCCCTTCATACATAACTCATCATAATCTGATTAGCGAGGTTAGTACCTATAATAAAATAATTATACCTTGCTGGAAATAAAGATATTCTTGAAGGTCTACTGTTTCTCAAGATTGCCAAAAGGTTTTTGCAAAGAAAAAGCAAGCTCTAGGTTTGCAAAATGAAGGAAAGGCAAAACAGGACAGAATATTTGAAAAACAGAACAACAGGTAGTAATTAATTTGTTCGGGGCACTTCTGCAACTCTAATCAAAAAACTCAGATAAGATGCACGAAATACAATTATATAGAGAACGCTGTCGAAAAAATTCAGACCAAAAAGATGATCTGGTGATTTTATACGAATTTTTCTATCCAAGGACAGAATCTGTTTCCTGGACAGCACCTCACAACTTTTGAACTTTCTAGCAATCAGAGGCTATACTTGGCACAAAATTGAAAAGCAAAGATACAATGATGATGCTACAGTAGTAAACAACATCAAGACACAACAAAAGCAAAATAAATTTATTCATTGGGCTGCCTCCCAAAAGCGCTTTCTTTTATGCCTTTAAGCTAGGCATAATGCATATAGATCAAGTTTTATCAAGAGTAAAAGAATAGCTAGCCCGTACAACGGACTCAAAAGGTAACTTGATCTTCTTACGAGGGAAGTGTTCCATCCCTTTCTTGAGAGGAAACTGAAATTTTATATTACCCTCTTTCATGTCAATGATAGCACCAACGGTGCGTAAAAAGGGACGTCACAAAATAATTGGACATGAAGGATCACATTCAATATCCATAATAGTAAAATCAACGGGAACATAATTATCATTAACAACGATAAGAACATCGTCGATCCTCCCCAAAGGTTTCTTTATGGAAGAATCAACGAGACGAACACCAAAAGAACAAGAATCATAAGGTTTCAATTTAAGCATGTCATATATTCTTTTGGGCATAACAGAGGTACTAGCTCCAACATCACATAATGCATAGCAAGAGAAGTCATTCAATTTAATTTTTATCATAGGATCCCAACCATCTTCTAGCTTTCTAGGTATGGAGGCTTCTACTCTAAGTTTCTCCTCCCTAGCTTTGATGAGAGCATTAGTGATATGCTCTGTGAAGACAAGGTTAAGCGTGCTAGTGCGGGGGTCTCTAGACATCTTGTGAAGGAAATCAATAACTTCGGAGTGCAACTATCAAAATCAAGGTCACTAGCATCAAGTAAAGTGGTAGTGGTGTCCTTTAGGTTCACATGTTTGGTAGTTTCTATAGTCATAGCATCACCATTAATAGGTCCATTGGGACCAGGAGTACATTGGGTGCTAAGAGTTTGGATATCCTCAACAACTTGGATAGTAGCAACAGTGTGGTGGGTAGGAAGGCTCTTAATTCTATCCTCTTCCTCCCTTAGGGATGCAACCACTTCGGGTTTAGCTGCCATTTGGTTTATCAAAGTGGCTTGTCTGTGGGACATATTGGAAACTTGGGTCTCAGTGATAGTGAGTCTAGTCTGGAGGTTAGAAATCTCAATATTTATGTTCTCTAATCGTCTACTAATGTCTTGCAAGATAGCAGTATGCTCATTTAATTGCCTCGAGAAGGTTTTGTTTTGTCCATATTGGGTGTGCATGTAATTCTTAGTGGCCTTCTCTATTTCTAGCAGTTTCTCATAGCCAGGCAAATCTCTATCTTTTTGGATGGAGTTCTTGGTGCTAGGATAAGCATTGTTGTTCCCATAAGAATTAGAGGGGAACGGTCTAGGATTGTTACCAAAGTTACTCCTATAAGCATTGTTGTTAAAATTGTTTCTAGAGATAAAGTTCACATCTACTTGTTCTTGAGCAATCAAAGAATTTAAAGGAACATCGCGAGGATCAACAGAAGATTGCTTCGAAAGTAGAGACATGATCAAGTCAACGTTTTCATTTAAGGAGGAAATCTCCTCGACAGAGTTTACCTTCCTACCTGTTGGAGCGCGTTCGGTGTGCCATTGGGAATAGTTGGTCATCATCTCATCGAGAAGTTTTGTGGCAGCACCAAGTGTAGTTGACATAAAAGTTCCTCCCGCGGCCTAATCTAACAAGTTCCGCGAGGTAAAGTTCAGGCCTGCATAAAAAGTTTGGATAACCATCCAAGTAGTCAAACCATGAGTAGGGCAGTTCTTGATAAGAGATTTCATACGTTCCCAAGCTTGGGCAACGTGTTCATTATCCAATTGTTTAAAATTCATTATGTTACTTCTTAGTTGGATAATTTTAGCAGGTGGATAGTATTTTCCGATAAAAGCATCTTTGCACTTGTCCCATGAATCTATGCTGTTTCTAGGCAAAGACTGAAACCAAATTTTAGCTCCTCCTCTCAAGGAGAAAGGAAAAAGCTTAAGCTTAACAATATTACCATCTATTTCTTGGTACTTTTGGATATCACAAAGTTCAACAAAGTTGTTCAAGTGTAAAGCAGCATCATCTCCAGCACCGGAGAATTGATCTTGCATGACTAAGTTCAGTAAAGCAGTTTTAATTTCATATGAAGGTGCCGAAGTGGCAGGTGTAGTGATAGGTGTGCTGATAAAGTCATCGTTGTTGTGACTAGTGAAGTCACACAACTTGGTGTTCTCGGTGGAACCCATTGTAGAAAGCAAGCAAGATAACTATTTTTGTGATTTTCAATAAAAGATACTAAAGCAAAACTGAAAGGTAAACTAACAAGACTAAAAGCAAAGGTAAAAGATAGCGTGCAACTCCCCTATCCTGAAGAGTGGAGTCCCCGGCAACGGCGCCAGAAATTGCTTTGCTAGGTGGCTTCTCACCCCTCGTTGGTTACCCCAAGTGTAAGGTTTGAGATGCAGTGTAGCAGAAGTTTTCCCTTGGTAATACCAAGGATAGATTTCCCAGAGACTCCCAGTTTCAACAAGAAGGTGTCAACTGCTAACGGCGCCAGATATTAGCAATCAACGTGGATCTGCACACAGATACAAATAACTTTGCTCCCAACGAGTACAGAGAGGTTGTCAATCCCTCCGGCCTTGTAGTTTACAAAGGATCAAACGCAAGTGATAATAGTGATAGGTATAACTGCAATAGTAAGTAAATAGCGGAAAAGTAAATAGCAGATGTGATCAATGATGGTAATATGGACCGGAGTCTCATGATGTTCACTAGTGATGTCTCTCTCCCAAAAGACGATAAACAGCTATGTGAGGTAAACGAATTACATCTCGTCAATTGACAGGACCATGTGCGCAAACCAATGCTGACTACATTGCAAGAAAGGTAGAGGTTCAACGCATGGGCGGTACGCCAAAGTAAGTAGACCGAAATCCATCAATATCTACTACTAATCATCCACCTTGAGATATCTATCCAGAACATCTCGCTGGTATTAAGTTGCGAGCCCCACCCATAGTGTAAACTCAAAGCAACAGACAACTGCATTAAAAGAACTTTGCGTAAAGTAAACAATCCTTGCACCCGCGGGCACAAGCACCGTTGTTTTCCCCTTTGTGGCAACAACACATCCCCTAGACTCATGTTTCTGTCACTCAAACTAGTCATCGAGGGGCATGAACCCACAATCAAGCATAACGTTCCCTCTTGGAGTCACTACCTACTACTTGGCCAAAGCAATAAATAACAACGGAGAACATGCAAGAATTACTTACGAACATAAATATAAAAGAGGTGAATCAAATATATTACTCAAACACAATCTGAACATATTCTCATAATCCATCGGATCCCAGCAAACTCATCATAGCAACAGCATAAGGATTACATATGTGCCTCGATCATGTAGGGCAGCTCACGAGGACTAATTAGTGAAGCACAAGAACGGGAGGAGAACATCACATAGCTACTAGTCATGGACCCATGGTCCAAGGGAGACTACTCACAACTCATCCGGGAGGCGTCCATGGTGGTGGAGAAGCTCCCGGTGGTGATCCTCCCCTCCGGCAGGGTGCCGGGAAGAGTTCTCCTGGTGCTCCCGATCTTGGAAGCGGCGGCGGCGGCGGAACAGAGATGAGATCGCGAAAAAGAGTTTTTTGTTTCGAGGGTTTCGGGAGACGCTTTAAATATATGCCAAAGGGGGGCATCGGAGGAGCCTCGGGGGGCCCAGGCGCCCCCCCGGCGCGGCCCAGGGGGGCGCGCCGCCAGGGCGCCTGGAGCCCTGGTGCCCCCCCCGGCTGTCCTTCGGGCGCACGGTAGTTTTTGGAACGCTGATTTTTTATATAATTTTTCTGGATTTTTCCTGGCAGTTCTCGTAATGTGAAAACCTGAAATACAAAAACAGCCGAAAACAGAAACTGGCACTGGGGTGCACTGAGTTAATAGGTTAGTCCAAATATGATCAAAAGTGTATGGAAGTGTATAAATATCATAGCAATATCACCCAAAAGAGGCATGGAGCAAGCAGAAATTATAGATACGTGTTGGACGTATCAATCCCCTAGGATTTCAACAGGCAAGTTGTTTTTCAACGGGTCCCTATGTAAAGAATATTTCATCTATTTCCTTTCTCTCATTCATATGCATATCATTTTCATGGTCTAGCAAGTATTGTTCTAAAGGATCATTAGGTGACACGGCAATAGAAGCAAGACAAATAATTTCTTTTTTGCTAGGTGGTTCCTTTTCAAGGGGTTGTCTACGGAATTTAGCAAAGTTAAAATCATGAGACATATCCAACCCAACAGTAACAATATCTTTCACGCAGTCTATCTTGGCATTAACAGTATTCAAGAAGGGTCTACCAAATATGATGGGACATAATTCATCTTGTGGGGAACTAAGAACAAGAAAATCAGCAGGGTATTTAACCTTCCCACACAAGACTTCAACATCTCTAACAATCCCAACTGGTGAAATAGTGTCTCTATTAGCAAGCTTAATAGTAACATCAATCCCTTCTAACTCAACAGGTGCAATATCATGCATAATTCCTCGATATAAATCATGAGGGATAACACTCGCACTAGCACCTACATCACATAAACCATGATAGCAACGATCTTGTATCTTAACAGAGATAACAGGCAGCCCACAATAGGTCTATCTTTGTTCCTAGCATTGGGTTTGGCTATTCTAGCAGACTCTTCTTGGAGGTAAATGGCATGTCCATCTAAATCTTCTACCAAGAGATCTTTAACCATAGCAACACTAGGTTCAACTTTAATTTGCTCAGAGGGTGTAGGTGTTCTAGTATTACTTTTACGAACTACAGTTGAAGCTTGAGCATGATCCTTTATCCTAACAGGGAAAGGTGGTTTCTTAATATAAGCAGTAGGAATAACAGGATCAATATTATAAGTGATAGTCTTTTCTTCAACTTTAACAGGTTCAACTACTTTTACTTCAATAGGGGGATGGTATTTAAACCACTTCTCATTGGTAAGATCAACATGAGTAGCAAAATATTCACAGAAAGAAGCTACTATCTCAGAGTCAAGTCCATATTTAGTGCTAAACTCACGGAAAACATCGGTATCCATAAAAGCTTTAACACAATCAAACTTAGGGGTCATACCTGACTCCTTACCTTCGTCGAGATCCCAATCTTCAGAGTTGCGTTTAGTTCTTTCCAATAAATCCCATTTGAATTTAATATTCTTCATCATAAAAGAGCCAGAACAAGAAGTATCGAGCATGGAGTGATTATTAAGAGAAAGCCGAGCATAAAATTTTTGAGTGATCATTTATCTTGAGAGCTCATGATTGGGGCATGAATATAACATTGACTTAAGCCTCCCCAAGCTTGAGCGATGCTTTCTCCTTCACGAGGCCAGAAATTATAAATATAATTACGATCACGATGAACCTGGTGCATAGGGTAGAACTTCTGATGAAATTCCAACTTCAGACGATTATAGTTCCATGATCCCAAATCATCACATAGCCTAAACCATGTCTATGCATCTCCCTTCAAAGATAAAGGGAAGAGCTTCTTCTTGATAACATCCTCGGGCATACCTACAAGCTTAAATAATCCACAAACTTCATCCACATAGATTAGATGTAAATCGGGATGCAGTGTTTCGTCTCCTGTAAAAGGATTTTCAAGCAGTTTCTCTATCATACCCAAAGGAACCTCAAAGCAATCATTTTCAATAGGTGCAGTAGGTTGAGGAGCAACTCTTTGCTCTTCTGATTGGGGTGAAGATACCCCGAACAAGTACTTAACTAATGCACGGGTAAAATTCAAATAAGAGATCTAACCAGAAAGTTCAACTTAAGAACTCCGGTTTGCAAAAAGAATCAACTCGAAAGAAGCAACGAAACTCAAACTGCGAAAGAAAACGAGCTCCGGTTTACTAGATGGCCTAAAGTCAAATTTTACAGTAGCCAAAACTTTGTTCCGGATGATTAAACGTAAAGAGGGCGTCGAGACGAAGATCTGGGATTTTGAATCACCTGATTCCGACTCTCGAGCGAAAAGAAAAACGAAAAACAAGATCAGGGCAGAAATCACGATCGAAATAAACGCGGATAAATACCCCGAAAAAGAAAACGGATGAACAGGCTAACGAACGAACGTTCGCTGTCTGTGGTTAACTAACGAAAACCGTTTGTTAAAACCAACGTATGGACGAACGTCCGCTAAATAACTAAACCGATGAAAACCGAACCGATCTAATCTAATAAAAAACGAATCTACGGTTTTCTTACTAAACCGATCGGTTTCTAAAAAAACTGATATACCTGGACGACGAACTCCGGCGACGGCGGTCCGGCGGTGGCGTACTCCGGTGGGGTGAGGCGGCGGTGCGGCGGCGGCGTCGGGTGGCGGCGGCGGCGTCGGTTGGCGGCGGCGCGGCGGCTGCAGGCGGCGGTGCGGCGCTAGGCGTCTTGGCGGCGTGCGGCGGTGGCGTGCGGCGGCGCGGCAGGCGGCGGCGGCGCGCGGCGGCTAGGGCGGCGGGGCTGGCGGCTAGGGCAAGGCGGGGCACTGGGCTGGGCGTTTCGGGCCGGCTGGGGCGGCTTATAAAGCCCAGAGTCCTGGGCTAGTAAGACTCCAAGTCGGTTTCCCTTTTTTTTTAAATAGAGTCCTGGCGCAGAAAAACTAATGAAAGAAATACCAAACGGACTCCAAAATTCCCGAAATAAATTTTCACCGTCCTCTAATAATATTTAGGACAAAGTGAACATTTTTCCCGGACCTAAATGCAATTTTTAAAAACGTGTATTTTTCCTATGCAAATACATCCGCATAAATCCAGAAAAATACCAAAAGTGATTTTAATATTTTTCCTCTAATATTTCTGTTATTTTGGAGAAGTCATATTATCTCCGCTCATATATTTTATTTAGAAATATTTTTAGGAGAGAAAAATAATTAGAATCACACTGTCCTCGTACCGGTATTCGAGCGAACTCAAATACGTAAACGGTAAATTCCCCAACTCTCTCCGTAGGTCCTTGAGTTGCTCAAAATTTCGAGGAACTCCACAAACAAAATGCAAAAAGCATGAAATGCAATATGATCTATGTATAACATTCCAAATTGAAAATTTGGGATGTTACAAACCTACCCCCCTTAGAATGAATCTCGCCTTCGAGATTCGACTTGGCTAGAGAACAGGTGTGGGTGGTCCTTGCGTAGATCATCTTCTCGTTCCCACGTGGCTTCTTCCTCGGTGTGGTGACTCCACTGAACTTTGCAAAACATGATAACCTTACTGCGAGTAACTCTGCTCGAAAATTCGAGAATCTTAACCGGTTTCTCCTCGTAAGTCAGATCACTGTCCAACTGAATTGCTTCCAGGGGTACTGTGTCTCTAAGCGGTATATCTGCCATCTCTGCATGACACTTCTTGAGCTGGGAAACGTGAAACACGTCGTGCACTCCTGACAATCCTTCGGGCAATTCCGACTTATAGGCAACCTCTCCCATGCGTTCCAAAACACGGTAAGGTCCCACAAATCTCGGGGTAAACTTCCCTTTAACTCCGAAACGTTTAACTCCTCGCAGAGGCGATACTCTCAAGTATGCTCTATCTCCGATCTCATAGGCTATCTCCTTGCGCTTCGAGTCTGCATAACTCTTCTGCCTGGATTGAGCTACCTTCAGTCTATCTCAGATCAACTTTACCTTCTCCTCAAACTCTTTGATTAAGTCTGGTCCAAACAACTGTCGATCTCCAACTTCATCCCACGACAACGGTGTTCGGCATCTCCTTCCATACAATGCCTCGAAAGGGGCCATCTTCAAACTGGCTTGGTAGCTGTTGTTGTATGAGAACTCCGCATAGGGCAAGTTGTCATCCCAACTAGATCCATAATCTAAAGCACAGGCTCTAAGCATATCTTCCAAAATCTGATTGACTCTCTCCGTCTGTCCATCTGTCTGCGGGTGAAACGTTGTGCTAAACTCTAGCCTGGTACCCAAGGTTTCATGTAATTGCTTCCAGAACTTTGAGGTAAACTGGGTTCCTCTATCTGATACGATGCTCCTCGGAACGCCATGCAGACATACAGTTCTGGTCATGTATATCTTGGCCAACTTTGCACTTGTATATGTGGTTCTCACAGGGATAAAGTGGGCTACCTTCGTCAATCGGTCTACTACTACCAGATTGAATCATATCATGCTTTGGTCCTGGGCAATCCGGTGGTAAAATCCATGCCAAGCTTCTCCCACTTCCATTCGGGTATTGGCATAGGTTGTAACAATCCTGCTGGCTTCTGATGTTCTGCCTTCACTCTCTGGCATACATCACAAACTGCTACATACTCCGCAATATCCTTCTTCATACCGGTCCACCAGAAAATATCCTTCAAATCCAAATACATCTTAGTATTTCCTGGGTGAATCGAGTATGGTGAATCATGGGCCTCTTGTAAAATCAACTTCCTGATCTCCGGGTCATTAGGCACATAGATTCGATACTCAAACCATAGGGTGTCGTGCTCATCCTCACAAAAACCTTTAGCTTTTCCTTCGCTCATCCTCTCCTTTATAGCGACAACCTCCTTGTCAGCTTTCTGAACTTCTCTGATTTTATCCATCGGGGTAGACTGGATTTCTAATGTTGCTACATAGCCTCTCGGAACTATCTCGAAACGTAGTTCTCGTAGGTCCTCGGCTAACTCCTTTGGAAATTCCTCCATCATTAGGGTATTGACATGGCTCTTGCGGCTTAGCGCATCGGCTACTACGTTACCCTTTCCGGGATGATAATGCAATCTCATGTCATAATCCTTAATGAGTTCCAGCCATCTCCTTTGCCTAAGATTCAGCTCCTTCTGGGTGAATATATACTTCAAACTCTTGTGATCCGTATATACTTCATAATGGTTCCCAATAAGAAAATGTCTCCATGTCTTCGGTGCATGCACTACGGCTGCTAACTCCAAATCGTGGGTGGCATAGTTCATCTCATGAGGTTTTAGTTGTCGTGAAGCATACGAAACGACTCTTCCTTCCTGCATCAGAACTGCTCCAACTCCTCGACGTGAAGCGTCGCAGTACACCTCATAATCCTTATGCTGATCTGGCAGAATCAACACAGGGGATGAGACCAATCTTTTCTTTAATTCCTGAAAACTGGCCTCACATTCTTCTGTCCAACTGAACTTGGTGTCCTTCTTCAACAACTCCGTCATTGGCTTTGCAATCTTCGAGAAATTCTTGATAAATCTCCGGTAGTATCCTGCAAGTCCAAGAAAACTCCGGATCTCTCCAACTGTTGTTGGTGCTTCCCAATGGGTCACAATGTCCACCTTAGCGGGATCTACTACTATTCCTTCTCCAGATATAATGTGTCCGAGAAAATCCGACTTCCTTCAACCAAAACTCGCATTTGCTAAACTTGGCATATAACTGATGTTCTCTGAGCTTCTCCAATACCAAATGCAAATGCTCTGCATGCTCCTCTTCATCCTTCGAGAAGATCAAAATATCATCTATGAACACTACGACGTACTTATCCAAATACTCCATAAACACTTTGTTCATCAGGTTCATAAAGTATGCCGGTGCGTTCGTCAGACCAAACGACATGACGGTATACTCGTACAACCCATACCTAGTGGTAAAGGCCGTCTTAGGTATATCTTGCTCTCGGATCTTCAATTGGTGGTACCCTGATCGCAGATCGATCTTGGAAAATATCTTAGCTCCTTGCAATCTGTCGAACAGATCATTGATCATTGGTAATGGGTACTTATTTTTGATCGTTACATCATTCAATCCACGGTAGTCAACAACCATCCTTAACGATCCATCCTTCTTCTCCACTAGAAGTACTGGCGAACCCCAAGGCGAAGAACTTGGTCATATGAATCCTTTATCCAGTAACTCCTTAATATGTTTCTTTATCTCCTCCAAATCCTTTGCGGGCATCCTATATGGTCTCTTAGAAATAGGCCCGGTGCCTGGCAAAAGTTCAATTAAAAATTCTATATCTCTATCCGGTGGCATGCCAGGTAACTCCTCTAGAAACACATCCGGATAATCCTTTACTACTGGCACTTCCTCCTGAACAACTCCCGTGAGAGAATGCACTTGAGTCCTTGTAGGCGAAGGCCTAGATACATACTTAATCCTTTTTCCCTCCGGGGTGGTGAGCAAAATAGACTTACTGGCACAATCTATTTTACCTCCATACTTCGATAGCCAATCCATACCTAATATCACATCCAATCCTTGTGACTCCAGAACTATTAGGTCAGAGGGGAAAGTGTGGCGTCCTATGATCAATGGTGTCTGAAAACATCCTTGGTGTGCCATATAATCTGCTCCAGGTGAACTTACTAACATGGGGGTCTTAAGAACTCGGGTGGACATCCTATGTCTATTTACGAATCCCCTTGAAATATATGAATGCGATGCACCAGTATCGGAAAGAACTATTGCGGTATATGTCTTAACCAAGAACTTACCGACAACAGCATCTGGTTGCTCTTCTACCTCCTCCACGGTCACGTGGTTCACTTGTCCTTTGTGGAACGGGTTGGGCTTCTTCCCGGCGCTTCCATTGCCGTTCCCATTCTTAACTTCTGGGCATTCATTGGCATAATGTCCATTCTTCCCGCACTTATAACAAGTGACATGGCTAAAATCCCTCTTGGTGGGTGTAGACGGTGTAGGGCGGTTCTGGTTTCCATTGGCTCCATTCCCATTCCCATTGCCATTCTTGGTGCCATTGTGGTTGTGCGAGCTACCTCCTCCATGGGTATTTGAAACTATCCTACCGTTTTAGGGGTAAAGCGGGGCTTCTGCTGAGCTCCAGAATTATACTTCCCTTGCCCATACTTCCTCTTGCGACTCTCAATCTGCTGGTGCTTCCTTTCAATCATTAGGGTGCGGTCAACCAACTCCTGGTAGTTATTGAAAGTTGCCACCATCAATTGTACGCTCATCTCATCATTCAGCCCTTCCATGAATCTCTCCTGCTTCTTGGCATGTATGGCCACATCATCTGGGGCATAACGAGATAGGGTACTAAACTCATCCACGTACTGGGCTACAGTACGATTTCCTTGGGGCAAATTGCGAAACTCCTGCTTCTTCATACTCATGGCTCCAGTTGAGACATGGGCGGTACGAAAAGCTTGCTGAAACTGATCCCAAGTCACATTGGCTATGGGGTAAGTGGCTGTGTAATTCTCCCACCATGCTGCGGCTGGTCCAGACAACTGGTGTGCGGCAAATCGCACCTTCTCAGCATCCGAGCAATTGGCGGTGGTCAAATCCCTTCCAATCTTGCGTAGCCAGTCATCATCCACAATTGGTTCGATGCTGCTAGCAAACATGGGTGGTTGCAACCTTAAGAAACGTGTCAGGTTGTCCACGGGTGGTGGTGGTGGAGGGTTGTTGTTGTTGTTCTCGTTGTTCTGAGTGTTCTGGACAAGAATTTGCATCAAGGTGTTCTGCTGCTGGATCAACTGGGTGGGCTCAGGGGGAAACTCAAATTCACGTCTTGGAGGCATCTGATGGGTGTAGAGGGAAGAGATTAGAATAGAAGAGAGGTCTAAGGGAAAATCACTACCCATATGCACATGAGACAAACACACAATCATATCACACCAATCAATTTCAAACAACGTCTTACAATTCTAACGATCGTTACAAAGGTGCTCTAAGACTAATATATGGAGGTAATCTACTAGTCATAGGGTGGTCATCTAAAAATATTGATCGGCAGAGGATTCCATAATATCTGCTCCAGCTTCATCTTCATAGTCTTCATCCTTGCTATCCTCAGCTTCCGAATCTGTGTCATCTATGATGATATAGTCTTCCGGTGGAATCTCCTTGGGTTCTTCTTCCTCGTCTTCTTCTCCCATGAGTATCCCTAACTTCCGGGTCAAATCATCATTCTTCTCCACAAGTATTTTCATCTCCTCCTCATAACCGTCGCGTGTAGATTTGAGTTCTTCTTCTAGCTCCAAATTCCTATTTAGGGCTTTCTTCAAATCTATCATCCCTGCACACATCTCGTGCTCCTGGCGACAAATATGGTGGTTCAACTCCTGGATGAATGCTGCAATGGACCTACCCTTCCGGGTGCTGATCATATCCCAATTCTTATCTCGGCATCCACAAATCTGGTAGATAGTGTCCTTTTGCTCCTGCTTGTAGACTTCTCCAATCCTTCCCATAGCAATATGGGCTGCCATGCTCCTTCCTAGGCTCCATGTAGGCGCATTAAAGGAAAATGCTATGAGTGAGGTGACGGGTGCGAATGTCCTTCCTGGAACTTGAGCTTGAATCAACCAACGCTCCTCCTCAGGTAGAGTGGCATTGTAGGTTCCGGTGAAACTTGGTAATCCAATATTGAGATATCTTGTGACTTCCTTCAGGTGTCGTCCAAAAGGTGTTTCTTCATCCAGTTGCATGAACTTGTGCTTTGCTTCCGCCATCCTAAAGAGTAGAAAAGATGAGGAGTCAGAAAAGAGAAGAGTGAATTGTGCTCTAGGGCTTGTCTTAGTGGTCGTGTCCTACAGTCAGCGTGTGCTCTGATACCATCTTGTAGCGACCAGACCTCAAATAGTCTGATCTTTGTGCATCAGTGTCATCCCTGGATCAGTAATGCTGACACGCACAGTACTTGAAGGATCTATAGCAGAGTAGCAATCACACACTTATTACATCGATAGTCCCACGATGAACTTATTACAAATAATATGGCTGAAGGCCATCTAACACGATAACAGCGGAAGGCTTGGAAGATAAGTGAGTCCATCAACTCCAGGGGCATCACTGAGTATAGAACCACGACCTAAAAAGGGGCATCTTACTCATTGTCTGAAAAGTCTGCAACATGAAACGTTGCAGCCCGAAAACGGGTCAGCACATGGAATATGCTGGCAAGGTAACACAAGAGAATGCAATGAAAGTAAAGCTATACTATATGCAATATGGCTGGTGGAAAGCTCTACGGTTAAGTTTTTGCGTAAAGCCAATTTTTCCCTACTTCAAAGGAATAGATTTTAGTTAACTATCACGGTAGTTGAAACATCATTGAGAAGATAGACATCCTCTCAACCCCAATTAAAATAATCATTAACCCAACAAAATTAATTAAAGTAACATGATGAGATTCACATGATGATCCAAGTACTAGATACTCAAGACGTCCATAACCGGGGACACGGCTAATCATGATCAGTTTCTACACTCTGCAGAGGTTTGTGCACTTTTCCCCACAAGACTCAATCTCCTCCGTTTGTTTTCTCGCACTACATGGTGTTTGAGAAACGGATGACCGAGATACAGTCTTTCCGAAGAGGTCCCCTTAACCAGATAGATAGGCCGGTACACCTACAAAACCCACTACATCTGCTAGCCCATCATGGAAAGGTTTCCCACAACTTACTCAACTATGCCAGATCCCATATTGGCATGTGGCTGCACACGGAAGTTTCTAGTATGAAAAATCTCATGATCCCTTTGAGCCTGGGTGGCAGTCCAAAAGAAAAACAGGCAATCACTGGAATACCCAGATGCCTCAATCCACCCAGATGTGTATTAATGTTGCCACTTTAAGTTGAACCCTTGATTAACAAACTCACATCTGTCATGGATTTCACTCAAACCCAAACTACGTCTATGAGCATAGCATGTCCTAACAGCAAACGTAGAAGTAACTCCCAAAGGTTTGAATGTAATGCAGGTAATAGGTAATACCTCAAACTACTTCCCAATCCCACAAATTAATTGATCCTACTCATGCAATGTGTGAGACTTGACTAATGCAATGAAAACTGGGTAATTGGAAAGCATGATCAAAGTGTTACTTGCCTTGCTGATGATCCGCAAAACCTAGAGACTCAAAGTAGCAAGCGGCGCACTCCGGGTACTCTATCGCAAACAAACAAGCATACAACAAGTACTTAACTAATGCACGGGTAAAACTCAAATAAGAGATATAACCAGAAAGTTCAACTTAAGAACTCCGGTTTGCAAAAAGAATCAACTCGAAAGAAGCAACGAAACTCAAACTGCGAAAGAAAACGAGCTCCGGTTTACTAGTTGGCCTAAAGTCAAATTTTACAGTAGCCAAAACTTTGTTCCAGTTGATTAAACGTAAAGAGGGCATCGAGACGAAGACCTGGGATTTTGAATCACCTGATTCCGATTCTCGAGGGAAAAGAAAAACGAAAAACAAGATCAGGGCAGAAATCGCGATCGGAATAGCCGCGGATAAATACCCCGAAAAAGAAAACGGACGAACAGGCTAACGAACGAACGTTCGCTGTCTGCGGTCAACTAACGAAAACCGTTCGTTAAAACGAACGTACGGACGAACGTCCGCTAAATAACTAAACCAACGAAAACCGAACCGATCTAATCTAATAAAAAAACGAATCTACGGTTTTCTTACTAAACCGATCGGTTTCTAAAAAAACGATATACCTCGACGACGAACTCCGGCGACGGCGGTCTGGCGGCGGGGTACTCCGACGGGGCGAGGCGGCGGCGCGGTGGCGGCGCGGAGCGGCGGCGGCGTCGGGTGGCGGCGGGGCGGCGGCTGCAGGCGGTGGCGCGGCGCTAGGCGGCGGGGCGGCGTGCGGCGGCTAGGGCGGCGGGGCTGGCGGCTAGGGCAAGGCGGGGCGCTGGGCTGGGCGTTTCGGGCCGGCTGGGCGGCTTATAAAGCCCAGAGTCCTGGGCTAGTAAGACTCCAAGTCGGTTTCCTTTTTTTTTAAATAGAGTCCTCGCGCAGAAAAACTAACGAAAGAAATACCAAACGGACTCCAAAATTCCCAAAATAAATTTTCACCGTCCTCTAATAATATTTAGGACAAAGTGAACATTTTCCTGGACCTAAATGCAATTTTGAAAAACGTGTATTTTTCCTATGCAAATAAATCCGCAAATAAATCCAGAAAAATACCAAAAGTGATTTTAATATTTTTCCTCCAATATTTCTGTTATTTTGGAGAAGTCATATTATCTCCGCTCATATATTTTATTTAGAAATATTTTTAGGAGAGAAAAATAATTAGAATCACACTGTCCTCGTACCGGTATTCGAGCGAACTCAAATACGTAAACCGTAAAATCCCCAACTCTCTCCGTAGGTCCTTGAGTTGCTTAGAATTTCGAGGAACTCCACAACAAAATGCAAAAAGCATGAAATGCAATATGATCTATGTATAACATTCCAAATTGAAAATTTGGGATGTTAGATGAACGTATGGTACAGGCTGTTATTTTTTAAATAGATTGTATTTGTCCTACACAGGTTTAGAGGCTGACTTGTGGGCCTACTAGATTGACGCATACACAATTAGGAGATGATTGTATGTGGAGAGAATGATAGTAGGGACCCACCAGGGGTCATGGCAGTATGCAAGCAATTGTCTCCTTACTTGTAGCCAAAAAAAGGTTCCTCCTAATGAATTCCTCAACATAGTCAATAAACAAGAGAATTGCACAACGAGCGGCTGACACCGGGGACCCAGCAGCTTGCCTAGAAAATGGACTATCGGTAATTAGAAATGGGTTGTACATTTTTAAAACACAGCAAACCAGCAATTAGTTTCAACTTTCTTTTTTGCATTTCGGGATTTTAAATTTGATTGATTTTTATGCATGGATAATTATTTGGATTTTATATTGATCTAAATCTATTTTTCAAATTGGTTTGAATGTGACTCGAAATTTCGGGATTAAAAACAGTTCAGACTACACCGAAATATGCAAAATTTCATAGAATTTTTTAACCATGGCCACAATATGGGATGTAATGCTAACAAAAAGAATATAGGCTCCAAAAAATCCTTCAAAATTAGAATATGGGATGTAAATTATTAGAAATAATGGCAGATAGTTTGTATGCTATTTTCCATAGATTCGAGGCTGACTTGTGCGCCTACTATAGGTTGACGCATGCGCTTTCCTTAAAAAAGGTTGACGTGCATGCACGGTTGTGCCAACTTAGTCAACACACAAGAGTAGTGGTTGTTGGATGTCCATGCAACGACCGTCGTGCTTCTTCAATCTCTAATCTTCCTACTCCAGCTGCCCAACCAATGCCGGCGGGACTGCCTGCTCCCTCCTCCTGTGGCCAGTTCTGCCGCCGCGCAGGCCTCACCGGCCTACCCGGAGGCCAATGCTGGCCAGCTCATCCCTCAACCCACCCGCACCTCCTGTTATTTTTTGGCGACGCCAACCTCACCCCGCAGCCGAACCATTCACAGCCCTCTTACTCCCCTTACCGTGGGAATCCACTACGGTGGCTTCGTTGGCTCCGGGTCGTTCCCTTCCCGGGCCTCACCGTCGTCCACCGCGTTGATGCTCTCGGCGCGGTGTTGTTAACATGGTCAACAAACAACATGCATAGGAAGAGGGACCCACATGGTCCATCGCCACACGAAAGAAAGTGCCACCTTATTACACGAAAAAATTGAATCCCCCTGACAGCTGGGTCCCACCAGCTATATCTTCGCACGCAATAAATTGCCTCCTTATTAAGAGAAATATAACGATTCCTCCCCTTGACATCTGGGCCCATCATATTTGTAGGCTGGCTTGTGGCCCTAGCCGGTTGACGCGTACTGATAACCCACAAGTGTAGGGGATCAGTTGTAGCCTCTTTCGATAAGAAAGAGTGTCGAACCCAACGAGGAGATAAAGGCAGACCAAATATTCTCTCAAGTTCTATCGACCACCGATACAACTCTACGCACGCTTGACATTTACTTTACCTAGAACAAGTATGAAACTAGAAGTACTTTGTGGTTTTTGTGTGATAGGTTTGCAAGATAATAAAGAGCGCGTAAATAAAAAAGTAGGGGTTGTTAAGATAAGGACACAACTAAATTAGTTTTAGTGAGAGCTTTTAGTCACGAGAAAATTTGTGTCCCTAGGCAATCGATAACTAGACCGGTAATCACTATTGCAATCTTATTTGAGGGAGCGGAATAAGCTAACATATTTTCTCTTCTTGGATCATATGCACTTATGATTGGAACTCTAGCAAGCATCCACAACTACTAAAGATCATTAAGTTAAACCCAACCATAGCATTAAAGTAGCAAGTCATCTTTATTCCCATACGCAAACAACCTACTTACTCGGGTCTATGCTTCTGTCACTCACACCACCCACCATAAGCAAATCATGAGCATATTGCAAACCCTACAGCGGGGATCTCTCACGCTTGCGCGACACGGAGAGCACCATAGGACAGCACCAATAATAAAACATGCAACTCAAACCAATCTCGATCATCAATTAACCCATAGGACAAAATGGATCTACTCAAACATCATAGGATAGCCTACATCATTGGGAAATAATATATAGCGTTGAGCACCATGTTTAAGTAGAGATTGCATTGGGAAGAAGAGGGGTTACACTGCTGCATAGAGGGGGGAAGAGTTGGTGATGACGGCGGTGAAGTTATTGGTGTAGATTGCGGTGACGATGATGGCCCCGGCGGCACTCCGGTGCCACCGGAAGCGAGGGGGAGAGAGTCCCACTCCTTCTTCTTCCTTGACCTTCTCCCTAGATGGGAGAAGGGTTTCCCCTCTGGTCCCCATGGTCTCCATGGCGTGGGAGGGGCGAGAGCCCCTCCGAGATTGGATCTGTCTCTCTGTCTCTCTCTGTTTCTGCGTTCCCAGATTCTGGCCTTCCACCGTTTCTTAAATTCCCGGAGATCCGTAAATCCGATTGGGCTGAATTTTGGACACAACTTTTATCCGGATATTAGCTTCCTTGCGGCGGAGGAAAGGCATCAACCGCCTTACGGAGTGGCCATGAGGGCCAAGGGCGCGCCTGCCCCCCTGGGCACGCCCCTCACCCTCATGGGCCACTCGGGCATAGTCTCACGTTGGTTCCGCTTCCCAAAATTCACATATATTCCAAAAAAATCTATGTTTGTTTTATCCCATTTGGACTCCGTTTGATATGGATATTCTGCGAAACAAAAACATGCAACAAACAGGAACTGGCACTGGGCACTGGATCAATATGTTAGTCCCAAAAAATAGTATAAAAAGTTGCCAAAAGTATATGAAAGTTGTAGAATATTGACATGGAACAATAAAAAATTATAGATATGACGGAGACATATCATCATCCCCAAGCTTAATTCCTGCTCGTCCTCGAGTAGGTAAATGATAAAAAATGTAATTTTTGATGTGGAATGCTACCTAGCGTAATCTTGATCATGTAATCTAATCATGGCATGAATATTAAGACATGAGTGATTCAAAGCAATAGTCTATCATTTGACATTAAGACAATAATACTTCAAGCATACTAATAAAGCAATCATGTCTTTTCAAAATAACATGGCCAAAGAAAGTTATCCCTACAAAATCATATGGTCTGGCTATGCTCCATCTTCACAGCACAAAGTATTTAAATCATGCACAACCCCGGTTTTAGCCAAGCAATTGTTCCATACTTTAGTATTCTCAAACTTTTTCAACTTTCACGCAATACATGAGCGTGAGCCATGGACATAGCACTATGGGTGGAATAGAAGGTGGTGATAGACAAAAGGAGGGAGAAAGTCTCACATCAACTAGGCAAATCAATGGACTATGGAGATGTCCATCAATCGATATCAATGTGAGTGATTAGGGATTGCCATGTAAAGGATGCACTAGAGCTATAAGTGTATGAAAGCTCAAAAAGAAAACTAGTGGGTGTGCATCAACTTGCTTGCTCATGAAGACCTAGGGCATTTGAGGACGCCCGTCGTTGGAATATACAAGCCAAGTTCTATAATGAAAATTCCCACTAGTATATGAAAGTGACAACATAGGAGACTCTATATCATGAAGAACATGGTGCTATGATGAAGCACAAGTGTGGTAAAAGGATAGTAACATTGTCCCTTCTCTATTTTTCTCTCATTTTTTGCAGGGGATTTTCTCTTTTTTTAGCCCCCTCCTTTTTTTTGGGCCATCTCTTTTTTTGGCCTTTCTCTCCTTTTTTGTTTTTTTTGTTTCCTCACACGGGACAATGCTCTAATAATGAAGATCATCACACTTTATTTACTTACAACTCAAAGATTACAACTCGAAGCTAGAACAAAATATGACTCTATGTGAATGCCTCCGGTGGCGTACTGGGATGTGCAATGATCTGGCGTAGCAATGACATCAAAAAACGGACAAGCCATGGAAACATCGTGCTAGCTATCTTACGATCATGCAAGGCAATATGACAATGATGGTGCGTGTCATAATAAACGGAACGGTGGAGTTACATGGCAATATATCTCGGAATGGCTATGGAAATGCCATGATAGGTATGTATGGTGGCTGTTTTGAACAAGGTATAAGGTGGGTGTATGGTACCTGCGAAAGTTGCGCAGTACAAGAGAGGCTAGCAAAGGTGGAAGGGTGAGAGTGCGTATAATCCATGGACTCAACATTAGTCATAAAGAACTCACATACCTATTGCAAAAATTGATTAGCCATCGAAACAAAGTACTACACGGATGCTCCCAGGGGAAGGGTTGGTAGGAGTTAACCATCGCACGATCCCGACCTCCACACAAAGGATGACAATCAAAAAATAAATCATGCTCCGACTTTGTCACATAACGGTTCACCTTACATGCATGCTTCGGGAATCACAAACCTCAACACAAGTATTTCTACAATCCACAACTACCCACTAGCATGACTCTAATATCACCATCTTTATATCGCAAAACTATTGCAAGGAATCAAACATATCATATTTAGCGATCTACTAGTTTATGTAGGATTTTATGACTAACCATGTGAACGACCAATTCTTGTCAACTCTCTAAATGGATATAAGTGAAGCAAGATAGTTTAAATTCTTTCTACAAAAGATATGCCCACGCTCTAACAAATATAAGTGAAGCAAAAGAGCATTCTACAAATGGCGGTTTTCTATGTGAAGATAAATAGGCAATCCAAACTTCAAATGATATAAGTGAAGAGCATTCTATAAAGCCATACTCAAAAGATATAAGTGAACTGGCAAGAGCATTCTATAAATCAACCAAGTATTATCTCATACCAGCATGGTGCATTTATTAAAAGAAAAAGAAAAAGCACACGACACTCCAAGAGTTTACGCATATCATGTGAACAAAACGAATCCGAAAACATACCGATACTTGTTGAAGAAAGGTGGGATGCATTCCAGGGCATCTCCAAGCTTAGACGCTTGGGTCTCCTTGAATATTTACTTGGGGTGCCTTGTTCATCCCCAAGCTTGATCTCTTGCCTCTCCTTCTTCTCCTCATATCGAGACCTCCTCGATCTTCGAACACTTCATCCACACAAAACTTAACCGAACTTTCAGTGGCGGGGTTAGTGCATATGATCAATAAAATCCCATCATGTACTGCTCTAACATTATTGTATAATTATAAACAAGAATTACCCACTGTATTCTATCATAATTCTATGGCCCCAAGTCAAGGAGGCATCAACAAGAATTCAAACATATGCAAATAATGAAGCTATAACAGCAATCTGTGAAAACAGGACAGTCTGTAGTAATCTGAACATTAACCATATTTCCGTAACCCTAAAAATTATGGAAAAAATAGGAGAAATCAAAAATTTGTATAGCAAGACTTCGCAAAAAGTTTCAGATCCTTTCAACGTTCCAGTAAAAAAAATGTAAAATCGCGCACTACAGCCAAAGTTTCTGTTTTTGCACCGCACAAACCAACAAGCAGTTTAGTCATCCTAAAGGAAACTCTTGGCACATTATTTTTATAATACAATGGAATTGTACAAGGGGATAATTATTTTTGTTGAAAAGTTTCTGTAATTCAAGATTTGCAAAGTTTCCATGGGCATTAACAAAGTTCAAGGAGCTCCCCCCTTTCAACAGTGCTCGTCCTTCTTACTTTCACTTTTCTTTTTGAAAAAGTTTTAGGTTCCCCTCTTTATTTTTTTGTTTTTAAACTTTATAAAAGCACACAACAGAAATAAATGACTCTCTAAAACTTCCGGGTTGTCTCCCTGGCAGCGCTTTCTTTAAAGCCATTAAGCTAGGCATATAATGCTTAAGTAATGGATCCACCCGGATCCCAAGGTATATCAAAACCAATTTTATTTAGCAATGATTTGGCATTTAGTAGTGAGCACAAAGTGATAAGTGTCATGCAAGAACACAGTCTAACTCTCTTCCTATGCATAGGCATGTCATACGAGAACAATTCATGCACATCAAGTAAAGGCCAATGCATAGTATAAGCAGTTTCTTGCAATTTTATCGTGTTGGAAACATAGAGAGGCGGAGATGTAGTTCTCCTCTCATAATAATTGCAAGTAGGAGCAGCAAGCACATGCATATTATATTAATCAAAAACATCATGTGCAACGGTAAAAGAGAACCCATCAATATAATCCTTAATAAGTGGAAACTTCTCCAATATAGTGTAGTTTGGAGAATTTGAAAAGATAATAAGACTATCATGTGTGGGTGCAATAGAAACTATCTCATGTTTAACATAAGGAACTATAGCAATTTCATCTCCATAAGCATAATTCATATTGGCATCTTGGCCACAAGCATAGCAAGCATCATCAAAAAGGGATATTTCAAAAGAATCAACGGGATCATAACAATCATCATAGCATTCATCCCTCGGTAAGCATGAAGGGAAATTAAACAATGTATGAGTTGAAGAGTTACTCTCATTAGAAGGTGGGCACGGGTAGCTAATCCGCTCTTCCTCCTTTTGTTCTTCCTTCTCCTCATCATCTATTTCATCTAATGAGCTCACAATGTCATCAATTTCTTCTTCCATAGTTTCCTGCAAAATATTAGTCTCTTCTTGGACAGCGGAGACCCTCTCAATAAACACATCAATATCAGAGTTATATTCATAATTCAAATATCAATATTACATTATAGCAAGATTTTTAGGCCTATAAACATCATCATCAAAAGCATCATACTTTTTAAATAGAGATTCAATTTCATAAGCACCCTTAAAAGCAACGAATTCTTCTATTGGTTCCACATCATAATAATCATATATACCATTAGCATAAGAAGCTAAGGTTTCATTATCATTAAATTTGCATGTAAAGGGAAGGTGTGGAGCCTTCATCATAGAGCAACAAGTATAATCATATCCCAAGCATAGTTGACGAGCATACCAATGCAACATATAAATTTGATCCCATAATAGTTTCCCTTTTTGTGTCAAGCGATAATCCCTAAAGTATTCGCGTTGATCCAATGTTACTCCCATTACATAGTTGAATGGGGTTTTCTCGGGATTATCAAACTAGTACATAATATCTTTCACATAATGAGCATCGAGGGTTTTAGGAGGTTCCCCATCTCCATGAGTAGCAAGTACAGCTAAGTTTTTTGGTATTTCGTGTTCCATATCCATAACTAAAGATAGAGAACAACTTAGAACAACAAATAAAATCTACTTAGTGATAAAGCAAATAAGCACACACGAGAATATTCACCCCACGCTATTGCTCCCCGGCAATGGCGCCAGAAAAAGGTCTTGATAACCCACAAGTGTAGGGGATCAGTTGTAACCTCTTTCGATAAGTAAGAGTGTCGAACCCAACGAGGATCTAAAGGCAGAACAAATATTCTTTCAAGTTCTATCGACCATCGATACAACTATACGCATGCTTGACGTTTACTTTACCTAGAACAAGTATGAAACTAGAAGTACTTTGTGGTTTTTGTGGGATAGGTTTGCACGATATTAAAGAGCACGTAAATAAAAAGTGGGGGCTGTTAAGATACGGACACAACTAAATTAGTTTTAGTAGAGAGCTTTTAGTCACGAGAAAGTTATTTGTCCCTAGGCAATCGATAACTAGACCGGTAATCACTATTTCAATCTTATTTGAGGGAGAGGCATAAGCTAACATACTTTCTATTCTTGGATAATATGCACTTATGATTGGAACTCTAGCAAGCATCTGCAACTACTAAAGATCATTAAGGTAAAACCCAACCATATCATTAAAGTATCAAGTCCTCTTTATTCCCATACGCAAACAACCTACTTACTCGGGTCTATGCTTCTGTCACTCATGCCACCTATCATAAGCAAATCATGAGAATATTGCAAACCCTACAGCGAGGATCCCTCACGCTTGCGCGACATGGAGAGCACCATAGGGCAGCACCAATAATAAAACATGCAACTCAAACCAATCACGATCATCAATTAACCCATAGGACAAAACGGATCTACTCAAACATCATAGGATAGCCATACATCATTGGGAAATAATATATAGCGTTGAGCACCATGTTTAAGTAGAGCTTACATCAGGTAGAAGAGGGGTTACACTGCTGCATAGAGGGGGGAAGAATTGGTGATGACGGTGGTGAAGTTGTTGGTGTAGATTGCGGTGACGATGATGGCCCCGGCGACACTCCGGTGCCACCGGAAGCGAGGGGGAGAGAGCCCCCTGATACGTCTCCAACGAATCTATAATGTTTAATTGTTCCATGCTATTATTTATGAAGTCCTGGATGTTTAATGGGATTTATCATTCACTTTTATATTATTTTTGGGACTAACCCAAAGGCCCAGTCCAGATTGCTGTTTTTTACCTGTTTCAGGGTTTTGCAGAAAAAGAATATCAAACGGAGTCCAAACGGAATGAAACCTTCGCGAGAGATATTTTTGGAGAAAATAACGCACGCGGAGCTTGAGAACCACGTCAAGGGATCAAGAGGTGGCCCATGAGGGTGGGGGGGGCGCCCCCTGCCTCGTGGCCCCCTCGAGCATCCCCCGGTGCCCTCCTTCTTCCTATATAAGTCTACGTACCCCAAAACCTCCGTGAATAGCGAGAAAACCCTAATTCCACCGCCATACCTTCTGTTCCCGTGAGATCCCATCTTGGAGCCCGTTCCGGAGCTCTACCAGAGGGGGATCCATCACGGAGTTCTTCATCATCATCATCATCGCCCTCACCATGAGTTGTGAGTAGTTTACCACAGACCTTCGGGTCCATATGTAGTATCTAGATGGCTTCTTCTCTCTCTCTAGATCTCAATACGAAGTTCTCCTCGGTCTTCGGGGAGATCTATTCGATGTAATCTCTTTTCGCGGTGTGTTTGTCGAGATCCGATGAATTGTGAGTTTATGATCAAGGTTATCTATGAAAGATATCTGGTTCTTCTCTGAACTTTTTATGTGTGCTCATAATATCCTTGCAAGTCTCTTCGAATTATTGGTTTGGTTTGGCCAACTAGATCTATAGCTCTTCCAATGGGAGAAGTGCTTGGCTTTGGGTTCAATCTTGCGGTGTCCTTTCCCAGTGACAGTAGGGGCAGCAAGGCACGTATTGTATTGTTGCCATCGAGGATAAGAAGATGGGGTTTACATTATATTTTTTGAGTTTATCCCTCTACATCATCTCATCTTGCTTAAGGCATTACTCTGTTCTTATGAACTCAATACACTAGATGCATGCTGGATAGCGGTCGATGTGTGGAGTAATAGTAGTAGATGCAGAATCGTTTCGGTCTACTTGTCTAGGACGTGATGCCTATATACAATGATCATGCCTAGATAGTCTCATAATTATTCGCTTTTCTATCAATTGCTCGACAGTAATTCGTTTACCCGCCGTAGAATATCGCTATCATGAGAGAAGCCACTACAGAACACTATGGCCCCCGGGTCTATTCTCAACATATCAATCTACATCTACTTTACTTTTATCGCTTTTATTTTCTGTTCTTATAAACCAAAAATACCAAAATTATAAACTATCATCTCTATCAGATCTCACTTTCGTAAGTGACCGTAAAGGGATTGACAACCCCTTATCGCGTTGTCTGCGAAGTACTTATTTGTTTGTGCAGGTGCGAGGGACTCGCGCGTGGTCACCTACTGGATTGATACCCTGGTTCTCAAAAACTGAGGGAAATACTTACGCTACTGTGCTGCATCTCCCTTTCCTCTTCGAGGGAATACAACGCAAACTCGGGAAGTAGCAAGAAGAATTTCTGGCGCCGTTGACGGGGAGGCTTACGCAAAATTCATATACCAAGTACCTATCACAAACCCTTATCCTTCGCATTACATTTATTTGCCTCTCGTTTTCCTCTCCCCCACTACACCCTTACCATTTTATTTGCTCTTCTTCTGTCGTGTGTTTATCGTTCGCTTGCTTCTTGTTTGCTTGTGTGATGTTTGCTTGCCTGATTGCCCTCATGTCTGAGATGGGGGACGATCCTATCGGGAAGGGTAGTAATGTCGAGGGCAACGTCTATGTTGATCCCCCGGATGAAGCTACCACTTTACATATTACGAAACTCTGGGTTGGTAGCGGTAATATTATTGGAAAAGGAGTTCTTCAAGACTTCTTCACTTGTGCCGGTGCTTTGCCCAATGTAGGTGGCTCTATTCTTCACAGAACTAGTAGCCTTGAGGATACTGTATCTATGCTTATACCAGAAATTGAAAGGCAATTTATCCATATGCATCCCTGTATTCAGAGAATTTTTTGGAATTTTCCAATATTGAACATTCTTCTGTTAAGCGTGCAGCTACTATATTTTTGGCTCATGAATTTAGATATATCATGAAAGAGGCCAGAGAAATCTTTGCTCATTACAGAGTAGATGCCGGTCGACCTTCTATAGAGGCTATCTTGTTCAATCAAAAAGACCTAATGCGGTTGCGATCTCCTGATTATGTTGCTTTTAATGAAAACCTTAGAAAAAAGGTTTGTGTTCAGATCTTGATTGATAGAATTTCTGAGATAAATGATGATTTTTCTGTTCAAAATAATGGGTTAGGCTTCTCCCTTGAGCGAAGGCTTATGACCTTTTGCCAAAAGAATGCCTATAATGATGAATTGGTTATCCACTACAAAGGGCCAAAAGAGGAACATGTTCCTCCCGAGATTGATGTAGGGGACTTCCGTCCCATTAAATTTAGGCCTTTTGATTACTTTTCCTTGCCACAAAGGAAGCTTGCTGCTGAACGTAGGGAATATGAGATGAGCTTTCGCGACATATCATATCACTATGGCAATACCTAGATTTATCTTGTATCGTGCCTAGCTAGGGGCGTAAAACGATAGTGCTTGTTGGGAGGCACCCCAATTTTTTGTTTTTTGTTTTTGTTGCTGTTAGGGAATAAATATTTCATCTAGCCTCTGATTAGATGTGGTTTCATGTTTTGTTTAGTGTTTGTGCCAAGAAGAACCTTTGGGAAGACTTGTGTGAAGTTTATGTGATCTTGCTGTGAAAAACAGAATCGTTAGCGCTTGCTAAAGTGGTCTTCAGATATTAATGGAGCGTGATTTTTAGTTGATTATTTTTGCAGATGATTGGTAGACAAATTCCGCAACTTTACCAATTTAGTTTGAATTTTTTGGAGTTCCGGAAGTAGGCGAAACCTGCAGATTACTATAGACTATTCTGTTTTTGACAGATTCTGTTTTTCGTGTGTTGTTGGCTTATTCCGATGCATCTATGAGTAGTATTGGAGGATATGAACCATAGAAAACTTGGAATAAAGTAGGTTTAACACCAATTTAAACAAATTATGAATTCATTGCTGCACCTTTGAGTAGTGGTTTGCTTTCTTATACTAACGGAGCTCACGAGAATTTTTGTCTAAGTTTTGTGTTGTGAAGTTTTCAAGTTTTGAGTATTGCTTTGATGGACTATGGAACAAGGAGTAGCAAAGGCCTAAGCTTGGGGATGCCCATGTCACCCCAAGTAAATTCAAGATAATCAAAATCCTAAGCTTGGGGATGCCCCGGGAAGGCATCCCCTCTTTCGTCTTCATCCATCGGTAACTATACTTGGAGCTATGTTTTTATTCGCAACATGATATGTGTTTTGCTTGGAGCGTCTTGTATAATTTGAGTCTTTGATTGTTAGTTTGCCACAATCATCCTTGCTGGACACACCTATTTGCGAGAGTTAATTATGGCCTAGGAATTGTTAGAACACTCTATGTGCTTCACTTATATCTTTTGAGTTGAATAGTTTTTTCTCTAGTGCTTCACTAATATCTTTTAGAGCACGGTGGTGGTAATATTTTGTAGAAATTGTTGAACTCCCATGCTTCACTTATATCCTTTTGAGAGTCTATTAAAACAGCATGGTAATGTGTTTAGGTTAAAGAAACTAGTCTTCACATGATAGACATCCAATGTCAATGTAGTAAAAAAATCACACCAAGTGCATTGAATAGAATGAGATTTTGGATGCTTGATAATTGTTTTCAGACATGAGGATAGTGATTTTAGAGTCATGCTAGTGAAGTTATTATGAAATTGAGAAATACTTGTGTCAAGGTTAGTGATTCCCATAGCATGCACATATGGTGAACCGCTATGTGACGAAGTTAGAGCATGAGGTATTTGTAGAGTGCCAACCTTTGTGTGGAGGTCAGGGGCGCACGATGGTTAACTCCTACCAACCTCCCCCCTAGGAGCATGCGTGGATTGCTTTGTTTTGATGACTCGTAGATTTTTGCAATAAGTATATGAGTTCCTATGACTAATGTTGAGTCCATGGATTATACGCACTCTCACCCTTCCACCATTGCTAGCCTCTCTTGTATCACGCAACTTTCGCCGGTGCCATGAACCCACTATATATCCTTCCTCAAAACAACCACCATATTATTCCTCAAAACAGCCACCATACCTACCTATCATGGCATTTCCATAGCCATTCCGAGATATATTGCCATGCAACTTTTCACCGTTCCGTTCATATGACACGCATCATATTATCATATTGCCATTGCATGATCATGTAGTTGACATCGTATTTGTGGCAAGGCCACCATGCATAACTTTTCATACATGTCACTATTGTTTCATTGCACATACCGGTACACCACCGAAGGCATTCATATAGAGTCATACTTTGTTGTTGTAGTATCGAGTTGTAATGAAAGTGTGATGATTATCATTATTAGAGCATTGTCCCATGGGAGGAAAGGCTAAATCTATAAATCCCCTCCGAAAAAAAAGAAAAAAAAGGAAAGGCCAAAGAAAAAAGAAAGGCCCCAAAAAAGAAAAAAAAAAGGGGAAAAGAAAAAAGGGACAATTGCTACTATCTTTTTTCCACACTTGTGCTTCAAAGTAGCACTATGTTCTTCGTTGTAGAGAGTCTCATGTTTAGTCACTTTCATATACTAGTGGGAATTTTCATTATAGAACTTGGCTTGTATATTCCAATGATGGGCTTCCTCAAATGCCCTAGGTCTTCGTGAGCAAACAAGTTGGATGCACACCCAGTAGTTTCTTTTGTTGAGATTTCATTCATATTTAGCTCTAGTGCATCCATTGCATGGCAATCCCTACTCACTCACATTGATATCTATTGATGGGCATCTCTATAGCCCCTTGATATGCCTAGTTGATGTGAGACTACCTTCCTCTCTTTTTGTCTTCTCCACAACCACCTCTATTCCACCCATAGTGCTATATCCATGGCTCACGCTCATGTATTGCATGAAAGTGCTTGGCTGAAATCGGGGTTGTGCATGATATGAATATTTCGTGTGATGAAGAGGGAGCATAGCCAGACTATATGATTTTGTAGGGATAACTTTCTTTAGCCATAGTATTTTGAGAAGACATGATTGCTTTGTTAGTATGCTTAAAGTATTGTTATTTCTTATGTCAACATAGACTTTTATCTTGAACCAGATCTTAACAATCATGCCAAAATTAAGAGAATTACAATGAAAAACTATATTGGTTAGCATTCCACGTCAAAAATTCTTTCTTTATCATTTACCTACTCGAGGACGAGCAGGAATTAAGCTTGGGGATGCTTGATACGTCTCCAACGTATCTATAATTTTTGATTGTTCCATGCTATTATTTATGAAGTCTTGGATGTTTAATGGGCTTTATCATTCACTTTTATATCATTTTTGGGACTAACCTACTAACCCAAAGGCCCAGTCCAGATTGTTGTTTTTTCCTGTTTCAGGGTTTTGCAGAAAAAGAATATCAAACGGAGTCCAAAACCTTCGCGAGAGATATTTTTGGAGAAAATCACGCACGCGGAGCTTGAGAACCACGTCAGTGGATCAAGAGGTGGCCCATGAGGGTGGGGGCGCGCCCCCCTTCCTAGGGCGCGCCCCCTGCCTCGTGGCCCCTTCAAGCGTCCACCGGTGCCCTCCTTCTTCCTATATAAGTCTACGTACCCCAAAACCTCCGTGAACAGAGAGAAAACCCTAATTCCACCACCGTACCTTCTGTTCCCGTGAGATCCCATCTTGGAGCCTGTTCTGGAGCTCCACCGGAGGGGGATCCATCACGGAGTTCTTCATCATCATCATCATTGCCCTCACCAAGAGTTGTGAGTAGTTTACCATAGACCTTCGGGTCCATAGCTAGTATCTAGATGACTTCTTCTCTTTCTCTGGATCTCAATACAAAGTTCTCCTTGGTCTTCGAGGAGATCTATTCGATGTAATCTCTTTTTGCGGTGTGTGTGTCGAGTTCCGATGAATTGTGAGTTTATGATCAAGGTTATCTATGAAAGATGTTTGGTTCTTCTCTGAACTTTTTATGTGTGCTCATAATATCCTTGCAAGTCTCTTTGAATTATTGGTTTGGTTTGGCCTACTAGATCTGTAGTTCTTGCAATGGGAGAAGTGCTTGGCTTTGGTTTCAATCTTGCGGTGTCCTTTCCCACTGACAGTAGGGGCAGCAAGGCACGTATTGTATTTTTGCCATCGAGGATAAAAAGATGGGTTTTACATCATATTATTTGAGTTTATCCCTTACATCATGCCATCTTGCTTAAGACGTTACTCTGTTCTTATGAACTAAATACACTAGATGCATGAAGGATAGCGGTCGATGTGCGGAGTAATAGTAGTAGATGCAGAATCGTTTCGGTCTACTTGTCTCGGACGTGATGCCTATATACAATAATCATGCCTAGATAGTATCATAATTATTCGCTTTTCTATCAATTGCTCGACAGTAATTTGTTTACCCGTCGTAGAATATCGCTATCATGAGAGAAGCCACTAGAGAACACTATGGCCCCCGGGTCTATTCTCAACATATCAATCTACATCTACTTTACTTTTATCGCTTTTATTTGATGTTCTTATAAACCAAAAATATAAACTACCATCTCTATCAGATCTCACTTTCGTAAGTGACCGTAAAGGGATTGACAACCCCTTATCGTGTTGGCTGCGAATTTCTTATTTGTTTGTGCAGGTGCGAGGGACTCGCACGTGTTCTCCTACTGGATTAATACCTTGGTTCTCAAAAACTGAGGGAAATACTTACGCTACTGTGCTCCATCTCCCTTTCCTCTTTGAGGGAATACAACGCAAGCTCGAGAAGTAGCGCCCCCTCCTTCTTCTTCTTCCTTGACCTTCTCACTAGATGGGAGAAGGGTTTCCCCTCTAGTCCATGGTCTCCATGGCATGGGAGGGGCGAGAGCCCCTCCGAGATTGGATCTGTCTCTCTCTGTTTCTGCGTTCCCAGATTCTGGCCGTCCACCGTTTCTTAAATTCCTGGAGATCATGACTCCGATTGGGCTGAATTTTGGACACGATTTTTATCCAGATATTAGCTTCCTTGTGGTCAAAGAAGGGCATCAACCGCCTTACAGAGTGACCACGAGGGCCCAGGGCGCGCCTGCCCCCCTGGGCGTGCTCCTCACCCTCGTGGGCCACTCTGGCATCGTCTCATGTTGGTTCCGCTTCCCAAAATTCACATATATTCCAAAAAAAGCTACGTCCGTTTTTATCCCGTTTGGACTCCGTTTGATATGGATATTCTGCGAAACAAAAAACATGCAACAAACAGGAACTGGCACTAGGCACTGGATCAATATGTTAGTCCCAAAAATAGTATAAAAAGTATATGAAAGTTGTAGAATGTTGGCATGGAACAATCAAAAATTATGGATGCGATGGAGACGTATCACGTACGCAGGGCTTTGTCAACTTAGTCAACAAATGGTTCTATTAGTAGTGACCGTGGATGTTGATCCAGCGGTTGTTCCGCTTCTTCAACCTAAGATTTTCTTGACGCAACCGCCCAAACCAGCGATGGCTGGACCGTGTGCTCCTGCCTCCTATGGCCGGCTGTGCTGCCGCCAGGCCGCACTGCCCCCTCCCACTCCAACCGCTGGTCAGGACATCCCTCTACTCACCCACACCCTTTGTTGTTCTGCATCGACGATAGCCTCACACCGCAGCCGAACTAGTAACTCTCGTACTCCCCTCCGCGTGGGCATCCACTACCACGTCTTCCCCGGATCTGTGTTGTTCCTTTCCTAGGCCTCGCCGTTGTCCACCGCCTTGGTGCTCTCGGCATGGCATAGTCAACGTGGTCAATGAATGACAACCATCAAAAGACAATTTGTATGCGGTAACGCTGACAGCTGGACCCACCAGCTACATCTTCAGGTGTAAGGAACTGCCTCCATATTACGCGCAAAAAAATGATTACTCCCGTTGACAACTAGGACCTACCAGCTATATCTTTGCACGTGAAGAAGTGCCTCCTTATCCTCCCTGACAGTTGGGACCCACCCGGTTGAAGTGTATGTAGCATTGTTTGTCTGGTCACCAACGTGTACGTACATACTGGCCAATCGGTGTCTCTGCTAGGATGAACCATGTTCGAGCAAGCAGCAGCATGTGTAATAGTACAGTCCGGCGTCGGAGTAGCAGTACATGCAGTCCCATCTAAATGGAGTACACGTACATGTAACCATGCTCCAAAAACTACGGGCACGTACGTACATACGGGCAGGGTCTCGAGCGCGTACTCGTGCATACGTACGGTGAGGGAGTCCTGGATTAAGAGGTCCTCGGGTCGCTGGCCTGTTATACTTGTGCCGGATTGATGGGCTACTATGGAGCCAAGACCGAGTACGGACCCATGATCGGATAAGGAAACTTCGGAGTCGTGGTATGCCCTGCAAGTGAAGAATAGGCAGGATCTTCCTCTTTTCGTGACTAATCAAGTGTAACCCTAACCCTATCGGTGTCTATATAAACCGAGGGTTGTAGTCTTTAGGGATAGAGCTACATCCAACACCTCATCACCTTAGGGTTAGCTTGTGATGATCTCGAGGTAGATCCAATCTGTAACCATATACACATCCAATATAATCAAGCAGGACGTAGAGTATTACCTCTTCGAGAGGGCCCAAACCTGGGTAAACACCATGTTCATCGTCCCTGGTTCTCCATTGAACCAAAATCCATAGCTCAGGACACCCTACCCCGGGGCGATCCGGCCTTCGCCGGATTCACTACCCTTTCTCGCACCCCCTACATGCCTTGTCGTGCCAACTCTGGAATCCCCCTCTGATCTTATCTATAGATCGGCCCCGGTCCTTCAAATAGCTTCGAGCCAGGAGGGCTCCAGTCCAAGCGGGGACCGGGCTCCACCTTCAGCCGAACTCACCATATCCACGGAGGACCTATCTTTGGCCCTCGAGGCAGAATCAGGAGGCAAAAGCTAAGAGTCAATATCAGCCGAACCCTCCCTTAACAACACTCTTCTGGCCTTGAGCCCTTATGACGAGTCGGCGACCGATGGCCCGAATCGGCTCGACCTCGAATCCCGGCGTGGAAACTGCACGTGAAGACCAAGGCCCGTCCATAGTCTCCGGGGTTAATATGGACCCCCTTGATGTCTACTATGCAACCTTCTTCTTGTAGACGTTGTTGGGCCTCCAAGTGCAGAGGTTTGTAGGACAGTAGCAAATTTCCCTCAAGTGGATGACCTAAGGTTTATCAATCTGTGAGAGGCATAGGATGAAGATGGTCTCTCTCAAAGAACCCTGCAACCAAATAACAAAGAGTCTCTTGTGTCCCCAACACACCCAATACAATGGTAATTATATACGTGCACTAGTTCGGTGAAGAGATGGTGATACAAGTGCAATATGGATGGTAGATATAGGTTTTTGTAAACTAAAAAAATAAAAACAACAATGTAACAAGTGGTAAAAGTGAGCATAAACGGTGTTGCAATGATAGGAAACAAGGCCTAGGGTTCCTACTTTCACTAGTGCAAGTTCTCTCAACAAGGATAACATAATTGGATCATATTACTAGCCCTCAACATGCAACCAAGAGTCACTCCAAAGTCACTAAGAGCGGAGAACAAACGAAGAGATTATGGTAGGGTACGAAACCACCTCAAAGTTATTATTTCTGATCGATCTATTCAAGAGTCCATAGTAAAATAACATGAAGCTATTCTTTCCGTTCCATCTATCATAGAGTTCGTACTAGAATAACACCTTAAGACACAAAACAACCAAAACCCTAATGTCACATAGATACTCCATTGTCACCTCAAGTATCCGTGGGCATGATTATACGATATGCATCACACAATCTCAGAAACATCTATTCAACCAACACATAGAACTTCAAAGAGTGCCCCAAAGTTTCTACCGGAGAGTCAAGACGAAAACGGGTGCCAACCCCTATGCATAGATTCCCATGGTCACGGAACCCGCAAGTTGATCACCAAAACATACATCAAGTGAATCAATAGAATACCCCATTGTCACCACGGGTATCCCACGCAAGAAATACTAATACATCTCCAACGTATCTACTTTTCCAAACACTTTTGCCCTTGTTATGGACTCTAACTTGCATGATTTGAATGGAACTAACCCGGACTGGCGCTGTTTTCAGCAGAATTGCCATGGTGTTGTTTTTGTGCAGAAATAAAAAGTTCTCGGAATGACCTCAAACTCCACAGAGATTTATTTTGGAAAATATGAAAAATATCTGCAAGAAGATCCAGACGAGGGGGCCCACACCCTGTCCACGAGGGTGGGGGTGCGCCCTGCCTCGTGGGCCCCTGGTGTTCCACCTACGTATCCCCAGATCCTATATATTCACTTCCGAGGAGAAAAGATGAGTGAGAAAGAATTATCGCGTTTCACGAGACGGAGCCGCCGCCAAGCCCTAATCTCTCTCGGGAGGGCTGATCTGGAGTCTGTTCGGGGGTCTGGAGAGTGGAGATCGTCCCCATCGTCATCATCAACCTTCCTCCATCACCAATTCCATGATGCTCACTGCCGTGTGTGAGTAATATCATCGTGGGCTTGCTGGACGGTGATGGATTGGATGGGATCTATGATGTAATCGAGTTAGTTTTGTTAGGGTTTGATCCCTCGTATCCACTATGTTCTGAGATTGATGTTGCTATGACTTTGCTATGCTTAATGCTTGTCACTAGGGCCCGAGTGCCATGATTTCAGATCTGAACCTATTATGTTTTCATGAATATATGTGTGTTCTTGATCCTATCTTGCAAGTCTATAGTCACCTACTATGTGTTATGATCCGATAACCCGGAAGTGACAATAATCGGGACCACTCCCGGTGATGACCATAGTTTGAGGAGTTCATGTATTCACTATGTGTTAATCCTTTGCTCTGGTACTCTATTAAAAGGAGGCCTTAATATCCCTTAGTTTCCAATAGGACCCCGCTACCACGGGAGGGTAGGACAAAAGATGTCATGCAAGTTCTTTTCCATAAGCACGTATGACTATATTCGGAATACATGCCTACATTGCATTGATGAACTGGAGCTAGTTCTGTGTCACCCTAGGTTATAACTTCTACATGATGAATTGCATCCTACATAATTTCCCATCACTGATCCAATGCCTACGAGCTTTTCACATATTGCTTGTTGCTTATTTACTTCCGTTACTACTATCACAAAAACTACAAAAACACTATCGTTACTTTTATTGCTGCTACCACCACTATCATATTACTTTGCTACTAAAATATCTTGCTGCAGATACTAAGTTTCCAGGTGTGGTTGAATTGAAAACTCAGCTGCTAATACTTAAGAGTGTTCTTTGGCTCCCCTTGTGTCGAATCAATAAATTTGGGTTGAATACTTTACCCTCGAAAACTGTTGCAATCCCCTACACTTGTGGGTTATCACATACATCAAGTGTTCTCAAATCCTTAAAGACTCAATCCGATAAGATAACTCCAAAGGGAAAACTCAATCCATTACAAGAAGATGGAGGGGGAGAAGCATCATAAGATCCAACTATAATAGCAAAGCTCGCGATACATCAAGATCGTGCCATCTCAAGAACACGAGAGAGAGAGAGAGAGATCAAACACATAGCTACTGGTACATACCCTCAGCCCGGAGGGTGGACAACTCCCTCCTCGTCATGGAGAGCGTCGGGATGATGAAGATGGCCACCGGTGAGGGTTCCCCCTCCGGCAGAGTGCCAGAACGGGGTCTAGATTGGTTTTTGGTGGCAACAGAGGCTTTCGGCGACGGAACTCCCGATCTAGGTTATTTTCCGGACGTTTCAGTATATATAGGAGGTGTTAGAGTCGGGGCCAAACAAAGGGGGTCTCAGGCTGTCCACGAGGCAGGGGGCATGCCCAGTAGGGGGGCACGCCCCCCACCCTCGTGGGCAGCACGTGGATCTTCTTGTCCCCCTCCGACACTTCATGGGCTTCTTTAGGTCCCAAAACGTCCTCCGTTGAGTTTCAGGTCAATTGGGCTCCGTTTGATATTCCTTTTCTGCGGAACCCTAAAACAGGAGAAAAACAGAAACTGGCACTAGGCTTTGGGTTAATAGGTTAGTCCCAAAAAAATCATATAAAGTGTATAATAAAGCCCATAAAACATCCTAGAAGGATAATATAATAGCATGGAACAATCAAAAATTATTGATACGTTGGAGACGTATCAAGCATCCCCAAGCTTAATTCATGCTCGTCCTCGAGTAGGTAAATGAGAAAAACATAATTTTTGATGTGGAATGCTACCTAACATAATTCTCAATGTAATTTCCTTTATTGTGGCATGAACGTTCAGATCCGAAAGATTCAAAACAAAAGTCTATATTGACATAGGAAATAATAATACTTCAAGCATACTAACAAAGCAATCATGTCTTCTCAAAATATTATGGCTAAGAAAGTTATCCCTACAAAATCATATAGTCTAGCTATGCTCCCTCTTCATCACACAAAATATTCATATCATGCACAACCCCGGTTTCATCCAAGCACTTGTTTTCATACTCAATTTTTTCAAACCTTTCAACTTTCACGCAATACATGAGCATGAGCCATGGATATAGCACTATAGGTGGAATAGAGAGGTGGTTGTGGAGAAGACAAAAAAGAGGAAGATAGTATCATATCGACTAGGCGTATCAATGGGCTATGGAGATGCCCATCAATAGATATCAATGTGAGTGAGTAGGGATAGCCATGCACCGGATGCATTAGAGCTATAAATGTATGAAAGCTCAACAAAAGAAACTAAGTGGGTGTGCATCCAACTTGCTTGATCATGAAGACCTAGGGCATTTGAGGAAGCCCATCGTTGGAATATACAAGCCAAGTTCTATAATGAAAATTCCCACTAGTATATGAAAGTGACTAAACAAGAGACTCTCTATCATGAAGAACATGGTGCTACTTTGAAGCACAAGTGTGGAAAAAGATAGTAGCATTTTCCTTTTTTCTTGTCTTTTTTTTTCCTTTTTTTTCCCTTTTTTTTCCTTTTTTGGGCCTTTTTTTCTTTGGCCTTTCCTTCTTTCTTTTTTTTTCTTTTTTTCTTTTGGACAATGCTCTAATAATGATGATCATTACACTTATATTGATTTACAACTTGATATTACAACTTGATACTAGAACAAAGTATGACTCTATATGAATGCCTCCGGCGGTGTACCGGGATGTGCAATGAATCAAGAGTGACATGTATGAAAAATTATGCATGGTGGCCTAGACACAAATAGGATGTCAACTACATGATCATGCACGGCAATATGACAATATGAAGCGTGTCATATGAACGAAACGGTGGAAAGTTGCATGGCAATATATCTCGGAATGGCTATGGAAATGCCATGATACGTAGACATGGTGGCCATTTTGAGGAAGATATATGGTGGGTGTATGGTATCGGCGAAAGTTGCGCGGTACAAGAGAGGCTAGCAATGTTGGAAGGGTGAGAGTGCGTATAATCCATGGACTCAACATTAGTCATAAAGAACTGATATATTTATTGCAAAAATTTACGAGTCATCAAAACAAAGCAATCAACGCATGCTCCTATGGCGGAGGTTGGTAGGATTTAACCATCGCGCGCCCCCAACCTCCACACAAAGGTTGGCACTCAATAAATACCTCATGCTCTAACTTCGTCACAAAGCGGTTCAACATACGTGCATGCTACGAGAATCACAAACTTTAACACAAGTATCTCTCAAATTCATAATTACTCCACTATCATGACTCTAATATCACCATCCTCATATCTCAAAACAATCATCAAGTATCAAACTTCTCTTAATATTCAATGCACTTTATATGAAAGTTTTTGCTATACCCATCTTTGACGCCTATCATATTAGGACTAGTTTCATAACCAAAGCACATTACCATGTTGTTCTAAAAAGACTCTCAAAATAATATAAGTGAAGCATGAGAGTTCATCTCTTTCCTCAAAATAAAACTACCATTGTGCTCTATAAGATATAAGTGAAGCACTAGAGCAATAACAAACTACTCCGAAAGATATAAGTGAAGATCAATGAGTAGTTGAATAATTATGTAACTATATGAAGACTCTCTAACATTTAATAATTTCAGATCTTGTGATATTATTCAAACAGCAAGCAAAACAAAATAAAACAAAATGACGCTCCAAGCAAAACACATATCATGTGGTGAATAAAAATATAGTCCCGAGTATAGTTACCGATAGATGAAGACGAAAGAGGGGATGCCTTCCCGGGGCATCCCCAAGCTTAGGCTCTTGGTTGTCCTTGAATATTACCTTGGGGTGCCTTGGGCATCCCCATGCTTAGTCTCTTGCCACTCTTTGTTCCATAGTCCATCAAAGCCATACTCAAAACTTGAAAACTTCACAACACAAAACTTAGACAAAAATCTCGTGAGCTCTGTTAGTATAAGAAAATAAAACCACCACTTAGGTACTGTTGTGAACTCATTCTAAATTCATATTGGTGTAATATCTACTGTATTCCAACTTCTCTATGGTTCATACCCTCCGATACTACTCATAGATTCATCAAAATAAGCAACAACACATAGAAAACATCATCTGTCAAAAACAGAGCAGTGTGTAGCAATATGTAACTTTCGAATACTTCTGTAACTCTAAAAATTCTCAAATAAAATTTTAAACCTGAGGAATTTGTCTATTGATCATCTGCAAAAAGAATCAACTAAATAGCACATTCTAGTAAAATCTGGTGACTATTCTAGTGAGCGCTAACGATTCTGTTTTTCACAGCAAGATCATATAAACTTCACACAAGTCTTCCCAAAGGTTCTACTTGGCACAAACACTAATTAAAACACAAAACCACGTCTAAACTGAAGCTAGATGCAATATTTATTCCTAAACAGAAGCAAAAGCAAAGAAAATAAAATTGGGTTGCCTCCCAACAAGCGCTATCGTTTAACACCCCTAGCTAGGCACAATGATTTCAATGATGCTCGCATAAAAGATAAGAATTGAAACATAAAGAGAGCATCATTAAGAATATGACTAGCACATTCAAGTCTAACCTAGGTCCTATGCATAGGGATTTTTTAAGCAAACAACTTATGGGAACGATAATCAACTAGCATAGGAAGGGAAAACGAGCACAACTTCAAGATTTTAAGCACATAGAGAGGAAACTTGATACCATTGCAATTCCTACAAGCATATGTTCATCTCTCATAATAATTTTCAGTAGCATCATGAATGAATTCAACAATATAACTATCACATAAAGCATTCTTGTCATGATCCCCAAGCATATAAATTTTATTACTCTCCACATAAGCAAAATTCTTCTCATTCGGAATAGTGGGAGCATCATAAGAGACATGAATATTGTAGATTGTTTCCACATTAAAGGAGTAATGTTCAGGGGTAATCATAATCATGGCAAGTTTTATAAATATAATCATCACTACTTTTTATAGCATAAGTGGCATCACAATAATCATCATAAATAGGAGGCATGCTTTCATCATAATAGATTTGCATATCAAGACTTGGGAGGCTAAAAATATCATCTTCATCAAGCGTAGCATCCCAAAGCTTGGGACAAACATCAATTGCAGCAAATAAATTCTCAAACATGTCATCCTCATAAAACATAGCATCCCCAAGCTTGGGCCTTTTCATATTATAAGCATAATCACTCTCATTGTTAATAGTATGGATACACCGATAGTATAGCAATTATCATCATCACAAGGAGTAATAGGAGCAAAATCATTTGGGAGGGATACCTTTTTATCTTTGCTTCTCCATCTTTTCTTTTTCTTCTTCACATTAAGTATGGGTTTAATCTTCCTCTTGGAGCTCCTTGTTAATGAGATTGGTAGAATAGAAGGCTCCTCATCGTTACCTAATTCGTCATAAGAAAGAACAGGAGGATATTGGGAAATCTCTTCCCACTACAAGAAATATGTCAACTTGTGACCACCACTATTGGTCACTGAATGGTCAAAAATTTCCATTTGTGACCTTTTTGTGACCAAAAACATAAGGTCAAAAGCTGGCCGTCATAAACTGACTATAGCGACCTTCTCTGTGAGAAGGTCGTAGACGTTTATGACCAAAATGTGCCTACTGTCGTGTTTTGGTCACTAGCAGCCTCCCCAGGCCACGTAGGCATCCAGCGTGGCAAGCTGATGTGGCACAAGATTCAGCCCGGTCCAATTCGGTTTTCTACTTGGGCCTAGCCCAACAATTCGGCCTTTTTAATGTTTTTTCCATGTGCTTTTATTAGCTACATGGGTCTGACCCAGTAATTCGGCCCATGTATTATTTTTTAGGCAAGCCCTTCTAATATATGTATTTTATGTTAATTTCGGTTAGCTACATGGGCCTCGCCTACAATTTGGCCTTTTTATTTTCTAGCGCACAACATTTTGCAGTCAATTTATTTTTTTATTTCTAGCTTTTTTTCCCAGCTCCAGTTTACAGATGGGTCCCAATGGTCAGAGTCATGTTCTTCAAATTTTGATATTCCATTAAATAAAAACAAATATTTAAATCAGAATTGACTGAAAACACAAGTAATACTTCAACAGATCAAAAAACCTAATTTGGCACATTACAATCAAACATAGTTCACACCACGTTTATAATCGAACATACTTCGCATCAGGTTTACATCCACCGAGAACACAACTAAATATCAAAATATAACTATCTATCAATGTATAACTAGCTCTAATGAGCTAGAACTCAATGCTTCTTCACTTCTTGGAGCCCACGACGAAACACGAATGAAGTACATCATCTGCCAGTTATCAAACAATATGGTTAGGAGCTAAATAAAGGCAAATCTAAAAGCACATTAACTTTTAGGTAGTCTGCATGCATAAATAAAGTAAAACAAGCAAAATGAGGCATAGAAATCAGTGGATACAAGTAGTAACTATCAGCAGCAAGTAAATACTACTCCAATCACATCAGGTTTACAATCCTATAAATGCGACATTTTTATCATTTAAGCATAGAAGGAGAAAGTAAACAACATTTCGATGTTTGAAACAAAGAACCATAATTTAAACATTTGAACAGCAAAAAAATTGTTCCAGTAGATCATATCAGGCTTGAACATGAGCAAGACCATATGTACAGCAGCTAACCATATGTACAGGCTTGAACATGCAAAAAAATTCAAAACTGGAAAAAAAATACCTACTAACCATATGTACAGCAGCTAGCATCGTTCAACATATACTAGATGACCAGTTGCGCCAAATGGCGCAAAGACCCGTTTAAAATCATGTTTGTGTTGAAAATATTTGCATTTTTCAATAAAAGTATATTTGAGTACATTTTGTAAGAACTTATACCCCTATATACAAAGGAAATTAAATGCAAATATTTTCTTAAGGTAATAATGCCACAAATTAGATCATCGGTAGGTCAAGATAGTTGAGTCTGCAATTAGGAACTCCGAGTGGCTGTAAACTTGCATTAAAAAAAGAGTAAACACAAGTGACTCGCTAAAATGTACTCCCTCTGTCCTAAAATATGTGTTAGCCTTAGTATAATTTTGTACTAAAGTTAGTACAAAGTTGAGACACTTATTTTGGGATGGATGGAGTACTTAATACATGAACTTGTGAACATTGTGTACAGGAGAAGTTAATAGAAATTGTGGCCAATTAATCTAACCTCACCATCCAAAGAACCAATCTGGACGTGCTTCCTTCAGCTTTGTCAAATAAGAACATAGGCCAAAAGAAAGGGATGAGATTAGCTAATAGGCAGATGTGCATCATATACATAGCTTTGATCACCCAGCTTATGGTAACTAAGATATGCAGTATTTAGATCAGGTAGAGCATGTACCAGCTGTGTCGAAAATGACCTCATCATCTAAGCTGCTCTTCATGGTGGGTGTGTTGCGGCGGGTTGTAGTTGGCAAAAGCAGAAATGTCTTCCATATACATCATCCTCCAGCTGCTCCTCAGATAGTCTATGATTCCATCTTTTTCTTTCAGCTCGTGTTCCAGAGATTTACTTTTTGTTGAACCAACCGCAACTTATCATAGTTGATGTCTTGCAGCACTTTGTTGTAAGAGACTTCCATGTATTTAAGAGGTTCGTCTGCCAGCCAATCTTCAGCCTCGTCCAGTTTCATAGACATAGATGGATATTAATGTCTTTGCAAGTTCATTATTTAGCTGGTACTCAATGGATAGAATTAAACACTTGCCTTGAGGTCCTTGCCTTGTGTGTTGAGTTAGCTGCGCTTGGAAGGCCAAGCTATCTCATTGTAGCATCCGTAAGCACTTTTGTTGGAATATTAACGTTTTCCATCACGGCGGACTGGTCACAAAGAGAAAAACATTATAAGAAAGTATTGGAAGCTAGGCTACAAATTGATATTCTGAATGTGATCCATAATCCAGCAAAGAAGCAATAAAAATACCATACAAATTTGCCACTAAGGTAACACTATATATATAGGCCTTACCCAAATGGAAAAAGAAAAAATAATGGGAAAACTTCATGTATTAGTATGTAGTTGAACAGAATATTTTTCCAAAAACGGGACACAATATCTCCAAAATTGGCATCATAAACGGCAGACACTAAGCTCGTGATCATTTGTTGAACTTTTAGTCTGGCACGTAGCAGTATATCATGGCCAGATCTTCTCTCAAATAAATGAAATTCATGTTTTACTTTCTTGCTTTATAACTTATAGTGCATCCTCTTCCAGTATCAGAAGATGATGAACTCACACATGATGTTGTATATGGATAAACAAAAACAAATCAGACTATTTTTCAATAAAGGCGCTTTATTACTTAAAGTACTTCGGAAAATCAATTCGGCTCCCGGGGGCATTTGCACTCGTGGCCATTTTTGATTTATTCAAATGTCGAAAAATTTGAGACAAAATATTGCCTGAATATAAGCTTGGTGTGTAATGATCATGAATGTCAACGGACAATATAGCCTGCAGTTCTTTCCTCCTTATCATGTTGGAGCAAAGCCCATAATAGCATATTACTATAACTTGTGAATAATAAGCTCACAAAAAAGTATAATTGTCCAGGGAAACTTGGCTTTCAATTTTAAAGTTATAACAGAACATTTGGTCGCCAAAATATGAATGATTGGGTTTGAAGCCTGAAAAAGTAGGTTTTGCTCAATTTCTTAAAGCCATGGACCTAGTTCAATTGTACAATAGACTAACCATTGTTTAGGCAAACCATGAGAAGTCAGATTCCACTTACTAAAATGTTAGCAACTGAATATATGACATATCCTTCATCAATTATTGAATAAAAAATGAAAATGAAGGTCAGCTCATCAGCTTATAGCCTTATCTTCAATATTTTTCTTTTCGCAAAGACTTTCAGTTTCACAAATAACCAAACAAGGAAGCAACAAACAACAAGTAGCAGCAGTGTAGCGCATACCAGCAACACAAGCAACCAGCAGCAGCTAGTAGCACAAAGCGTCAGGACAAACAGCAGACAGGCTTTGCAGCACCAGAACCAGCAACACCACACATGTAGCAGCACAAGTAGTAGCCATATCTCACAAATCAACAACATAAACACACAGTACAACGCCAGCACAAAATCAAAGGGAAACAGGGAGAGGAAGCAGGAGCTCACCTGCCTGCCAGATGTGGGAACGAGCCGAGGAGGAGCGGTGTGGATGACGGGTGTGTGGACGGGCTTCTCGGGTGGGTGGGCGGTGGCACAAGAGCAGGACGGAGCCGGCCTTCTCAGCGCCGCACGCTCTTACCTGCTGCTCACCGTGTTCCATGGCCCCATGGGGAAGATGTGCGTTAGGTGGGGAGGTGGCCGGCATGCCTGCGGGGAGAGGTGGACTGCGCGCGGCGGCGAGACCAGGCCACAAGTCTGAGCGCATCGGTCACCACCAGCACGCAGCGGAGTTGCTCCCATATCACTCCCGGCCTCTCCTGCTCCAGATTGAGGCCATGCTCCTGGCGCCCTCAGAAAGAGAGGAAGAGGAGGTGAGGCGGGGAGGCGGAGCAGCCCTTCTCTGGCCGCTGCTAGGCGGGGAGGCGAAGCTGCGACGAGCGGTGGTGGAAGGGAGAGAAGGAGTGGCTGCGTGCCCGCCTCGAGCCAGCGGGCGAGGGGCACGGCCCCGTAGGCGGAGAGGGAGCAGGGGCGCGAGCGGGCGGAGGGATCCGGAGGTGGGTGGCGCACGGCCGTGACGTCATGGCTGCGGCGGGGGAGGAAACTCCGGCAATGGAGGACGGGGCGGCGGCGGAGGACGGGAAGCTTGGGTTAGATCTGGATCGGGGAGAGGAGCGGAGCGGATTTTGAGAGCGCCGATGGGTGGGTGAGAGCGCCGGCGGAGCCCGGGAGCGAGGTTCGCCGGTGGGTGGGTGGGGGCAGGAGATCGTGAACTGGAGGCGAGGTGAGAGAGACGTCGTTGTCGATCTGGATCGGGGAGATGGAGAGAGAGAGGCGGCGGCGAGTGTGTTCTCAGGGAGAGGGGAAGAGAGAGGCGGCCGGGAGCTGCTAGGGTTGTTTAGAGGTGGACGGTTTAGATAGGCTACAACGGACGGTTCAGATCGGCTATAGTGGGGGTGATCCATGGGATGAGTCCTGATTGGCCGAGAAAATATATGATTTAAAATAGTTTCCTAGTAATAAAAATAGAGGGGTTTTGTAAAGCAGCTATCAAAAATATTTTCCAAAATGGAACCACACAAATTTTCACTCAAGTTAGACCACATTTTATGGGTGATCACCAATTTGTATGCATTTCTCATATTTCTAGCTAATTTTAATCATTTTTCGAGTGCCCAAAATGAGATTTTTTGTGAAGGACCTATAATATAATTGTTGCAAAATTGGAACAAATCAATTTTATAAAATACTAGGCCCTATTTAATGCACAATTGACCAAATAGTTGGGTGTAAAAAGTTTTGATCCACCTCTCGTGAAAAAGACAAATTTCCTCTGATTCAGCTGGAAGCGGGTCAAATTAGAACTGTAGCTACCTCGTAGTTTGCTCTTTATTTTTTCCAAAAATTATTTGTAGGTACATAAGTATCTATTTAATCAGAGAAACACCAAAAAAATTCCAAGATTCAACTACTAGCTAGGAACGGTCATTCCCGCCGTTTTGTCCGCATTTTGAAACGAGCATAAAAAATTCAAAAAAAATCAAAAAATTGGAAAACCTTCGCATTGTGTCATTATATATGACCAAGTTACCAAGAAAAATAATAAACTTGTAATACGGCCTTTCTTTTAAAAAAGTGTTCTCAGAAATGAGCTATCATGCGTGAAGATTCATGGCTTTCAAGCCAAATGATCAATCCTATGGCCACATTCATAGTATAGTTTGTTCAAATGATCTCATATTGTGCACAAGGGTGCATCTTGGAATGGCAAACAATATTGTTGAAGGAAGTTTTCATTTTCTTTGGACGAAAAATTCATTTTCTATTTTTTGAGTGCCCAAAAGGAGGTTTTTTTGTGAAGGACCTGCCATATATTTATTGCCAATTTGTACCAAATCATTTTTATAAAATACTACGACATATTTAATGCACAATTGACAAAATGGTTGGGTTTCCAAAGTTTTTATCCACCTCTGGTGAAAAAGACAAATTTCGGCCGATTCAGCTGGAAGCGGGTCAAATTTGAACTGCAGCTACCTTGTAGTTTGCTCTTTATTTTTTACAAAAATCATTTCTAGGTACATAAGTATCTATTTAATCAGAGAAACACCAAAAAAATACCAAGATTCAACCACTAGCTAGGAACGGTCATTCTCGCCGTTTTGGCCGCATTTTGAAACGGGCATAAAAAATTCAAAAAAAAATCAAAAAATTGGAACACCTTCGCATTGTATCATTATATATGACCAAGTTACCAGGAAAAATAATAAACTTGTAATACGGCCTTTCTTTTAAAAAAGTGTTCTCAGAAATGAGCTATCATGCGTGAAGATTCATGGCTTTCAAGCCAAATGATCAATCCTATGGCCACATTCATAGTATAGTTTGTTCAAATGATCTCATATTGTGCACAAGGGTGCATCTTGGAATGGCAAACAATATTGCTTAAGGAAGTTTTCATTTTCTTTGGACGAAAAATTCATTTTCCATTTTTCGACTGCCCAAAAGGAGGTTTTTTTGTGAAGGACCTCCCAAATAATTGTTGCAAAATTTGACCAAATCAATTTTCTAAAATAATAGGACATATTTAATGCACAATTGACAAAATGGTTGGGTGTAAAAAGTTTTGATCCACCTCTCGTGAAAAAGACAAATTCCCGCCGATTCAGTTGGAAGCGAGTCAAATTTGAACTGAGGCTGCCTCATAGTTTGCTATTTATTTTTTCCAAAAATCATTTCTAGTTACATAAGTACCTATTTAATCATAAATACATGGTTTGGTGGCGATACGTCGAGGTTTGGGCGGTGGTCGAGGGCCCCAACTCTAGAGCGCATAAACTTGCATGTCCGCCGCGTGGTCACCGCGTGACTGTGGTATTGCCATGTGTTCTGGGCGGCCTAGGCATGTCTAGTGGGTTGGCCACTCCCCAGGTAGGTGCTAGGATGAAAATTACAACATAAGATTCTCACGAGGAGACCGATCGATGCTCAAACATGAATTAGCAGCCAAGTGTTTGATTAGCGGTACGGAAAATGCACATGGCTAATGGGCGTGAGTTTTGGTTGAGGATGATCAGTTACTAAGAAGACCATCTTCACAAATTTTCAGTTCAAAAGGAGGAGTCTAGGTGGTACTTGCTTTGCAAAGTACCACACTGGACATAAATACGAATGTTGAAGATGGGCTCAAAATAATGAATGGATTGAGCTGGCATTTGGTGGAGGATAGTTATTTGGGCATAGGAAAGCACTGTAGAAAATGGATACCATTTGGACATGCCAAAGTGGTACTTCCTTCACAAAGTGTTTTTTGAACAGAATAGGAAAATGAATATTTTTGAATTATTTTTGAACTAGGCAAGGAAGGTTTTTTACATATTTGACGAAGATATGACCCAAAGAATTTATGAGATTTTTTGGGGAATTTTGGGAATGACAGAAATATAGGTTGCTTCACAACCTAGGGCAAAAACTGCCACATGGACATGACACATAGGCAAAACTGATGAGGTGGCGCCTAGTCGTAGCAACCCACCACAATTTTCAAGGTTATGACCATCTATATTGGTCATGAACAGCTAGAAATAAGGCATCGAACCAGTGCTATCTGCTTTGTGACCATTTCGTGTAAGGAAATTATGACCTTTCTGACCAAAATGGTCGTTATAGTTTAGGGTTTGGAGCCCCCCGAATAGCTTTTGACCAATTGGTATGAAATGGTCATAGATCTATGACCAATTCTTCCAGGGTCACTAACAAAAGGTCATAAGTTGACATATTTCTTGTAGTGTCCATTTCATTAGTATTCTCTTCATCTTCTATTTGTTTTCTTGTCTTTAGGTAATTTGCAATATAAGGATTTTCAATGCAATTCACAGCACAATACATATAAATTTCCTCCAGATCAAAATCAAGAACTTTATCAAGGACAAATTTTGGAAGATCCTTAGTTAAACATTTCATTTCTTCATAACCCGCAAGCAAACTAAGTTCATTATGATGCGCAAGGGAAACCAAGTCATCACAATTTTTGGACACAATTCGATCAAGAAACAATTTGCATTGGGGATTTAAATGATCATGTTCATTGCAAAGTTCACAAGGATGGGAAAGAAATTTTGAATTTTCACCACAATAATCTAGCCTTTCTAGCAACCATTTAGTTTCTCAATACTTATGCCTCTTGCAAAATCTATTTTCCCTATTTGGTATGTACTTGCAAACTCTATGCACTCCACAAAAATCGACATGCTTATATGAGATATTTTCGTCATGACTAGTGTAATCATCATTAGTACTATGGATATTCGAAGAATTCACACTAACAATATTGCAATCATGCTCATCATTAAAGTTTTTAGTGCCAAGCATTCTATGTAATTCTTCTTCTAGTACTTGAGCACAATTTTCCTTCCCATCATTTTCAGGATAGATATTAAAAAGATGAAGCAAATGAGGTAACCGTAATTCCATTTTTTTGTAGTTTTCTTTTATAAACTAACTAGTGATAAAACAAGAAACTAAAAGATTCGATTGCAAGATCTAAAGATATACCTTCAAGCACTAACCTCCCCGACAACGGCGCCAGAAAAGAGCTTGATGTCTACTACGCAACCTTCTTCTTGTAGACGTTGTTGGGCCTCCAAGTGCAGAGGTTTGTAGGACAGTAGCAAATTTCCCTCAAGTGGATGACCTAAGGTTTATCAATCCGTGGGAGGCGTAGCATGAAGACGGTCTCTCTCAAACAACCCTGCAACCAAATAACAAAGAGTCTCTTGTGTCCCCAACACACCCAATACAATGGTAATTGTATAGGTGCACTAGTTCGGTGAAGAGATGGTGATACAAGTGCAATATGGCTGGTAGATATAGGTTTTTGTAAACTTAAAATATAAAAACAGCAAGGTAGCAAGTGGTAAAATGAACATAAACGGTGTTGGAATGATAGGAAACAAGGCCTAGGGTTCATACTTTCACTAGTGCAAGTTCTCTCAACAAGGATAACATAATTGGATCATATTACTAGCCCTCAACATGCAACAAAGAGTCACTCCAAAGTCACTAATAGCGGAGAACAAACGAAGAGATTATGGTAGGGTACGAAACCACCTCAAAGTTATTCTTTCTGATCGATCTATTCAAGAGTCCGTATTAAAATAACATGAAGCTATTCTTTCCGTCCGATCTATCATAGAGTTCGTACTAGAATAACACCTTAAGGCACAAATTAACCAAAACCCTAATGTCACCTAGATACTCCATTGTCACCTCAAGTATCCGTGGGCATGATTATACAATATGCATCACACAATCTCAGAAACATCTATTCAACCAACACATAGAACTTCAAAGAGTGCGCCAAAGTTTCTACCGGAGAGTCAAGACAAAAACGGGTGCCAACCTGTAATGCCCAGGATGGGAATATATCTCCTACGTGTCGAGGCACGACTTAAAGATATAAGCCCATTTTGGAATGATCGCAAGTTTGGTATCTTTGCACGACTCATGTAAAAATAGGGATGAAATTGCAAAATGAGATAGTTGGCTTACACTCTCCACGTCACACAATACATTAAATAAGCAAAACATCATTCAAAACATCACAATCCGACTACGGGCGAAGATCCAAACGAAAGATAACAAAACATAAAGCCACAGGTCAGAATCGCCCCTAGTAGAAACCACTACTGATCGTCGAAAACGTCACAAGCATACGGCCACTCTCTTCATCGAGCTCCCAGTGAAGTACTTGAACCAGCTCCTGCATCATTCTCAGCTGAACCTGCATCTGGTGTTGTAGTATCTGTGAGCCACGAGGACTCAGCAATCCCATAACCATGGGTATCAAGACTAGCAAAGCTTTATGGGTAGGAAGGAGGTAAAGTGGTGAGGTTGCAGCAGCGGCTAAGCATAATATGGTGGCTAACTTACGAGTACAAGAATAAGATGAGCATCTACGCAAACGGTCGCAAACTAGTAGTGATCGCTAAAGATCCTGAACTACATATGAGTCAAACATAACCCCACCGTGTTCTCTTCTCAAAGTGAAAAGAGACAGTTACGGTTACTCACACAGTTGTGTGTTTTACTTCGGATCCTCTGTCAAGTTTTCTACAACCGGACATTAACAAATTCCAATCTGCCACATAACCGCGGGCACGGCTTTCGAAAGATCATAACCCAGCAGGGGTGTCCCAACTTAGCCCATCACAAGCTCTCACGATTAGCTGAAGTGATAAATATAATATCATCACCCCTTATCTTAGGGAAAACCGATCAGGCTCGGCATACCGGTGCACAAGACATTTCGACAATGGTAAAACAAGTCCAGCAAGACCTCCCGGCGTGCCGACACCCTGATAGTAGCCGCGCGTATCTCGTCTCAAGCCACAACCGGATGGGCGATCCTACAGGTTATACCAGATACCTCGGGTTTCCCTGAGGTGGCCCCGCAGTCTCCCCGTTTGGGACCAACACCATCAGCACTGGGCCCCCTGCAATGTAGAAAGAATCCTCGGTAGCGCTAACTCCCTATGCAATTTAATTAATTGATTAAGTTGTTATTATGAGCAAATTAAAACCAATGTTGGGCCTTGCTGGAGGAGTTTTATTCAAAGTCGAACTGTCAAGGGGTCCCCATCCACCCATCGTGTAAGGAACGCAAAATCAAGGAACATAATGTCGGTTTATCGGCGCCTAAGGTGGCATGAGTGGAACAAAACACCGAGCAAAAGGCCAAGCCTTCCACCCATGCCCAGTATATAGGTGTGTTAATAATAATTATAGATATTGTGATATTCCAACAACAAGTTCCCTCCTGGAACGAACTTCATCTTCACCTGCAACTAACAATGCTATAAGAGGGGCTGAGCAAGCGGGTGACATAGCCAAACAATGGTTTTGCTAGGAAGGTGTCAAAGGTTAGAGGTTTCATGGCAACAAGGAGAGGGCTGACAATAAAAGATGGGTAGCGCGACATGTAACGATAGCATCGAGACAACTAAGCATGGCAATGATAGTAAAGGTATCCAAGGGTATGATCATCTTGCCTGGGATTCCGCAAGGAAGAAGAACAAGTCCATGAAGTAGACGGAGCAACGTAGTCGAGCGAATCATCACAACTCCGGAACGAAACCGAAGCTAACAAGAGAAGCAACCGGAAAGAAGCAAACAACACGGTAAACACACAAGCATAAACATGGCATACGATGCACATCCAAGTATGATGCATGTCTGGTTTAATTATGCATGGCATGGCAAAGTGCACAAACAAGTACTACAAGTTAAGTGGAGCTCAATATGCAACGAGTGGCATATTGACGAAACACCACATTTTAATTATTTAATTGACTCTCGTTTATTTACAAGACAAGATTAAATGTTTGTTAACATAGCAAGAGGTGAATCAAAAGTAAACTACCTATCTAGGCAATTTAAATGAGGCCGGAAATAACAACAGCAATTCCGGGAAAATCCCCATATGCATGTTTAGCAATTTTAAGCAAACAACAATCACACATTTTAATGTTGTTAACATGATGCGGATGACATGATCAAGTTTTTATGCAATTTTTATTAAAAGTTGACATGAAGATGATAAGGAGTATGTGTCACCGTGGTGAAAGGAAAGGGTGCCACGGCAACGATCCGAAAATGATGCAACGGCAACATCTCGGTTCCGGTAACTCGTTGAGAGACCGGTGCAAAAGATGATGGGAGACGTGTCATGCAAGAAGAAAAGTGGGGTGATCCCGTCACCAGGTTCCCACGGGTCGGCGACGAGGCAACCGAGGAGCATGACAAAAGAAGGGCACAATGGGCACGGAGCACACAAGTGGAGCATCTCATACAACACAACAAGCATTCATCCACGGGTCATCGTCTCGGGGTTATACCTTCGGAACATTCGTTCTCGGAGGGGTTCGAGTCGTCGAGGGACGTAGTGGAAGTAGTCTTTCTCGCGAGTCGTGGTACACGTTCGTAGAGGGAAGTAGTCGTTCCACTTCCGAAGAGGTACTTGTCGCGGCATCGGACGTCTTCGAGGCGACGGTAGTCGAACTTGACGCTTACATTACACGGGTCCTCGGCGACGGTAGTGGAAGTAGACGTTCTCGCGGTGGTAGTGGAAGTAGTTGTTCACGTTTTCATAGACGTTCGGGGTCACGACGAGGAACTTGACATCCACGGGTCGATGGTAGTTGTACATCTCGGCGGTAGTCGAACTCGGCGACGGGAGCGGAACTAGGTGAATCCCTGTAGTTGTACATGTCGATGGTCTTCGCCGACGGTAGTCGTACACGGTTCGTAGACGTTCGGGTCTTTCGTAGATGTACTTGACGCAACACCGGGTGTAGTCATACACGGGTCTTGATGAATCATGATGGTCAGAACAAACCATCCGCACCCAAGGCAGCATGACGGAGTGGTGCGCGTGTGGATCGGGAGCGCAGCAAGCGGCGGCGCTGGAGATGGAGGACGGGGCGTGGGCGCGCGCGCTGGAGAGGAGGGCGCGGCGCGCGGCGCTGTAAGGAGGGGGCGCGGCGCTGCATCGTCGACGGGGAAGAGGCGACCGGAGGGCGCTCGGCCTGGTGCGGTGGCGCGAGGCGGGGTGGCCATGGAGGCGATGACACAAGGGTTCGGGGTCAGGAGGAGCGAAGGGAGAGAGATGGAACGAGGGGAGGGAGGCGAATGAATGGGTGGCCGCGTTGCGGGCGAGGGACGAGAGGGAGAGGTCGAGGGATTCGGGCTAGGGTTAGGGGAGCGGTCGGGCCAGCCTGGAGGCTGAGAGCAGGCCGAGTTGGGCCTAGGGAGTCCTAGTGGCCGGCTTGGGCCTGGCTGCGGCTGGGCTCTCCTGCCTCTCTCTCTTTTCTCAAAATAATAAACAAAACAAAGAAGAGAAAAAGAAAAGAAGGAAGGGTTGCAAAAATAATTTGGACAAGGGGTAAAATTCCCTAGACTCACAAAAAATGAGGGTGACCCCAGAAAATATAAGTGGGCATGAATGAAACATTAAATTCAAATTCCTTTGTAATTCAAAAGGTTTGAACAAAGACTAGATTTTTGAAGTGTCCAAAAATGTTCACATTTTTGGAGGAACCTCGAAAAAAGATATATGAGTTGTTGGCAAAGGTTTTGAAGTCAAACTTGAGATGGAATAGGCATGGGAATTTTGCAAGTGTGTTATGCTCAATTCCAAAGAATGAAATCTTTATTATAATAGCTCCCTAATAATATTGAGAGACTTTTGATATGTTATAAAGAGAATCACTAAGTGAATTCCCTCGATTTAAATGGACCGAAGATCCATACAATTTATTTAAGTTGAGATGCAAAAAATTAATGACATGATGGCATGATGACATGATGCAATGCAAAATAAATAACACAAGCACAAAAGAAACACACGGGAGAACCCGGAACATCTGGAATCTTCTGGGACGTCGGTCTTCGGGCGTCACAACTCTCCCACACTAACTAAGGATCTCGACCCGAGATCCTGGAGTTGGCACCGGATAAAAGGGAAGAGGAAGAGGTAAAACAAAATTGCTTCTTTGACCGACGAGTGAAACCACGAACCTTGAGAGGTTAAACAAGTTGGAATAACAATGCAACATAGATGGACGAAGATGAAACCACTCCGGTAAAAAGTGAGGCAAAACTAGATAAGATGACGGAACTTGAATGGAGGACACAACACTTCGGTTAAATAGACAAGCAAGGGAGAATATGATCTTGATAAAAACGAGATGATGGTCAAAGAGAGTAATATCACAATGCCTCCGGAATGAAAGAATAGCATCTAAATCAACGAAAGAAATGAATGGAGAAGAAAAATGACAACTTCTCCCAAAAATGAATTAGGAAATCCTCCTTACAAAGAAGGGTTGAATGGGGTTGATGGAAAAATCAACAACGAAAATGAATAAGCTTGATGTGGGCTTATGGAAAACATCTCACAATTAAGAGGTGACAACCAGCCACTAATGGAAAACAATTGATTGGATTGACATCAACAAGGAGATGAAAAACTTATTTCACCGAAATGATAAATGAAGAACTTGGGTCATTTATAAGCACCATAATTAGCAACAATTCTCAAGGAAAGCTTTTAGGTGAATTATAACCCAAGATGACTCCAACGAATAAATGAAGGGTTGAAAAGATCTCCTGAACAAGGAAAAAGATGGTTTTAAATATCTCATTCTTGATAACTCGTGAATCATGAAACATGAAGGAATTGTCAAGAATGACATAACACCATCTGAAAAGATAAGGTAGAAAGGATTGTAATTGGAAAGCATGATGAAGAATGCTTGAGCTCCAACAAGAATGTTGATGAAGACTTCGAGGATGAATTAAATCATGAAGAACCACCAAGAGAACTCTGGTAACAAAAGGATGAGAAGTGAAAGATGAAAAGAATAAGATTCAAGGCATGCGATGAATTAGATGGAGCTTGAAATGATATAATAGAAATAACTTGGAGCTCCGGAAAACAAGATGAACAACTAGGACCGAGAATATGATATGATGAACAAGCTTTGGAAAAAGAGGTTAATCACTTCGAGGAAATAAGAATAAGATTTACTGTATGCTTATCCTTCATCAAATTAAATTGATGACAAGCAACAGATTTGGCCTGCTACTTATTCTCGTTCGAAAAGATTAAGAGAGATCTCGCACAAGCTTGGATAAATCTTCAACAAACCACCGGTAGGATTATGAAAAGAACAAATGAATTGATATGATAACAAGGAAGAGTAAACTTGAATGAACCACCGTAAGAATATGGAGACGAACGAAGAGACATCAATGAAGAATATTTGGAGGGCAAAGTTGAAAACTGAGAACGTAGAAATCTTCTGAAATGATGGCCTTCGGAGGATCACAATAGGAAGAATTCATGAAATGCTTCGGACGGGTATAAAAGAATTCCTCACAATCTGAACAATAATTAGGATGGCATGAAGCTAGAACCACGAGCCTTCAAGAGAACGGGCCAAGATTTAAGAGGAACTCTTCTCCGGTCTCCAAATGTTGAGAATGAAGACGAGAAATGCCATGAAGAATTGCGAGATACTCCGGAAGAATGAAAAGATGGAAGGTAGAGCTAAAGATGAGAATAATTGAAAACAAGATTGGAGAAGGCATGTGACTGATGGGGATCATTCTTACGTCACACTTTGAAAGGAATTTAAGTACAACACCAGAGAACAAAAGAATGATGAACTTGAAGCTCTCGAGCATCTTCACGATAAAACACCGGATAAGAACATTGAAGGAAATGAATGAAGAAATATCACATGAATAAAATGGATATTTCATTTGAGAATTTCTGGCTCCATAAAGAAAAGGGTGGGAGGGTGGGGAAACAAAGACAACTTGGGATGAATGAAACGGACAAATCATCAGATTTCTCAACGACGTCCGTATGGAATAACTTGAAGCGAAGGCACACCGGTAGAAAAGGATTAACATGAAAATCTCGATGGTCAAGAAGAATTAGCACTCCCATAGAAATATGAGAATACCGATTAGGAAAGGTATGGAATCCACACTTGACATCGAAGCAACTCGAATACCAGAATCAAAACGAAACAAAGGATAGATATGTTGCAACAGAATCTTCACAATATCATCCGAGCAAAGAATGAACGAATGAATTACGCAGTTACATCAGCTTGTCGAGAAGCCACTTGGGAGAACAAAAGATAAATAAAAGCAACAAGGAGCAGATAGAACAAATACAAGATAGAAGCTTCGTTCGACATATTCGTGCTGAAAGCTCATGGAACGTGTTACAAAAGGGTTTTGCAATCCCCGGATCAGCATAGCCAAGGACCCTTTAAGATGCAACTCCCGATCGGAACAAGCCCATAAAACCACTTCACTCAATGTAGAACCCCAAACTTCATATCATGCATTCGTTGGAAGAATGCCTACGAGCTGCTAGATGAACCCACCTATTAATTTCCGAAAGTTTCCAGTTATGCAATCAGGTGTTGGGGATACAGGGGAAGCATCGCGCACTCAACTCTAATCCTACATCCAGCTTTATCCATCCTTCAACACATAACCAGTTGTTTCCGGAAACCGTTTACCTCGGACCTTCGAAACGCATCCGCTATACAAGCTATGGCAATACTCCCGAACTACCTCCCCAGTACTGGGTGATGTCGGGGTTATCTTGCCACTAACCGCATAGGAGAGTTTTCGATGTCGGTCGTCTTAAGTATTCCAGAACTGATGCGATATATTTGTGACGACAACACCTCGGAGCTCAACTCCTCGGGACAGTGCCACAACCCCTAATGAAAGGAGGCATCGAGAACAATGTTCTCGTCACAAAGACATCGGAACAATCCAAACAATACTCGCATGATCCTAAAAAAAATTGGTGCATTTTTTAGAGTAGAAGAGACAAGAGTAATCGTCAGGAGTCCTCACCAGAGTGAAAAGGGATGTGGAGCAAAAGAAATCGTACTCTCCGATATATATATAGGACTCAAAACATTTCAAGTGTGTGCCTAGACTCAACCGTCAATGATTCGATCAATCAGTGGGCGCTTCTAGGTCGGAGAAGGCTCTGATACCAACTTGTAATGCCCAGGATGGGACTACATCTCCTACGTATCGAGGCACGACTTAAAGATATAAGCCCATTCTGGAATGATCGCAAGTTTGGTATCATTGCACGACTCATGTAAAAGTAGGGATGAAATTGCAAAAGGAGATAGTTGGCTTACACTCGCCACGTCACACAATACATTACATAAGCAAAACATCATTCAAAACATCACAACCCGACTACGGGCGAAGATCCAAACGAAAGATACCGAAACATAAAGCCACGGGTCAGAATCGCCCCTAGTAGAAACCACTACTGATCGTCGAGAACGTCACAAGCATACGGCCACTCTCTTCATCGAGCTCCCAGTGAAGTACTTGAACCAACTCCTGCATCATTCTCAGCTGAACCTGCATCTGGTGTTGTAGTATCTGTGAGCCACGAGGACTCAACAATCCCATAACCATGGGTATCAAGACTAGCAAAGCTTTATGGGTAGGAAGGAGGTAAAGTGGTGAGGTCGCAGCAGCGGCTAAGCATAATATGGTGGCTAACTTACGAGTACAAGAATAATATGAGCATCTACGCAAACGGTCGCAAACTAGTAGTGATCGCTAAAGATCCTGAACTACATACGAGTCAAACATAACCCCACCGTGTTCTCTTCTCAAAGTGAAACGAGACAGTCACGGTTACTCACACAGTTGTGTGTTTTACTTCGGATCCTCTGTCAAGTTTTCTACAACCGGACATTAACAAATTCCAATCTGCCACATAACCGCGGGCACGGCTTTCGAAAGATCATAACCCTGCATGGGTGTCCCAACTTAGCCCATCACAAGCTCTCACCATTAGCTGAAGTGATAAATATAATATCATCACCCCTTATCTTAGGGAAAACCGATCAGGCTCGGCATCCCGGTGCACAAGACATTTCGACAATGGTAAAACAAGTCCAGCAAGACCTCCCGGCGTGCCGACACCCTGATAGTAGCCGCGCGTATCTCGTCTCAGGCCACATCCGGATGGGCGATCCTATAGGTTATACCAGATACCTCGGGTTTCCCCGAGGTGGCCCCGCTGTCTCCTCGTTTGGGACCAACACCATCAGCACTGGCCCCCCTGCTATGTAGAAAGAATCCTCGGGTAGCGCTAACTCCCTATGCAATTTAATTAATTAATTAAGTTGTTATTATGAGCAAATTAAAACCAATGTTGGGCCTTGCTGGAGGAGTTTTATTCAAAGTCAAACTGTCAAGGGGTCCCCATCCACCCATCGTGTAAGGAACGCAAAATCAAGGAACATAATGCCGGTTTATCGGCGCCTAAGGTGGCATGAGTGGAACAAAACACCGAGCAAAAGGCCAAGCCTTCCACCCATGCCCAGTATATAGGTGTGTTAATAATAATTATAGATATTGTGATATTCCAACAACAAGTTCCCTCCTAGAACGAACTTCATCTTCACCTGCAACTAACAATGCTATAAGAGGGGCTGAGCAAGCGGGTGACATAGCCAAACAGTGGTTTTGCTAGGAAGGTGTCAAAGGTTAGAGGTTTCATGGCAACAAGGAGAGGGCTGACAATAAAAGATGGGTAGCGCGACATGTAACGATAGCATCGAGACAACTAAGCATGGCAATGGTAGTAAAGGTATCCAAGGGTATGACCATCTTGCCTGGGATTCCGCAAGGAAGAAGAACAAGTCCATGAAGTAGACGGAGCAACGTAGTCGAGCGAATCATCACAACTCCGGAACGAAACCGAAGCTAACAAGAGAAGCAACCGGAAAGAAGCAAACAACACGGTAAACACACAAGCATAAACATGGCATACGATGCACATCCAAGTATGATGCATGTCCGGTTTAATTATGCATGGCATGGCAAAGTGCACAAACAAGTATTACAAGTTAAGTGGAGCTCAATATGCAACGAGTGGCATATTGACGAAACACCACATTTTAATTATTTAATTGACTCTCGTTTATTTACAAGACAAGATTAAATGTTTGTTAACATAGCAAGAGGTGAATCAAAAGTAAACTACCTATCTAGGCAATTTAAATGAGGCCGGAAATAACAACAACAATTCCGGGAAAATCCCCATATGCATGTTTAGCAATTTTAAGCAAACAACAATCACACATTTTTAATGTTGTTAACATGATGCGGATGACATGATCAAGTTTTTATGCAATTTTTATTAAAAGTTGACATGAAGATGATAAGGAGTATGTGTCACCGTGGTGAAAGGAAAGGGTGCCACGGCAACGATCCGAAAATGATGCAACGGCAACATCTCGGTTCCGGTAACTCGTTGAGAGACCGGTGCAAAAGATGACGTGAGACGTGTCATGCAAGAAGAAAAGTGGGGTGATCCCGTCACCGGGTTCCCACGGGTCGGCGACGAGGCAACCGAGGAGCATGACAAAAGAAGGGCACAACGGGCACGGAGCACACAAGTGGAGCATCTCATACAACACAACAAGCATTCATCCACGGGTCATCGTCTCGGGGTTATACCTTCGGAACATTCGTTCTCGGAGGGGTTCGAGTCGTCGAGGGAAGTAGTGGAAGCAGTCGTTCTCGCGAGTCGTGGTACATGTTCGTAGAGGGAAGTAGTCGTTCCGCTTCCGAAGAGGTACTTGTCGCGGCATCGGACATCTTCGGGGCGACGGTAGTCGAACTTGACGCTTACATTACACGGGTCCTCGGCGACGGTAATGGAAGTAGACATTCTCGCGGCGGTAGTGGAAGTAGTCGTTCACGTTTTCGTAGACGTTCGGGGTCACGGCGAGGAACTTGACATCCACGGGTCGATGGTAGTTGTACATCTCGGCGGTAGTCGAACTCGACGACGGGAGCGGAACTAGGTGAATCCCCGTAGTTGTACATGTCGATGGTCTTCGGCGACGGTAGTCGTGCACGGTTCGTAGACGTTCGGGTCTTTCGTAGATGTACTTGACGCAACACCGGGTGTAGTCGTACACGGGTCTTGATGAATCATGATGGTCCGAACAAACCATCCGCACCCAAGGCAGCATGACGGAGTGGTGCGCGTGTGGATTTGGAGCGCAGCAAGCGGCGGCGCTGGAGATGGAGGATGGGGCACGGGCGCGCGCGCTGGAGAGGAGGGTGCAGCGCGCGGCGCTGTAAGGAGGGGGCGCGGCGCTGCTTCGTCGACAGGGAAGAGGCGACCGGAGGGCGCTCGGCCTGGTGCGGTGGCGCGAGGCGGGGTGGCCATGGAGGCGATGGCAGAGGGGTTCGGGGTCAGGAGGAGCGAAGGGAGAGAGATGGAATGAGGGGAGGGAGGCGAACGAATGGGTGGCGGCGTTGCGGGCGAGGGACGAGAGGGGGAGGTCGAGGGATTCGGGCTAGGGTTATGGGAGCGGTCGGGCCAGCCTGGAGGCTGAGAGCAGGCCGAGTTGGGCCTAGGGAGTCCTAGTGGCCGGCTTGGCCCTGGCTGCGGCTGGGCTCTCCTGCCTCTCTCTCTTTTCTCAAAATAATAAACAAAACAAAGAAGAGAAAAAGAAAAGAAAGAAGGGTTGCAAAAAGAATTTGGACTAGGGGTAAAATTCCCTGGACTCACAAAAAATGAGGGTGACCCCAGAAAATATAAGTGGGCATGAATGAAACATTAAATTCAAATTCCTTTGAATTTAATTCAAAAGGTTTGAACAAAGACTAGATTTTTGAAGTGTCCAAAAATGTTCACATTTTTGGACGAACCTCGAAAAAAGAGATATGAGTTGTTGGCAAAGGTTTTGAAGTCAAACTTGAGATGGAATAGGCATGGGAATTTTGCAAGTGTGTTATGCTCAATTCCAAAGAATGGAATATTTATTATAATAGCTCCCTAATAATATTGAGAGACTTTTGATATGTTATAAAGGGAATCACTAAGTGAATTCCCTCGATTTAAATGGACCGAAGATCCATACGATTCATTTAAGTTGAGATGCAAAAGATTAATGACATGATGGCATGATGAAATGATGCAATGCAAAATAAATAACACAAGCACAGAAGAAACACACGGGAGAACCCGGAACATCTGGAATCTTCTGGGACGTCGGTCTTCGGGCGTCACACAACCCCTATGCATAGATTCCCAAGGTCACGGAACCCGCAAGTTGATCACCAAAATATACATCAAGTGAATCAATCGAATACCCCATTGTCACCACGGGTATCCCACGCAAGACATACATCAAGTGTTCTCAAATCCTTAAAGACTAAATCCGATAAGATAACTCCAAAGGGAAAACTCAATCCATTACAAGAAGATAGAGGGGGAGAAGCATCATAAGATCCAACTATAATAGCAAAGCTCGCGATACATCAAGATCGTGCCATCTCAAGAACACGAGAGAGAGAGAGAGAGAGAGAGAGAGAGAGAGAGGGAGAGAGAGAGAGATCAAACACATAGCTACTGGTACATACCCTCAGCCTCGAGGGTGGACTACTCCCTCCTCGTCATGGAGAGTGCCAGGATGATGAATATGGCCACCGGTGAGGGTTCCCCCCTCCGATAGAGTGCCGGAATGGGGTCTAGATTGGTTTTTGGTGGCAACAGAGGCTTTCGGTGGCGGAAATCCCGATCTAGGTTATTTTTCGGAGGTTTCAGTATATATAGGAGGTGTTGGAGTCGGGGCCAAGCAAAGGGGGTCTCCAGGCTGTCCACGAGGCAGGGTGGCGCGCCTAGTAGGGGGGCGCCCCCCACCCTCGTGGGCAGCCCGTGGATCTTCTTGTCCCCCTCCTACACATCCTGGGCTTTTTAGGTCCAAAAACGTCCTCCGTTGAGTTTCAGGTCAATTGGGCTCCGTTTGATATTCCTTTTCTGCGAAACCCTAAAATGGGAGAAAAACATAAACTGGCACTCGGCTCTGGGTTAATAGATTAGTCCGAAAAAAAATCATATAAAAGTTTATAATAAAGCCAATAAAACATCCCAGAAGGATAATATAATAGCATGGAACAACGAAAAATTATAGATACGTTGGAGACGTATCACCCCTCGAGGATCCGGTCCCGTACCCCGAGCTTAGCCTGCGGAAACGAAGGACCGGCTAGGGGACAGACTGCCTCCCGCCCCGTTATGACGGGATCTAGCCTAGAGCCCTCAAATTCGTCAACCCTCGCTATGATAAACAAGGCACTGGACCGAATTCAGAGAATGACCATCCGGGAGGACCTGCCCTCACCCCACAATCAGCAACCCTTCGAGGCGTACCATAGGGAATTTTACGTCCCAACCACCACCCACTTGGTAGACATTGTCGAAGATTTAACCGACATGCTAGATTATAATTCGAAAAATGTTGAATACATGGACGAGGATAGCGGAGCCACGGATAGCACCGATGCCCCCCCCCCC
>LR738712.1:120629319-120651642 GCA_902687465.1 Secale cereale | reverse complement strand
GCTGGTCGGCAACGTCCACCTATGATATCTACATGGTGGACAACCCCAAGGACGGCGATGGCACTCCCAATGTGGACAATAGTAGGCTCGGAGATGAGCCACCCAAACACAGCAGGCATCACCGCCAATCAAAGGCACGTCGAAGCCATGCGAGCAACACAGACTCTCCGGAAAACGGCACTGTGAATAATACAGATGACCTCGCCAGAGCCGCAGCCAACGAACATCAGCGGGATGACCCCGCGTGGCAGGAGGACCCACTCGACTTAGAAGACCTCGATGACTCCGAAGATAGCAACTACCTCCCACCCTCTAAAGAGGAGGCCAGTCTCGGGGATGAAGATTTCATCGTCCCCGAAGATCCGCTGGAATAGGAATGGTTCAAGCGGAAGCTTATAGCCAACATCCACAGGCTGAAGAAACAAAAAACGCAGAATCAAGGCCGAACAGGACAACCTCAACGTCTGATGGACTAAAGTCCTAGCCGCCAAAGAATGGTATGGCCACGAACGGCCAATCAAAAGTTACACCAAGCGAATATTACTACCGTAATTTGATGACAAGGCCGTACAGCCAACACGTCCAACACACACCCACGCCGAACAGCCGGACCGCTAATACGTCTCCAACGTATCTATAATTTTTGAGTGTTCCGTGCTATTATATTATCTGTTTTGGACGTTTTATATGCATTATTATGCTATTTTATATTATTTTTGGGACTAACCTATTAATCTAGAGCCCAGTGCCAGTTTCTGTTTTTTCCTTGTTTTTGAGTTTCACAGAAAAGGAATATCAAACAGAGTCCAAACGGAACGAAACCTTTGTGATGATTTTTCTTGGACCAGAAGACACCTAGAAGCTTGAGAACCAAGTCAGAAGAGCAACGAGGCGGCCACAAGGGGGGAGGGCGCACCCAGGGGGTAGGGCGCCCCCCATCCTTGTGGGCCCCCTATGACTCCACCGACCTATTTCTTCCGCTTATATATTCACATATATTCCAGAAACCCTAGAGGAAGGGACGAACCCACTTTTCCACCGTTGTAACCTTCTGTATTCGCGAGGTCCCATCTGGAGGTCTTTTCCGGTACTCTGTCGGAGGGGGGTTCGACAACGGAGGGCATATACATCAACCCTGTTGCCCTTCCGTTGAAGCGTGAGTAGTTTACCACAAACCTACTGGTCCATTGCTAGTAGCTAGATGGCTCCTTCTCTCTCCTTGATTCTCAATACCATGTTCTCCTTGATGTTCTTGGAGATCTATCCGATGTATTCTTATTTTGCGGTGTGTTTGCCAAAATCCGATGAATTGTGGATTTATGATCAGCTTATCTGTGAATATTATCTGAATCTTCTCTGAATTCTTATATGCATGATTTGATATCTTAGTAATTATCTTCGAACTATCGGTTTGGTTTGGCCAACTAGATTGGTTTTTCTTGCAATGGGAGAACTGCTTTGATTTGGGTTCAATCTTGCGGTGATCTCACCCAGTGACAAAAGGGGACGAGACATGTATTGTATTGTTGCCATTGAGGATAACAAGATGGGGTTTTCATCATATTGCTTGAGTTAATTCCGCTACATCATGTCATCTTACTTAAAGCATTACTCTGTTCTTCATGAACTTAATACTCTAGATGCAGGCAGGAGTTGGTCTACTTGACACGGAGGTGATGCCTATATTCATGACTATTGCCTTAGATATCGTCATAATTATGTGCTCTTCTATCAATTGCTTGGTAGTAATTTGTTCACCCACCATAATATTTTCTATCTTGAGAGAAGCCTCTAATGAAACCTATGGTCCCCGGGTCTATCTTCCATCGAATAAGTTTCCGATCTACAATATTAGTTTCCTATCTAATATTTTTGCAATCTTTTACTTTCCAATCTATAAACCAAAAATACCAAAAATATTTCCAATACCGTTTATCTATCTCTATCAGATCTCACTTTTGCAAGTAACCGTGAAGGGATTGATAACCCCTTTATCGCGTTGGGTGCAAGTTGTTGATTGTTTGTGCAGTTATTCGACGACTTGCGCATTTTCTCCTACTAGATTGATACCTTGGTTCTTAAACCGAGGGAAATACTTACTCTACTTTGCTGCATCACCCTTTCCTCTTCATGGGAAAAACCAATGCAAGATCAAGAGGTAGAAATCGCCCCCCTAGAGGGTGGGACAGAGAAGTTGACGAGGCCGAGCACCCCGCTGCCCCACCTCACCGTTACGGTAAGGACAAAGTGCGGCCTGCCTACAAATATGACCTACGCCATGACCTGTATGCTCGAGGATGCCATACCAGGTCCATCTACGGATCCAGAGAAGATCAGCCCGCTCACTGGGAAGGATATTACGACTGGCTAAACCGAAGCAATAGTGTCCGGGAGCAGCAGCGTACTCGGATGGCCGAAGACCTCCGACGCGATATAGCTCGAGTTCAGGGCGCCGCACACCCCCTGTGCTTCATAGAGAGGGTGATGCACCACCAATTCCCGGAAGGCTTCAAGCCCTTGAACATTGAACCATATGACAGAACCACATACCCGGTTGTATGGATAGAGGATTTCCTCCTCCACATTCACATGGCACGAGGAGATGACCTCCACGCCATTAAGTATTTGCCACTAAAGCTTAAAGGGCCAGCTCGACATTGGTTGAGCAGCCTTCCCAAAGACTCTATAGGCTATTGGGAAGAGCTTGAGGATGCTTTTTGAGCGAACTTTCAGGACACCTATGTCCATCCTCCGAACGCCGACGACCTAAATTGCATCACACAACAGCCCAAGGAATCTGCCCGACAATTCTGGAACCGATTCATGACCAAGAAGAACCAGATTGTCGACTGTTCGGATGCGGAAGCCTTGGCTGCTTTCAAGCATAGTGTCAAAGACGAATGGCTCGTGCGACGGCTCGGCTAGGTCAAACCAAGAACGATGGCAGACCTTAATTGTCTCATGACCCACTTTTGTGCAGGCGAAGACAGTTGGCTCACTCGTAAAAACACCAATCCCGATACACCCGGTACCTCTAAGGTTCGCGATGGATACGGAAAGCTGCGATGTAGTAAGAATAAATGCCGCCACAACGACGGCGATGGCGAGGATACGATAGTAAATGCCGGATTCCAAAATACGAAGTCCGGATCCCGAAAGAAGGCCCCTAAAGGCAACGACGACGGTCCATCCAGATTAGACGCAATTCTGGACAGGCCCTGCCAGATCCACGACACATCAGAGAAGCCCGCCAACCACTCCAACCGTAACTGTTGGGTGATAAAACAGGCCAGCAAGCTCACAACCGAAGACTCTGGTAAAAGCCCGCAAAGCGAGGACAATGATGAGCCCCGCAGGCCGAAATGTGTAGGCCAGAAACCCTTCCCTTCTGAGGTTAAAAAATTAAACATGATTTACGCAACCCACATACCGAAGAAGGAGAGGAAGCGAGCGCTGCGGGGCGTATATGCCGTCGAGCCCATGGCGCTGAAGTTTAATCCATGGTAGGGACCACCCGACCAGGATACGCCAGGGAGGGTCCGCAGCCTTAGTGCTCGACCCCATCATCGACTGATTCCACCTAACTAGAGTCCTCATGGACGGAGGCAGTAGCCTCAATCTGATATATGAGGACACAGTGAGGAAGATGGGGATCGATCCGTCAAGTATCAAACCCAATAACACCACCTTCAAGGAGGTCATTCCGGGAGTGGAGGCCCACTGCACAAGCACAGTGATGCTTGAAGTAGTGTTCGGCTCTCTAGACAACTTCCAAAGCGATGACTTGATCTTCTATATTGCACCTTTTCGCACCGGCTATCACGCCCTCCTCGGCCGAATGTCATTCGCTAAATTCAATGTCGTTCTGCACTACACGTACCTCAAGTTGAAGATGCACGGTCCTTAGGGCGTCATAACAATCAACGGCAACACAGAACGCTCACTTCAGATCGAAGAGCACACTACGGCCCTAGCGGCCAAAGAAAAAACCGGCCCGTACGGGTCTCGATACCGGCCCACCGTAAAGGCTGGTGACAACAGCAAATTGGTCTGAACCCATTACCCGTCATGGGAACTTGCATGCGTTCGCCGCAAATAGGGAGACGAGCCGCACTGCACGCCCAAAATCTTTGCGCTCCATGTGCCTCGCCGGCACAATTTCGCGCTCAAAATACCATGGGCAGCCGTGAGGCCTACATCAATAGATCTGCACTACGTGTTTGGCTAACCCAAACTTCGGAATCACCTTGTCTTCGGACTATACGAGGGTCAATTTTAGACCCACCCCCAGCATCAAGCTTCATCGGTAGGAACCCCCTCAAGGTTTCATTGAAGGTCCCAACACCCACCTCTCAGATGCAAATGCGCAGACGTGCAGTAGGCAGTAGGGCATAGTTGAGGCTTTGACTCACGATTCAAGGCCCTGCGTAAACCTTTACAATGTAATTTTTTTTCTTTTTTATAAATAAATGCCTTGGCAGTTCGAATTTTATGGTTAGATGTCTCAAGCCTACGAGAAATAAAAAATCATTTATGGTGTTTGGAAATCCGCACCTTGCGACTATCTCTTTCCTTTCTGATTCTCCTCCTACTCTTCGAACAAGCCGTCATGAAAACATGACCGGTTAACTAACCAAGAGCTCGATTTCCTCATCAGCTCCTTGTACCAAGTCCGACACCACTTTCGCTGAGTGTTTGGCATCTCGGATATTGCACTATATGCATCAGTTCCGAACTACGTCTTGGGTCAATAGTTGGGTTACCCGGCTCCTATGCTTGCCCCTTATGTTCCACACGTTCGGCTAAGAGGGAAAAGGGAGAACCCCTACGATTGTTCTTCTAGCTCGCCCAGTCAAGTACCTCAGGAGGAGAAAGCCCAAAAGTGGTCGCCATAGTACGTGCGAACTGGTAAGCGATTCGATGACGAGGTTTTGACTCCAAAAATCGTTGGCGATTTCGCCGTGTCACACGAAGGGTTCGTCTTAACAAAAACCACGTGATCGGAAGGGGTAGTCCTTGGGTCCCAAGTACATCATAAAACATTGGGGACTAGTCCTTAGCCCCCACCATCAAGCTCCTAAGGCTAAGTGAAAGCAGTAAAGCCGAATAGTCTGATTGCCTAGTTTCGGTCACGCACTACTGCCTCTGGGCACCAATACATTGGCTAAGGGCAATAGTCTGGAGATGAAACACCCCTCGTGACATTCACCCACGGACTGAAGCCGACGACTAGTAGCTTTCAGAATTAACATACGACCGCACATGAGTCTAATTTAAATCATGACAAGATAAAATAAGTCGAGCAGATGCATTATAAAGCATAAGGTCCATTTGATAAACCTACTACAATCACTCATTGATTACATCCTTAGGGCACTGGCCCTCTATCGCCCGTGCGCCCTTCATCACATGTTGAAAGTATAGCTCAGGATGGCGATGCTCCTTTCCCGTAGGAGGAGGACCAGTGGCCATGTCCAACGGCTTAATCTTCGGCCAATGCACCATGGTCTTCGCAAACGCTAGCCTAGCCCCCTCAAAACATGTACATCGCTTCACGACATCAATGCAGAGCGACGCTTCACGCAGCCTCTGCACCAGGCCTGTCGGGGTTTTGGGGCGACATATGCCAATGGATGGCTTATCACGCCTGGGGACAATAGAGCGTCGCCGGGCCCTGGAAGCGAGATAAGGCAGAACTTAGGACGCCTACGGATCTTACCCAGGTTCGGGGCTCTCCGTGGAGATAACACCCCTAGTCCTGCTCTGCGGGGACTCCGCGTCATGACTGATGTCAACAGGGTAGCTACAAGGTTGCTCCTTGAGCTGTGTCGTCTAGAGGAGGAAGAAGAGCAAGGCTAGCTCACTACCTTCGCTCTAGGGAATTGGGATGGTAGCTAGGGTTTCTCCCTCTCTCTCTCTACGTGACTCTCTTCCTTCTAGAGTTCAACCTTCCAACCCCTCCTCATGGAGGACCCTGGGGGGTTTATGTAGTCCTACCCCCCAGGGGTACAATGGTAATCTCGACGGAGTGGCCCGCGACTGTCAGCGTCTTCTGGCACCGGCCTCACCGCATGTCTGCTCGGGCCCGCCCCCTGCGGGCCCACATGATTGCCTTTCACTGTAGGCGTGCTTCTGCTGACGGCAGCATCGTCAGGAGTGAAGTGGCTACAGTGTCGTCGTCTCCTGCCGTACACTGCCACCACGTCGTGTATTGTCATCTTGATGAGGTTCAGACTTCTAGGGCAGGATTCACTGTCTATTACCAGGCGGGCCGCCTCCCCTGGCCGCCTGCCAGGGGCGGCTTGTTTCTGAGTTACCCACTGGCCGGTGGGGCCAGCCGCTTGCTGGCCCTGCCGTCTGTGGGCAGTGGGATCGTGGCTTCCTCTGACCAAAGCTTGGTCACTAGCAGCGTGGCTACAGTGACTCGCCACTTAAGAGACGGCCATAAGGCACACATTCACTATAGCCACGCCCTTATAGATTCTCTAAGGACGTGCTCAACTGTAGCCATGCCTTAGCTGCGCGGTGGTCTACCAGCACGCACCCCGAGGGAGAGGCGTAGGACCGTCCGCTAGCTGCTGGCTGTGGAGCTACCGCCTATTTGGGCCCCTGCCACCTCCTGGCGGCCGGCTCCTAGGGTAAGCTATCCTAGGAGGAAGTGTAACACCCCAAATTTTTTGAGTTGGTTTTCTTCCAAACTTTTGGCCTTTTGGAAGAGGGTTGTTTGATCTTTTCTTATGCCTCTTCTAAAATTCTTTTGGCCAAAGTTTTTGGTGATCTCTCAAGCTTAGTTTTTGACCTTGAAGATCTTCTCTTGGGTTGGCTCAAGCCCAAGTTGGGTTTCAAAAGATGTTGTTTGAATTCTCCCCTTCTTGAGTTGTGCCTTTCAAATTTGATCTTGGACTTATCCTCCCCTCCAACCTTCATCTTGCCATGACCCCAACAGAAATATTTATCTCCAAAACCCTCTTCACACCTTAGGACAAGTTTCTCATCAATTCTAGTAAGTTTTGACCTTATTGGGATTTTCCCCCTATTTATTTCACTCCAAAACTATTTCTGTCTATTATAGTGGACCCTGGTGATTTACAAAGGAGCCACCATTTCCATCCAGATATTTGATTCCAAACCAACTCTCCTAGATGGTCCTTAGTACCCACAACCTAGATCCATCTTGTTTCCCTGGTCCACAGTTCAAAATTTTCAAATTTCACCTGCTGCAAGTTTGGACCAGATTTGCATGTTTTGGTGAAATTCATATTTATCTTCTTCCAAAAATCCTGTGAAGAGTCAGGCAGCCTCTAGATGCATCAAGTGGCCACTCCACCAAATATCAGCACCAGAAGTATTTCACACATGCCAGAAACATTTCATCAAACACTTAGCATGCACTGTACTGTCAAGTTCAGAAGATGTTAACTGAAACTGTCAACAGACAGTTCGACAGTTCGTCAGTTTCGTCAGGCTCTTCGACAATCTCACCAGTAGCATCCTTGGCTCGATGCTGCACTGCACCATCTTCTTATCCAGAGCGCCGCACGGTTCCTAGGCTGCTTCTGGGCGTCGGTGGCGCCCTGACCCGACCGCGCCGGCGACTGCCACGGCAATAGCGCCGCCCGTGGCGGCTGACAGAAGTAACCCCGCAGCTCGACGCCGTTTAGCGCCGCCCAAAGCACCCTAGCGCTCCGCGTGTCCACCTCCAGTGCCAGCGCACGCCTGCCGCACCGTCGCCGTGGCTTGGCGCGCGCAAAGCGCGTTTTCTGCCGCCGACGTGTCGCGCGGCCGTTCCGTCCAGGACAGCCCGTAACTCTCTCTCCCCTGCTAAGTTAGGTGCGGGAATGGAACCACTACACCTCCTAGACGATGCTCAAGCCCCTAACTCCGCCGTCCAACCATTGTAGCACCGTAATCGACTCGCCGGACTTATCCGTTCACGACAACCGCCTCGGGCCGGCTATATAAGGCACCCCCGAGCTCGTTCTCGAGCCCGCACATCTTCACTACCTCCCTAGACCACGCCCAGCCTCTGGAAGAGCCTCGAGGCGCCCTTCTTCCCCAACTCCGGCCAACTCCCTCCGCCTCGGGCTCCAGCATCGTTCACTCCAGTGAGAGCTTCTCCGCCGCCGTGCACTCGAGTGTAGCACCCTGGCACCCACCTAGACCTAACCCCCACCTCAATTTGATCCCAGGAACCCTCTTCGACGAGGCCCACGACCACCCGAGCCGCCGTCCGCCGGAGACAGGGTCGCCGTCGACGTGGAGCTCGCCGACGCTCAACTCCACCACCATTCGACGCGGAAGATCAGCGAGAAGCCGTACGTATCACTCACCTCCCCTAACTCGCCGTGGATCGGCGCCGGCGACCACCGCAGCACCGGCGCCGGCGCGACTCTGCCCCAGTTTTCAAACCTGACGCATGGGGCCCCTTGTTAGCCTCACACCTCTCCCCTCCGAACCGTATTCTGTAAGCGCATTCGGGCAAAGTACGTTTCCCCTCTGCGTGTCACAGCCCTAGATCAGCCCTTGTTGTCTTGCTTGTAATTAGTTGCCCTTGAGTGCATCATGCATCATGTCTATTTTCCTTTGAAGGTTGAAATGGGGATTGTTCAAACCCTAGCACTTCAAATTTCAAATAGGTCGAGTCAAAAAAAATTCATTCAATGTTTCCAAAATGTTCCTAATATTTCTTGGATATTTTTGGCAAGGCTTTCGCAGCAAACCAAAAATAATGGACATCTTTGTGGAATATTTTGGGCATGGAATTTAAATTATTATTGTATTTAAATTTGGAATTATATTCATAATATATAGAATATATTTTCAAATAACTTTGAAATGTTTTATGTGCTTTTGGAAAAGTCCATCTAGCAACATAAAATTGTTCAGAGGGTTTTTGGCACTGGTTTGAAACTGTTGAAATTTCAAACAGTGGCAAGATTCAAATCAAAACAGAAAACAAAAATTTGGTAAGGAGGGAAGCTTACCTGGGCTCACCTGAGCCGGCCCAGCCCACCTGGCCTCAGCCAGTCACCCCCTGCCTCTGCCAGTAGGCAGAGGAGGGACAGCGCACGCGCGCCGCGTGCGCCACGCACCTCCCTGCGTGCCTGCGTCGTCTGCGCCACCGCGACGCCTCGCGTCTTCTCCTCGGCGCTTCCTCGACCCCCTGGACACCACTCTTCCCTCCTCTGCTCTCTCCCTCGTCCTCTCCCGCTATGGCCGAAGCCGCCGCCAGCTTGCCGTTGCCACACGCGTAGCCACCGTCTTCCCCTCGATTCCCTGGCGTGTCTAAGAGCTCCGCCTCGACGCCCCTGACGTCTCCGTCGACTCACGCGACGCCGGACGACCCGGAACGCCGCCACCATCGCCTTCTTCATCCTCGGGGCGTCGAGATCCGCCTCGCCGCCCCGCTCGCTCAGACGCCTCCCCGCCCCTTCGTCCGCACCGTTCGATTCACTGTGAGCCACAGCCCTCTCCCCTCCGTCGTGTCTCCTCGCGCGCGACCTATAGCCGCTGCCCCGCAAGCACCGAGCGCCGCCGTCCGCCATGGCCGAAACTTTGCTTCACACCGAGCTCGTCCCGCCTCCTACCGCTGCCCGTCGTGCTCCGGGTGCTCCACTGATGCGTCCCCGCCGCTCCGCTGCGTCGCTAGCAACCCGCAGCCCCGCGCCCGAGCACCACCGAAACAGGGCCACCGCTCCACCCGTCGCTGCCGTCGCTACACCCCACATGGGCGGCTGCAACGACCACCATTGGACGCGCCGCACTACGGACGTCCCAGCGCACCCACCCGCGCCACCAGCCATGGCCGGAAACGGCCGGCCGGTGATCGCCGCCGTGCACTGCTTAGCGCCGGCGATTAGCCACCGGCTAAACACGTCGTTAGCCACTAACCTGCCCGACTAAATTACTCCCTTGACCCACTGACTTCTGGGCCCCCTTGCGGGTCAATTCCCAGTCAACACGGGATTAACCCCCGGTTAACTGTGAGCCTATGACAGGTGGGGCCCGCCCTGTTAACTAAAATAGTTTAGATTTACTTTATATAGGTTTAGCCCCTGAGTCTCTGACACGTGGGACCCACTGGTCAGCCTCTAATCCTGCCCTGTTACACTGACGTGCTGGACCCACAGGTCAGGTTTGACCTGGGCTGGCGCCTTTGACTTGCTGACGTAGTGATGATGTCACTATGATGTCATAAAGCCTTTCTGGAATTTTAAATAAATTAGAAATGATTTGTTTATTTCAGAAAATGCTCTAACTTCAAAAAATCATAGAAAATAATCTAGAACTCCAATGAAAATAATTTATATATGAAAAATGATCAGAAAAATTCAAGGAATCTGTTTACGGCATTTTCATGCATGTTTGAACAACTTACAACCACTGTTTAGGACAATTTTAATAAATGGCATTTGAATAATCACATATGAAGTTTGAATTTGAACCTTTGGTTCAAACCAACTTCATTTAATTGTGTTGCTTGTTGCATTAGCTCTATAAACAGCATATTTCCATGCCATGATCATGCATCATATTGTCGCATTGCATTGATTGTGTTCTTTCTCTGTTTGCCGGTTTTGTCCCCTCTCAGTAAACGACGTTCCGACGATGAGTTCGATGACACCGATGAAGAACTATTACTATCTTCAGAAGTGCCAGGCAAGCAGAACCCCCTTGTTCATTCTGATACAATCCCACTCTCTCGCTCCTGCTCTCTTTTACTGCATTAGTACAACAACGATTGAACAGCTTTTTGCCGCGGTGGCTGAACCTCTTTCCTCTGCATGACCTGTTATTGCCACAGTAAATAGTTGAAACCCACTAGCATGAGTAGGAGTTGTTTGAGCCATGTTGTGCCTACTCATTCATGCTTTCTGGTTATGCCTGCTATTGCTTAGAGTTGTGTCAGGTCTGATTCATCGGGGATAAATTGGAATGGTGATGAACATGTCCTACTGTGTGTGAGCTAAGTGTGCGAACACGATTTGGTAAAGGTAGCGGTGAGAGGCCATGTAGGAGTACATGGCGGGTTGTCTCACTGGAACCGTCCTTAAGAACTGAGTTCTGTGTAAGGTGTCCAATGACATAGCTACTACCACGCATTGGAATGCTTAAGTGCCCCTCTCGACTTATTAATCAACTCGATCTCTGTCCAGGCGTTGCAACTAGTTTCTGGTGTTTGTAGGTAGTGCTAGTAGTCTACCAAGTGGCACACGGTACATGTGGGCTTGGGACAGACTAGGCACCGTGGCACGGTGTACCAAGTGTAGATCCATTCGTCGAGGTGGGCTTGGGAACCCTGCGCACATCGTTTGGGGCCGTGAGCCACACCCCGGCCGGATCTCCCCACGGATGGAACCCAAATAGGCGATAAACCTGGACTAGAGTCTTGTGTGATTAGTCAGGTAATGGCCGACACCCTCGCCAGGCTTCCGCTTGAAGGTTGCCGAGTTACACGACGTGTACATGGCGGTAAGTGGCGAGAGCGTGTGTGAAGAAGTACACCCCTGCAGGGTTAACATGATCTATTCGAATAGCCGGGTCCGCGATTATGGACTTCTTGGATGCTTACGTGGTACATAGACAAGTGAAAGTGGATACTCTAAAATACTCAAGACAAGTGTGAGTGCTATGGATGGCCTTCTCGTAGGTAGACGGGAATGGATCCATAGTGGTGTATTGATTGGTGAATATGTGGACTCATGTGCGCCACCTCAAAAGAGTTGCTTGCAGTCATAGTTCAGGATAGCCACCGAGTCAAAGCTGGCTTGCTGCAGTCAAACTCCACCACCCCTTTGTTGATACTGATGCATATGTAGTGAGTTCTGATCTAAGTCTTGCTGAGTACCTTTGTACTCACATTTGCAAAATTTATGTTTTTGCAGAGAGACTTCAGTCTCGCTAGTGGTTCCGCATGGACTTCGATGTTTAGCTTGTTACCTCAGCTACGGTCTTGTGCCCTTGGAAGGGTCTTGTAGATAGTTAGGCTTCTCAGCCTTTTTCTTTTGTAGTTGTCTGTACTCAGACATGTTATGCTTCCGTTGCCTGTATGCTCTGAATGTTGGGTCATGTGACCTCTGATTGTAATAAATGCTATGATGGCTCTTCTGGGCCTTTATCTATATGAGTTGTTGAGTTATGTTGTGATGCCTTGTTGCACATCACATACTTGCATGTTATGCGTACGTGTAATGTGTATTACTATGTGTGGGATCCGACACCTAGTTGTTTACCCTTGGTAGCCTATCTTACAGGGAAATGTCTCCTAGTGCTTCCACTGAGCCTTGGTAGCTTGCTATTGCTCCGGAACACTTAGGCTGGCCGGCATTTGTCCTTCTTCGTTCATGTGTCTGTCCCTTAGGGGGAATGTCACGCGTTGTTCCTTTAAGTCCTTGTAGCTTGCTACGACTTGGGTTCATATGTTGATGACCGACACGTTCGTTGCTGGGTCATGTATGCATGTCTCTGTAATTTAGTGCCACTTTTGGTTTATAACTTGTCATGTCGGGCCGGGTTCTCTGTCATATGGATGCTAGCGACACTATCATATACGTGTGCCAAAATGCGCAAACGGTCCCGGGCCAGGTAAGGTGGCACCCATGGGAATACCGTGCATGAGGGCGCAAAGTGATATGATGTGTTACATGCTAGACCTGTGTGACTTAGAATCGGGGTCCCGAGAGCTTTAGTATCAGAGCCTGACTGCCTGTAGTATTAGTAAGCCAAACTGGTCGAATTCGTGTCTAGAAATTCTTTAGTTATATAAGGGAATTGATTGTGGAAGGGAACGTAAGGCTCTTTTTACTCCTTTACCTTATGACCTTCTGATCTGAGTCACCTTCTTCTATTCTACGGGGATTAAGAACTAGGCTTTCTCTTCTGTCTATCAGGATCACGTTAATTGTTGATTCAACTCTCAGTTCAGTTTATTCTACTTCTGTGTGTTAAACTGTTGATCTCAGAACCTTGACATTATGATGTTGAGTGGTTATGTTATCTTTGTGCATGAGTCTCAAAATTATTTTCGAGCATTTACAGCTGTTATGCTATCCGAGTCATCCCAGGTTTCTAAATAGTCTGATGCATTTGCAAATCATTCCTACATGTTCTTAATGTCCTTTTAGGCCAGATTACCACATTAGTCGGGGTGTTGAGGTACTCCGTTGCCTCGACATATAGGTTGGAGTTATTATTATGACCCGAGGTGTCTTAGAAGATCACCCAGTAATCTAGCAATGTTGTATATTCGAAGTGTGATGATTCTGGCCATTATTCTCGAAAGCATCCCGTGATGCCATTTAGTTAGTAGGCATTCTATTTCTGGGTTCTTGAACCCAAGACTCACTCCACTTATCTCCTGTTGGTAGTATTTGCTCGTCCCTTTAGGATTTTAGTAACCTTGTGATAGTCCTCGAGGTCCGTGGTATATCGTTCTTCCAATACCATGAACCATCATGGCAGAAGTTAATCTGGGCCAAAAGATCACAACCAGAGTGCTCTTGATGAGTTCTCCATCCCACGTTGTGACTCTGCCAGTCCTACCTTTCCGCATAGGTTATCCGGAAGAAATATGTTGAACTAGTTCGACACGCTAGTCAATGCATCCACAACTCGGAAAGTTATATGTTCCTTTGAGTTGTCCCTTTTTAGTTGTATTCTGACCTTCGTCTATCAACTGATAGTGAGGAGTAGTCGTGCATTCGTGTTCATCAATGCCTTTTACTCTTGTGGTCCGTCAAGCCATTCTATTCTGGAATGACTAGGAGAAACAAACTCCAGTACCTTATCCATATCCAGGATTGGGTATGAGCAGTTGTATCCCGCGGATCAAAATGCCAATCCGGCTTTTGTTCTGTTTTACCTTGGAGTGTTACCCTCTTTTATGTCAAGAATGTCATGGGAATTGCACAACCTCCTATAAACTCTTGATACAGTAATACTTCTCACCATCGTCGTTCATTCCTTGGTGTCCGTGTTGTTATGACCGGAATACCGACAAGTGAATTGTGATGTGTGAAATCAATACTCCTAGAAACCATGTTGCTTGGTGGTTAAGGACAACAATTTCATTCTTAGTGTGTTGGTTTCTGAATCACCATTCTAAGATTGATCGTGCTACCTAGTCCATTTTCCTGGTGCACTTTTCGATCAACGAGTTAGGATTGTATCAATCTATCGCTCTTTTGATCATATCGTCTTGCCCTGAAAAGCAAGATTGTTCTCGAGCTTCATAAGATATCGGTGGTTCGTGATTTTCCGAATATCTTCTCCGAAGTATTACCAGGTTGTTCCCTGGCCGTTATGTTGAGCTCGTGATCAAGTTGGTTTTCTTATGAACCACCCTTTCTCCAAGAATCTGTGTTGGATACCCCTGAGCTAGTTGGTTAAGCTAAACAACAACTTGGAGAGTTGGAAGATAAAAGCTTGATCTATCATAGTTCCTTTCGAAGGGATATCTTGTGTGTGTGTTGAAGAAAGATGATATTTTCATCGATTGATCTCCGTGATCATTTGTGGATCTATTGTCTTGTCCAAACTTTGATTTAAGTATGGGTTATCGCCAAGTCAAATCAGAACCAACGATATTCGTAACGTTGTCTTACTCGTGGTTGATTCCTCGAGCATACACCGTTATATCTCTTGGTCTGCCCAATGCTAACACCGTGTTCACTTAATTGTGGAATTCCATCTATATGGAAACCTGGATGAGTTATTGTTGAGCCCATCGACAACATCTTTATCCTCTCCATGATTTTGTTGGACATTAAGCTAGTGTTGGAAACTTTGTAAGCATTACCTTCATGTTCCGTTCATGAAGCTTATGTTAGGATGAAAGAAGTGACTTCCTCCAATTCATGTGCATTTGATGCAAGTTGCCGCCATGAATTTGAGAAAGGTTTGTTTTGCTTCCCCTGAAATCATCCCAAGTCAGTCATGCATACGTGCAAAGTATTCTATGGTTTGGTAGATTAATTACCTCCACTCCATACGTATTCCTAGCACACCAAGCCACTGATTGATTTGTTCAAGATAAAGGAGTCTGTTCTAAGGTGAATTCCTTGGACTTCCATGCGTGGAGACTTCGATGTCATTAATAATGGTTCCCAACCAGAACTCGGTAGAGTTTTATTATAAGACTACTACGTGGTCATGCTTGTCTGCGACAGCGTGTTCACATGTGTGTAGCAGAACCAGCTCGTGTTTTGGAGCTTACTATCGCAGTTCATTTCCCGAGAATCTCGCAACGTCATCTCGTCGATTTGTGTTGCAAACTTTCATTTTTCTTCCTAGACTTGATGAGTCTATAATATCCTGACACCAACCAGACTTGAATCTCAGGCAGATATCATGGTTGAACGTTTCCCAAGAACTATAATAGTGGTCTCTCTGTAACCCGATAAGTGGATGTTGTGGCCAACACACCAGCCGGAAGACCTATTATTGTAGTATCTTGATTGAAGAAGTTGGCCACCTCCCCATAAGGATTTCGTAGAATGTACTTCCTAGTTGTTCCTTATGGATTCTTGTGCTCCCAAAGTCCGGCCTTTACTTGATGTTCAAGATACCAAACATATCTATGAATGGCTGACGCTAACACATCAAGGAGAACATTAGAAGCGGAGTGCTAAATGTTTGTCGGTCGATCATCCAGATTTCATCCCCTTGGACTCCCCCAAGGAGAAATCTGAGAAAGTGTTATCTTCCTTTGCATCTGCATCGTTCATCGTTATTCATCATGGTAGTATGTGGTGCTGCCAGGATCCTTGACACGGATGTTGGTAAAACCTTGATGAATATGGGAATGCTCAAGTTCTTGAGAGCACGCACAAGCACTAGGTGTTATCACCGACAGTAACCGGGATTGCTCCCAGTGTTCTTGGTTATGCTATAACCTCTCAAAGAGTAGATTCACTCTCTATTGTTGGGTTTCTTCCCAGTTACCAGAATCATTCCCAACATTTGCATTTTGTTCCCAGCTTGCACCGCCAATGTGCCATTTTACCATGGGTCCCATCCATTTCCGATGATAAGAAAAATCATCCGTTGTGTTGTCTTCAACAAGGTAGTCTACATCATCCATTCTAGATGGAGTATGTCGTTCTTTCGAACTCCTTCAAACTATCGATTGTGATTTGCCTCAGGCTGATATAGAGAATTTCAATGATCTCTATAGCAAAAGTAATTCTTTTTGCCACTTAAGGGGATAATTCTATGAGTCACCTTCGCTAAGGTGCCCCGTCTGGTGACATCGATCACCATCTTCTTAGGTGTGGAATTATTGCCTACCAAGTGAACCTTCATCATTTGTTTCACTCCATCCTCTTGGATGGGTGTTCCGTGTCTCAGCTCAAAAAAATGCTTCAATATCTCACTCCATGAGTTGATCTTGAGTTCCTCGATCTTCGGGAAGATCGATTTCTACAGAGTATGTCTCCGTTATCATCTGGTTGGATGAAGATCTCAAAGCAAGGATGACAAGATCAATATGATGCAATAAATCAACATCTCCGAGAAGGAAAATTGGATCGTGAAGATTGTGTTAGTTAGTGTCCCCTCTGATTTCTTATCTCACGTCTCGAATCTCGGGACGAGATTCTTGTTTTAGTGGGGGTGAGTTGTCACAGCTGTAGATCAGCCTTTGTTGTCTTGCTTGTAATTAGTTGCCCTTGAGTGCATCATGCATCATGTCTATTTTCTGTTGAAGGTTGAAATGGGGATTGTTCAAACCCTAGCGCTTCAAATTTCAAATAGGTCCAGTCAAAAAAATTGCATTCAATGTTTCCAAAATGTTCTTAATATTTGTGGGATATTTTTGGCAAGGCTTTTGCAGCAAACCAAAAATAATGGACATCTTTGTGGAATATTTTGGGCATGGAATTTAAATTATTATTGTATTTAAATTTGGAATTATATTCATAATATATAGAATATATTTTCAAATAACTTTGAAATGCTTTATGTGCTTTTGGAAAAGTCCATCTAGCAACATAAAATTGTTCAGAGGGTTTTTGGCACTGGTTTGAAACTGTTGAAATTTCAAACAGTGGCAAGATTCAAATCAAAACAAAAAACAAAAAGAGAAAAGAGAAACAAAAATGTGGTAAGGAGGGAAGCTTACCTGGTCTCACCTGAGCCGGCCCAGCCCACCTGGCCTCAGCCAGTCACCCCCTACCTCTGCCAGTAGGCAGAGGAGGGATAGCGCACGCGCGCCGCGTGCGCCACGCACCTCCCTGCGTGCCTGCGTCGTCTGCGCCACCGCGACGCCTCGCGTCTTCTCCTTGGCGCTGCCTCGACCCCCTGGAGACCACTCTTCCCTCCTCTGCTCTCTCCCTCGTCCTCTCCCGCTATGGCCGAAGCCGCCGCCAGCTTGCCGTTGCCGCACGCGTAGCCACTGTCTTCCCCTCGATTCCCTGGCGTGTCTAAGAGCTCCGCCACGACGCCCCTGACGTCTCCGTCGACTCACGCGACGCCGGACGACCCGGAACGCCGCCACCGTCGCCTTCTTCAACCTCGGGTCGCCGAGATCCGCCTCGCCGCCCCGCTCGCTCAGACGCCTCCCCGCCCCCTTCGTCCGCACCGTTCGATTCACTGTGAGCCACTGCCATCTCCCCTCTGTCTTGTCTCCTCGCGCGCGACCTGTAGCCGCTGCCCCGCAAGCACCGAGCGCCGCCGTCCGCCATGGCCGAAGCTCTGCTTCACACCGAGCTCGTCTCGCCTCCTACCGCTGCCTGTCGTGCTCCGGGTGCTCCACTGATGCGTCCCCGCCGCTCCGCTGCGTCGCTAGAAACCCGCAGCCCCGCGCCCGAGCACCACCGAAACAGGGCCGCCGCTCCGCCCGTCGCTGCCGTCGCTACACCCCACATGGGCGGCTGCAACGACCACCGTTGGAGGCGCCGCACTGCGGACGTCCCAGCGCACCCACCCGCGCCACCAGCCATGGCCGGAAACAGATGGCCGGTGATCGCCGCCGTGCACTGCTTAGCGCCGGCGATTAGCCGCCGGCTAAACACGTCGTTAGCCACTAACCTGACCGACTAAATTACTCCCTTGACCCACTGACTTCTGGGCCCCCTTGCGGGTCAAATCCCAGTCAACACGGGATTAACCCCCAGTTAACTGTGAGCCTATGACAAGTGGGGCCCACCCTGTTAACTAAAATAGTTTAGATTTATTTTATATAGGTTTAGCCCCTGAGTCTCTGACACGTGGGACCCACTGGTCAGCCTCTAATCCTGCCCTGTTACACTGACGTGCTGGACCCACAGGTCAGGTTTGACCTGGGCTGGCGCCTTTGACTTACTGACGTAGTGATGATGTCACTATGATGCCATAAAGCCTTTCTGGAATTTTAAGTAAGTTAGAAATGATTTGTTTATTTCAGAAAATGCTCTAACTTCAAAAAATCATAGAAAATAATTTAGAACTCCAATGAAAATAATTTATATATGAAAAATGATCAGAAAAAATCAAGGAATCTGTTTATGGCATTTTCATGCATGTTTGAACAACTTACAACCATTGTTTAGGACAATTTGAATAAATGGCATTTGAATAATCTCATATGAAGTTTGAATTTGAACCTTTGGTTCAAACCAACTTCATTTAATTGTGTTGCTAGTTGCATTAGCTCAATCAACATCATATTTCCATGTCATGATCATGCATCATATTGTCGCATTGCATTGATAGTGTTCTTTCTCTGTTTGCCGGTTTTGTCCCCTCTCAGTAGACGACATTCCGACGATGAGTTCGATGACACCGATGAAGAACTATTACTATCTTCAGAAGTGCCAAGCAAGCAGAACCCCCTTGTTCATTCCGATACAATCCCACTCTCTCGCTCCTGCTCTCTTTTACTGCATTAGGACAACAACGATTGAACTGCTTTTTGTCGCGGTAGCTGAACCCCTTTCCTCTGCATGACCTGTTATTGCCACAGTAAATAGTTGAAACCCACTAGCATGAGTAGGAGTTGTTTGAGCCATGTTGTGCCTACTCATTCATGCTTTCTGGTTATGCCTGCTATTGCTTAGAGTTGTGTCAGGTCTGATTCATCGGGGATGAATTGGAATGGTGATGAACATGTCCTACTGTGTGTGAGCTAAGTGTGCGAACACGATTTGGTAAAGGTAGCGGTGAGAGGCCATGTAGGAGTACATGGTGGGTTGTCTCACTGGAACCGTCCTTAAGAACTGAGTTCTGTGTAAGTTGTCCAATGACATAGCTACTACCACGCATTGGAATGCTTAAGTGCCCCTCTCGACTTATTAATCCACTCGATCTCTGTCCAGGAGTTGCAACTAGTTTCTGGTGTTTGTAGGTAGTGCTAGTAGTCTACCAAGTGGCACACTGTACATGTGGGCTTGGGACAGACTAGGCACCGTGGCACGGTGTACCAAGCGTAGATCCATCCGTCGAGGTGGGCTTGGGAACCCTGCGCACATCGTTTGGGGCCGTGAGCGACACCCCGGCCGGATCTCCCCACGGATGGAACCCGAATAGGCGATAAACCTGGACTAGAGTCTTGTGTGGTTAGTAAGGTCGTGGCCGACACCCTCGCCAGGCTTCCGCTTGAAGGTTGCCGAGTTACACAACGTGTACATGGCGGTAAGTGGCGAGAGCGTGTGTGAAGAAGTACACCCCTGCAGGGTTAACATGATCTATTCGAATAGCCGGGTCCGCGGTTATGGATTTCTTGGATGCTTACGTGGTACATAGACAAGTGAAAGTTTATACTCTAAAATACTCAAGACAAGTGTGAGTGCTATGTATGGCCTTCTCGTAGGTAGACGGGAATGGATCCATAGTGGTGTATTGATTGGTGAATATGTGGACTCGTGTGCGCCACCTCAAAGGAGTTGCTTGCAGTCATAGTTCAGGATAGCCACCGAGTCAAAGCTGGCTTGCTGCAGTCAAACTCCACCACCCCTTTGTTGATACTGATGCATATGTAGTTAGTTCTGATGTAAGTCTTGCTGAGTACCTTTGTACTCACATTTGCAAAATTTATGTTTTTGCAGAGAGACTTCAGTCTCGCTAGTGGTTCCGCATGGACTTCGACGTTTAGCTTGTTACCTCAGCTACGGTCTTGTGCCCTTGGAAGGGTCTTGTAGATAGTTAGGCTTCTCAGCCTTTTTCTTTTGTAGTTGTCTGTACTCAGACATGTTATGCTTCCGTTGCCTGTATGCTCTGAATGTTGGGTCATGTGACCTCTGATTGTAATAAATGCTATGATGGCTCTTCTGGGCCTTTATCTATATGAGTTGTTGAGTTATGTTGTGATGCCTTGTTGTACAGCACATACTTGCATGTTATGCGTACGTGTAATGTGTATTGCTATGTGTGGGATCCGACACCTAGTTGTTTACCCTTGGTAGCCTATCTTACAGGGCAAGGTTGTCAGAATCGCGATTCTGTTATACGATTCTACGACTTTACGAGCCAAACTAAGCCCTTTGATTCTATGACTTTACTTCATAGAATCTACGTTTCTACGATCCTGATAGTGAAGATTCTATGATTTGCGATCCTACCATCGGCTCTATGATCCGATTCAAAATCGCGATTCTGACAACCTTGTTATAGGGAAATGTCTCCTAGTGCTTCCACTGAGCCTTGGTAGCTTGCTGCTGCTCTGGAACACTTAGGCTGGCCGGCATGTGTCCTTCTTCGTTCCTGTGTCTGTGCCTTAGGGGAAATGTCACGCGTGGTTCCTTTAAGTCCTTGTAGCTTGCTACGACTTGGGTTCATACGTTGATGACCGACACATTCGTTGCTGGGTCATGTATGCCTATCTCTGTAGTTTAGTGCTACTTTTTGTTTATAACTGGTCATGTCGGCCCGGGTTCTCTGTCATATGGATGCTAGCGGCACTATCATATACGTGTGCCAAAATGCGCAAACGGTCCCGGGCCAGGTAAGGTGGCACCCGTGGGAATACCGTGCGTGAGGCCCCAAAGTGATATGATGTGTTACATGCTAGACCTGTGTGACTTAGAATCGGGGTCCCGGCAGCTTGGTTGACGTATTGCGTACCGATTCGCTTTGCGGTTTTCTGTTCTAGCCCCTGGGACTTTCTATTTCATTACAGATGAGTCCCTGGACAGAAACTCTAATATCTTTTTAACGAAAGATGATTTTGAGTTGATTCTTTTTCTAACCTCTTTATTTTCCTGTCTAGTTTTTTGTAATATTTATGTGGAAATTTTTGGAGCAACTTTATTTGGACGCGTGGTATTTATGTTAGTATCTATTTGTTTGAATACGTAGATACCAGAGGTCGTGACGGAGACGCAAACCACACCGAGTTAGACTCCGACTTCTCAGAACCAGGCAAGCATGTTTGAACCTTTGATATGATGAGTGTGTTGCATGTTTGCTTGCGTAGTTCTTTTCATAAGCTTGGTCATATAAGCATATGTGTATGGTTATATTTCATGCAAGTGAGCTTCGGGTGAGCCCCGAATGATAATTGTTGAACCACCTCGATCATGTGGTGACATGATGGGTGGAATGCTGGTATTGTTGGAGCATGCCAGTATTTGGTTAACTCAATATCAATGGAATTCATGTCGTGACTCCGTCCATCTCCTTTTTGGTACTACCATAGGCCGTCTGTTGAGATTACGGTCTAGTCAGTTGTAAACCACTTCCCGAGTACACACCAAGTAGAGGGGCAAGGATGAGGGTTACATGGCCCTGGATTAAAGCCCGTCATCCGGTCAGGGGGCATGGGTGTTTCCGGTTGGGACCGAGAGGGGGGCACCCCTTAGAGCGCGCATATATAAATTTGATCCCATGCTATTCGAGGTTGTAGCCTCCCCGTCTTAAAGTTTTTCGTGAATGTTGTCGCGGGTGATTCCGGACAACAGGATGTTAAATGGGTGTGTACTGGTTAGTTGGGTTTCTACTAAAACACCGTAGACGGAACTAGCCCACGTGGCTAGTAGAATCTGTTGGCTATGAGTTAATAGTACAAGCTCTGCAGAGTTAAATTCCTTCAGTAGCCATGTTCATGGCCTAGGGTCAATCTTCATATCAACCCGGTGACCGTCTCTAGTAAATTCTTGTTGGTAACCAGAATGGTGTTTTCGTCAAGTTCAATTGGTAGATGAACTCACCAACTATCTCTGTATTGATTTACTTCCAGAAATATATCATCATTATACTATAGTTATTTATAAGCCCTTTATGTGATGTCGCTCAGACGTCCGACTGTGGCATTCTTTTTATAAGACCTTTATGTGATGTCGCTCAGACGTCCGACTGTGGCATTCTTTTTATTTATAAGCCCTTTATGTGATGTCGCTCAGACGTCCGACT
>LR738712.1:120607370-120619363 GCA_902687465.1 Secale cereale | reverse complement strand
CTCTTTTTATTTATAAGCCCTTTATGTGATGTCGCTCAAACGTCCGATTGTGGCATTCTTTTTATTTATAAGCCCTTTATGTGATGTCGCTCAGACGTCCGACTGTGGCATTCTTTTTATTTATAAGCCCTTTATGTGATGTCGCTCAGACGTCCGACTATGGCATTCTTTTTATTTATAAGCCCTTTATGCGATGTCGGTCAGACGTCCGACTGAGGCAGTCTTGTCATTTATTTTGCTATAAGCCCTTTACGCGGTGTCGCTCAGACGCCCGACTGTGGCCTGCTATCATTTATTACTTCCTTACGAGGCGTCCCTCAGACACTCGTTTGGTCTACTTCTCTTATCTCATGGATTTCGGGAGAATTACCGCGCGACTTCTATCTTTACTTACCGCATGTTAATATTTTATTCCGGTAGTATTTTTGCTGGAATACTCATATGCATCATGTTGGCATTTGTTATATCTTAAGTCCGAACTGTCTTGCGAGTACATTCAAAGTACTCACCTGGCTTGTTGATTTGGCCAAATGTGGACGAAGGCGATCTCATGGATGAAGAGTTCGATAGCGAGTCCGACGTCTAGTGGAGTCGCAGTCAGTCCCTTGCGATCCTGGAGTTGATCACTGTTTTATAACCGCTTCCGCCTACCACCAAATAAATTCATCGGGTCTCACTCCGACACTCGATGAACTGTATTATATTGGAGTCACATCACCCACTTCGCTGTGACATATCCACCACCTTTTATTACGAGTTAGTAGTATGCCACCCTGCCTTGTGTCATATCCGCCTTTATGTATTATATTGGCGCGCTTGTAATAAAATTGTTGAGCAACCCCAGCTCAACCTTGTAAAATATTTACATCCGGGGCATTACATATTCAGTGTACTGGAATTCTGTATCAAGGGTTTGTCTGCCAGGAGGTAATAATATTTCTCGCTGTGTTCAAGTAAAAAGGTTGGTCTTCCGGTAATTATTTTACTGAAAGACCGGTCTTGACAGGAAGCCCGACGAGCAGGCGGCTGGGGGGTAATAGGCGAACCCAAATTGTCTTAAAATACCATGGGTGGTCGATGAGGACACCCGTGCTCAATATCTCCGACAGTAGTCCCCGAAGCTGGTGGAACTCTGCGGTTTGTGTTTGAGGGCTGCGGGGTTCCAGCAGCTTCCCCCCCCCTAAGCAGGACCAGCGTCCTTCGTCCATCTTCCGAAAAGATCTGTCCACTGGCAGCCGGACCTCTGCAAAAGGGGCCGGCTCCTCGCAGCCGGACCTCCGCCTTCAAATCTTCGAGGGGAAGACACCGCCTGGTCAGTAGGCAACTGCGCAGGTCTGCCGACCGTTGGCGGCTCCCCACGCGTCATCGCATCGTCGACCCATCGCGTCAGCCTGCCAGCCCACGTGCGTGACGGGGCGTAGAAGTGGGTTGGGTCCCGCCACTACAGGGCCTCGGTCCGCGCGCGGATCCGGTGTGGCAAGGGCAATCGATTGCCCTCCCCACGCGCATTTAATGCATGCAGATTAGGCGCGCAAAAGGTGGGGGTCGTGCGGGGCATGGAGAAGTTAATCCCACGCCCGCCCCCTCCGCTTCGCCGCCCCGAGCCTATAAGTAGGCCGGGGGAGAGAGGTTAGTACCGTTCTCGCGCCCGCCCCTCTCCATTCTCCTTCTTCTTCTTCCTTTCTCCCGTCCGCTCCTCTTGCCAACTCCGCAGCGAGCCGCCGCCCCGAGCCATGGCCGCCGCAGCGCTAGTCCGCCATCACGGCGAGTGGGACGGCAGCGACGTCCTCGAGGAACACATCCACTACCTCCGCCGGGCGCAGAAGCTGCCTCCCGCGGAGAAGGTCGCCGTGCGCCTAGCGCCGGCGGCGGAGATCAGGTCGGCGCCGCGGTTCGGCGAGCGGGTCATCTTCCGCTCGCACTTCCCGTGCGGCTTCGGCCTCCCAACGAGCGGCTTCTTCCGCTCCTTCTTGGAGTTCTTCAACATTCAATCCCACCACCTCACGCCGAACACCGTGGTGACGTTGTCTGCATTCATCGTCCCGTGCGAGGCGTACTTTGGCATCCTCCCCACAATAGAGTTGTGGACGGAGCTATTCTACATGAAGCTTGGTACTACAGTCCAGAGCGTGGCCGCCCAGTGTGGGGGATGTATCGCGGTGAAGCGCAGTGGGGCAAGAAACTACTTCCCGGCGCCGCAGCTCGTGGCGTCGGTGAAGTTGTGGCAGAAGACGTACTTCTACATCTCCAATGTTGATCCCGCCCATGATTTCATCGGCCTGCCGGACTGGGCACCCGGCCCGCCTGCCGAGCCCTGCGCCTCTTGGAAGTCTCGGCCCACCTCCCTCACGGAAGACGCATCCATTGCCGTGCGGCGTCTCCGAGAGCTGAGGGACAGTGATGGCTTGGTTTTCGTGGACCTTTTGCTCACGTTTGCGGAGCGCCGGGTGCTGCCGCTGCAGCGCCGCCCTCACTTGATTTGTGACATGAGCGGGCACCGGCACCCGAGCCGGACGTGCACCAAGTTAATGCCATACAAGGAGGTGGCATACTTTGTGAACTACGTATCCAACTGCAAGGTCTCCGACTCCGGCTGGGCCTTTGGCAAGCCGCCGTACAGCCGCAGCAACCAGCCGCCTGCGGTGAGCTTTTCTTCTTTCTTAATTCTTCTTTCTTCTCTTTCCGTCTACCACAGCCGTCTGATCTTGGTGCCGTCTGCAGATCTTCCCCGGCCAGCCGGCGCCGGGTTCTGACCAGCCCCTCTGGAACTAGATCGCTCCCAGAGCGACATGAGCGACCCCGATCTTGGGGCCATCGCCATGGAGAAGGAAGAGGTGACAGGCGGCAGGGGCCAGCCAGTAGGCGGCCTGCCAGAGGGCGGCGTCGAGAACTGGCCGGACGACGATGAGGAGGAGGAGGAGGTGCCAATCCGCGTCCGAGAGGCGGATCCGCCTGGGCGCGGCAGCCAACAGGCGGGTCCGTCTGCCGCAGCCGGCGGCGTGAAGCGCCGGTCCTCTGCGGGGCCGTCTGGCACCCAGCCCAAGAGGCTCCGGCTGTCGTCCGCCGCCACCAAGCGCCGGGAGGCGGTCGCCAAGCCGGCCCTTCCTAAGTTCCCCAAGCCCAGGCCGGTCATATCCGAGTAATTACCTTGTTTTCTTTTTTTTCTTTGATGCTTATCTCATTCTGCCGTTATCAACTTGGCTGATTTTCTATCTTCCTTGGGATGCCCATGCAGCGCGCCGCTCTCCCTCTCGCGGGCGCCAGTGGGCTCCATTGTGGAGCCGTCTACCCAAGTGCCGGCTGCTGACGAGCAGCCGGCTCTAAACAACAAGGGGGACGGCCGCGTCGTCATGGAGACAGAAGCGCCGCCTCCCGCGGCGCCTGCTGGGTCGCAGGGCAGCCGGCCTGCAGGAGTGGAGGTGCCGCCAGCTGAGGGTGTGCTGGTGAGAGGCCCGCAGCCGACACCCCACCCCCCCAAGCTCCTGCCCGCCTGCGCCCTGTGAGGGTGGTCTCCGCGCCGTGGAGGGTAGAGGTCGGCGGCGCCAGCTCATCAACGCCAGAGAGCGAAGCCACCAGCGCGGCGCCACCAGGCTGGAGGCCCGGAGGCGGCGGTGCGCTGATTGTCGCGTCGCGGGACGTCCTCGGTCGCTTCAACTCCCTGAGCGATGTCGTGCAGACAATGATGCGGGAGTTCGTTGCTACGCGAACTTCTGTTCGGGTATGTTAACTCCATATATGTATTTTTTGCTTTTATTCCTTCAATTTCTTCTGTGGGGGCACGTTAGCGCAACCACTGGCTGTAGTCCCCGAGTTCTGAGCCGGCTGCTGAGCAGGCGGCTCGGAACTCCAAAGTGTACCTTGCGGGCTAACTTGTGTCTTGTTGTAGGACTACCACAACCTCCGGGTGGCCTCCTTCAACACCCAGCGATAGGAGCTGGCACAACTGCGGGCTGCCCTGGCAGACAATCAGGGTGAGTGTTCCTCTTCTCCTCCTTGCGGGGGCGCATCAGCGCACCCGCTGGGTGTAGTCCCCGAGTTCCGAGCCAGCTACTGAGCAGGTGGCTTGGAACTCCAAGGTTATCATTTGCTGATGTTAATGTTCTTCTTCTTCTTCCCTTGCCAGCGGTCACAGCCAACCTCCGCAACCAGCTAGGCGAGGTCCAGTCAGAGCTCGCCGCCAAGGAGCGGGAGCGCGATCTTGCCGCCCAGGACCGTGACCGCCTGGCGAAGGAGTTGGCAGACCAGGCGGCAGCGCACAAGGCGGAGATCGGGAAGTTGTCGGACGCCGAGATGCTCCTTCGGGCAGAGTTCAAGACCGCGCGCTCGAACTGGGCCGAGAAGGAGGTGGCTCTGCAAGACGGCTATGGGGCCATTGCAGACATGGTTGACAGTAAGACGCCTGCCCCTTCTTCTTGTGCTCGCCGTCTATTACAGCCGCTTTTCTTTCTTCTGATTCTTTATCTAGATTTTGCAGAGTTCTTCCCGGGCCACTCTATGGCCGCTAGCTAGGCCATTGAGGCCCAGCGTGACGGGAGGCGCCAGGCGGGCCGGGTGATTGCACCCAACACGCCCAGGACTTCGGCCGAACAGCTTCTTGCTGTCAAGGCGCGCCTCCAGCCGGCCCACCGCCTGCTCCGCCGGCTGCAACATGTTGGTGACCAAGTGCTGGCCGCCGTCTGGCCAGGCGCTCCAGAACTCCGCAATCCCAGCTAGACTGCCGACTGGCTGGAGGCGGCCGGTGTCGGAGACATTGACCATGGGTACCCTCGGCGCCTACCCTTGGTATTTTAAGACAAATGCAGCCGCCTGGTCCAATGTGGCCGTCTGCTCTTCGAGCCGCCTCCTAGGGTAGCCTGTCCTAGGAGCCGGCTGCTAGCAGGCGGCAGGGACCTAGCAGGCGGCGACACCAACACCACCAGCCAGCAGACGGCCCCGCACTCCTTCTCCAGAAAGCACGTTGGGGGGACCCCTGCGCGGCGGAGGCGTGGCTACAGGAGAACATGTCCTTAGAAGATCTATAAGGGCGTGGCTACAGTGACCGTGTACCTTATGAATATCTCCTAAGCGACGGGTCACTGTAGCCACGCAGCTCGTGACCAAGCATCGGTCAGAGGAGGCCACGATCCCACTACCCGCAAACGGCGGGGCCAGCAGGCGGCTGGCCCCATCGGTCAGCGCGTAGCTCATGAACAAGCCGCCCCTGGCAGACGGCCAAGGGAGATGGCCGCCTGGTGACAGACGGCAAACTTCACGCTAGAAGTCCGAGCCTCATCAAGATGACAGGACGGGGTGAGGCGGCAGCGTACGGCGGGAGGCGATGGTACTGTAGCCACTTCCTTCTCGTCAAGGCTGTCGTCAGCAGAAGCACCTCCACAGTGAAAGACAATCATGATGGGCCCGCGGGCGGCGGGCCCCAGCAGAGAGGCGGTAAAGCCGGCGCCAGCAGACACTGACGGCTGGGGGCCACACCGTCGAGATTACCATTGTACCCCTGGGGGTAGGCCTATATAAACCCCAGGGTCCTCCATGAGGAGGGGTTAGAAGATCACGAGGTTAAACCCTAGATAGAGAGAGGGAGGAGCCGAGCTAGCCTTGTTCATCTTCTTCCTTTGAACCACACAGCTCAAGGAGCAATCTTGTAGCTACCTTAGTGCTATCAGTCATGATGCGGAGCCCCCGCAGAGCAGGACTAGGGGTGTTATCTCCTCGGAGAGCCCCGAACCTAGGTAAGATCCGTAGTCGTCCTAAGTTTTGCTTTATCCCGCTTCCCGAGCCCGGCGACGTTCTTCTGACCCCATGGATGATAAGCCATCCGTTGGCATATGTCGTCCCAAAACCCCGACATTTGGCGCCCACCGTGGGGCTAGGTGCACCGTCGTCCGGAGACATGTTCTGGACGGGAACCTTGTTCCTTCCTGGCGAGAGTAGCCAGCCCGACACGCCCGCTGGCGTGGAGACCGGAATGCTTCACGGCGCTGAGGCTGCATGCGCCGTGAGCGGGCTCGCCGATCTGCTCGGCGCCATCCGCATCCACGACAAACCCTCTCCGGCGGCCGAGCTAGTGGCGCCGGAGAGCTTCCTCGTCGAGCTCCTCGACAAGCTCCACATCGTCGACGAGCGTGCCTCTGACGTGGAGTTAGTGGGCTCATCTGACCCACAGGTAGACATGATCGTCGACCTTGACACAGGCCCGGTCGACTCCTTCCCCGAGCACGTGGATATCATCAACGACCCTCTTCTCGTTCTCCCGATCTGCAACACCATCAGCACCGTCACAGAGTTGCTCGTCACCGACCACGGCGAACCATCGTGCAGGACGGGCCCAGACCCGCTCAAGGCCGCTCTGCAGCACCTCGCTACCCCTGTCGCGGCGGGGGCAGATGGCGCGGCGTTGGAGGCGCTCCGCGTCTCGCTCCTCGACAGCGCCAACAAATTGGCTGCCTCCCGACGCCTGATACGCCCAAAACGTATCTATAATTTCTGCTTGCTCCATGCCACTTTTGGGTGATATTGCTATGATATTCATACACTTCCATACACTTTTGATCATATTTGGACTAACCTACTAATCCAGTGCACCCCGGTGCCAGTTTCTGTTTTCGGCTGATTTTGTATTTCAGGTTTTCACGTTACGAGAAACTGTCAGCAAAAATCCAGAAAAATTATATAAAAAAACAGCGTTCCAGAACCTACTCTGCGCCCGAAGTACAGCCGGGGGGGGGCACCAGGGCTCCAGGCACCCTGGCGGCGCGCCCCCCCTGGGCCACGCCGGGGGGGCGCCTGGGCCCCCCGAAGCCCGTCTGGTGCCTACCTTTGGCATATATTTAGAGCGTCCTTCGAAACCCTCGGGACGGGAACTCTTTTTCGCGATCTCATCTCTGTTCCGCCCCCGCCGCCGCTTCCAAGATCGGGAGCACCAGGAGAACTCTTCCCGGCACCCTGCCGGAGGGGAGGATCACCATCGGGAGCTTCTCCACCACCATGGACGCCTCCCGGATGAGTTGTGAGTAGTCTCCCTTGGACCATGAGTCCATGACCAGTAGCTATGTGATGTTCTCCTCCCGTTCTTGTGCTTCACTAATTAGTCCTCGTGAGCTGCCCTACATGATCGAGGCACATATGTAATCCTTATGCTGTTGCTATGATGAGTTTGCTGGGATCCGATGGATTATGAGATTATGTTCAGATTGTGATTGAGTAATATATTTGATCTACCTCTTTTATATTTATGTTCATAAGTAATTCTTGCATGTTCTCCATTGTTATTTATTGCTTTGGCCAAGTGATACGTAGTGACTCCAAGAGGGAATGTTATGCTTGATTGTGGGTTCATGCCCCTCGATGACTAGCTTGAGTGACAGAAACATGAGTCTAGGGGATGTGTTGTTACCACAAGGGGGAAAACAACGGTGCTTGTGCCCGCGGGTGCAAGGATTGTTTACTTTACGCAAAGTTCTTTTAATGCAGTTGTCTGTTGCTTTGAGTTTACACTATGGGTGGGGCTCGCAACTTAATACCAGCGAGATGTTCTGGATAGATATGTCAAGGTGGATGATTAGTAGTAGATATTGATGGATTTCGGTCTACTTACTTTGGCGTCCCGCCCATGCTTTGAACCTCAACCTTTCTTGCAATGTAGTCAGCATTGGTTTGCGTTCGTGGTCCTGTCAATTGCTCGGCTGTAATTCGTTTACCTCACATAGCTGTTTTATTGTCTTATGGGAGAGAGACATCACTAGTGAACATCATGTGACTCCGGTCCATATTACCATCATTGATCACATCCGCTATTTACTTCTCGCTATTATTTACTATTGCAAAACATTATCTATCACTACTATCATTTGCTTTTAATCCTTTGTGAACTACAAGGCCGGAGGGATTGACAACCTCTCTGTACTCGTTGGGAGCAAAGTTATTTGTATCTGTGTGCAGGTCCACGTTGATTGCTAATATCTGGCTCCGTTAGCAGTTGACACCTACTTGTTGAACCTAGGAGTCTCTGGGGATTCGATCCTTGGCATCTTTGCTAAGGGAAAACACTTCCACAACACTGCATCTTTCACCTTCCACTTGGGGTAACCAACGAGGGGTTAGAGGCCCATCAAGGAGTATTTTCTGGCGCCGTTGCCGGGGACTCCACTCTTCAGGATAGGGGAGTTGCATGCTATCTTTTACCTTTGCTTTTTAGTCTTGTTTGTTTACCTTTCAGTTTTTGCTTTAGTACCTTTTATCGAAAATCACAAAAATAGTTATCTCGTTCTTTAGTTGTCATTATGTCGGGTCCTTTTGTCTTTGACGAGGCAGAAGTTCTCACCTTTAAACAAAGAGGTGGGGAAAGTTTGAAAGATCCTTGGTATAGAATTAATGATTCACAAAAAAGAGCCACCAAGAAGCAACCTACTACTATCTTGCTTAGAAATTATTATGTTGGAATTGCTTCTTGGAATAGGTTTATTCTAGATACTGCTATCAATGGGAATTTCCTAGAGGCCCCAGTTTGGGAGTCTCTTAGTATTATTGAGAATCTTGTTGGGAATCTCCCTGTTGTTAGCATTCGAGAGGACATCACCCTAGCTCACATTATGAAAAAACTTGAAAAGATAGAGCTAGAGATGCCAAGCATTAATAAGATAAATGAGTTGGATCGTAAGATCCAAGGGAATTTGAATAGACTTGATAGCTCCATGCATAAAAATTTTAAAATTTTGGAGACCGTCAAATTCCATGACTTGGACTCTTCTAGGATAGACAAGATTGAGGAAATATTTGATACCCTAGGAGCTACCTTCTCCTCGATCAAAACCAAAAAGGTAGAAACTCCGGCAAAGAGGGAGCCTAAGTTCGTTCACATTCCAAAGGCTCCCCATTCTAAAAGTAATCCATCTATTGCCAAAGGGGTTGAAACTGTAAAGACCTTGGAAGAAACACCTGTCTTTGATAAATTTATAAATGAATCTTCCCTTGACTTTTATCCTTTTGGTCTTCTACCTAGAAGTATCTCTATGAGGCCTTTATTTGATAGTCCTCTTAAGACTAGTTGTATTATTGAAGAGCTTTTTGATGATCTTGATGATGATTCAATTGATACAACTTGATCTCTATGCATTATGCCTAGCTTAAAGGCATAAAAGAAAGTGCTTTTGGGAGGCAGCCCACATGAATAAATTTTTGTATTTTGCTTTTGTTGTGTCTTGATGTTGTTTACTACAGTAGCATCATCATTGTATCTTTGCTTTTCATATTTGTGCCAAGTATAGCCTCTGATTGCTAGAAAGTTCAAAAGTTGTGAGGTGCTGTCCAGGAAACAGATTCTGTTCTTGGATAGAAAAATTCGTATAAAATCACCAGATCATCTTTTTGGTCTGAATTGTTTTGACAGCGTTCTCTATATAATTGTCTTTCGTGCATCTGTTTTGAGTTTTTTGATTTGAGTTGCAGAAGTACCCCGAACAAATCATTTACTATCTGCTGTTCTGTTTTTCACAGATTCTGTCCCGTTTTGCCTTTCCTTCAGTTTGCAAACCAAGAGCTTGCTTTTTCTTTGCAAAAATCTTTTGGCAATCTTGAGAAACAGTAGAACTTCAAGAATATATTTATTTACATCAAGGAACAATTATTTTATTAAGGGTACTAACCTCACTAATCAGATTATCATGAGTTATGTATGAAGGGAGTTTTCAAGTGTGCGAGGGAAGATGATAAAAAGATTCAGGAGTGTCAAGCGCTCAAGATTGGGGATGCCCCCGTGCACCCCCAAGAAATATTCAAGGAGACTCAAGCGTCTAAGCTTGGGGATGCCCCCGTGCATCCCCTTCTCCATCAACATTATCAGTTCGTCTTTCGTTCCACTATATTTTTATCACTTCATGTGTTATGTGCTATGTTTGGAGCGTCTTGCTTTTAGTTTTCTTTTTTTAGTTTTTCATAACGAGTCGGAACTCAGCATTCCTTTATGTGGGAGATAAACACGCTCCACTTCTACCTAGAACATAACATAGAATTTTCATATTTATCTTTGCTGTGTGTGTTCTTTGTCTTTTAATAGCTACTATCGTGCTCTGCTCTTAGTATTCATGCTTATCTTTTCAAAGAGCTTTTGTTTAGTTGGTTGCTTGAACTCTCTTTAATTATCATGCTTATCTTATTAAGATAGTTTGCTTCCGTTGCATTGGTTAATATGTCTATGATAAAGATGCTACGTGCATAATGGCGCTTAGTAGTTCAGGTTTTCTTATGGTTAGTCTCAAATAGCTGGGGGGTTCCCAATGTGTTATTGGAGTACCAACATGATTTGTTTGCCAATGATGTGGTATGGTTTAGTAATATCTTCCTTCGAGAATTTATTTTGATTGACTTGGCGTATGCTCACGCATATTTAAGACTGTAAAGAAAGTCTGTCAAGCCTTGATGATCTTTTATTTCTGAGTAGCGATATAACTACCATGCCTGATTCAATGTTGCTTTGTCGCTCTGCATGATTATGACCGTCATTGCTCTCTTAGTTGGTCGCTCCCAGTCTTTTGCTAACCTCCACCTGTACTAAGCAGACTAACTTTGCAATATATAGCTCATGGGAAAGTAGCTTAAAAACTATTGTGGTAAAGAATATGTTGCCTACGTATTTTATTTCTTATAAGTTGCTTGCTGAGCGGTAACCATGTTTCTGGGGACGCCATCAACTATTACACTTTTGTTGAATATCATGTGAGTTGCTATGCATGTTCGTCTTGTCTGAAGTAAGGGTGATTTGCCGTGGGTTGAATGAGTATGCATATTGTTAGAGAAGAACATTGGGCCGCCAACCAAAGCCATGTATCATGGTGGAAGTGTTAGCTTGGACATTAATCCTCAATCTCTTATGAGAATATGCTTATGCATTAAAGAGGAGTCCACCATCTATTTTCTATGTTGTCCCGGTATGGATGTCCTCAAGTTGAGATCTATCAAAAACGAGAAATCAAATGCGATTTATCTCCTTGGATCTTTGTACAGGTGGCATAGAGGTACCCCTTTGTGACACTTGGTTGAAACATATGTAATGCAATGATAACCCATGGAAATCCGAGCTAATTAGGACAAGGTGCGAGCACTATTGGTATTCGATGCATGAGGCTTGCAACTTATAGGATGTCTTATGCATGACACATATGAAGTACTACTACCGTTGACAAAATTGCTTCTATGTTTTCAAAATAAAAAGCTCTAGCACATAACCATTATTTTACTTTTATGTTGAGTCTCCACCTTCTTTTAAAAGCACCTACTACTGAGAGCATGATTGTCATTCTGACTGTAATGTGCATTGTCCCAAAGTAGCATTGTCTTTTGCATGATTGTGATATCGTTTATTTTGAAATCATTGTATCTAGTCACCACTTAAACCTTGAAGGTGCCCCTGCATTTATGTTTTGCTTCACTAAAGGGGGCAAGCTAGATATCACTTTATCATATTTGCACATCATGTTCATTGCAAATCTTTTTGATGTTTCAGTTTCATATTGTAAAACTTTCAGTCATTTGTGATTTTCTCATGAGGCAACTTAATTATTATAGAATCATTGTCTCAGTAAGCTTTTGTCATATGACTATAAAAAGTCCTATATGGTTAATAGCATGTCACCACAGAAATTATTCTTGTTATCATTTACCTACTCGAGGACGAGCGGGAATTAAGCTTGGGGATGTTGATACGTCCAAAATGTATCTATAATTTCTGCTTGCTCCATGCCACTTTTGGGTGATATTGCTATGATATTCATACACTTCCATACACTTTTGATCATATTTGGACTAACCTACTAATCCAGTGCACCCCGGTGCCAGTTTCTGTTTTCGGCTGATTTTGTATTTCAGGTTTTCACGTTACGAGAACTGTCAGGAAAAATCCAGAAAAATTATATAAAAAAACAGCGTTCCGGAACCTACTCTACGCCCGAAGTACAGCCGGGGGGGCACCAGGGCTCCAGGCGCCCTGGCGGCGCCCCCCCCCC
>LR738712.1:120569548-120607307 GCA_902687465.1 Secale cereale | reverse complement strand
GCGCCGGGGGGGGCGCCTGGGCCCCCCGAAGCCCGTTTGGTGCCCCCCTTTGGCATATATTTAGAGCGTCCTTCGAAACCCTCGGGACGGGAACTCTTTTTCGCGATCTCATCTTTGTTCCGCCGCCGCCGCCACTTCCAAGATCGGGAGCACCAGGAGAACTCTTCCCGGCACCCTGCCGGAGGGGAGGATCACCACCGGGAGCTTCTCCACCACCATGGACGCCTCCCGGATGAGTTGTGAGTAGTCTCCCTTGGACCATGAGTCCATGACCAGTAGCTATGTGATGTTCTCCTCCCGTTCTTGTGTTTCACTAATTAGTCCTCGTGAGCTGCCCTACATGATCGAGGCACATATGTAATCCTTATGATGTTGCTATGATGAGTTTGCTGGGATCCGATGGATTATGAGATTATGTTCAGATTGTGATTGAGTAATATATTTGATCTACCTCTTTTATATTTATGTTCATAAGTAATTCTTGCATGTTCTCCGTTGTTATTTATTGCTTTGGCCAAGTGATACGTAGTGACTCCAAGAGGGAACGTTATGCTTGATTGTGGGTTCATGCCCCTCGATGACTAGCTTGAGTGACAGAAACATGAGTCTAGGGGATGTGTTGTTGCCACAAGGGGGAAAACAACGGTGCTTGTGCCCGCGGGTGCAAGGATTATTACTTTACGCAAAGTTCTTTTAATGCAGTTGTCTGTTGCTTTGAGTTTACACTATGGGTGGGGCTCGCAACTTAATACCAGCGAGATGTTCTGGATAGGTATCTCAAGGTGGATGATTAGTAGTAGATATTGATGGATTTCGGTCTACTTACTTTGGCGTACCGCCCATGCTTTGAACCTCAACCTTTCTTGCAATGTAGTCAGCATTGGTTTGCGTTCGTGGTCCTGTCAATTGCCCAGCTGTAATTCGTTTACCTCACATAGTTGTTTTATCTTCTTCTGGGAGAGAGACATCACTAGTGAACATCATGTGACTCCGGTCCATATTACCATCATTGATCACATCTGCTATTTACTTTTCGCTATTATTTACTATTGCAAAACATTATCTATCACTACTATCATTTGCTTTTAATCCTTTGTGAACTACAAGGCCGGAGGGATTGACAACCTCTCTGTACTCGTTGGGAGCAAAGTTATTTGTATCTGTGTGCAGGTCCACGTTGATTGCTAATATTTGGCGCCGTTAGCAGTTGACACCTACTTGTTGAACCTAGGAGTCTCTGGGGATTCGATCCTTGGCATCTTTGCTAAGGGAAAACACTTCCAGAACACTGCATCTTTCACCTTCCACTTGGGGTAACCAACGAGGGGTTAGAGGCCCATCAACGCCTCACTGAAGCTTACCGCCGCAAAATGGACCGCGCCATTTGTGGCACGCCGGCTGCTGGCGAGCCTAGCCGAGCCGGTGCTGTCCGCGATCGCGGCGGGCTGCTAGCAGACATGCTGGGGGGCCCGCGGCCTGTGTACCTCACTCCGTCGGAGAACCTATGGGCTGCCCAGGCGGCAGTCGATGAGATGGGCCACTTACAGGGAGACGAGCTCCGTTGCATGACCCATCGTGCCCGCCAGCTCCTCGACGCTGCTGCTACGCAGCAGGAGGCCCGTTGCCTTGTATCAGAGGCGGGCACGCACGCCGACAATTGCCCTTTTCGGCAGGAGCAAGGAGCCACGTCCCGCTCTCCAATAGTCGGCGCCACCAACCGGCGAGACTCAAAGCCCGCTGCCAGCCGCAGCCGGCAGACTCGCGTCACCATCGAGCACGACGAAGACGGCCGCCCAAGGGCCATAGAACGACGAGGGGAGCATCCGCCTCCTCCCAGGCGGGAGAGGCACGTGTCTCCTCCGCCTGTTGACCACCCCTCTCTGGCAGGCCGCTTGGGCCGCCACGAGGGGGTTGGGGAGAACGACGCCCGCCACCGCCTGGACCGTCTGGCTCGTTCCCAGGTGGTTGAAGAAGAAGACGACCTCGGTCCGGCCTGCTTCGGCCCTTGCATCCGCAACGAGCCTTTTCCCAAGGGCTTCTCGCTCCCTAGAGACACCCCCAAGTACAACGGATTAGTGAAACCAGAGGACTGGCTGGTGGATTACTCCACGGCTGTCAGCATCGCCACCGGCAACAGGCGTGTCGCAGTGAAGTACGTGCCCCTCATGCTCCAGGGCACGGCTCGAACGTGGCTGAACAGCCTTAAGCCCAACAGCATCAACGGCTGGCTAGACTTCACCGACGCCTTCACTCGCAACTTCACCAGCACCTACAAGCGTCCTCCCAAGCCGCGTCAGCTCTCCCTATGTGTCCAAGGCCCAGACGAGTCGGCCTGTGACTATCTAACGCGCTGGGCAGAGCTGCGAAACTCTTGTGAAGGAGTGCACGAGGTGCAAGCCATCGAGTATTTCACGGCCGGGTGCAGAGAAGGCACCTTACTCAAACACCGGCTCCTGTGCGACGAGCCGGCCACATTGGATGAACTACTGAGCATAGCAGACAAGTACGTCACCGTTGACTCCTCCATGAAGACCGAGCTGCAAGTGGATGCTTCTGGCAAAATGACCCCTCCAACTTCCAAGACGCCGGCAGGAGAATCCAGCCGGCGCCAGCAGACCAGCGACCAGAAATGCAAGGCCCACGCGCCGGCTGCCAACAGCCGGCTGGTGGCAGCGGTCGACGGACAGTAGCTAGAAGCTCAAACAGGACCCAAGCGCCAGAAGGGCGGTGATACGTCCAAAACGTATCTATAATTTATGCTTGCTCCATGCCTCTTTTGAGTGATATTCCTATGATATTTATACACTTCCATACAATTTTGATCATATTTGGACTAACCTATTAACTTAGTGCACCCCAGTGCCAGTTTCTGTTTTCTGCTGTTTTTGTATTTCAGGTTTTCACGTTACGAGAACTGCCAGAAAAATCCCGGAAAAATTATATAAAAAATCAGCGTTCCAGAAGCTTCCCAGCTGCCAAAGGACAGCCGGAGGGGGGCCACCAGGGCTCCAGGCGCCCTGGTGGCGCGGGCCCCCCTGGCCGCGCCGGGGGGGGCGCCTGGGCCCCCCGAGCCTCCGCGGATGCCCCCCTTTGGCATATATTTATATCGCGTCCCAAAACCCTCGAGACGGGAACCCTTTTTCGCGATCTCATCTCTGTTCCGCCGCCGCCGCCGCTTCCAAGATCGGGAGCACCAGGAGAACTCTTCCCGGCACCCTGCCGGAGGGGAGGATCACCACCGGGAGCTTCTCCACCACCATGGACGCCTCCCGGATGAGTTGTGAGTAGTCTCCCTTGGACCATGGGTCCATGACCAGTAGCTATGTGATGTTCTCCTCCCGTTCTTGTGCTTCACTAATTAGTCCTCGTGAGCTGCCCTACATGATCGAGGCACATATATAATCCTTATGCTGTTGCTATGTTGAGTTTGTTGGGATCCGATGGATTGTGAGATTATGTTCAGATTGTTTTTGAGTAATATATTTAATCTACCTCTTTTATATTTATGTTCGTAAGTAATTCTTGCATGTTCCCCGTTGTTATTTATTGCTTTGGCCAAGTAGTAGGTAGTGACTCCAAGAGGGAATGTTATGCCTGATTATGGGTTCATGCCCCTCGATGACTAGCTTGAGTGACAGAAACATGAGTCTAGGGGATGTGCTATTGCCACAAGGGGGAAAACAACGGTGCTAGTGCCCGCAGGTGCAAGGATTGTTTACTTTACGCAAAGTTCTTTTAATGCAGTTGTCTGTTGCTTTGAGTTTACACTATGGGTGGGACTCGCAACTTAATACCAGCGAGATGTTCTGGATAGATATCTCAAGGTGGATGATTAGTAGTAGATGCAGATGGATTTCGGTCTACTTGCCTTGGCGTACCGCCCATGCTTTGAACCTGTACCTTTCTTGCAATATAATTAGCATTGGTTTGCGCACATAATTCTGTCAATTGCCCAGCTATAATTCGTTTACCTCACATAGCTGTTTTATCGTCTTTTGGGAGAGAGACATCACTAGTGAACATCATGGGACCCCGGTCCATATTACCATCATTGATCACATCCGCTATTTACTTTACGCTTTTACTTACTATTGCAGCAATGCCTATCACTATTATCACTTGCGTTTGATCCTTTGTAAACTACAAGAACGGAGAGATTGACAACCTCTCTGTACTCGTTGGGAGCAAAGTTATTTGTATCTGTGTGCAGGGCCACGTTGATTGCTAATATATCTGGCGCCGTTAGCAGTTGACACCTTCTTGTTGAAACTGGGAGTCTCAGGGAAATCGATCCTTGGTATCTTTGCCAAGGGAAAACTTCCGCTACACTGCATCCCAAACCTTCCACTTAGGGTAACCAACGAGGGGCGAGAAGCCATCAAGCAAAGTTTTCTGGCGCCGTTGCCGGGGCTCCACTCTTCAGGATAGGGGAGTTGCACGCTATCTTTTACCTTTGCTTTTAGTCTTGTTAGTTTAGTCATGTCTACACACGCTTCTACTCTTGTAGACTATGTTGGGCCTCCAAGCGCAGAGGTTTGTAGGACAGCAGCAATTTCCCTCAAGTGGATGACCTAAGGTTTATCGAACTCAGGGAAGTAGAGGTTGAAGATGGTCTCTCTCAAGCAACCCTGCAACTAAGATACAAGAAGTCTCTTGTGTCCCCAACACACCTAATACACTTGTCAGATGTATAGGTGTACTAGTTCGGCGAAGAGATGTTAAATGGCAAGTGATATAGATGGCAAAACAAAGTAATATAAATCTGTAATAAAAAGTGCAGCAAGCAAACAAGTGGTAAACGTGAGCACAAATGGTATTGCAATGGTGGAAACAAGGCCTAGGCTTCATACTTTCACTAGTGGCAACTCCCAACAACATTAACATAATCGAATCACATGATATTTCCCATAAAACATGCAAAGGGGACGCACTCGGAGGTCATTCCTTCGTGGTCAAGAGAGGACGAGAATTATGTAGGGCTACAAAAGCACACCTCAAAGTTCGTAGTTCTCAATCTAAGCATTTCCCAATGTCACCACGGCCATCCAAAGAGAGTCCCACAATCACCACAACATATCTAAAGGATAGTCAAAGACAAGCACCAAGAGACTCTCAATCTTCAATCAACACACAAGAGAGGAAATCACTCATGAAAATATTGTTCTAATCCATGTCCAATAGACCGCTGTCACCTTGGTCTCGGGGATTATACTAGATAAAGACAAGTGAGTACATCAATCCAATACATAGAGGAAGGGGAAATATCATGGGATCACCCTAGATTAACATAGCCTATGATCACAACGAAGATCACATCATGGGAGAGAGAATTGACCACATAGCTACTGGTAAGAACCTCAACCCCGAGGAGGAACTACTCCCGCATCATGGAGGCAGGAAGCAACGTCGATGGAGATGAATCCGGGGGCACTTCCCCGTCCCGGCAGGGTGCCGGCGCAGGAATTCTGGTCCCCCGAAGCTTGATGGCGATGGCGGCGGAGATCGGAATCGCGTCTGGAGAAAAGGGGTCCGGAATCAGGGTTTCCTCGACACGCTTTAAATATATGCCAAAGGGGGCATCGGAGGTGCCTCGGGGGGCCCAGGCGCCCCCCCCCCCGGCGCGGCCCAGGGGGGGCGCGCCCACAGGGCGCCTGGAGCCCCTGTGGGTCCCCCCCCCCGGCTGCACTTTGGCCGCACGGTAGCTCCTGGAACGCTGATTTTTTATATATTTTTTCTGGATTTTTCCTGGCAGTTCTCGTAATGTGAAAACCTGAAATACAAAAACAGTCGAAAACAGAAACTGGCACTGGGGTGCACTGAGTTAATAGGTTAGTCCAAATATGATCAAAAGTGTATGGAAGTGTATAAATATCATAGCAATATCACCCAAAAGAGGCATGGAGCAAGCAGAAATTATAGATACGTTTTGGACGTATCATTTACCTTTCAATTTTTGCTTTAGTATCTTTTATCAAAAAATCACAAAAAAATTATTTGCTTTTCTGTTAGTAGTCCTTTCTGTTTAGTCAAGCATGTTAGGATTTGGTGCTTTGAGGGAATCAGAAGTCCTAGATTTCCATCAAAGGGATGGAGAAAATATGAAGAAGGCATGGGATAGAATTTCTGATGCACGTAGGAGAATTATGCCTTGGATACCTATAAAAATTGTGCTTAGAAATTTTTACCATGGTCTTTTTAAATGGTGTGAACACTCTATTGATATTATAGCTGAAGGAGATTTCCTAGAGTGTGATGAAGCTAGAGCTCTTGAAATTATACATGGTCTATCTAGTTACTTTGTTTATGATCATAGTTTTGATACTGTCATAGATAGACTTGCTACTATTCAGAAGAGAATGGATGCTCTAGACTTGATGAAGGAAGAGAAACCCAAACCCAATAAGAAAGACATTTTGGAAATAGACAATGATTCGGAGCCTTTTGTTAGAATTAGCATTTCTAATCAAGACTTCCTTGCTTATTGTGATATTGGATCTATGGTTTCTACTATGCCAAAAATTGTTCATGATTCTTTAAAACTTAACATGGATAGATTACCATCTTATCATGAACACACTAATGGAGATATTTCTGAAATCCAGGGAAGAATAAAAGACGTGCCAGTTAAATTCCTTAAAGGGATTACAATGGTTGATTTCTTCATCATGGAGCCAAACCAAGGAAATATAGTGCTTGGAAGGGACTTCCTTCGAGCAGTTAAAGGCTTCATTGATATAGGTAAGGGACAAATCCGCTTACGCGGGAAGGCAAAAGGTGTGTACCCCTTTCCTAGAAGGAACAACAGTGAACTTGTTGAGGAACCATTTGAAGCAATTTATAGCTCCGATTATTATGATGGTCATTGATTCCTCTTTGCATTATGCCTAGCTTAAAGGCATAAAAGAAAGCGCTTTTGGGAGGCAGCTCACATGAATAAAATTTTATTTTGCTTTTGTTGTGTCTTGATGTTGTTTACTACAGTAGCATCATCATTGTATCTTTGCTTTTCAGTTTTGTGCCAAGTGTAGCCTCTGATTGCAAGAAAGTTCAAAAGTTGTGACGTGCTGTCCAGGAAACAGATTCTGTCCTTGGATAGAAAAATTCGTATAAAATCACCAGATCATATTTTTGGTCTGAAATTTTTCGACAGCGTGCTCTATACAATTGTCTTTCGAGCGTCTGTTCTGAGTTTTTTGATTAGAGTTGCAGAAGTGCCCCGAAAAAATCATTTACTACCTGCTGTTCTGTTTTTCACAGATTCTGTCCTGTTTTGCCTTTCCTTCATTTTGCAAACCTAGAGCTTGCTTTTTCTTTGCAAAAACCTTTTGGCAATCTTGAGAAACAGTAGATCTTCAAGAATATCCTGATTTCCAGCAAGGAACAATTATTTTATTAAGGGTACTAACTTCGCTAATCAGATTATGATGAGTTATGTATGAAGGGAGTTTTCAAGTGTGCGAGGGAAGATGATAAAAAGATTCAGGAGTGTCAAACGCTCAAGCTTGGGGATGCCCCCGTGCACCCCCAAGAAATATTCAAGGAGACTCAAGCGTCTAAGCTTGGGGATGCCCCCGTGCATCCCCTTCTCCATCAACATTATCAGTTCGTCTTTCGTTCCACTATTTTTTTATCACTTCATGTGTTATGTGCTATGCTTGGAGCGTCTTGCTTTTAGTTTTCATTTTTAGTTTTCTTTAGCTTTTCATAACGAGTCGGAACTCAGCTTTCTTTATGTGCGAGAGAAACACGCTCCACTTCTACCTAGAACATAACATAGAATTTTCATGTCTATCTTTGCTGTGTGTGTTCTTTGTCTTTCAATAGCTACTATCATGCTTAGCTTTTAGTTTTCATGCTTATCTTTTTAAAGAGCTTTTGTTTAGTTGGTTGCTTGAACTCTCTTTACTTATCATGATTATCTTATTAAGAGAGTTTGCTTCCGTGGCACTGGTTGATATGTCTATGATAAAGATGCTACGTGCATAATGACGCTTAGTAGTTCATGTTTTCTTATGGTTAGTCTCAAATAGCTGGAGGGTTTTCAATGTGTTATTGGAGTACCAACATGATTTGTTTGCCTATGATGTGGTATGGTTTAGTGATATCTTCCTTCAAGAATTTATTTTGATTGACTTGGCGTATGCTCACGCATATTTAAGACTGTAAAGAAAGTTTGTCAAGCCTTGATGATCTTTTATTTCTGAGTTGCGATATAACTACCATGCCTCATTCAATGTTGCTTTGTCGCTCTGCATGATTATGACCGTCATTGCTCTCTTAGTTGGTCGCTCCCAGTCTTTTGCTAACCTCCACCTGTACTAAGCGGACTGACTGCTTGTGCATCCAAATTCCTTTAAACCAGTTATGCCATATGAGTCCACCATACCTTCCTACATGGTATTTACCTGCCATTCCTAACGGAGACTTTCATGTACCATCTCGAAAGTATTCAAAGAAAAAGAAAAAAATGCATTCCTATTTTGTGCCTCTGTTTTAAGTCCATGAGGAAGTAGTAGTTAATTCATGATCTTTTTAAGTTGGACAAGCTTCACCCCGGGATTGCATGTATAATGTGCAAACCCATAACACGAGAAGGAACTGGCATTGAGTGCGCCCGGCTCAAAATTAATATAACAAACAAACCCACCTTCACGCTTTGTTCATGAGGAATCAGAAAACTTTGGCAGTGATAAACAAAGGAGATTAAGAGGATGTGATCGTCCTCATTCGGGAGCCGTTCCTCGAAATTGTCCCTCTCAAGAAGTAATTGAGTTATCTGCTAGCATTCGTTGACGAAACATGCATGATCTAAGAAGAAAAAAAAATTATTACCTCTGTTTTTAAAACCAAGAGCTCTGGTACATGCTTTGTCTTTGTTTCCGATTACGGGTTTTCAACCTTGCCAACAAAAGCCACGGTTCGAGAGTCTCCACCTTCTTTTAAAGCACCAACTACTGAGAGCATGATTGTCATTCTGAGTGTAATGTGCATTGTCCCAAAGTCGCATTGTCTTTTGCATGATTATGATATCATTTATTTTGAAATCATTGTATCTAGTCATCACTTAAACCTTGGAGGTGCCCCTGCATTTATGTTTTGCTTCACTAAAGGGGGCAAGCGAGATATCACTTTATCATATTTGCACACCATGCTCATTACAAATCTATTTGATGTTTCAATATCATGTTGTAAAACTTTCAGTTCTTTGTGATTTTCTCATGAGGCAACTTAATTACTACAGATTCATTGTCTCAGTAAGCTTTTGTCATATGACTATGAAAAATACTTATATGGTTAATAGCATGTCACCACAGAAATTATTCTTGTTATCATTTACCTACTCAAGGACGAGCAGGAATTAAGCTTGGGGATGTTGATACGTCTAAAACGTATCTATAATTTATGCTTGCTCCATGCCTGTTTTGGGTGATATTTCTACGATATTTATACACTTCCATACAATTTTGATCATATTTGGACTAACCTATTAACTTAGTGCACCCCAGTGCCAGTTTCTGTTTTCTGCTGTTTTTGTATTTCAGGTTTTCACGTTACGAGAACTGCCAGAAAAATCCCGGAAAAATTATATAAAAAATCAGCGTTCCAGAAGCTTCCCAGCTGCCAAAGGACAGCCGGAGGGGGGCCACCAGGGCTCCAGGCGCCCTGGTCGCGCGGGCCCCCCTGGCCGCGCCGTGGGGGGCGCCTGGGCCCCCCGAGCCTCCGCTGATGCCCCCCTTTGGCATATATTTATATCGCGTCCCGAAACCCTCGAGACGGGAACCCTTTTTCGTGATCTCATCTCTGTTCCGCCGCCGCCGCCGCTTCCAAGATCGGGAGCACCAGGAGAACTCTTCCCGGCATCCTGCCGGAGGGGAGGATCACCACCGGGAGCTTCTCCACCACCATGGACGCCTCCCGGATGAGTTGTGAGTAGTCTCCCTTGGACCATGGGTCCATGACCAGTAGCTATGTGATGTTCTCCTCCCGTTCTTGTGCTTCACTAATTAGTCCTCGTGAGCTGCCCTACATGATCGAGGCACATATGTAATCCTTATGCTGTTGCTATGTTGAGTTTGCTGGGATCCGATGGATTGTGAGATTATGTTCAGATTGTGTTTGTGTAATATATTTGATCTACCTCTTTTATATTTATGTTCGTAAGTAATTCTTGCATGTTCCCCGTTGTTATTTATTGCTTTGGCCAAGTAGTAGGTAGTGACTCCAAGAGGGAACGTTATGCTTGATGGTGGGTCCATGCCCCTCGATGACTAGCTTGAGTGACAGAAACATGAGTCTAGGGGATGTGCTGTTGCCACAAGGGGGAAAACAACGGTGCTTGTGCCAGCGGGTGCAAGGATTGTTTACTTTACGCAAAGTTCTTTTAATGCAGTTGTCTGTTGCTTTGAGTTTACACTATGGGTGGGACTCGCAACTTAATACCAGCGAGATGTTCTGGATAGATATCTCAAGGTGGATGATTAGTAGTAGATGCAGATGGATTTCGGTCTACTTGCCTTGGCATACCGCCCATGCTTTGAACCTCTACCTTTCTTGCAATATAATTAGCATTGGTTTGCGCACATAATTATGTCAATTGCCCAGCTGTAATTCGTTTACCTCACATAGCTGTTTTATCGTCTTTTGGGAGAGAGACATCACTAGTGAACATCATGGGACCCCGGTCCATATTACCATCATTGATCACATCCGCTATTTACTTTATGCTTTTACTTACTATTGCAGCATTACCTATCACTATTATCACTTGCGTTTGATCCTTTGTAAACTACAAGGCCGGAGAGATTGACAACCTCTTTGTACTCGTTGGGAGCAAAGTTATTTGTATCTGTGTGCAGGTCCACGTTGATTGCTAATATATCTGGCACCGTTAGCAGTTGACACCTTCTTGTTGAAACTGGGAGTCTCAGGGAGATCGATCCTTGGTATCTTTGCCAAGGGAAAACTTCCGCTACACTGCATCTCAAACCTTCCACTTGGAGTAACCAACGAGGGGCGAGAAGAAGTGTCATTGGCTCACAAGAATTGCGAGGGGAGAAGCTCTGCCTCCGCCGCCTGCTGGACAGCCGGCCCCGCCTCCTAATCCACCGGCTGCCCGCCCTGGCGGCCAGGTCCAGGACGAATTCCCAGAAGAAAATGGAGCCTATGTTGTCTTCACAAGCCAGACGGACGATAGGCACAGTCGGCGCTAGCAGCGCAGAGAAGTCAACACTGTTGCCGACAAGAACCCAGAATTCATGCACTGGTCTGAAAGGCCTGTAAGCTGGACCCGAGAGGATCACCCCGCTGTCATGCCATCTTCAAGGGCCTATGCCTTGGTCCTAGACGCCACTCTCTCCACTGACAGGTGGGCCTGTCGTTTCTCCCGGGCGCTGGTAGACGGCGGCAGCATCATCAACATCATGTACCGGGACACCATGGAGAAGTTGGGCATCAAAGAGAAACAACTTCAACCTACCAGGACCGTGTTCCATGGCATTGTGCCAGGCCTCTCTTGCTCACCAATCGGCAAGGCCAGGGTCGATGTCCTGTTTGGTGACAAGACGCACTTCCGGAGAGAGCCGGTCTGGTTTGAAGTGGTGAACCTGGAAAGTCCCTATCACGTGATCTTGGGCTGGCCAGCTCTTGCAAAGTTCATGGCAGTCCCCCATTATGCCTACCTCAAGATGAAGATGCCTGGTCCCAAGGGAATAATCACCATAGCCGGGGACTATGAGAAGTCCATTGCATGCACAACAGCCAGCAGTCGCCTGGCAGAAACCCTTGTCGTGGCTGAGGAAAGGCGCCGTCTGGAGCGGCTGGTGGTAATGGCTGCCGAGCAGCCGGCTATACCAGCCGATCCCAGGGAGGCGGAGCCGCAAGGCTCGTTCCAGCCAACCAAGGACACAAAGAAGATTGCCTTGGACCCTTCTCGCCCGGAGCGATTTGCTGTCATAGGGTCAAGCCTAGACAGCAAATAGGAAAGCGAGCTCGTCGATTTCCTCCGTGAGAATCGGGACATCTTTGCATGGTCCCCCAAGGACATGCCTGGTGTCCCGACGGATTTCGCCGAGCACAAGCTACACGTGAGAGAAGATGCAAAGCCTGTCAGACAACCGTTGCGCCGCCTGTCAGAAGAGAAGAGAAGAGTCGTTGGGGAGGAAGTCACCCCCTGCTAGCAGCCGGCTTCATCATGGAAGTCTTTTATCCCGAGTGGTTAGCGAATCCAGCCCTGGTGCTGAAGAAGAACAACAAATGGCGCATGTGCATTGATTACACCAGCCTAAATAAATCTTTCCCTAAAGACCCGTTTGCTCTGCCACGAATAGATCAAGTGATCGACTCCACAGCCGGATGCGAGCTGCTGTCTTTCCTTGAAGCTTATTAGGGGTACCATCAAATCAAGCTTGATCCAGCCGACCGTCTGAACACAGCCTTCCTCATGCCGTTTGGGGCCTTCTACTACCTGACCATGACGTTCGGCTTGAGAAATGCCGGCGCCACCTTTCAGCGTTGCATGCAGAAGTGTCTCCTCAAGCAGCTTGGCAGGAACGCCCACGTTTACGTGGACGATATTGTGGTGATGACGGAGAAGAGAGGAACCCTTTTGGAGGATCTCCAGGAAACGTTTGAGAACCTGTGCCGCTTTCGGATTAAGCTAAACCCGGAGAAATGCGTCTTCGGGGTACCGGCCGGCTAGCTCCTTGGCTTCCTGGTATCCGAACGCGGCATTGAGTGCAACCCCGCAAAGATCAAGGCCATTGAGAGGATGGAATGACCGACCCATGTGCGGGACGTCCAGAGGTTCACGGGGTGCCTGGCATCTCTCAGCCATTTCATCAGCCGGCTGGGAGAAAAGGCACTCCCCCTGTACCAACTGATGAAGAAGACCACGTGCTTCGAGTGGAACGACCAGGCAGACGAAGCTTTCCAGTAGCTCAAGCGACTGCTGTCCACCCCGCCTGTCCTGGCAGTGCCAACAGACAAGGAACCCATGTTCCTTTACATAGCCGCCACCAGTCGGGTGGTCAGCACTGTCATTGTGGTCGAGCGCCTAGAGGACGGCAGAGCCTTGCCCGTCTAGAGGCTCGTCTACTACTTGAGCGAAGTATTGTCAGCATCCAAGCAGAACTACCCCCATTACCAGAAGATGTGCTACGGCGTGTACTTCACCGCCAAGAAACTCAAGCAGTACTTCCAAGAGCATTCTGTCATGGTCGCCTGCACGGCCCCGCTTGCTGAAATCATGGGGAACAGAGATGCCTCAGGAAGAGTGGCCAAGTGGGCCATTGAGCTGGCCCCCTTCACCATCTTCTACCAGCCGCGCGCACCACCATCAAGTCGCAAGCATTGGCCGACTTCCTCGCCGACTGGGCCGAAACCCAGTACCTGCCGCATGTGCCAGACTCAACCCATTGGCGGATGCACTTTGACGGGTCAAAGATGCGCACCGGCCTGGGAGCCGGCGTCGTCCACACCTCCCCCAAAGGCGACAAGCTCAAGTATACCCTGCAGATCCACTTTGTCGCCTCCAACAACGTGGCCGAATACGAGGCACTTATCCACGGGCTCCGGATGCCCAAGGAGATTGGCATCCGCCGAGTGCTGTGCTACGGTGACTCAGACTTGGTTGTCCAGCAGTCGTCTGGGGACTGGGACGCCAAGGACCCAAACATGGCAAGCTATCGCTTCCTTGTCCAGCAGATCAGTGGACACTTTGATGGCTGCGAGTTCCTCCACGTACCACGAGCTGATAACATGCAAGCGGACACCTTGGCACAAATCGGCTCCACCCGCCAAGCAATACCAGCCGGCATATCTCTCCAATGCCTACGCAAACCGTCTATCAAGCCTTCACAAGAGTCGGAGTCAATCTTCATACCAGCCAACCCCGGGGCAGGCGGCCTTGCGGTTTCGGCTGCTGGCCCAGAGACTGCCCCAGCAGGCGGCCACGACACTACAGCTCCAACAGACGGACCACCTACTGCCGCGCCAGCTCCTGGCCCGGGGACTGCTCTAGCAAACGACCAGGAGGCGCCGGCTCCAGCAGACGGCTCGGGGACTTCGAATACACAGCAGGCGGCTCAACCCAGCCCTCCACCTCCCATCCCAACCACCCTGGTCTCTCTGGCCGAAGCAACTGGAGTCTCAGCGCCGTCTTGGGCACAGCCAATCCTCACATTCCTGCTCAAAGGAGAGCTGCCTGCAGAAGAAACTTCGGCACGACAAGTTCAACGCCGAGCCTCAGCATACACCATAGTCAACAAAGAGCTCGTCAGAAGAAGTGCGATGGGCATCTTCCAACGCTGCGTAGAAGCAACAAAAGGGCTGGCTATCTTGAAGGACATTCACCAAGGGGAATGCGGCCACCACGCGGCCTCAAGGTCTCTCGTAGCCAAAGCTTTCCGCCACGGTTTCTTTTGGCCGACTGCTTTGGACGACGCCAAAGATTTGGTGAGAAAGTGTAACGGCTGCCAACGCTTCAGCTCCAAGCAGCACTTGCCGGCCTCTGCACTCAAGACTATTCCGATCACTTGGCCAATTGCCGTCTGGGGTCTGGATATGGTAGGACCTTTCAAGACTGCCAGAGGAGGCCTGACACACTTGCTCATGGCAATAGATAAATTCACCAAGTAGATCGAAACCAAGCCAATCAAGAAACTCAATGGCCCAACTACTGTGACATTCATTGCAGACATCATAGTCGGGTATGGTATACCGCACAACATCATCACCGACAATGGCACAAATTTTGCCAAAGGCGCACTTGCCCGTTTCTGTGCAACACAAGGCATCCGACTGGACCTAGCTTCCGTTGCCCACCCACAGTCTAACGGCCAAGTCGAGCACGCCAATGGCATCATCCTGTCCGGCATCATGCCCCGGCTTGTCGAACCTTTAGAGCAGTCAGCCGGCTGCTGGATTGAAGAACTGCCGTCTGTCCTATGGAGCCTCAAAACCACTCCGAACAAATCCACCGGCTTCACTCCTTTCTTCTTCGTCTATGGGGCCAAGGCCGTCATCCCAACGAACATTGAGTTTGACTCGCCTCGCGTCACCATGTATACGGAAGCTGAAGCCAAAGAAGCATGTGAAGACGGTGTGGACCTGCTGGAGGAGGCCCGGCTGGTAGCACTCAGCCGCTCCACCATCTACCAGCAGGGTCTCCGCCGCTATCACAGTCGGCAAGTCAAGCCATGCTCCTTCTACAAGGGAGACCTTGTGCTCCGGATGATCCAGCGAACAGCCGGCCAGCACAACCTCTCGGCTCCTTGGGAAGGACCATTCATCGTCAGCAAGGTACTAGGCAATGACGCCTACTACCTCATCGACGCCCAGAAGCCAAGAGCACGCAAGAGAGACGACTCAGGCAAGGAGTCGGAGCGCCCATGGAACGCAAATCTTCTTCGTCGCTTTTATAGCTGAAAGACAGTATGTTCGTTCTATCTAAAGTTATTTTGAGAATCAGTGGGAACCCCGAGGAGTTCTCGGGGACTGCCCAACCTTTTATCTATATGATAAGAATTATGCCTGTGAATGATTGTTGTTCACTCCTTTGTCCGGCACCGGAGCCTAGCAGATGGCCCGGGGACTGGCCGCCTAGCCCTATGTCTAGGGAATTCTCCTTAAAAAGTCAGACAAGTAATGTGATGGCATCCAAGCCCTCTCCTGCATCAAGTCACAGACTCGTAGAACGCGGCTGTCCGGCTGGCAGGAGCCAAAGGCAAGAAATGGTGCCCACATGAAAATGGCTAAGGAAAAAGACATAGGGCCAGCCGGCCCCTCACACGAACCGCCGACTGTCAAGCAGCCGGCTAGCCGGTTCTAGGCTTGGCCAGACCGCCTTCCAGAAGGCGAGATACTTGCCCACCCCAAAAACAGCCAAGTCCCTGGCCCAGCCACAGAACCACAGAGTGGCTGTCTGGCTGGCAGGGCGGCAGTTCAAGGAGACGGCAAGAAGAAAATCGCCACAAAGAAACTAGGGCAAGGCTAATCCTAGGACTCGGCACAACTGCATAAAAACTATGCAGCATTAAAAAGAATATTTACATCCAAAAGGCCTCAAGAGCCGCCATGCAGTAACAACTTACTGATACACCCAGTGGGTGGAATTGTTCGGATTAACCCTACAAGTCTTACAGGGAAGCAGAAGATACAAATGAAAAACTTAAGGTGCAGCAGGCTGGGCAGGTGGCACGACGGAGCCGACTTCCGGGGAGGCCGCCTGGGGGGTCTCGGTCTAGCCGTCTCCTGCAGCAGGCGGGGCCATCACTCCTGGTCCGCTTGTTGAGGATTGGTCAGGCTGGTGACTGGCTGCTGGGTCCGCCTCCTGGGAACTGGTCTCCTCGTCGCTGCCTTCCTCCTCTTCATCACCTTCGCTGGAGGCGATCTCCTCGTCTGGCTCCTCCGACGCCACCAAGTCCAGCCCGAAGTTTCCAGGCGGCACCACATGGCCCCTGTCATCCAACTCCGGGATGAAGATGGAGGTGTCAGTGTATTCAGCGAGGGCGGCGGCACGTTGGACGAGCTCCTTCTACTCCGCAGCCAGCTCAGGCTGGGCCTCCACGCGGAAGGTCTCCAACTGCGCAAGGCTCAAGCCAGGATACCAGCTCTTGGCGAACTCCAGGGCGGTCCGCGCGCCAGCCCTTTCTGTGGAGCCCTTCCAGGCCTCGAAGCGTTGGCCGGCCGCCTCTAGCCAGGTGGCCGTCCGGCTAGGAGGCGGAGTTTCGGCACACCTGGCCAGAGGGCGGCCAGGACCTGGGGTCCGGCACGCTGCAGACGGCGAAGAAGATGGCGGACTGGCAGAAGACGCACCCGAATGGCAAGAAGCTCCTCGGCCGGGGTCCTGGGCACGTTGGGTGCGATCGCCCGGCCCGCCTGGCGCCTCGCAGCACGCTCGGCCTCGATGGCCTGGGTGGCGGCCACAGAATAGCCCGGGAAGAACTCTGCCAAGACTGGAAGAAGGATCAGAAGAAAAGAAAGACAGCTGCTGCAAACGTCGAAAACAAGATAAAAGGGTAGACGTCTCACCGTCGACCATGTCTCCAATGGCTACATAGCCATCTTGGAGAGCCGCCTCCTTCTCGGCCCAATTCGAGTGCTCAGTCTCGAATTCGGCCCGCAGAAGTGACTCAGCATCGGACATCTTGCGAAGCTCGACCTTGTGGGCCGCCGCCTGGTCCGCCAGCTCCTTGGTCAGGCGGTCGCGGTCCTGAGCAGCAAGACCGCGATCCCGCTCCTTAGCAGCCAGCTCCGTCTGGGCCTCGCCCAGCTGGTTGCGGAGGTCCGCTGCGACCAGTAGCAAGAGAGAAAGAAGAGAACGAAGGTCAGCAGCAAAAAATATAACCTTGGAGTTCCAAGCCGCCTGCTCAGGAGCCGGCTCGGAACTCGGAGACTACACCCAGCGGGTGCGCTGACGCGCCCTCGCAAGGAGAAGAGGAGGCACTCACCTCGGCTGTCTGCCAAGGCAGCCTGCAGCTGCGCCAGCTCCTGGCGATGAGCGTTGTAGGAGGCCACGCGAAGGTTGTGGTACTCCTGCAACAAGAAGCAAGATCAGCTCAGGATGTACACTTTGGAGATCCGCCTGCTCAGCAGCCGGCTCGGAACTCGGGGACTACACCCAGTGGGTGCGCTGACGCGCCCCCACATAAGAAATTGAAGGAATAAAAACAGAAGAAAATGAAGCACACGTACCCGAACAGAGGACCGTGTGGCGACAAACTCCTGCACCGCCGTCTGCATGACGTTGCCCAAGGAGTTCATGCGGTCCAGGACGTCCCGCGACGCGACGATCCATGCGCTGCCTCCTCCGGACCTCCAGCTTGTTGGCGCCGCGCTGGTCGCCTCGTTCTCCGGCGCGGACGAGCTGGCCCCGCCGACCTCCACCTGCTAGGGCATAGAGACTGCCCTGGCAAGGCGCCGGCGGGCTGGGCCTCAGGGGGCCGGTTGCGGGCCAGTCACCAGCACGCCCCCAACCGGCGGCACCTCCGTCCCCGCTGGTCGGCTGTCCTGCTCCCCAGCAGGCGGCGCGGGGGGTGGTGGCGGCGTCTCCAAGATGACGCATTCGTCCCCCCATCGCCTGGAGCCGGCTGCTCGTCAGCAGCCGGCGCGTGGGCCGATGGCTCCAGAGACCCTGACTCTGGGCGGACGACATGGCCCGCTGGCTGCTGGGCGCCCTTTCCCCGCTCCCGGACGTGGGCGGCGTCTGCCTCGGCCTTCTTGGCGGCTTCGGCCTCCGCCTGGGCGGCGGCATCAGCCACCGCTCGCTCACGCTCCGCAGCCTCGCGCTCCGCGCGCGCCTCACGGGCATTCCTCTCTGTCGCCTCCTAGAGCGAGGTGGCTGGATCCACGCGAAGGGGCGAGGGAGGGGCATCTGGGCCTCCCACAATAGAGCCCGCTGGCACCCGCGAGAGGGAGAGCGGTGCGCTGCGCGGATGTCCCCAGGAAACAGAGAGTCAGCCAAGAAGGGTTTAGCTATGAAAGATGAATGCCACGTAAAGAAGGAATGAAGAATACTCACCCGGACACAATCGGCTTGGCCTTGGGCTTATTCGGCACGTTTGCCCTGGCGGCCGCCTCCCGACGCCTCGTGGCGGCGGTTGACAGCCGGAGCTTCTTGGGTGGGGCACCAGTCGGCCCTGATGACGACCGCCGCTTCCCACCACCGGCCATGCCAAACGGCCCGGCTTGCTGGCTGGTGCGGACGAGTGCCTCCTCCATCTCCTCATCATCATCCGGCCAGCTCTCGAGGCCGCCTTCTGGCAGGGCGCCCGATGGCTGGTCCCCGCCACCCGTCACCTCTTCCTCCTCCATTGCGGCGGCGGCCCCAAGATCGGGGTTGCTTGTATCGCTCTGGGAGCGATCCGGCTCGAGGGGGCGGCCCAGTTGGTCGGAGCCCGGTGCCGGTTGGCCTGGGAAAATCTGAACAAAGTATTAGAACCAGACGGCTACAGCAGCCGGATAAAGAAGAAAGAAAGCAGAAGGATGAAAAGCTTACTGCGGGCGGCTGGTTGGTGCGGTTGTACGGCTGCTTGCCGAAGGCCCATCCGGAGTCAGAGACTTTGCAGCTGGAGATGTGGTTCACCAGACGGGCCACCTCCCCATAGGGAAAGGGCTTGTTGCACGTCTGGCTGAGGTCCCGACGCCCGCTCATGTCGCAGATAAGGTGGGGGCGGTGCTGCAGCGGTAGCACCCGGCGCTCAGCAAACGTGAGCAGTAGATCTGCGAAGTCCAGGCCCTTGTCGTCTCTCAGCTCCCGGAGACGGCACAGGGCGACGGAGGCGCCTTTAGTAAGGGTGGCGGGCCGGGTCCTCCAGGAGTCCCGAGGCTCGGCAGGCGGCCCCGGCACCCACTCCGACAGGCAGACGAAATCTTGCTCGTGGTCGACGTTGGAGACGTAGAAGTACGTCTTCTGCCATTGCTTCACCGATCCCACGAGCTTCGGCGCCGGGAAGAAGTTCTTCGCCCCAGTGCGCTTCACCGCGATGCATCCCCCGCACTGGGTGGCCACGCTCTGGACGGTGGTGCCGAGCTTCACGTAGAAGAGCTCTGTCCAGAGCTCGATGGTGGGGAGGATGCCGAGGTAGGCTTCGCAGAGAACGACGAATGAAGAGAGACTCATCACCGTGTTTGGCGTCAGGTGGTGAGGTTGGATGTGGAAGAAGTCGAGGAAGGAGCGGAAGAAGCCGCTCGCCGACAGGCTGAATCCGCACGGAAAGTGCGAGCGGAAGATGACCCGCTCGCCTTGCCACGGGGCCGGCCTGATCTCCGTCACCGGCGCAGGCGCACGGCGACCCTGTCGGCCGGGGGCAGCTTCCGCGACCTGCGGAGGACGTCCACATGCTCCTGCAGGACCTCGCTACCGTTCCACTGGCCGTGGTGTCGGGGAGGTGCCGGGCCGGACATGGCTCGGGCTGCGGTTCGCTGTGACGACGACGAGAAGGGCAAGGAAGAAGATGAAGGATGGGGGAGAGTGAGCGCGAGAACAGCGCCAGCCCTCTCCCCCGGCCTATATATAGGCCCGGGCGTCGAAGGCGAGGGGCGGGCGTGGGATTAACGGCTCCACGTCCCGCACGACCCCCTATTTTCTCGCGCCTAATCCATGCGCATTAAATGCGCGTGGGAGGGTAATCGATTATCCCTGCCACTGTGGATCCGTGCGGGGCCCGAGGCCCTTAGTGGCGGGCCCCGGCCCACTGTTACGTCCTGTCATGCGCGTGGGCTGGCAGGCCGACGCGACAGGACGGTGACGCGTGGGAGCTGCCAACGGTCTGCGGGCCTGTGCGACTGCCCGCTGACCAGGCGGTGCCTTCTCGCCGAAGACTCTGAGACAACGGTTCGGCTGCTGGGGGCCGGCTCCAGTGGCGCAGGGCCGGCTGCCAGCAGACGGATATCTATGGAAGACAAGTGAAGGACGTTGGGCTTGCCTGAGAGGGGAAGCTGCTAGAACCCCTCGGCACCTCCAGCACCCGCCTCGGAGTTCCACCAGCTTCGGGGACTAATCTCAGAGACATTGATAACCTCGGCGCCTACCCTTGGTATTTTAAGACAAATGACAGCCGCCTGGTCCGCTGCGGCCGTCTGCTCTTCGAGCCGCCTCCTAGGGTAGCCTGCCCTAGGAGCCGGCTGCCGGCAGGCGGCAGGGACCCAGCAGGCGGCGACACCAACACCACCAGCCTGCAGACGGCCCCGCACTCCTTCCCCAGGAAGCACGTTGGGGGGACCCCTGCGTGGCGGAGGCGTGGCTACAGGAGAACATGTCCTTAGAAGATCTATAAGGGCGTGGCTACAGTGACCATGTACCTTATGAATATCTCCTAAGCGGCGGGTCACTGTAGCCACGCAGCTCGTGACCAAGCATCGGTCAGAGGAGGCCACGATCCCACTACCCGCAAACGGTGGGGCCAACAGGCGGCTGGCCCCATCGGTCAGCGGGTAGCTCATGAACAAGCCGCCCCTGGCAGACGGCAGGGGAGACGGCCGCCTGGTGACAGACGGCAAACCTCATCAAGATGATAGGACGGGGCGATGCGGCAGCGTACGGCGGGAGGCGATGGTACTGTAGCCACTTCCTTCTCGTCAAGGCTGTCGTCAGTAGAAGCACCTCCACAGTGAAAGACAATCACGATGGGCCCGCGGGCGGCGGGCCCCAACAGACAGGCGGTAAAGCCGGCGCTAGCAGACACTGACGGCTGGGGGGCCACACCGTCGAGATTACCATTGTACCCCTGGGGGTAGGCCTATATAAACCCCCAGGGTCCTCCATGAGGAGGGGTTAGAAGATCACGAGGTTAAACCCTAGATAGAGAGAGGGAGGAGGCAAGCTAGCCTTGTTCATCTTCTTCCTTTGAACCACACAGCTCAAGGAGCAATCTTGTAGCTACCTTACTTCTATCAGTCATGACGCGGAGCCCCCGCAGAGCAGGACTAGGGGTGTTATCTCCTCGGAGAGCCCCGAACCTGGGTAAGATCCGTAGGCGTCCTACGTTTCGCTTTATCCCGCTTCCCGAGCTCGGCGATGTTCTTTTGACCCCATGCATGATAAGCCATCCGTTGGCATATGTCGTCCCAAAACCCCGACAGTCAGCCACCGCTTCGAGGCCTGGAAGGGTGCCGCAGTGAGGGCTGGTGCGTGGACCGCCCTGGAGTTTGCCAAGGGCTGGTACCCGGACCTGAATCTCGACCAGTTGAAGACCTTCCGCGTGGAGGTTGAGCCTGAGCTGGCCGCGGTGCAAGGAGACCTCGCCAGACGCGTCGTCGCCCTTGCTGAGTATGTCGACACCACCATGTTCGTCCCAGAGCTGGATGAGAATGGTCATGTGGTGCCACCCAGCAACTTCGGGCTAGACTTGGCGGCGTCGGAGGAGCTGGACGAAGAGATCGCCTCCAGCGATGAAGGCGAGGAGGAGGGAGACAGCGACGAGGAGGCCAACTCCCAGGAGGCGGATCCGTCTGCTGGCCATCGGCCTGACCAATCCTCGACAAGTGGACTCGGCATGGCGGCTCCGCCTGCTGCAGGAGGCGGCCAGGCTGAGACCCGTCAGGCGCCCCCCCCCCCCTAGAAGCTGGCTCCGTCGTGCCACTCGCTCCGCCTACTGCGCCCTAGGCGTTATTCTTGTATCGTTTGATTCCTGTTTCTTCGTAAGACTTGGTAGGATTAGTCCAAACAATTCCACCCGTTGGGTGTATAAGTAAGCTACTGCTGGAAGGCGGCCCTTGAGGCCTTTTTGATGTAAATATTTTTGATGCTCATGTGTTTATGCAATTTGGCTGGGTTCTGGGGTTAGCACCATCCTTGGTTCCTTAGGGCGATTTTGTTTTGCTGTCTCCTTCAACTGCCGTCCTGCCAGCCAGACAGCCACTGTGTGGTTCTGTGGCTGGGTCAGGTACTTAGCTATTTTCCGGATGGGCAAGTATCCCGCCCTCTGGAAGGCGGCGTAGCTAAACCAGAAGCCGGCTGGCCGGCTGCGTAACAGCCGTCTAACTTGTATGAAGGGCCGTCTTGCCCTATGTTTATTTTCCTTAGCCATTTTTCATGTGGGCACCGCTTCTTGCTTTTGGCTCCTGCCAGTCGGATAGCCGTGTTCTGTGAGTCTCTGACTGAAGGCGGGAGAGGGCTTGGATGCTATCACATTACTTGTCCGACTATTTTAAGGAGAAGTTTTAAACATAGGGCTAGGCGGCCAGTCCCCGGGCCGTCTGCTAGGCTCCGGTGCCGGAGAAAGGAATGAACAACACTCATTCACAGGCATAATTCTTATCATATAGATAAAGGGTTGGGCAGTCTCCAAGAACTCCTCGGGGGTCCCATTAGTTCTCAAAATAGAATAGATAGCGCGACACATATTGTCTTTTAGCTATAAAAGCGATGAAGTAGGTTTGCGTTCCACGGGCGCTCCGACTCCTTGCCGGAGTCGTCTCTATTGTGTGCTCTTGGCTTCTGGGCATCGATGAGGTAGTAGGCATCGTTGCCTAGCACCTTGCCGATGATGAACGGTCCTTCCCAAGGAGCAGAGAGCTTGTGCTGGTCATTAGTTCGCTGGATCAGCCGGAGCACAAGGTCCCCCTCGCGGAAGGAGCGTGGCTTGACTCGCCGGCTGTGATATCGGCGGAGACTCTGCTGATAAATGGTGGAGCGGCTGAGTGCTACCAGCCGGGCCTCCTCCAGCAGGTCCACGCCGTCTTCTCGTGCCTCTTTGGCTTCAGCTTCTATGTACATGGTGACGCGAGGCGAGTCAAACTCAACGTCTGTTGGAATGATGGCCTCGGCCCCATAAATGAGGAAGAAAGGAGTGAAGCCAGTTGATTTGTTCGGAGTTGTTCTGAGGCTCCAGAGGACAGACGGCAACTCTTCAATCCAGTAGTCGGCTGATCGTTCCCGGGGTTCAACCAGCTGGGGCTTGATGCCAGACAAGATAAGGCCGTTGGCGCGCTCAACTTGGCCGTTGGATTGTGGGTGAGCAACGGACGCTAGGTCCAGTCAGATGCCCTGTGTTGCACAGAAACGGGCCAATGCGCCCTTGGCAAAATTTGTGCCGTTGTCGGTGATGATGCTGTGCGGTATGCCATACCGGACTGTGATGTCTTATGAATGTCACAGTAGTTGGGCCGTTGAGTTTCTTGATTGGCTTTGCTTCGATCCACTTGGTGAATTTGTCCACTGCCACGAGTAAATGTGTCAAGCCGCCTCGGGCTGTCTTGAAGGGGCCCACCATATGCAGCCCCCAGACGGCAAATGGCCAAGTGATCGGAATGGTCTTGAGTGCAAAAGCCGGCAAGTGTTGCTTGGAACTGAACCGCTGGAAGCCATTGCACTTTTTTACCAAGTCTTTGGCGGCGTCCAAAGCAGTCAGACAGAAGAAACCATGGCGGAAGGCTTTGGCGACGAGAGATCTTGAGGCCGCGTGGTGGCCACATTCCCCTTGATGAATGTCCTTCAAAATAGCCAGACCCTTTTCTGCTTCCACGCAGCGCTGGAAGACGCCTGTTGCACTTCTTCTGACAAGCTCTCTGTTGACTATTGTGTATGCTGAAGCTCGGAGTTGAAATTGTCGTGCCAAAGTTTCATCTGCTGGCAGCTCTCTTCTTAGTAGGAAGTTGAGGATTGGTTGTGCCCAAGACGGCGCTGAGACTCCTGTTATTTCTGCCAAAGAGACCAGGGCGGTTGGGCAAGGAGGCGGAGGACTGGGTTGAGCCGCCTGTTGTGCTTTTGAAGTCCCCGAGCCGGCTGCGACACTCCCCGGGCTGTCTGCTGGAGCTGGCGCTTCTTGGCCGCCTGCTGGAGCAGTCCCCGGGCCAGGAGCCGGCGCAGCGACTGCTGGCCCGTCTGCTGGAGTTGGAGTATCAAGGCTGCCTGCTGGAGCAGTCTTTGGGCTGGCTGCTGAAGTTGCCGGGCCGTCTGCTCCCTGATCGGCTGGTATGAAGATTGACTCCGATTCTCGTGAAGGCTTGATAGACGGCTTGCGTAGGCATTGAAGGGACAAGCCGGCTGGTATTGCTTGGCGGGTGGAGCCGATTCGTGTCAAGGTGTCGGCTTGCATGTTGTCGGCTCGTGGCACGTGGAGGAACTCGCAGCCGTCAAAATGCCCACTCATCTGCTGGACAAGAAAACGATAACTTGCCATATTTGCGTCCTTGGCGTCCCAGTCCCCAGACGACTGTTGGACAACCAAGTCTGAGTCACCATAGCACAACACTCGGCGGATACCAATCGCTTTGGCCATCCGGAGCCCGTGGATGAGTGCCTCATACTCGGCCACATTGCTAGAGGCGGCAAAGTGGATTTGCAGGGTGTACTTGAGCTTGTCGCCCTTGGGAGAGGTGAGGACAACGCCGGCTCCCAAGACAGTGCGCATCTTTGACCCGTCAAAGTGCATCCGCCAATGGGTTGAGTCTGGAGCAGGCGGCAGGTACTGGGTCTCGGCCCAGTCAACGAGGAAGTCGGCCAACGCTTATGATTTTATGGTAGTGCGGGGCTGGTAGAAGATGGTGAAGGGGGCCAGCTCGATGGCCCACTTGGCCACTCTTCCTGAAGCATCTCTGTTGCCCATGATCTCAGCAAGCGGCGCCGTGCAGATGAACGTGATCGGGTGCTCTTGGAAGTACTGCTTGAGTTTCTTGGCGGTGAAGTACACGCCATAGCACATCTTCTGGTAGTGGGGGTAGTTCTGCTTGGAGACTGACAGAACCTCGCTCAAGTAGTATACTAGCCTCTGGACTGGCAAAGCTCCGCCGTCTTCTGGGCGCTCGACCACAATGACCGTGCTGACCACCCGGCTGGTGGCGGCTATGTAAAGGAACATGGGTTCCTTGTCTGTTGGCGCCGCCAGGACAGGCGGGGTGGACAACAGTTTCTTGAGCTGCTAGAAGGCTTCATCCGCCTTCTCGTTCCACTCGAAGCAAGTGGTTTTCTTCATCAGTTGGAACAGGGGGAGTGCCTTCTCTCACAGCCGGCTGATGAAACGGCTGAGGGATGCCAGGCACCCTGTGAATTTCTAGACATCGCGCACATGAGTTGGCAGCTCCATTCTCTCAATGGCCTTGATCTTTGCAGGGTTGCACTCAATGCCGCATTCAGATAACAGGAAACCAAAAAGCTGGCCTGCTGGTACCCCGAAGACGCATTTCTCTGGGTTTAGCTTGATCTGAAAACGGCGCAAGGTTTCAAATGTCTCTTGGAGATCCTCCAAAAGAGTTCATCTCTTCTCTGTCTTCACCACGATATCATCCACATAAATGTGGGCGTTTCTACCAAGTTGCTTGAGGAGACACTTCTGCATGCAACGCTGAAAAGTGGCGCCGGCGTTTCTCAAGCCGAACGTCATGGTCAGGTAGCAGAAGGTCCCAAATGGCATGAGGAAGGCGGTCTTCAGACGGTCAGCCGGATCGAGTTTGATCTGGTGGTACCCGGAATAAGCATCAAGGAATGACAGCAGCTCGCATCCGGCTGTGGAGTCAATCACTTGATCTATTTGCAGCAGAGCAAACGGATCTTTAGGGCAAGCTTTGTTGAGGCTAGTGTAATCAATGCACATGCGCCATTTGTTGTTCTTCTTCAGCACTAGGACTGGGTTTGCGAGCCACTCTGGGTAGAAAACTTCCCTAATGAAGCCGGCTGCTAGCAGGCGGGCAACCTCTTCCGCAACAACTCTTCTTTTCTCTTCTGACAGGCGGCGGAGCGGCTGTCTGACAGGCTTTGCATCTTCTCTCACATGTAGCTTGTGCTCGGCGAAATCCGTCGGGACACCCGGCATGTCTTTGGGGGACCATGCAAAGATTTCCCGATTCTCACCGAGGAAATCGACGAGCTCGCTTTCCTATTTGTTGTCTAGGTTTGACCCTATGACAGCAAATCGCTCTGGGTGAGACGGGTCCAAGGCAATCTTCTTTGTCTCCTTGGCTGGCTGAATGAGCCCTGTGGCTCCGCCTCCCTGGGGTCGGCTTGTATGGCTCGCTGCTCGCCAGCCGTTGCCACCAGCCGTTCCAGGCGGCGCTTCTCTTCAGCCACGACAAGGGACTCAGCCAGGCGGTTGCTGGCAGTTGCACATGCGATGGACTTCTCGTAGTCCCCGGCTATGGTGATTATTCCCTTGGGGCCAGCATCTTCATCTTGAGGTAGGCATAATGGGGTACTGCCATGAACTTTGCAAGAGCAGGCCGGCCCAAGATCACGTGATAGGGACTTTCCAGGTTTACCACTTCAATCCAGACTGGCTCCCTCCGGAAATGCTTCTTGTCACCAGACAGGACATCAATCTTGGCCTTGCCGATTGGTGAGCAAGAGAGGCCTGGCACAATGCCGTGGAACACAGTCCTGGTAGGCTGAAGCTATTTTTCTTTGATGCCCAACTTCTCCATGGTGTCATGGTACATGATGTTGATGTTGCTGCCGCCGTCTACCAGCACTCAGGAGAAACGACATGCCCGCCTGTCGGTGGAGAGAGTTGCATCCAGAACCAAGGCATAGGCCCCTGGTGAAGGCATGACAGCCGGGTGATCTTCTCGGCTCCAGCTGACGGGACTCTCAGACCAGTGCATGAATTCTGGGGCTTCGCTAGCAACGGTGTTGACTTCTCTACGCTGCTGGCGCCGGCTGTGCCTATCGTCCGCTTGGCTTGTGAAGACGACATAGGCCCCGTTTTCTTCTAAGAACTCATCCTGGACTTGGCTGTCCGGACGAACAGCCGGTGGATTGGGAGGCGGGGCGGCCTGCCCAGCAGGCGGCAGTGGCAGAGCTTCTCCTTTGGCAATCCGTGTGAGCCAATGACACTTTCGTGTGGTGTGATTGGAAGGCTTCGCGCCACTGTGGAACTTGCAGAGGGCGTCCAGGGCTTGGTCGAAGGAAAAAGCCAGATGCCAGGCTGGCTTGCCGCCCTTCTGGCGCTTGGGACCTGCTTGTGCCTCTGGCTGCTGGCCATCAACTAGTGCCACCAGCCGGCTGCTGGTAGCCAGCACGTGGGTCTTGCGTTTGTGGTCGTTCGGCTGCTGGCGTCGGCTAGACTCTCCAGCCGGCGTCTTGGGAGTTGGGGGAGTCATCTTTTCTAGAAGCATCTACTTGCAGCTCGGTCTTCATGGAGGAGTCAGCGGTGGTGTACTTGTCTGCTATGCTCAGCAGCTCGTCCAGCATGGCAGGCTCGTCGCAGAGGAGTTTGTGCTTGAGCAAGGTGCCTTCTCTGCACCCGGTCGTGAAATACTCGATGGCTTGCACCTCGTGCACTCCCTCGCAAGAGTTTCGCAGCTCTGCCCAACGCGTCAGATAATTGCAGGCTGACTCATCTGGGCCTTGAACACATAGGGAGAGCTGGCGCGGCTTGGGAGGACGCTTGTAGGTGCTAGCGAAGTTGCGAGTGAAGGCGTCGGTGAAGTCCAACCAGCCGTTGATGCTGTTGGGTTTGAGGCTGTTCAGCCACGTCCGGGCCGTGCCCTGGAGCATAAGTGGCACGTACTTCACCGCAACACGCCTGTTGCCGGTTGCTATTCTGACGGTAGTGGAGTAATCCACCAGCCAGTCCTCTGGCTTCACTGATCCGTTGTACTTGGGGGTGTCTTTGGGGAGCGAGAAGCCCTTGGGGAAAGGCTCGTTACGGATGCGGGGGCCGAAATAGGCCGGGCCGAGGTCATCCTCTTCTTCGACCGCCTGGGACCGAGCTAGTCGGTCAAGGTGGTGGCGGGCGTCATTCTCCCCAACCCCCTCACGGCGGCCCAAGCGGCCTGCCAGAGAGGGGTGGTCAACAGGCGGAGGAGACACACGCCTCTCTTGTTTAGGAGGAGGCGGGTGTTCCTCTCGCCACTCTACGGCCCTTGGGCGGCCGTCTTCGTCGCGCTCGATGGTGATGCGAGTCTGCCAGCTGCGGCTAGCAACCGGCTCTGAGTCTCGCTGGTTGGGGCACCAACTATTGGAGAGCGGGACGTAGCTCCTTGCTCCCGCCAAAGGGGGTGGTTATCAGCCTGCGCGCCGGCCTCTGATGCCCAACAATGGGCCTCCTGCTGCGCAGCAGCCGCTTCGAGGAGCTGGCGAGCGCGCTAAGTCATGCAACGAACCTCGTCTCCCTCCAAGTGGCCCATCTCATCGACTGCCGCCTGGGCAGCCCTTAGGTTCTCCGATGGAGTGAGGTACACAGGCAGCGGGGCTCCCAGCATGTCTGCTAGCACCCCACCACGATCGCGAACGGCACCAGCCCAGCTGGGCTCGCCAGCAGCTCGTGTGCCGCCTATGGCGCGGTCCATCTCGTAGCGGTAGGCTTCAGTGAGGCATCGAGAAGCGGCCATCGTGTTGGCGCTGTCGAGGAGCGAGACACGAAGTGCCTCCAGCGCCACCCCGTCAGCTCCCGCCGCAACGGGTGCGGTGAGGTTCTGTAGGGCGGCCTGGAGCGGGTCTTGGCCCGACCCGCCAGACGGCTCGTCGTGGTTGGTAGCGAGCACCTCTGTAACGGTGCTGGCGGTGCTGCCGCCCGCTAGAGAGGGGAGGGGGGCGTCGATGATCACCACGTGCTCGGGGAAGGAATCGACGGGCTCCGCGCCGAGGTCGATGATCATGTCTACTGGTGGGTCAGAGGAGCCCACTGACTCCACGTCAGAGGCGCGCTCGTCGATGATGTGGAGCTTGTCGAGGAGCTCGACGAGGCAGCTCTCTAGAGCTACTAGCTCGGCCGCCGGAGAGGGCTCGTCAAGAATGTGGACGCCGCCGAGAAGGTCGGCGAGTCCGCTCGCGGCGCATGCGACCTCGGCGCCGCGAAGCATCCTGGTATCTACACCTGCGGGCGTGCCAAGCTGGCTGTGCTCGCCAGGGAGGAACAAAGTTCCCATCCAGAACATGTCTCCGGACGACGGTGCACCTTGCCCCACGGTGGGCGCCAAATGTCGGGGTTTTGGGGCGACATATGCGAACGGATGGCTTGTCATGCATGGGGACAATAGAGCATCACCGGGCCCTGGAAGCGGGATAAGGCGGAACTTAGGACGCCTACGGATCTTACCCAGGTCCGGGGCTCTCCATGGAGATAACACCCCTAGTCCTGCTCTGCGGGGACTCCGCGTCATGACTGATGTCAACAGGGTAGCTACAAGGTTGCTCCTTGAGTTGTGTCGTCTAGAGGAGGAAGAAGAGCAAGGCTAGCTCACTACCTTCGCTCTAGGGAATTGGGATGGTAGCTAGGGTTTCTCCCTCTCTCTCTCTCTCTCTACGTGAATCTCTCCCTTCTAGAGTTCAACCTTCGAACCCCACCTCATGGAGGACCCTGGGGGGTTTATATAGGCCTACCCCCTAGGGGTACAATGGTAATCTCGACAGAGTGGCCCCCGGCTGTCAGTGTCTTCTGGCGCCGGCCCCACCGCCTGTCTGCTAGGGCCCGCCGCCTGCGGGACCACGTGATTGCCTTTCACTGTAGGCGTGCTTCTACTGACGGCAGCATCGTTAGGAGAGAAGTGGCTACAGTGTCGCCGTCTCCTGTCGTACACTGCCACCACGTCGTGTATTGTCATCTTGATGAGGTTCAGACTTCTAGGCCAGGATTCGCCATCTGTTACCAGGCGGGCCACCTCCCCTGGCCGCCTGCCAGGGGCGGCTTGTTTCTGAGTTACCCACTGGCCGGTGGGCCAGCCGCCTGCTGGCCTCGCCGTCTGTGGGCAGTGGGATCGTGGCTTCCTCTGACCGAAGCTTGGTCACTCGCAGCGTGGCTATAGTGACTCACCGCTTAAGAGACGGCCATAAGGTACACATTCACTGTAGCCACGCCCTTATAGATTCTCTAAGGACATGCTCAACTGTAGCCATGCCTTAGCTGAGCGATGGTCCACCAGCACGCACCCCGAGGGAGAGGCGTAGGACCGTCCGCTAGCTGCTGGCTGTGGAGCTACCGCCTATTTGGGCCCCTGCCGCCTGCTGGCGACCGGCTCCTAGGGTAAGATGTCCTAGGAGGCGGCCTGACGAGCAGGCGGCTGGGGGGTAACAGGCGGCCCCAAATTGTCTTAAAATACCATGGGTGGTCGATGAGGACACACGTGGTCAATATCTCCGACAAGGCGAAAGTAGCTTTCCAGAATTGGCTCGGCGGGTCACAACTGGACACAGAGATCCTTTAGAGCCAGCTCAGACATCCAATGTAGCTCCATCTGGTTGCTGAGGAGGGGAAGATGCTCGGAGGCCGAAAACTGTAACCGGAAGAGCTTCTGCTCGGAGTCCTCCTCGTGAGCGACATAATGCTCCACGGCGGCCGCCTCATTCTTCAGAAGTTTGGCAAAGACGCCTGCAGAGTGCCAGACCCGCGTCAGCAAGGTGAACATGTTGCCTCTGAACACACTCTGCAGTAAGTATTTCTTACCATTTGCAATTCGCCCAACTTGGCGGAGCTCCTCCTGGATACCTCTCACTTCGGTCCTCGCCTCCTAGATCTCTTTCTCCGCCTTGGACAGCTTGGGGGATCGCTCCCCTGCTCCTTCTCAAGGGAATCAAGCTTCTTGATGGCATCCTTGAGCTCCACTTGCACCTCGGCTCCTCGAGCCTCGTGCTGCTCACCAGTGACCTTGGCCTTCTCGAGCTCGGCTACCGCCTTGTCATCTGTTGTTTTCTTTGCGGGCGCCTCGGCCTAGGCTTTCTTCAGGGCCTCTTTCAAGCCCTCGACCTCAACGGTGGCAGATGCAGGATCATAACATGATAAGGTCAACATACAGCCTGGAGCATTAGGATCTGGCTCCGAGCAATTACACATCTTAATGAAAAGCTTACCTTGCGCCTCGTAAAGCCGCTTGTTGACAAGGTCAAGCTCTTCGTTCGAGTGCTTGAGCTTTCGGTCCATCTCCTCTAGCGTCGCGGCATTAGCAGCTGCAGACAAGGATGATGCCTGCATCCACAAAGAACATTCAGATTATTTTAATATTTGGCCTACAGAGTTTGATCCTCTGCAAGCTTCTCCGAAGTCCTTGCAGAGTCTCGGGGGCTACTACAGATATTGCATACTTAAACTAAGGACTATGTCCACTTTATGAGAAAATAGTATTACTTGACTTACTTCAAAGCCTGTCGGCAGGCCTTGTATGGCGTCGTTCAGTCCGGATTGGACGAACCAAACACCTTGTATAACCGCACCCATAAGAGTGTGGTGCCCGTCAACGATGACGAAGTTGCTAACCAACTCCTCTAGCACATCCAGCCAGCCTGCCGCCGCCCATGTAGAGGTGTTCGGCGTGGGCATTGGCCCCCCGACCCCTCCCCCTCTGGAAGGAGGAACCGGTGTCGTCGAGGGCCTCAGAGGCTCGGGAGCGAACAAACCGAGGGAGTCCGAATGTTCTGGACTTCCTTCCCGCACCGGCCAGGAGGGACGAGCCCTCCTGGTCTTCAGCAACCGAGGCGTCAACCTCGGCCTGGTGTCGACCTCCTTCTCCATGTTCGGAGGAGGAGGGGTCCTTCTGGACAACACCTCCCTGATCTCTTCAGGGATCAAGGGAGGTGCGGAGCGTGACGCAGACCTGTTGTCTGCCAGTTCGGTGGGTGGAGACATCCCCTCCGAGGTCATCTCGGCAGGGCGGTCGCGTGGAGGGCTGCAATTTTAAAGAGTTAGCCTCCAACTAGAATGAATTACTAAAAAACAAGCTAACTAAAAATACCAGTGCCATACCTGCCGACCGGGGGCTTGACCCTGGGTCCCTTCTTCGGAACATCTTCTGACGCTTTGGACACCTCGTCAAAGCTGTCAGGCAGGACCGGCTTGGGCTCGCACTGCCTCTTCACGGCCTAAGGGGGTTGTACCTCTTCGACATACTCAGACACCGACCTCTTCTTGGAATGCGAGGAGGCGCTTTCCTCCTCGTCCTCATCCTCGTCCCCATCTTGTGCGGATGGGGCTGCAGCGTCTCTGGACCAGTTGTCCAGAAGAGTTATGTGGCGGAGTCCCTCCCTGGCCTCCGGTACCTCCTTCTTCTTACCCTTCTTGTCGGGCGCCTTGTAAGGCACCACGACCAACAACTTCTCTAGTTGTTCTGATCGGGCCTCTTCGGGCAGCGGCATTGGGTCAGTAATCTTCTTGGCCATGGTAATCCAGCCCTGAAAAATTCGCATAAAGAGGTTCTGATCGAATCATACACGGTGTGAATATCCGAACACATGTTAAGACGAATGTCGCTCACCTCCATCTGAGGGTTCGCAACGTCGAGGCCGGTGTCCTTCCCCTCGACCGGCTACTCCTCTTGAGGCTTGAATAGCAGACCCCACACTTTGTCGTGGGTTGTGTCGAAGAGGTGTTGCACGCTATCCGGGTCCTGAGGCTCATACTCCCAAATTGGCTTGGCCCTCTCCTAGCAAGGGAGGAGTCGGCGGTTGAGAATGATCTAGACCACGCCGACCAGCTTCGCGTAGGTCCCCACGACGTTGATGACGCGCTTCTGCAGTGCTTTCAAGTCGACAGCGGACCCCCAGTTCGGACTCTTAGTGGTCCACGAGGCCAGTCTGGGGTCCGGATCTGAACGCGGGAGCCGCTGCCCAGGCGGCTTCCCTTGGCTCGGTGATGTAGAACCATTCCTTTTGCCAGACCTTGAAAGTGTCGATAAATTTTCCCTCCGGCCACTGAACCCACGTCAACCACCTTGGGGTTTACGTTGAACACCTTCAGCCACAGGCCAAAGTGTGGTTGGACTCAGAGGAGAGCCTCGCAGAAGATGATGAAGGTCGAGATATGGAGGAGGGAGTTGGGGGCTAGATCATGAAAATCTAGCCCGTAGAAGAACATCAACCCCATCACAAAGGTGATGTAGGGGAAACCTAAGCCCCCTAAGGAAATGGGAGAGGAATACAACCCTTTCGCCCGGCCTAGGCGTGGGGATGATCTGGCCGTGTTAAGGGGCCCGATGGACAGTGTTGGTTACCAAGTAGCCTTCCCACTTCAGCATCAGGATGTCACTATCAGTGACGATGGAGGCATCCCACTTCCCGTTGGCACCAGATCGGGCCATTGCTGGGATGAGCAGGGTGGGATTCGCCGTGGGCAGAGAGATGGGGCGCTGGAGCTCTAAAGGATAACGTAAGCAACATCGGAAGGTGGGAGAAGGCATGGGATGTAGATTGTAGCTATCCCCTCTTTATAAGCCATGGAAGGACCACGAGTTCCTCTTTTCTCCATGGGCTTCTCCACTTCCCAATAATCTCGTAACGTTATGTGCGAGTAGGGAATCGGAGTCATTGATAATATCCCTGAAAAAACAGAGCATCATCTCCACCTTGATGAGACGTGCCAATAAGCGGTCGTCCTCAAGCCGGGCATCCAGAACGGCCTGCCGCCCGGAGTTATGACCGGTTCAGGCCCTTCGTTAAAAAGGAGAAAGTTGTCAGTCAAGGACACTGTTCGCACTTGAACGGCTATTTCTCCCTTCGGGTGTAAGTAAAATGGACGTTTCAGGTTCCGAACACCACTTGACTCCAAACATGCGTCGAATACATTGAAGAACTCACCTTGCAAGCCAAAGACAATCTGGTGTGCGATGCTGGACACAAGCCCTGGCATTGGAGGCAAGTTCTGGGGCTACTGAGAGAGTCTGATGACCCACAAGTATAGGGGATCTATCGTAGTCCTTTTGATAAGTAAAAGTGTCAGGCCCAACGAGAAGCAGAAGGAAATGATAGGCAGTTTTCAGTAAGGTATTCTCTGCAAGCACTGAAATTATCGGTAACAGATAGTTTTGTGATAAGGTAATTTGTAACGAGTACCAAATAATAAAAATAAATAAGGTGCAGCAATATGGCCCAATCCTTTTTGTAGCAAAGGACAATCCTGGACAAACTCTTATATAAGGAAAAGCGCTCCCGAGGACACATGGGAATTATCGTCAAGCTAGTTTTCATCACGCTCATATGAATCGCGTTCATTACTTTGATAATTTGGTATGTGGGTGGACCGGTGCTTGGGTACTGCCCTTCCTTAGACGAGAATCCCACTTATGATTAACCCCTCTCACAAGCATGCGCAACTACGAAAGAAGAATTAAGGTAAACCTAACCATAACATGAAACATATGGATCCAAATCAGCCCCTTACGAAGCAACGCATAAACTAGGGTTTAATCTTCTGTCACTCTAGCAACCCATCATCTACTTATACTTCCCAATGCCTTCCTCTAGGCCCAAACAATGGTGAAGTGTCATGTAGTCGACGTTCACATAACACCACTAGAGGAAAGACAACATACATCTCATCAAAATATCGAACAAATACCAAATTCACATGGCTACTTATAGCAAGACTTCTCCCATGTCTTCAGGAACAAACGTAACTAATCACAAATCATATTCATGTTCATAATCAGAGAGGTATTAATATGCATAAAGGATCTGAACATATAATCTTCCACCGAATAAACCAACTAGCATCAACTACAAGGAGTAATCAACACTACTAGCAACCCACAGGTACCAATCTGAGGTTTGGGAAAAAGATTGGATACAAGAGATGAATAGGGTTTGAGAGGAGATGGTGCTGGTGAATATGTTGATGGATATTGACCCCCTCCCGATGAGAGGTTCGATGGTGATGACGATGGTGACGATTTCTTCCTCCCGGAGGGATGTTTCCCCGGCAGAACAGCTCCGCCGGAGCCCTAGATTGGTTCCGCCAAGGTTCAACTCGAGATGGCGGCGCTTCGTCCTGCAAGCTTCCTCTGATTTTTTCCAGGGTAGAAGACACCTTATACCAGACGATGGGCATCGGGGGGCTGCTAGGTGGCCCATGAGACAGGGGGCGCGCCCCCCACCCTCGTGGACGGTGGGTGGCCCCCCTCTGGTGCTTTCTTCGCCCAATATTTTTAATATATTCCAAAACTGACTTTCATGGAGTTTCAGGACTTTTTGAGTTGTGCATAGTAGGTCTCTAATATTTGCTCCTTTTCCAGCCTAGAATTCCAGCTGTCAGCATTCTCCCTCTTCATGTAAACCTTGTAAAATAAGAGAGAAAGGCATAAGTATTGTAACATAATGTGTAATAACAGCCCATAATGCAATAAATATCAATATAAAATCATGATGCAAAATGGACGTATCAACTCCCCAAGTTTAGACCTCGCTTGTCCTCAAGCGGAAGCCGTTATCGAAAAATATGTCCACATGTTTAGAGATAGAGGTGTCGATAAAATAAAATATGGACATGAGGGCATCATGATCATTCTTATAACACCAACATATATATACAGCCGGTCTATTCTCATAACATTATGAGAATAATATTCTCATAACATTTCCAAACTGCACGCACAACGCGAGGGCACTGCACAGATACTGCAACACAGAGACCAGTGAACTTCATGTTTGAAAAAACTATACGTGTTGTTTTTTCGGTACCTTTTTTGCTCTAGTTGTTTAACCGTTTATCGGAATTATGCGTGTAATATACCATTGAAAAGCTATGGAGTAGACGCAACTTCGCCATGTTGAAGACTTTTCAAAATTCATCACAGTTTAAGAGCAGTTTCGAAAATCGTGCGGCTCATAATGAATGACAACAAGCGTTTTTTCACGTTTTCTTCTAAATCGCTCGCCGGAATTAATCAAATGATACACCGTTGGATAGATATCATCAAGGCGCATCTTTTTCATATCTATTATTTTTTCTAATTCGCTATGGTTTAAGAGCAGTTTTGAATTTAACAAATCGCGAAATTGTGTTTTTCGAATTTTTTGCAATTTTCGGTACTGTTTTAGCTTAAGTTTTTAAACCGTTTGTCGAAACGAGGCGTATGATACTCCGTTGGAAAGCTACAAACGAGGCGCAACTTTCATATGTTGAAATGTTTTTGAGATTCCTTATGGTTTTTAGTTAATTTTGAAAACCGTGCGGCTGACTACGAGAGGCAGCGGCCGTTTTCGCGAAATTTTAACAAACCGCTGGTCGAAATGATCCAAACGATACAGGGTTGGAAATATATCGTCAAGATGCAACTTTTTCATGCAGAACGCTCCCTCTAATTCCTTACGGTTGAAGAGCAGTTTTAAAATTACGAAAATGCGGACACTCTGTTTTTTCACGACCCAAAATCGTCGTGTGTACTGCATCGGATAGAAGAACGCACTGCATCAGACTGAAAAAGGCACTACAATGTTGACAAATAGAACGACATTATTACTTTTTTTGCTAACATTTTTCTTTTGTAATTTCATCTAAACCATGGGGCCGAATGTAGTTAACTGCACGTGACGACGAAGTGCGCTGCAACTACCGATGCACTTTTACTTGTTCTAAATGCACGATGGTAAGCAAAAATGACTGTAGTTTAATTTTTAGCATAAATCAATGCGAGCTGCTTGGTTTTTTCTTGTTTTTAAACTAAAAAAGGCATTTTGGACAACACGGTTGAGGTCAGAACTGTATCTTTGTTCCGTTTTTCAAAACCTTGTTTACCGGTGATACTGGGAATGCATGAATGAGTCAAGTGCACTGCATTTCTTAAATTTTGCACAGTGAACCACACAGATTTTATAAAGTTAATCACAAAAGATTTTAATAATGAACTTTGAAAAATGTACTTCTTTGGTTCACCGAGCGCACTCCTCTTACAAAGAAAAGATTTTACAAACTGAGTAATCCACACAAATAGTCCTTTTTCTGTCTCCACACAACAATCATACACAAAAGAGTCCTCGAACAAGTTTTATCAACTAAGCGTGTTGTTCCAACTACATCCCCACACGTTGTGCACTGCACTCATACCGACGAAACGCATGGCTTGCACAGCGGAGCTGCACACCGCCAGCCACACCACCACACAGTCTGGACATGTAGATGCTAGCCACGCCAACAGGACATCGTCGAATTCATCAGAGAACTGCATGTGCCTCCATGAACTACTGCACACGCCCCTGCGCATCGCGGGGGTGAACTGCACGTGCTGTCGAGTCGCGCCGCTGGTGGAGTCGCTGAACTAGTCGGGGCGTCGCATTGCGCGAACCATCGGCGCCGGCGTGTTCCCTTGTGCTCCTACCACGGAGAGGAGGCAGTTCGCCCGCTACCTCGCTGCAGCACACATGCGGGAGTCGGGGAGGGAGCGGCATCCGGCCGATTTGGACGAGCAGCCATCGAAGTCGCCAGATGGATGCGGCAGGATGCGTGCTCGAGTGTCGCGGGGGCTAGATCCGGCAGCTGCAGGGCGTGGGTCCCCCGGGGCGGCCGAGATCCGGCTGTCCTGGGTGGCGGTGCGCGCCCATGAGGGAGTCGTGCTTGGGTGGGGGAGTCACGGGGCGGCGCTGTGGGATTTGGGAGTGATGTGCGTCGATCGGGAGTGAGAGGGGGTG
>LR738712.1:120548673-120569335 GCA_902687465.1 Secale cereale | reverse complement strand
CGGGGAGGAGGGGAAGGCGGGACGGCGCCGGGCGAGGGTAGGAGGCGGCACGGCGGCGCTGGGGAAGGAGGCGGGGCGGCGGCGCAGGTGTAGGAGGCGGGGCGGTGGCGCTGGGGAGTGGGCGGGGCGGTGCCGCTGGGGAGGTGGGGAGCTGAAGCAGGTTCGTGGGGGAGATGGAAGTCGTGGAGAGAAGGAGGATTGGGTGGACGAGAAGGAGATAAGGTGGGATAGTGTTTTTTTTTATGCAAGCGCAGTCCAGTTGGATTGTGTCGCGGTGTAGTTTGTACCTACGGGGCGGTTCAACAGTGTTATGAGAATAAGGCTAGTGTTATGAGAATAAGGTCTTAAGGGGTGTTATGAGAATATATATATATATATATATATATATATATATATATATATATATATATATATATATTGACATATGATTTCTTATGCTAAAGTAACAATCTATTCACAATGTTAAGTATGAATCAGGAACTTCATTGAAACGTAACAAACTATGATCTCGGTCATTGAAGCAATTGCAATTTATCATAACATCGGAAAGAGTCAATATAAGAGCTTTTCAGCAAGTCTACATACTCAACTATCATTTAGTCTTTCACAATTGCTAACACTCACGCAATACTTCTGGGTATGGAGTTTTAATCGGACACAGAGAAAGATAGGGGCTTATAGTGTTGCCTCCCAACCTTTTACCTCAGAAGTAACGTCAACAATAATAGTTTATGATAACTTACATCAAATTGGGTATATATGTCAGGATCTTTCCAACACAATGTTCTTGCCAAAGAATAAAATGCAAAAAGGAAAGGTGAAGATCACCATGACTCTTGTATAAGGTATAAGATAAAAATAAAAGATAGGCCCTTCGCAGAGGGAAGCAGGGGTTGTCATGTGCTTTTATGGTTGGATGCACAAAATCTTAATGCAAAAGAACGCCACTTCATATTGCCACTTGTGATAGGGACCTTTATTATGCAGTCTGTCGCTTTTATTGCTTCCATATCACAAGATCGTATAAAGTTTATTTTCTCCACACTAATAGATCATACATATTTAGAGAGCATTTTTTATTTCTTGCAACAATGACAACTTACTTGAAGGATCTTACTCAATCCATAGGTAGATATGGTGGACTCTCATGGCAAAACTTGGTTCAAGGATGTTTGGAAGCACAAGTAGTATCTCTACTTGGTGCAAGGAGTTTGGCTAGCATGAGGGGGGAAGGCAAGCTCAACATGTTGGATGATCCATGAAAATATACTTTATTTCGGATATAAGAAAACATAACCCATTATGTTGTCTTCCTTGTCGAACATCAACTTTTCAGCATGTCATATTTTAATGAGTGGTCACAATCATAAAAGATGTCCAAGATAGTATATTGATATGTGAAAACCTCACTTTCTTTATTACTTCCTATTAATTGCAACGATGACCAAAACTATGTTTGTCAACTCTCAACAAGTTTTATTCATCATACTCTTTATATGTGAAGTCATTACTCTCCATAAGATCTATATGATGTCTTTATTTATTTTTATTCTTTCTTTTATTCCCACATGATCATATTCAGATAATCAAGCCCTTGACTCAAAACTAATCTTTTTTATATATAGCTCACGGACTCGGATACATAGGTGGATCATAAAGCAAAGCTCAAAACTAGATCATACTAAACTTTATTCTACAAGATCAAGATATAACCAAAAGGATCAAACTAAGAAAAACGGTAAAAATAGAAGTGTGATGGTGATACATACCTGGGCACCTCCCCCAAGCTTGGCAGTTGCCAAGGGGAGTGCCCATACCCATGTGTTTATGTCTCTTTCTTCGGAGGTGGCAATGTGATATTCTTGGCAATGATACCCCTCAAGATACGATTCTCCTCCTCGAGCTTATTGACTTGCTGCTTGAGGTCCATTATTTCCTTACGGAGCTTACCCGTGACGGCTAAAGCTCCTTTCACCCAAGGATGTTGCATAGCTGCGGGAGAACAAGTAACACTCTTTTTATATATTCGTAAGAAAGAAATCTGACATTGGAAGGGACGACCGAGTTGGAATATTTGAGCTCTGTAGTTCCCCCATCGTGAATCCGACTCGAAAATGAGAAGTAAATTCTTGATCCTCCTCCATGGCATCTATCCTTTTCAAGTTGGCCTCCATCTCTTCCTCCGTTTATGGCCCAAAGTGGTCAGCATCGTTGTTTGCTCCTGGTCGTGGTGTCGGATGAGACACCCGACTCTCTCCAACTGACTCTTGAGAAGAGATCTTGCTCTAATCTGCGACAGAAACAGCTCGAAACAAAAACAGAGGGTATTTGTGTGATACACTGTCAAAACCTTCTAGAGATTATATAATGAATTTTTACCGACCAGAAGAAGTATCGTGCAAGAAAACGGAGTCTGGAGAGCACACGAGGTGTCCACGAGGCAGGGGGCGCGCCAGGGGGGTAGGGCGCGCCATCCACCTTCGGGGATGCCTCTTGTCCCTTTCAGACTACTTATTTTCCTATTTTCTTAAATATTCCAAAACGGAGAAAATTTGCTATTAGAACTGTTTTGGAGTCGGTTTACTTACCGTACCACATACCTCTTCCTTTTTGGAGTCTGAAACATTCTGGAAAGTGTTCCTTATGTATTCGTCCGGGGTTACGGTTTCAATGACATTAGTTTCAAAATTTATGGGATTACCTGAGCTATAATGTTTGATTCTTTGATTGTTCACCACCTTTGGATTTGTGCCCTCGAAGTTGTTGATTGTTATGGCATCGGAACGATAGACCTCCTCGATAATGTAAGGGCCTTTCCATTTAAAGAGGAGTTTTCCTGCAAAAAATCTTAAATGAGAGTTGTATAGCAAAACATAATCACCTACATTAAACTCACATTTTTGTATCCTTTTGTCATGCCATCTTTTAACTTTTTCTTTAAACAATTTGGCATTTTCATAGGCCTGGGTTCTCCACTCATCAAGTGAGGTAATGTCAAATAATCTCTTCTCACCAGCAGGTTTGAAATCATAATTGAGCTCTTTAATGGCCCAATATGCCTTATGTTCTAGTTCGAGAGGTAAGTGACATGCTTTTCCATAAACCACTTTATACGGAGACATTCCCATAGGATTTTTATATGCAGTTCTATAGGCCCATAATGCATCATCAAGTTTCTTGGACCAATTCTTTCTAGATCTATTAACAATCTTCTGCAAAATTGATTTCAGCTCTCTGTTACTCAGTTCTACTTGACCACTAGACTGTAGGTGGTATGGGGATGCAATTCTATGATTAACATCATACTTAGCAAGCATTTTACGGAAAGCACCATGAATAAAATTTGAACCACCATCAGTCATTAGGTATCTAGGGACTCCAAACCTCGGAAAAATAACTTCTTTAAGCATCTTAATAGAGGTGTTATGATCAGCACAACTAGTTGGAATAGCTTCTACCCACTTAGTAATGTAATCAACAGCAACTAAAATATGTGTATACCCATTAGAGAAAGGAAACGGTCCCATATAATCAAAGCCCCAAACATCAAATGGTTCAATAACAAGTGAATAGTTCATAGGCATTTCTTGACGTATACTAATATTACCAATTCTTTCGACATTCATCACAAGACAAGACAAACTTACGGGCATCCTTGAAGAGAGTAGGCCAATAAAAGCTGGATTGCAATGCCTTATGTGCAGTTCTATCTCCAGCATGGGGTCCTCCATAAGCCTCGGAGTGAAACTTGCGTAGGATTTGTTCCTGTTCATGCTCAGGTACACAACGTCTAATAACACAATCTACTCCTTCTTTATAAAGGTGTGGGTCATCCCAGAAGTAATGTCTTAAATAATAGAAAAACTTTTTCTTTTGCTGGTATGTGAAACTAGGTGGTATAAATTTAGCAACAATGTAATTAGCATAATCAGCATACCATGGAGCAGTACAAGAAGCATTTATGATAGCTAATTGTTCATCAGGAAAGCTATCATCAATAGGTAGTGGGTCATCAAGAATATTCTCTAACCTAGATAAGTTGTCTGTAACGGGGTTCTCAGCTCCCTTTCTATCAGTAATATGCAAATCAAATTCTTGTAGTAGGAGAACCCATCTAATAAGTCTAGGTTTAGCATCTTTCTTTTCCATCAGATATTCAATAGCAGCATGATCAGTGTGAACAGTTACTTTAGAATCAACAATGTATGGTCTGAACTTGTCACAGGAAAATACAACTGTTACAAATTCTTTTTTAGTAGTAGCATAATTTCTCTAGGCAATGTCTAGAGTTTTACTAGAATATTGGATAACATTTAATTTCTTATCAACTCTTTTACCTAGAACAGCACCTACAACATAATCACTTGCATCAACATAATTTCAAAGGGTAAATTCCAATCACGTGGCTGGACAATAGGTGCAGAAATCAAGGCTTTCTTAAGTATTTCAAATGCTTCTACACAATCACCATCAAAGACAAAAGGAACATCTTTTTGTAAGAGATTTGTTAGAGGCCTAAAGATTTTTGAGAAGTATTTAATGAACCTCCTATAAAAACCGGCATAACCAAGGAAACTTCTTATACATTTAATGTCCTTAGGACACGACATCTTTTCAATAGCATCAACTTTAGCTTTATCAACTTCAATACCTCTTTCAGAAATTTTATGCCCCAAGACAATACCTTCATTAACCATAAAGTGGCACTTCTCCCAATTCAAGACAAGATTAGTTTCTTCACATCTCTGTAAAACTCGATCAAGGTTGCTCAAGCAGTCATCAAAAGAAGTTCCATAAACGGAAAAATCATCCATGAAAACCTCAACAATCTTTTCACAAAAATCGGAGAATATAGCCATCATGCATCTTTGAAAGGTAGCGGGAGCATTACATAAGCCAAAAGGCATACGCCTATAAGCAAAGGTACCGAAAGGGCAAGTAAAAGTGGTCTTTTCTTGATCCTCTTTTGACACAAGTATTTAAGAGAAACCATAATAGCCATCTAGAAAGCAAAAATGTGTGTCTTTGGATAATCTTTCTAGCATTTGATCAACAAAAGGTAAAGGGTAATGATCCTCTTTAGCAGCTTTATTTAATTTGTGGAAATCAATTATTGTTCTATAACCTATAACAATTCTTTGTGGGATCAATTCGTCTTTATCATTAGGAACAACAGTAATACCTCCCTTTGTCGGATCTTGGGTTCCGGCAAAACCCTTGTGGTTCGAACACTGGGGTGTGCATGAAGATCTCTCCTTCCGCCCTAGCTCATCTACACCTCGATCCCTAGGCCTAGCTTGTCGAGCCCAAAGAACCAAGGACACAAAGGTTTATACTGGTTCGGCCACCGTTGTGGTGTAATACCCTAATCCAGTGTGGTGTGGGGAAGAACTAGTACAAGGGAAGAACAGCCTCCTGAGGAGAGGTGTTCTTGCGCTCGGATGAGCTTGGTGGTGTGTGTCTCGTCAGCCCCCCCCCCTCTCATATAGTGGTGGCTAGTCCTATTTATAGAAGCTCGGGTCCTCTTCCCAAATATTGAGTGGGAAGGGATCCCACAACGGACAAATTTGAAGGGGGCAACTAGTACAAGCTATCCTGATAAAAGGTGTTCTTCGCCTGCCAAAGGCTCTGGTGGTGACGCCGCCTTGGGCTCTGCGATGACCTCCGCTCTGTCGTCCTGCTGGTCTTGGTCTTGTTGCACCGATATGGAAACCTTTGCCTGATGCCTCGGGACTCCTCGCTTGCGCCTGCCCTTTTAGCACGAAAGAGGAAACTGGCATCCTGCACCCGCTGGCGCCCGCCTGGCCTTGGTCGTCATGGTTCACGTCACGAGGACCTCACGAGGTGCCCCTTGCCTTGATATCTCCGCTCCTCGGGGGGCGGGCTAGCCTCGCGAGGCTAGGCCCCTCGCGAGGGTCTTGAGTGGTTGCTGACGAGGTTGGGCCGTGCCAGGCCGCTGGATGAGCCACGCCCTGGGCCGCAGGCAGGCAAGTCTGGGTACCCCCGTTCCCAGTACGCCGACAGTAGCCCCCGGGCCCAAGGCGCGCTCGGGCTTGGATTCACGGCAAATCCAAGGGTCAAGTGCGGAGTGTTGCGGGCCCCAAAATCCTGCGACTTTGATTGACGCATGGCGATTGCCGGGACGTGGGCGTCTCCAGTTCCCCACGCAGCCTCGATTTTCGCCGGTCCTGATGGCCACTGTTGCCTACACAACTCCCCCTCCTGCATCGGTAACGCGCCTGGCGGCTTCTTCATTTTCTTGGTCCTTCCCCCTAGTTCGATTCGACACCAACTCCCCTCGCCACCATGGTCTCCAATCGCAAGAAAGAAGGGAGGGAGGAGTCTCGTACCTCAGCCCCTTCACCGCCGGCCTTCGGTCCCGCCATCGAGCAGTCAGTGGTAATCAACGACGAGATGATGGACAAAGTGCACCCGGCGCTCTCCGCCGATTTCAATGAGTGCGGGCGACGATGGCTTGGCCTGCTTCCCGCGCCGAAATCGACAGGATGGCCACCGAGGTCCCACTCCATCTTCACGCCCTCTGGGCGGGCTTGATTCCTCCCTTTTCTGATTTCTTCAACGCGGTGCTCTCTTATTACCAGATCAGGGTGCTGCACCTTGATCCTCAATCTATAGTCCTCCTCGCTGTTTTTGCCTTTGTCTGTGAAGCTATGGTGGGCATCGGCCCCTCCGTGGCCTTGCTCCGCCACTTCTTCTCGCTTCATCTGACGGATGCACTCCAATGCTCTGGGTGTGTGTCCTTCCAGGCCATTGTGGCAATGGCCGGCTCGGGGATCGACTTCGACCTTTCGACGGTCGTAGGCCGTTTCAAGAGGCGGTGGGTGTTCGTCGATGTTGGGGTGCGCAGCCCCCAACTGCTTCTCCACGAATTCCGGCTTCCCCGAGCTCCGGCTGGAAACATGAGAAGCTTGTCGACCGGAAGCTAGCTCCCGTTTGGCTCCGGCTAACCAGGCTGCAGAAGCTTGGGGTGATGGCGCCCATGCTGGTGAAGGAGTACATCCAGTGACTCATCGCCCCACTCCAGCGCCACTCTCGGCTGATGTGGACCCTCTCCGGTTGTGAGGACCGCATGAGGCTCCAAGCGCATGCCCTTCCTCATGAGGTACAGCGCACGGTGCTTGAGCTCGTGACGGGTGACCCAGCACCGGCCCGCTTGCCAGAGGAAGGCTATCTTTTGTACTGCTGCTCAAACAAGGTGGAGTTCATGAAGCAGATGCCCTCCTTCGACGATGGGGGATTCGTCCGCTTGATTTTGTCGGGTCTCGCGAGAACCCCATCTGCGCGGTTCCCTTGTCCGCCGCTATCGTGGCGATCTCCCTAGGAGAGGGCGTGGGGGAGCGATCACTGCTGAGCGCTGGTTGCGCGGCTGCTTCAACGTCGACATCTCCTGGAGCCCCTGAGGCGCCGTCCCTTGGGGCTCGGGAGAGCCACGTAGAGGAGATGGCTGAGGAGCACCTGCTTCCTGGCGCTCCTGAGGTCAAGGCTCCCAAGGTCCCCCCGCGTTGCTATGAGGCGGGGGCACGGGGCCCCGCACGTTCTAGCGCTTCTGGGGGCGTTTCACCTGGAGCTACTCCGGTCGCGCCTGGCGATGCTGACCGTATCTCGAGCTTCGGCCAGCTTCATCTGAACTTCGAAGCTCTCCGCAAGAGGAATGGATCCCCAGACCGCAGTGGTGTTGCCTTCCGGCCATTGAAGCAAAGGAAGTACATCACCATAGACGAGTGAGTAGCTTATCTTCATAACTCCTTGAGTGCCGCCTTCCCTCCTGATTGTGATTCCTCATGGCCCTTCTGCCAAGGCGACGGGACCTCCTAAGAAGCAGCCCCCTGCTGCCCCAATCTCCCCGCCAATCCTGGGCACCCTCAGCTGATGCGCCACCTCTGGCGCGACGCCATCCATGGGGGCGGACGCGCCGGCCTGGCGCCTTGACCCCATGTTCTTGCCGCTTTTTTTCATGGCTCTGTCCGGGTAGCAGGAGGCGTACCGAGGGCTCCCCCCATTGTCGTCGAATGCAGTCCGTCCACTTTGGCCCTGGCGTCTTCTTCAAGTGGTGAGTTCTGGCCCCTCCGGGCCCCAGCCGAGGCCTGAAAGACGACTGGGGTGGAGGAGACCTCGGGCCCACCCCCAAGGGGGAACGAGCCCCCTCGGGCTTCTTCAACGACTCCTCATGCCGATGAGGGTCCCAGTCATGCGCTCAAGTCTGCGCGCAGGCGGGGCGTCAACCGTCGTGAGCTTCTTCAGGAGGCGATGAGCGCGCTGAATCGACTCGAGGGAGAGCTTGAGGAAGTTGATGTCTGTCTCGAGGCTGAGGGCCTCCAGCTAATGGACGAGTGGCGTCGACTGAGGGTGGCCATTAACCTTGGGCGGCTCCAGCACAAGCGCCAACGCGGAGGCTGAGGCAACCCTTGAGTACTCGCGAGAGACCTGTGCCCGAGCCCGGGAGGAGGCTAGGGAGGCTGACCACCGCTGCGAGGTTGCAGAGAAGCGCAGGCTGGAGCTTTAGGCCTTGAACGCCAGCCTGGAACAACGAGCTGAGGCGCACAGGGCCGCCTTGGCGTCGATGAAGGGGATGCCTTCCGAAGAGGCAGAGATCCTGTGTAACAGCCTGGATTTTTGGCCTTTTCTTTTTGTTTTGATTTTCTTGGATTTCTTGATTTTATTTGCTTTTCAATGGCTATGTGGTTCTGAAACTTGGGAAGACCATGTCTTCCTAGGTTTTACAGTGGCTTTCCATCCTTCTAATCATCCCAAGACCCTGCCATTTCCATCTTTGACCTAACCCAATATTCTCTTTCCTAGGAATATTCCTTTTCTATTAAAGGAATAATTCTTTTTGCCCTAGGTTGTGAAGCAACCTATATCTCTGTCATTCTAAAAATTCCCAAGTGATACGTCCAAAACGTATCTATAATTTTTGCTTGCTCCATGCCTCTTTTGGGTGATATTGCTATGATATTTATACACTTTTGATCATATTTGGACTAACCTATTAACTCAGTGCACCCCAGTGCCAGTTTCTGTTTTCAGCTGTTTTTGTATTTCAGGTTTTCCCATTACGAGAACTGCCAGGAAAATCCCGGAAAAATTATATAAAAAATCAGTGTTCCAGAAGGTTCTCGGTAGCCAAAGTACAGCCGAGGGGGCCACCAGGGTTCCAGGCGCCCTGGTGGCGCCCCCCCTGGGCCGCGCCGGGGGGGGCGCCTGGGCCCCCCGAGCCTCGTTTGGTGCCCCCCTTTGGCATATATTTAGACCGTCTCCCAAAACCCTCGAGACGAAAACCCTTTTTCGCGATCTCATCTCTGTTCCGCCGCCGCCGCCGCTTCCAAGATCGGGAGCACAGGAGAACCCTTCCCGGCACCCTATCGGAGGGGAGGATCACCACCGGGAGCTTCTCCACCACCATGGACGCCTCCTGGATGAGTTGTGAGTAGTCTCCCTTGGACCATGGGTCCATGACTAGTAGCTATGTGATGTTCTCCTCCCGTTCTTGTGCTTCACTAATTAGTCCTCGTGAGCTGCCCTACATGATCAAGGCACATATGTAATCCTTATGTTGTTGCTATGATGAGTTTGCTGGGATCCGATGGATTATGAGATTATGTTCAGATTGTGTTTGAGTAATATATTTGATTCACCTCTTTTATATTTATGTTCGTAAGTAATTCTTGCATGTTCTCCGTTGTTATTTATTGCTTTGGCCAAGTAGTAGGTAGTGACTCCAAGAGGGAACGTTATGCTTGATTGTGGGTTCATGCCCCTCGATAACTAGCTTGAGTGATAGAAACATGAGTCTAGGGGATGTGTTGTTGCCACAAGGGGGAAAACAACGGTGCTTGTGCCCGCGGGTGCAAGGATTGTTTACTTTACGCAAAGTTCTTTTAATGCAGTTGTCTGTTGCTTTGAGTTTACACTATGGGTGGGACTCGCAACTTAATACCAGCGAGATGTTCTGGATAGATATCTCAAGGTGGATGATTTCGGTCTACTTACCTCGGCGTACCGCCCATGCTTTGAACCTCTACCTTTCTTGCAACTTAGTCAGCATTGGTTTGCGCACATGGTCCTGTCAATTGCCCAGCTCTAATTCGTTTACCTCACATAGCTGTTTTATCGTCTTTTGGGAGAGAGACATCACTAGTGAACATCATGAGACTCCGGTCCATATTACCATCATTGATCACATCCGCTATTTACTTTTCCGCTTTTTACTTACTATTGCAATTATATCTATCACTATTATCACTTGCGTTTGATCCTTTGTAAACTACAAGGCCGGAGGGATTGACAACCTCTCTGTACTCGTTGGGAGCAAAGTTATTTGTATCTGTGTGCAGGTCCACGTTGATTGCTAATATCTGGCGCCGTTAGCAGTTGACACCTTCTTGTTGAAACTGGGAGTCTCAGGGAAATCCATCATTGGTATTGCCAAGGGAAAACTTCCGCTACACTACATCTCAAACCTTCCACTTGGGGTAACCAACGAGGGGCGAGAAGCCATCAAGCACCAAGTAACTCTCATAAATTGTTTGGGTCATATCTTGCTCAAATGTGGCAAAACATTTTATTGCCATGTTCAAAAATAACCATTTCCCTATTCTGCCCTAAATGGCACTTTGTGAAGCAAGTGCTATTTATCTTTCCCCGATTCCCCCCAAACTTGGTGGACATCTTTTCATGTCCATATCATTTCTCTGTGCCAAATTTCAAACTCATTTGCCTAGTAATTATTTTCCAGTGATTTTCCAAAGTTTCTGTTCAGAAAGGAACTTTGTGAAGGAAGTATATTCTAGGCATTTCCAAATGAGATGAAACTTGGTCACATCCTTCATTTGATCAATTCATGCATCTACACCAAATTTGAGATCATGGAGATCATCTATGTGAGCTCAGCTCCAAATCTTGGTTTCTGGTCAAATTTTCACTTTGTGAAGCAACCCTATTTTACCTTGCTTCATTTGAGCTGACAATTTACCAGGCCATTCTGACATCTACCTCTACTCACTCCAGCAAGTTTTGACTCAATCCAGTTATCCATTTACCCTCAGTAAATTCTCCAAGATTTTGTCCAGAATGGAGCTTTGTGAAGCAAGTGCCACTTTGGTAACTCCAAATGGCATGCGGTTTTTACAGCAGCTCCATATGGTCAAATACTTCAACTCCACCAAATTTCAGCTCATGACACTTAAGTATGTAAGTGCAACATCATAACCTCTAATTCTGGCCAGTTTTGCACTTTCTACATGAACCCCCATCTAAACTCCTCCTGTTAGTCTGGTTTCTGGTGATCTACATCATCTTGGTGTAAGATCATCGCCAGACAAACTCTTTACCAAGTTACCAAGCTGGTTTAACCACAGGAAGTTACAAACACCTTCCTGTTGATTTACTTTGGGGCCATCTGCAAATCTCTTCTTTGCCCCTGGACCAATTTCTTTCTACATCTTTGCTAAGGGCACTAAGGTCCATCTACTGGACATGGTTGGCCACGCAAAGCGTGCCGCTCGCACCAGTGCACATGGTGATCACGCTGGCATCAGGCACAGCGCGGGCTCTGGATCGGTCGGGCCACTGTGCTCGTCGCGTCCCTCCTCGTCTCGACCTCCAACCTTGTCCAGGAGCTCGCCCGTGCTCGTCTGCACCGCCCTACATCACTGCATCGTTGTGGCTCGCCGGCCGCGCGCCGTCGCAATAGTGCCACTGCGGTGAACTGCTTCTGACCCCCATTAGAGCACTGCTCCATCTCGCTAGTGCTCGTCCAGAGCTCTCCTCCGCGCCTATATAAGGACCCCCGAGCCCTCCCGCACCTCACCAACCTCTCCTCGCTCCTCCTCGACCCCCAGAGCCCTCGGGTTCCTCTTCTTTTCGCCGGAGCTCGCCTCGGCCGCCGCGGTTCCTTCTCGGTTCTGACCACCACAACGCTCCCCCTCTCCTCTGGTGTTGTCCGTTGCCTCTCCCACACTCCCGCGGTTCGCCCCACCCCTCTAGTTCGTCGCCGGAGTGCCTCTGGCCACGCCTCCCCACGCTCGGCCGCCGCCTCCACCGTTCGGCCTCCAACTTGTCCAGCCGTCTCGAGCCTCCCCAGACTTCCCCGACCTCACCATCGTTCACCCCACACCACCACGAGCCGCCCCACCTATCTATCCCTCGCCGGAGTTGGCTGTAGCCCCAAGCATCACCACCACCCCCACCTCTCTGTCCTCCTCCGGGCGCCTCACCTCGCTGCCGTTCCTGGCCGCCCTGGCATCCATTGGCCTCGGGAACGGGCGGGACGCGCCGTCCCGCACCCGCCGGTGGCCTCACCCTCGCCGGGGGTGGCCGAAGCCGGCCGCGGCCCTCCCCTGCCTCGCTCTGTTCCACGAGCGCAACAGAAGCTGGAGGAAGACGACGAACGGCCTGGCCCCCTCCCTGTCGCCTGGGCCCCAGCTGTAAGCGGCAGCGTGGCGCATGTGTGGAGCTGGCGTGGCAGGCCCCGCCTCTCGTCTGGCTCCCACCCATCAGCCACACGCGTTAACCCCGCCACTGCCACACGGATCAGTGGAAGCGCATTCTGCTGGAGTGCGCGACCCGTCGAGCTGCTAGGGGCCTGTCTGTGAATACTTTATTTACAGAATGGTCCCTCATCTTCAAACCCCTATATCTTTTTTATCCTAACTCTGAATGAGGTGATTCCAAAGCTCACGTCTTCGTCTCGTTGAGCTCTTTCTGTTGGTACCATTTTCACTAAGTGTTGACACTGTGAAAATGACCACTTTGCCCTTGCCCGTAAATAGCCCCCTCCGAGAGAGAACTGTTTTCGGTGATTCTTTCCGCGATCGTTCCGCATTTCTTCATGGAGTATCCGTCACCCCAGGCAAGCCACAATACCCACTTGCATGATAGTCATGCAGTAGCCATGGTTTTCAACTTGAATATTTATTAAAAGATTGCTTATTTAAAATGCGGTTATCGTTGTTTCTGTAATGCTTCGGGGTGGATGCTTATTTTCTTGCTATGTTGTTATGCACCTGGTTATCATGCCCTGCTAGTTGCTAGTATTTATTTTCACATGTTTATGCTTGCTAGTAGTACATGTTGATGTTGGTGATGGTCTTCGGTGCATGACTGCCGTCTGCCCCGAGTACCGTTGTTATGCATGTTCCTTTGCATCCAGTTAGTTAAATGCTTGCATGTTGATATTGTTGATATGTTCTTGCATGATATTTAATGTTGATCTTAGTGGTCATGCTATGTTTTGGAGAAGTATGTACTTATGATGTTAATGCTAGTCAGTATGCCATGCTTATGATTCATTGTTGATATGGTGGATAGTTATGTGGTTCTCTCATGATTATGTTGATATTCATGCACATGCATTGTAATTGCATCATGTATTATATCATGACTCACCATATTTGCATTCAAATTTAACCGGATTAAATTGAACTTGAACAACTATTGGCTGAGTCATGGTGCCACCATATCGAACTGACCAGTGCAACCACGTTTACCTTTATGGGAACGTCCTAACTGGGTCTATTGTCATGCCTCTCGCCGGTGCCTCCAACGAGGGAAGGTTATGGGCGTGCGGTACCTTGGCCTGGTAAGCATACATAACCTTGTGTGCCCATTGTTGTTGTTATGGATCTGGTCCCCGTTTGGGACCGTTTATATTTGGCAACGACGGTAGTCGTTGTGTCTTTGGTAGACACAGGGCCACCCAGGACTTAGCCCAAAGTGGAGTTGGTCGGAGTGGCCGGGAGAGTGTCATGACAGTAGACCGGTTTTGTCGGAACGCCGTTGGTCCACCCGAATGGGAGAACGAGGCCATGGGTTCTGTAGTGTGGGTACAATGCGCTACCTCTGCAGAGTGTATATTAAATCTATCGATAGCCGCACCCGCGGATAAGGGCCCAGTTCGTAGTTGCTCACACTATGAGTCAATAGTAATAATAATAATAATGTGCTTAATAACAACCCCGGTTCGATGAAGATAAGTTGGTTGTGATCGCCGGAAAGATCACGGTTTGAGGCCAAGTGTTGGTCATGGTTGTGATCGCCGGAATGATCACCGTGGTATTGAGGATACCGAGTTGTTGGACATTCATGATGTTGTGCGAGAATCATGGGTAAAGATCAAGCTCCTTGTGGTCATTTGATGATTACTGCGGTATTGTTTATACCAAGCTTTATTTGATCCTGAGATGATCATATAATGTCCGAGGTTGGTAAGTGATGCATGTGATGGTTACGAGGTAACCCGAACAGAATAAATGGTGCATGTAGTGTCATCATGTTGCATGCTAGTATCATCTGATTAATATGTTCATGCCATGCTCATATTGTCTAGCTGTATCATGTTCATGTTGTTCATGCTATGTTATCCTCAAGATCTTATGATAATTTCTGATTAAGCTGTAATTTCCATGCTGTTGTTTGTCTTGAATGCTTCTGGTTATTGTGAGCTTGCAAGTACATTCAATGTACTGACCTGGCGTGTCATGCCAGCTTGCAGGTCGTGCCTGAATTGCTAGCTTGTTTGGTGTTGTTCCCGTGTTCGCGAGCTAGGATAAACGTTCCAGCTAGAGTCCCTGCGGATTGGAGTCCATCATCGACGTTTGTTGTTCCGCTGCCAGTAGTTGTTCTGCTGCTTCGAGTTGTTATGCTGCTTGTATAGAGCAACCGTGGTTGACGTAGTGTCGCCGTGCCGGTGTTATTCATTGTAATATCGGAACCCTTGTAATCATATTCGTGTTGTAATAAAGAGCTGGTTTGTTCTATACTAAGAAGTGCCGTATTCCAGAAGACTTCTCCTCGATCTCTGGGCTGGAATACGGGGTGTTCCAGTTTTCTCTGAGTCGGGGTGCCATAGGCTTGGTATCAGAGCAGGTCTGGCTGTAGAGCGTTCTAGTTCATTGGAATGTTAGAAAATGGTAGTGTATGGTCTGGTTGTTGCCCTTGCTTGCTGCATTTGGTTGTCGCACTTGTTTGCTGCATGTAGTCTTATTTCGGTTACCATTAACCCATGTTTTCATGCGTAGATGGCGGTCAACTTCCCTGAGTTCAGTGCCCTTTCAGCTCTCGGTGTTGTTCCCATTGAGTTCAGTCCCCCTCCTGCACCTCTCAGCTTTGCTGCCCTCCTTGACGACATGTGGCGTAGTATTTATCCCCTCGGAGATCCTCCTCATTACCAAGTATTCCAGTTTTCTGCTGGAGGAAGAATTCGGGAATATGTTGCTCATGTTCATCTGTCAGCCCCGATTACTGTCGGTAATCGCACCTACAGTTTCCACGGTGGTTACGGTGCTACTCCTGAGCGTGCCGTTCAGCTTGCCGCAATGGCAGGAGTCACCGGTCTTCGTCATCAAGAGAGCATGGTGCAAGAGAACCGTGCTTATCAATATTATCCCACCATCGTCGAGAATCCTAGGCGAATCCAATTTCCCTCCGTCAACCCTCAAGATGACCCGGCTATCCTCGCCATGTCTCGTTACATGACGGCCGAGTGTCTTCTTATTTCTGAGTTAGTCCGAGACGCCATTCGTGCCAGGAGATTGCTTGGTGTCGCTTTACCTTAGTCTCCGCTAGCTTCTCCAACTCCCCCGCCTCGTTCATCCGGAGTTTCAGAGTCAGCGGTTCCACTCGCTACTTCCTTAGCTTACTCGTTAGTCCGCGAGCGTTTGCTCAAGCGTAGGATGTAATCCTTCGTGTAGTGTTTGTGCATCTCTTGTAGCATCATGCTTGTGTGAGCCTGTGTGGAGCAGCTTTGTAGCTTGTTTGCTGTATGATTTGTTGCAATAAATCATTTTCTCGTGCTTCTTTGTTTTAAATCCTCGGTGTTACCCCCTTATGGAAATTATTCCTCGGCCGACACCGGATTATAGGAAGCCGTGAGCAGTACAGATATACACCAAGGAATTCAGATTTTCATCCGACAACATTGTATTACATCCGGTCTCAATACAAGTATATTCTGCTCAGACTTTCAGCAACAAGTACCTGTCAGAGATACACTTTATCGCAGCAATGATTAAATCGGCAAGAGAACAAAATGGATCAACAGTGCATTCCCAGTCAAAGGTATGGTCCGTACGCGATGATTGAATCTGCTATAAGCCAATTTTAAAGCATTGAGACACCGAGAAGTCAGTCCAAATGCACGGTGAATTCAGTAAGGACAGTCACAAAATTCTTGCCATAATCAGCTACCGGACAGACAAAGATATATATATATATATATATATATATATATATATATATATATATGTCAGTCCAATCACCAAGAAAATTAGTTCCATCCATCTCAAAAATTTATTGACGAAGTGTACAAAGAAAAGGTTCCCGGTCTGCATCGGTAGGGAATGAATGGATTCCAATGCAAGATATTTAGTCTTCTCAATAAAGTACTGCAAAAGCTTCTGGCATAAGGTACCGAGTCTTCCCTAGCAAAGTCTTTAAGGGGGGGAGCTTATGAGGTACCGTACCCCGTTTTTCCTCAAGAAGATATCCACCAAAGGCTTCGAGCATAAGCCGCTCAGTCTTCCTCAGTATGACACCCCGGTGGTTTCTGAACACAAGCTACCCAGTATTCTTTTGTATGGCACTAATACTAGACATTAAATTTGGAACTATCAACATATGGCAGTGTTTTCCCAGTGGCAGATCTGCAACAGTTGGTCTGAAATAAAAATCGGTCAAAGGTATGCCTCGAGAACCAGATATTAGTTCATTCAGTATGCTGCCAAGTCCATGCAAGTCTCTCGCTCAAGGAAGAATTCCCGGTACACATCCGACCATCTCACCGGTTATTCAAGAAACAAAAACCAGTGGGTGATGCCATAATCAACAAGTCTTGAAGGAAAGACAACACTAAGACAATAATCTTGGCAGTGATTGTCAAGATCAGTCCCGCACATCCAACAATATGATGTTAACCCTGTCACTGTCCGGCATAATCCCCAACGGTACTGAGATCTGCATAACCACACGTGAGCCGGATAAATATACCGAGGCTCAAAACATGAGCTAGACCAAGTTGAGGATCCAGATGAAGAAAGTAATAATGAAAGAGCAAGACCAACAATACAGGTATGCCGATTATTATGTGAAAAATATGGATGCCCAAGACCGTCTTATTCCGCGGCGAACCCAAGCAGAGATCCACCTAAGAGGTATACTCCATTGTGGTAAGGGCCTCATAGCAAGGCAACTAGCTCAGTCCACAGTATGCTTAGAACTGTCAACACTAAATACCTGAGTCTGTCCGGTCAGACTCATGGACAGCTCAATATATTGACCTGAACACCCGCGATGGAGCATCACACCGACTGTTATTCCCAAGGAGATACTGGCTCAATGAAGAATCAGTGTGAAGACATATACTTTGAGGATTGTTATCTCTCGCTTAGGGGAAGCAATTCAAAGAATAGCCTGTGTGGATGGGATTCTTTGCCAAGATCACCGCCAGTCAAGACTGCAAATTTTATCATCAGAGGATGGTGCATTTTTTTTCTATCAGCCACGACAAGCGACAGTCAAACCTTTGGTACCGCTTGGATACTCTAGACGGTGAAGACAGTCAGGATAAGTCAAAAACTCCTGCAAGATGACAGCATCCGTTAGCAAAAACAGATATGATCCACAACACTGTTTTGGAACCAGAAGGCATGCCTATATTCGAGAAATCCGATGCCTGGACAAAAGAGATTCTTTGTTCCACGGGAAGACAAGTTCCCCAACTCTGTGGAATATTCTCGGTACTCAATACGAAGATAACATTTCCAGCAAGGATCAATATCAAGAAGGACAAGTATGTCCGTAAAAATAATATTTCGGATGCTAGCTCAGCCAGCAGATATGAAAGAAGATTTGAGTCAGTATAAACAGGAACATATAAGGTACATCCTGTCAGAATGTCAGATACAACAAAGCAAACCACCCCAGATCAAGACAGTCGATCCAATTCAGTGGAAATATTATAAAAGAAACCTGAGTTGGAAACGATTTCTTCAAGTCAGAAATTTTATTTCACCCGGAACAACCAAATCTCGAGGACAAGATTTCTTTAAGGGGGGAAGGTTTGTAACAGCCTGGATTTTTGCCCTTTTCTTTTTCTTTTGATTTTCTTGGATTTCTTAATTTTATTTGCTTTTCAGTGGCTATGTGGTTCTGAAACTTGGGAAGACCATGTCTTCCTGCCATCCTGCTAAATAATCCCAAGACCCTGCCATTTCCATCCTTGACCTAAGCCAATATTCTCTTTCCTAGGAATATTCCATTTCAATTAAAGGAATAATTCTTTTTGCCCTAGGTTGTGAAGCAACCTATATCTCTGTCATTCTAAAAATTCCCAAGTAATTCTCATAAATTTTTTGGCTCATATCTTGCTCAAATGTGGCAAAACATTTCATTGCCATGTTCAAAAATAATCCTCCAATAATCATTTCCCTATTCTACCCTAAATGGCACTTTGTGAAGCAAGTGCTATTTATCTTTGCCCAATTGCCCCCAAACTTGGTGTACTTCTTTTCATGTCCATATCATTGCTTTCTGCCAAATTTCAAACTCATTTGCCAAGTAAATATTTTCCAGTGATTTTCCAAAGTTTCTGTCCAGAAAGGAACTTTGTGAAGGAAGTATATTCTAGGCACTTCCATATGAGATGAAACTTCGTCACATCCTTCATTTGATACAATCATGCATCTCCACCAAATTTGAGCTCATGGAGATCATCTATGTGAGCTCAGCTCCAAATCTTGGTTTTTGGTCAGATTTTCACTTTGTGAAGCAACCCTATTTTATCTTGCTTCCTTTGAGCTGACAATTTACCAGGCCGTTCTTACATCTACCTCTACTCACTCCACCAAGTTTTGACTCAATCCAGTTATCCATTTACCCTCAGTAAATTCTCCAAGATTCTGTCCAGAATGGAGCTTTGTGAAGCAAGTGCCACTTTGGTAACTCCAAATGGCATGCGGTTTTTACAGCAGCTCCACATGGTCAAATAATTCAACTCCACCAAATTTGAGCTCATGACACTTAATTATGTAAGTGCAACATCATAATCTCTAATTCTGGCCAGTTTTGCACTTTCTATAGCAACCCCCATCTAAACTCCTCCTGTTAGTCTGGTTTTTGGTGATCTACATCATCTTGGTGTAAGATCATCACCAAACAAACTCTTTACCAAGTTACCAAGCTGGTTTAACCACAGGAAGTTACAAACACCTTCATGTTGATTTACTTTGGGGCCATCTGCAAATCTCTTCTTTTCCCCTGGACCAATTTCTTTCTGTATCTTTGCTAAGGGCATTGAGGTCCATCTACTGGACACGGTTGGCCACGCCAAAGCGCACTGCTCGCACCAGTGCGCGTGGTGATCACGCTTGCATCAGGCACATCGTGCGCTCTGGATCGGTCGGGCCATTGTGCTCGTCGCCTCCATCCTCGTCTCGACCTCCAACCTTGTCCAGGAGCTCGCCCGTGCTCGTCTGCACCGCCCTGCATCACTGCATCGTCGTGGCTCGCCGGCCGCGCGCCGTCACAACATTGCCACTGCGGTGAACTGCTTCTGACCCCCATTAGAGCACTGCTCCAGCTCGCTAGTGCTCGTCCAGAGCTCTCCTCCACGCCTATATAAGGACCCTCGAGCCCTCCCGCACCTCACCAGCCTCTCCTCGCTCCTCCTCGACCCCCAGAGCCCTTGGGTTCCTCTTCTTTTCGCCGGAGCTCTCCTCGGCCGCCAAGGTTCCTTCTCGGTTCCGACCACCACAGCGCTCCCCCTCTCCTATGGTGTTGTCCACTGCCTCTCCCACACCCTCGCGGTTCGCCCCACCCCTCCAGTTCGTCGCCGGAGTGCCTCTGGCCACGCCTCCCCACGCTCGGCCGCCGCGTCCGTCGTTCGGCCTCCAGCTTGTCCGGTCGTCTCGAGCCTCCCCAGCCTTCCGCGACCTCACCATCGTTCTCCCCACACCACCATGAGCCGCCCCACCTACTTGTCCCTCGTCGGAATTGGTCGTAGCCCCAAGCATCACCACTACCCCCACCTCTTTGTCCTCCTCCGGGCGCCTCACCTCGTCGCCGTTCCTGGCCGCCCCGACATCCACTAGCCTCGGGAACGGGCACGCCGCGCCGTCCCGCACCCGCCGGTGGCCTCGCCCTCGCTGGGGGTGGCCGGAGCCGGCCGCGGCCCTCCCCTGCCTCGCTCTGTTCCACGAGCGGAACAGAAGTGGGAGGAAGACGACGAACGGCCTGGCCCCCTCCCTGTCGCCTGGGCCCCAGCTGTAAGCGGCAGCGTGGTGCACGTGTGGAGCTGGCGTGGCACGCCCCGCCTCTCCTCTGGGTCCCACCCGTCAGCCACACGCGTTGACCCCGCCACTGCCACGCGGATAAGTGGAAGCGCATTCTGCGCTTTACGCTTTCCCCGTTGGAAAGCGCATTCTGTTGGAGTGTGCGACCCGTTGAGCTGCCAGGGGCTTGTCTGTGAATACTTTATTTACAGAATGGTCCCTCATCTTCAAACCCCTATATCTTTTTTATCCTAACTCTGAATCAGGTGATTCCAAAGCTCACGTCTTTGTCTCATCGAGCTCTTTCTGTTGGTACCATTTTCACTAAGTGTTCACACTGTGAAAATGACCACTTTGCCCTTGCCCATAAATAGCCC
>LR738712.1:120505594-120548599 GCA_902687465.1 Secale cereale | reverse complement strand
CCCCCCCCCCCCCGAGAGAGTACTGTTTCCGCCGATTCTTTCCGCGATCGTTCCGCATTTCTTCCTGGAGTCTCCGTCACCCCAGGCAAGCCACAATACCCACTTGCATGATAGTCATGCAGTAGCCATGGTTTTCAACTTGAATATTTATTAAAAGATTGCTTGTTTAAAATGCGGTTATCGTTGTTTCTGTAATGCTTCGGGGTTAATGCTTATTTTCTTGCTATGTTGTTATGCATCTGGTTATCATGCCCTGCTAGTTGCTAGTATTTATTTTCATATGTTTATGCTTGCTAGTAGTACATGTTGATGTTGGTGATGGTCTTCGGTGCATGACTGTCGTCTGCCCCGAGTACCGTTGTTATGCATGTTCCTTTGCATCCAGTTAGTTAAATCCTTGCATGTTGATATTGTTGATATGTTCTTGCATGATATTTATTGTTGATGTTAGTGGTCATGCTATGTTTCGGAGAAGTATGTACTTATGATGTTCATGCTAGTCAGTAGGCTATGCTTATGATTCATTGTTGATATGGTGGATAGTTATGTGGTTCTCTCATGATTATGTTGATATTCATGCTCATGCATTGTAACTGCATCATGTATTATATCATGACTCAGCATATTTGCACTCAAGTTCAACCGGATTAAATTGAACTTGAACAACTGTTGGGTGAGTCATGGTGCCACCATATCGAACTGACTAGTGCAACCACGTATACCTTTATGGGAAGGTCCTAACTGGGTCTATTGTCATGCCTCTCGCCGGTGCCTCCAACGAGGGAAGGTTATAGGCGTGCGGTACCTTGGCCCGGTAAGCAGACATAACCTTGTGTGCCCGTTGTTGTTGTTATGGATCCGGTCCCCGTTTGGGACCGTTTATGTTTGGCCACGACGGTGGCCGTTGTGTCTTTGGTAGACACGGGGCCACCCAGGACTTAGCCCAAAGGGGAGTTGGCCGGAGTGGCCGGGAGGGTGTCATGACAGTAGATCGGTTTTGTCGGAATGCCGTTGGTCCACCCGAATGGGAGAACGAGGCAATGGGTTCCGTAGTGTGGGTACAGTGCGCTACCTCTGCAGAGTGTATATTAAATCTATCGATAGCCGCGCCCGCGGATAAGGGCCCAGTTCGTAGTTGGTCACACTATGAGTTAATAGTAATAATAATAATAATAATGTGCTTAATAACAACCCCGGTTCGATGAAGATAAGTTGGTTGTGATCGTCGGAAAGATCACTATTTGAGGCCAAGTGTTGGTCATGGTTGTGATCGCCGGAATGATCACCGTGGTATCGAGGATACCGAGTTGTAGCATCACATGATGTTGTGCGAGAATCGTGGGTAAAGATCAAGCTCCTTGTGGTCATTTGATGATTACTACGGTATTGTTTATACCAAGCTTGATTTGATCCTGAGATGATCGTATAATGTCCGAGGTTGGTAAGTGATGCATGTGATGGTTACGAGGTAACCCGAATAGAATAAATGGTGCATGTAGTGTCATCATGTTGCATGCTAGTATCATCAGATTTATATGTTCATGCCATGCTCATATTGTCTAGCTGTATCATGTTCATGTAGTTCATGCTATGTTATCCTGATGATCTTATGATAATTTCTGATTAACCTGTAATTACCATGTTGTTGTTTGTCTTGAATGCTTCTGGTTATTGTGAGCTTGCAAGTACATTCAATGTATTGACCTGGCGTCTCATGCCAGCTTGCAGGTCGTGCCTGGATTGCTTGCTTGTTTGGTGTTGTTCCCGTGTTCGCGAGCTAGGATAAACGTTCCAGCCAGAGTCCCTGCGGAATGGAGTCCATCATCGTCGTTCGTTGTTCCACTGCCAGTAGTCGTTCCGCTGCTTTGAGTTGTTATGCTGCTTGTATAGAGCAACCGTGGTTGACGTAGTGTCGCCGTGCCGATGTTATTCACTGTAATATCGGAACCCTTGTAATCATAATCGTGTTGTAATAAAGAGTTGTTTTGTTCTATACTAAGAAGTGTCGTATTCCAGAAGACTTCTCCTCGATCTCTGGGCTAGAATACGGGGCGTTCCGGTTTTCTCTGCGCCGGGGTGCCACATCCTGCAACGTGAGGAGGCGTTGATGTTGGAAGCCGCGGAGCGCAGCCTAGAGCTCGAGCGGCTGGAGGTGAGGGAGCGCCACGTGACCCTAGCCTTGGATGCTGACTCCGCTCGCGAGGCCAGAGTTCAGGAGGGAGTCGACCAGGGGGTGGCGAAGGCTAGCGCTGACCTTGGCCTGAAGTTGGAGCTTCAGCGGGCGGAAGATGATGGGAGCACTGCTGCCCTCAGGACGAAGTTGGAGGAGGTAGAGCAGCGCGAGAGGGTGGCCACAACAGCCCAGTCTTTAGCTCAGGCCAAGCTGGACTCCGTGCAGGTCGATTTGGCCTTGCTCCAGCGTCAGGTTGATGGTGCCGCGGCTCTCGTGCAGCGGAGCAAAGACGAGGCCGGCCGTTGGCTGGTGCTGCAGCACTAGCACGCCCCTATGCTCCAGGCTCTCCGGGTGAGAGCCAACCGGGCATTAGCGACCATCTGCGAGGGGAGCGTGATATGTGTCCAACGTATATATAATTTTTGACTGTTCCATGCTATTATATATTCTGTTTTGGATGTTTAATGGGCTTTATTATACACTTTCATATTATTTTTGGGACTAACCTACTAACCCAAGGCCCATTGCAAATTGTTGTTTTTTGCCTATTTTAGAGTTTCGCAGAAAAGGAATATCAAACGGAGTCCAAACGAAATGAAACCCTTGGGAGAGTTATTTTTGGAACCGTATCTACCCAGAAGACTTGGAGTACACGCGAGGGAATGAAGGAGGTGGCCATGAGGGTCCAGGGCGCTCCCCCTCCCCCTGGGCGTGCCCCCACCCTCGTGGGCCCCCTCTGGCTCCCCCGATGCCCTCCTTCCTCCTATATATATCCATGTACCCTGAAAACATCGAGGCAATAGAGAAAACCCTAATTCCACCACCGCAACCTTCTGTTTTTGTGAGATCCCATCTTGGGGCCTGTTCTGGAGCTCCGCCGGAGGGGGGGATCTACCACGGAGTGCTTCTACATCAACGCCATAGCCTCACCGATGAGTTGTGAGTAGTTTACCACAGACCTTCGGGTCCATAGTTATTAGCTAGATGGCTTCTTCTCTCTTTTTGGATCTCAATACAAAGTTCTCCTCGATCTTCGAGTAGATCTATTCGATGTAATATTTTTGTGGTGTGTTTGTCGAGATCCGATGAATTGTGGGTTTATGATCAAGATTATCTATGAACAATATTTGATTCTTTTCTGAAATCTTTATGTATGATTATAATATCCTTGCAAGTCTCTTCGAATTATTGGTTCGGTTTGGCCTACTAGATCTATAGTTCTTGCAATGGGAGAAGTGCTTGGCTTTGGGTTCAATCTTGTGGTGTCCTTTCCCAGTGACAGCATGGGCAACAAGGCATGTATTGTATTGTTGCCATCGAGGATAAAAAGATGGGGTTTATATCATATTCCTTGAGTTTATCCCTCTACATCATGTCATCTTGCTTAAAGCATTACTCTATTCTTATGAACTTAATACTCTAGATGCATGTTGGATAGCGATCGATGTGTGGAGTAATAGTAGTAGATGCAGAATCATTTCGGTCTACTTGTCACGGACGTGATGCCTATATATAATGATCATGCCTAGATATTCTCATAACTATGCACATTTCTATCAATTGCTCGACAGTAATTTGTTCACCCACCGTAGAATTCTGCTATCATGAGAGAAGCAACTAGTGAAACCTATGGCCCCCGGGTCTATTTTATCATATTACTTTACTTCAATTTCTTTTGTCGTTGCTTATTTGCTTTATTTACTTTCTGTTCTTATACCAAAAATATTACACTATCCTATCTATCAGATCTCACTTTCCTAAGTGACCGTAAAGGGATTGACAACCCCTTATCGCGTTGGCTGTGAAGTTCTTATTTGTTTGTGCAAGTACGAGGGACTCGTGTGTGGTCTCCTACTGGATTGATACCTTGGTTCTCAAAAACTGAGGGAAATACTTAAGCTATTGTGCTGCATCACCCTTTACTCTTCGAGGGAATACAACGCAAGCTCGAGAAGTAGCAAGAAGAATTTATGCCGCCATTGCTGGGGAGGCTTACGCAAAAGTCATATACCAAGTACCTATCACAAACCCTTATCCTTGGCTGAAAATGGTAGTAATGTTGAGGGTAACATCTATGTTGATCCTCCGGATGAAACTACCACTTTACATACTAAGAAGTTCCGGGTTGGTAGTGGTAATATTATTGGAAAAGGAGTTCTTCAAGACTTCTTTACTTGTACCGGTGCTTTACCCACTATTGGTGGATCTATTCTTCATAGAACTAGTAGCCTCGCCGATGCCATATCTATGCTTGTAGTTGAAATTGAAAGGCAATTTATCCATATGCATCCTTGCATTCAGAGAATCTTTCTGGAATTTTCCAATATTGAGCATTCTTCTGTTAAGCGCGCAGCTACTATCTTTTTGTCTCATGAGTTCAGATTTATCATGAAAGAGGCCAACGAAATCTTTACTCATTACGGAGTGGATGCTCATCGTCCTCCTATAGAAGCTATCTTATTCAATCAAGAGGACATAATGCGTTTGCGATCTCTAGATCATGTTGCTTTTAATGAAAACCTTAGAAAAAAGGTTCCTACCGATTTCTTGGTTGATAGAATTTCTGAATTGAATGATGATTTCGCTATTCAAATAATGGGTTAGGCTTTTCCCTTGAGCGAAGGCTAATGACCTTTTGCCAAAATAATGCTTATAATGATGAATTGGTTGTCCAACATAAGGGGCCAAAGGAGGAACCTATATCTCCTGAGCTTGATATGGGGGACATTTATTGTATGAAATTTAGCCATTTTTATTAGTTTTGTTTGCCACAAAGAAAACTTGCTGCTGAACGTAGGGAATATGAGATGAGTTTTTTGCGATCTATCTTATCATTATGGCAATACCTAGATCTATTCTTGTATCGTGCCTAGCTAGGGGCGTTAAACGATAGCGCTTGTTCGGAGGCAACCCAATTTTATTTTCTTTGTTTTTGCTTCTATTTAGGAATAAATTTTGCATCTAGCTTCTGTTTAGATGTGGTTTTGTGTTTTAATTAGTGTTTGTGCCAAGTAGAACCTTTGGGAAGACTTGTGTGGAGTTTATATGATCATGCTGTAAATAACAGAAACTTTAGCGCTCACGAGATTAGCTACCATATTTTACTGGAGAGTGCTATTTAGTTGATTCTTTTTGCAGATGATTAATTGACAAATTCCTCATGTTTACCAATTTATTTTAATTTTTTAGAGTTACAGTAGTATTCAAACGTTACAGATTACTACAGATTGTTCTGTTTTTGACAGATTCTGTTTTTCGTGTGTTGTTTGCTTATTTTGATGAATCTATGAGTAGTATTGGGGAGTATGAATCATAGAGAAGTTGGAATACAGTAGGTTTAACACCATTATAAACAAAGAATGAGTTCATTACAGTACCTTTGAGTGGTGGTTTGTTTTCTTATACTAACGGAGCTCACGAGATTTTTGGCTAAGTTTTGCGTTGTGAAGTTTTCAAGTTTTGAGTATGGCTTTGATGGACTATGGAACAAAGAGTGGCAAGAGCCTAAGCATGGGGATGCCCAAGGCACCCCAAGGTAAAATTCAAGGACAACCAAAATCCTAAGCTTGGGGATGCCCCGGGAAGGCATCCCCTCTTTCGTCTTCATCTATCGGTAACTATACTTGAGACTATATTTTTATTCACCACATGATATGTGTTTTTCTTGGAGCGTCATGTATGATTTGAGTCTTTGCTTTTTAGTTTGACACAATCGTCCTTGCTGTATACACCCTTTGAGAGAGATAAATATGGTTTAGAATTTATTAGAATACTCTATGTGCTTCACTTATATCTTTTGAGCTAGATAGTTTTGCTCTAGTGCTTCACTTATATCATTTAGAGCATGGTGGTGGTTTTATTTTGTAGAAATTGTTGATATCACATGCTTCACTTATATCTATTTGAGAGTCTTTCAGAACAGCATGGTAATTTGCTTTGGTTATAAAACTAGTCCTAATATTATAGGCATCCAAGATGGGTATAGCAAAAACTTTCATATAAAGTGCATCGAATAATAAGAGAAGTTTGATACTTGATGATTGTTTTGAGATATGATGATTGCGATATTAGAGTCATGCTAGTAGAGTAGTTGTGAATTGAAGAAATACTTGTGTTGAGGTTTGCCAGTCTCGTAGCATGCACGTATGGTAACCATTGTGTGACAAATTTGAAGCATGAGGTATTTCATTGAGTGTCATCCTTTGTGTGGAGGTCGGAATCGCGCGATGGTTAACTCCTACCAACCCTTCCCCTAGGAGCATGCATGTAGTACTTTGTTTTTATTACTTGTAGATTTTTGCAATATGAGTTGTGAGTACTTTACCATAGACCTTCGGGTCCATAGTTTTTTGCTAGATGGCTTCTTCTCTTTTTTTGGATCTCAATACAAAGTTCTCCTCGATCTTTAAGGAGATCTATTCGATGTAATTTTTTTGCGGTGTATTTGTCGAGATCCGATGAATTGTGGGTTTATGATCAAGATTATCTATGAACAATATTTGATTCTTTTCTGAAATATTTTATGTATGATTATAATATCCTTGCAAGTCTCTTCGAATTATTGGTTTGGTTTGGTCTACTAGATCTATAGTTCTTGCAATGGGAGAAGTGCTTGGCTTTGGGTTCAATCTTGCGGTGTCCTTTCCCAATGACAGCATGGGCAGCACGGCACATATTGTATTGTTGCCATCGAGGATAAAAAGATGGGATTTATATCATATTGCTTGAGTTTATCCCTCTACATCATGTCATCTTGCTTAAAGCATTACACTGTTCTTATGAACTTAATACTCTAGATGCATGTTGGATAGCGGTCGATGTGTGGAGTAATAGTAGTAGATGCAGAGTCGTTTCGGTCTACTTGTAACGGACGTTATGCCTATATATAATGATCATGCCTAGATATTCTCATAATTATGCGCTTTTCTATCAATTGCTCGACAGTAATTTGTTCACCCACCGTAGAATTCTGCTATCATGAGAGAAGCCACTAGTGAAACCTATGGCCGCCGGGTCTATCTTTATCATATTACTTTACTTCAATTTCTTTTGCCGTTGCTTATTTGCTTTATTTACTTTCTGTTCTTATACCAAAAATACCAAAAATATGACACTATCCTATCTATCATATCTCAGTTTCGTAAGTGACCGTAAAGGGGTTGACAACCCCTTATCACGTTGGCTGCGAAGTTCTTATTTGTTTGTGCAGGTGCGAGGGAATCGCGCACGGTCTCCTACTGGATTGATACCCTGGGTCTCAAAATTGAGGGAAATACTTACGCTACTATGCTGCATCACCCTTTCCTCTTCGAGGGAATACAACACAAGCTCGAGAAGTAGCAGAGCGTCCCTCATCCCCTCGTGGAGGATTACGCGGGCCATCTCATCTTCTTCATCAAGGTCGTGACGCGCCTAGAGAGCTGGCCCACGAGGGCCCGCCAGCTTGTTGATGAAAAGAGCTGAAACCTCCTTGGGCGCGCGTTCTCCCGAGTCTTCAGCCACCTCCAGAACATCGACGCCCACTTCGATTTAGACGCTGCCATCGCCCCAGTGCTTTGGGCCATCCGAGACAACCTGGTGCATTGGGTGGACGACAACATGGATGCTCTGGTTAGGGCCTTTGCCACTGACGATGACGAGGCCGTGGTCGCGGCAGATGAAGGCGGCGCGGTTGACGACGGTGAAGGCGAGGACAGCGACAGCGTCGGTAGTGTGCATGAGAGCGACTCGGATGGCGCGGCGAGCGATGCGTTCGGCTGAGCTTGTACCCCTTCGCCTCGACCCTGCACGCAAGGACTTGCACACGGCCCCGTAGGGCATGAGAGCATTTTGATGGGGGAGCCGCCCATGTGTGTAAACTGATATTTCACTCTCCTTCTTTTTGCTGCTTAAATCCAAACCTGGGACGTTTGTCCTCAAGTTTTCTGAGCTGAGTTGTCATTGTAACTCACCGGAGTATCACCTGGCCTTGTGCGGGTTACGAGGTCGTTGACACACCTCTCTTCTAAGGTAAACCGCCTGGGATCCGCGGCCCTGAGCTTCCTGTGCAACACGTGGCCCTGCTCCGGGGAGCGGGGCCAGGGGTGTCCTGATGGCCGCAGCAGGATGCCTACGCGGCAATTTGCGACGCATAGGCTTTTGCCCGAGGGGGTCATGCTGAGGTTACAGAGGTCCGCCATGAGGGATCGGCCTTCCGGTTCCCGAGCCGGAGAGCTCGAGGTAAGATCTTCAAAAATAGCCAGAAGGCGACTAAATCCAGCAGAAATCAATGAAAACTCCCTCCATTTTTGGCAACGAGCAAGACCTCAAATTCAGTTCGAAAAGGCGGAAAATCTGGTTACAAAGAAAGGAGAGGAAAGCAAATAGCCGCGTCCAGCACCTATCTAGTCTTCAGGTCTTCCACCAGCGCGGAGCTAAGTGCTACCACTAGGACGTGGGAGGGAGCCCCCGAGGCCCGAGGGCGGCACTCCGGAGACTCCGGTGCATGTACAACCCCACTCATTATTACGTGAGAGTGTCACGGGCGGAGACCTTCACAGGCGTGAGCCTTACTTCACATTGCCAGACAAGGGCCCCGGCTTGCGCCGCCCCCGACCACCGTTGGGGCGACCGGAAACCAGGACGGGACCAAGGGGCAAGGGGACGCCAGCGACGCCCTCGGCGACCACGGGCCCTCTGCCAGGGGGTAGGGCTCGTTGACACTCCCCCAACAGAGGACCTACCTCCGCATGCTGCTTTGCTCCATGCGGCGCGGGGAGGACTGCGGCTCCAGGCCCTCCACGTGCATCCCCCAGCGCTCTGCCCCAGTAGAGGGCGGAACCGTCGCCCTCGAGCCTCCGACCATCGCCGGGGTGTGGTTCAGCTGCAGCCCATTGTTAGTGCACGCCTGCCACTGTAATACCTGATGTGCCCTGTCGTCATCGCTGAAGGGGTCGATGGAGCCCCCAAGCGACTCATGGTAGTCTTCTGCTTCGAGCGTCCCGTCGTTCCATCTCGGCCCAAGGAAAGCATTGAGGCCTTCTCCGAACGCGTACGCCAGGTCCACCATGCGGGGCACGTAGGCTTCGTCGGCTGCCCTACCAAGGACACCACTCAAGTGCCCCGCGCCTTGAACTTCCGGCTGCGGCACCTGGCCTTGGTGGTTACCTGGTTGTAGCCCGGCGCGTCCTCGTGAGGGGCCGCCGGCGCTGGCCCCCGCACATGACGAAGCCGCCGCGGTCGGACAGATGGCGACAGTGCCCATGTTGGTGACGTCGGGGCGCTCCATCGCCAAAGGGGCGTGCAAGCTTGTCGGAACCTCGCATGTGCCTCACCTGCGACCTGGGGAGCGGGTGAGGAGCAGAACGGCGCCGCGCCCCTACAGGTGTAGTCCAGCAGTTCGGCGACATGTTCCAGCAGCACGTCACGGCCACCCTCGGCCAGCCTACATCGTAAAAGCTCTCGCGCTATGACGAACGCAACCCTCATGTTCGCCTGCTCCCGTTGGGTGTGTGGTGTTGTTGCTGCGGCGTAGTTCGAGGATCGCGCCGCGGAGCGTGCGCACCGCGACGCCGTGGTGGAGGTTGCAGGTCCGCACCGCCCGCGACAGGTGGTGTATGGCGGTGCGGGGGTCGCCTGAAGTGCGGAGTTGAGGCCTTCATGGGCGGACGACACCGTCCATGCGGGCCAGGCTGCCCAGCGGTCAGCGTGAACCCCCTAGTCGTCGGCCATCGGGACTGCTGAGTGGTAATGAACCTAAGGGCAGAAGAGGAGATCCGGCACACCCCTACCTGGCGCGCCAAATGTCGAATCTTGGGTTCGGGCAAAACCCTTGAGGTTCGAACACTGGGGTGCGCATGAAGTTCTCTCCTTCCGCCCTAGCTCGTCTACACGTCGATCCCTAGGCCTAGCTTGTCGATCCCAAAGAACAAAGGACAGAAAGGTTTATACTGGTTCGGGCCACCGTTGTGGTGTAATACCCTAATCCAGTGTGGTGTGGTAGATTGCCTTATAGGCTAGGGAAGAAATAGTACAAGGGAAGAATAGCCTCCTGAGGAGAGGTGTTCTTGCGCTCGGATGAGCTTGGTGGTGTGTGTCTCGTCAGCCCTCCTCCCCTCTCATATGGTGGTAGCTAGTCCTATTTATAGAGGCCCGGGTCCTCTTCCCAAATATTGAGCGGGAAGGGATGCCACAACGGCCAAATTTGACGGGGGGCAGCTAGTACAAGCTATCCTGACAAAAGGTGGTCTTCTCCTGCCAAAGGCTCTGGTGGTGATGCCGCCGTGGGCTTCGCGATGACCTCTGCTCTGTCGTCCTGCTGGTCTTGGTCTTGTTGCACCGATATGGAAACCTTTTCCTGATGCCTCGGGACTCCTCGCCTGCGCCTGCCCTTTTAGCACCAAAGAGGAAACTGGCATCCTGCGCCCGCTGGCACCCGTCTGGCCTTGGTCATCATGGCTCACGTCACGAGGACCTCACAAGGTGCCCCTTGACTTGATATCTCCGCTCCTCGGGGGCTAGCCTAGTGAGGCCGCCCCAGGGGAAGTCTTGTGTCGTCCGCCTCGCGAGGCTCGGCCCCTCGCGAGGGTCTTGAGTGGTTGCTCACGAGGTTGGGTCGTGCTAGGCTGCTGGATGAGCCACGCCCTGGGCCGCAGGCAGGCAAGTCTTGGTACCCCCGTTCCTAGGACGCTGACACCCTTCTTAGGGACACAATGAACATGACTTACCCACTGACTATCAGCAACAGGATAAATTATACCTGCCTCTAGAAGCTTTAGTTTTTCTTTCCTTACCACTTCTTTCATCCTAGGATTTAACCGTCGTTGGTGATCAACAACCGGTTTAGCGTCTTTCTCCAATTTTATTTTGTGCTGGCACAGAGTGGGACTAATGCCCTTAAGATCATCAGGAGTATATCCAATGGCAGCATGGTGCTTCTTTAGAGTTTTCAATAATTTCTCTTCTTCTTGCTCTGAAAGGTTAGCACTAATAATAACATGATATATCTTCTTTTCATCAAGGTAAGAATACTTAAGAGTATCAGGTAATAGTTTGAGCTCAAACACGGGATCACCCTTGGGTGGAGGTGGATCCCCTAGGATTTCAACAGGCAAGTTGTGTTTCAATAAAGGTCCCTGTTTAAAGAATACTTCATCTATTTCCCTTCTCTCATTCATAAACATATCATTTTCATGGTCTAGCAAATATTGTTCTAAAGGATCATTAGGAGGCACGGCAATAGAAGCAAGGCCAATAATTTCATCTTTACTAGGCAATTATTTATCATGGGGTTGTATATGAAATTTAGCAAAGTTAAAATCATGAGACATATCCCCTAAACCAACAGTAACAATATCCTTTTCGCAGTCTATCCTAGCATTAACAGTATTCAAGAAGGGTCTACCAAATATAATGGGGCAAAAGTCATCTTGTGGGGAACTAAGAACAAGAAAATCAGTAGGATATTTGACTTTCCCACACAAGACTTCAACATCTCTAACAATCCCAACTGGTGAAATAGTATCTCTATTGGCAAGCTCAATTGTAACATCAATACCTTCTAACTCAGCAGGTGCAATATCATGCATAATTTCTTCGTATAGAGAATGATGTATTGCACTCGCACTAGCACCCATATCACACAAGCCATGATAGCAATGATCTCCTATTTTAACAGAAATAACTGGCATGCCTACAATAGGTCTATGTTTATTTTTAGTATCGGGTCTAGCAATTCTAGCAGCTTCATCACAAAGGTAAATAACATGCCCATCAATATTATCGACCAAGAGATCCTTAACCATAGCAATACTAGGTTCAACTTTAATTTTCTCAGAGGGTGTAAGTGTTCTAGTATTACTCTTATGAACTACAGTCGAAGCTTTAGCATGATCCTTTATTCTAGCAGGGAAGGGTGGCTTCTCAATATAAGCGGTAGGAACAATGGCATCAACATTATAAGTGATAGTCTTTTCTTCAACTTTAACAGGTTCAACTACTTTTACTTCAATGGGAGGATGATATTTAAACCACTTCTCCTTAGGGAGATCAACATGAGTAGCAAATGATTCATAGAAAGAGGCTACTATCTCAGAGTCAAGTCCATATTTAGTGCTAAATTCACAGAAAACATCGATATCCATAAAAGATTTAACACAATCAAACTTAGGTGTTATATCTGACTCCTTACTTTCGTCGAGATCCCAATCTTCAAAGTTGCGTTTAATTCTTTCCAATAAATCCCATTTGAATTCAATAGTCTTCATCATAAAAGAACGAGTACAAGAAGTATCAAGCATGGAGCGATTATTGAGAGAAAGTCGAGCATAAATTTTTTGAATAATAATTTCTCTTGAGAGCTCATGATTGGGGCATGAATATAACATTGACCTAAGCCTCCCCCAAGCTTGAGCGATAATTTCTCCTTCACGAGGCAAAAAATTATATATATAATTACGATCACGATGCACCAAATGCATAGGATAAGACTTCTGATGAAATTCCAATTTCAACCGGTTGTAGTTCCATGATCCAATATCATCGCATAGCCTAAACCATGTCAATGCCTTTCCCTTCAAAGATAAAGGGAAGACCTTCTTCTTGATAACATCCTCGGGCATACCTGCAAGCTTAAATAATCCACAAACTTCATCCACATAGATTAGGTGCAAATCGGGATGCGATGTTCCATCTCCTGTAAAGGGATTAGCTAGCAGTTTCTCTATCATACCCAAAGGAATTTCAAAGTAAACATTTTTAGTAGGTTCCGTAGGTTGAGGAGCAACTCTTTCCTCTACTGGTTGGGGTGAAGATACCCCAAACAAGCCCCTCAAAGGATTATGTTCCATAGTAACAAGTGACAGTAAATTTCTGCACAATATATAATTTTTTTCTTACCAAAGGCGCTTCACTCCCCGGCAACGGCGCCACAAAAGAGTCTTGATGACCGACAAGTATAGGGGATCTATCATAGTCCTTTCGATAAGTAAGAGTGTCGAACACAACGAGGAGCAGAAGGAAATGATAGACAGTTTTCAGTAAGGTATTCTCTGCAAGCACTGAAATTATCGGTAACTGATAGTTTTGTGATAAGGTAATTTGTAACGAGTAACAAGTAATAAAAGTAAATAAGGTGCAGAAAGAAGGCTCAAACCTTTTTGTAGCAAAGGACAAGCCTGGACAAACTCTTATATAAGGAAAAGCGCTCCCGAGGACACATGGGAATTATCGTCAAGCTAGTTTTCATCACGCTCATATGATTCGTGTTCGTTACTTTGATAATTTGGTATGTGGGTGGACCGGTGCTTGGGTACTGCCCTTCCTTGGACAAGCATCCCACTTATGATTAACCCCCTCTCACAAGCATCCGCAACTACGAAAGAAGAATTATGGTAAACCTAACCATAGCATGAAACATATGGACCCAAATCAGCCCCTTACGAAGCAACACATAAACTAGGGTTTAAGCTTCTATCACTCTAGCAACCCATCATCTACTTATTATTTCCCAATGCCTTCCTCTGGGCCCAAATAATGGTGAAGTGTCATGTAGTCGACATTCACATAACACCACTAGAGGAAAGGCAACATACATCTCATCAAAATATCGAAGAAATACCAAATTCACATGACTACTTATAGCAAGGCTTCTCCCATGTCCTTGGGAACAAACGTAACTACTCACAAATCATATTCATGTTCATAATTAGGGAGGTATTAGTATGCATAAAGGATCTGAACATATAATCTTCCACCGAATAAACCAACTAGCATCAACTACAAGGAGTAATCAACACTACTAGCAACCCACGGGTACCAATCTGAGGTTTTGGGACAAAGATTGGATAAAAGAGATGAACTAGGGTTTGAGAGGAGATGGTGCTGGTGAAGATGTTGATGGAGATTGACCCCCTCCCGATGAGAGGATCGATGGTGGTGACGATGGTGACGATTTCCCCCTCCTTGAGGGATGTTTCCGCGGCAGAACGGCTCCGCCGGAGCCCTAGATTGGTTCTGCCAAGGTTCCGCCTCGAGAGAGCGGTGCTTTGTCCCGAAAGCTTCCCCTGATTTTTTCCAGGGTAGAAGACACCTTATACCAAAAGATGGGCATCGGGGGGCTGCCAGGTGGCCCGTGAGGCAGGGGCGCGCCCAGGGGGTAGGGCGCCCCCACCCTCGTGGACTGTGGGTGGCCCCCCTCTGGTGCATTCTTCGCCCAATATTTTTAATATATTCCAAAACTGACTTTCGTGGAGTTTTAGGACCTTTTGAGTTGTGCAGAATAGGTCTCTAATGTTTGCTCCTTTTCCAGCCCGGAATTCCAACTGTCCGCATTCTCCCTCTTCATGTAAACCTTATAAATTAAGATAGAAAAGGCATAAGTATTGTGTCATAATGTGTAATAACAGCCCATAATGCAATAAATATCAATATAAAAGCATGATGCAAAATGGACGTATCAGAGTCCTGGATTAAGGGGTCCTCGGTTGTTGGCCTGTTATGCTTGGGCCGGATTGATGGGCTACTATGGAGCCAAGAACGAGTACGGGCCCTTGATCGGATAAGGAAACTTCGGAGTCGTGGTTTGCCCTCCATGCCAAGAATAGGGAGGATCTTCCTCTTTTCATGACTAATCTCGTGTAACCCTAACCCTACCAGTGTCTATATAAACCGAGGGTTGTAGTCTTTAGGGCTAAAGCTACATCCAACACCTCATCACCTTAGGGATTAGCTCATATGCTAATCTCGAGGTAGATCCACTCTGTAACCATATACACATCCAATATAATCAAGCAAGACGTAGGGTATTACCTCTTTGAGAGGGCCCGAACCTGGGTAAACACCGTGTTCATTGTCTGTTCTCCATTGATCCAAGATCCACAACTTGGGACCCCCTACCCAGAGGTCTGCCGGTTTTGACATCAACAGACGGCCGGGGCTCGTGTACATGGAGACGTTAGCAACGATGTTGTGTTGATTGGCAGCCAACCGGTTGGGTTGGAATGCAGAAATAGCGTCATGTTCATCGGGAGGCAACAGAATGCGTCGTGTTCATCGGGAGCCAACCGGCTTGGACGGAACAACCAAAACGGGGTCTGGCATACCGCAAAACGGAGGAAAACGACCTTCTGTTCGAGCGCGTACATTCGAAACAGGGTCCTGTTCATCAGGAAGTTTTTGGCGTACCGCAAAATGGAGGAAATGGCCTTTTGCTTGACTGGCTACGGTTGAAACGGGATCATGTTCATCGGGAGGGGTTTGGCGTACCGCGAAACAGAGGAAACAGACTTCTGTTGGAGCACTACGGCCGAAACGGGGGTCCTGTTTATCAGGAGGGGTGTGGCGTATCGCAAAATGGGACCCCACGGGCTACTATCCATCCACCATCTACTGCCTCGCTCCAGCCTCCACGGGATACCGTTCATCCACCATCGACTTCCTCCTGCATCCACCTGCTACTGTTCATCCACCGCGGCTTCCTCCTACCTCCACCAGCTACCATTCATCCTCAGGCCAGTATTCATCCAGCCTCCACTAGCTACTATTCAACCAGCACTCCACGGGGCCCTGTTCATAGAAACCCAACTGGCTCGGGTGTGGCGGCCTCCTCGGGGTCCTGTTAATCCAGCAGAAACCGCCTACTACCATGGGGTCCTGTTCATCCAACCCCCACCAGGAACTATTCATCCAACCCCAACCAACCGGCTATACTCACCACGTATCGACTCGCTCAACCAATCCCCCACGATCACTGTTCATCAAGAGGAAGCAGGTTCAATCGGCTTCAGTAAGAAGCAAGAGTGATTGATCGATCGGGTTCAGTTAGCAGCAGTAGCGAAGGAATCGCTCGGGTTCAGTTAACAACCAAGGGATCGATCGCTTGGGTTTAGTAACATAGCTAGTGCAATCGCTCTGGTTCTGTAAGCAAAAGCCTCGCTCTGGTTCAGTTAGAGCCCAACGCCTCGCACACACACGCGTACGTATACGAGAGAAACACGCAAACCTCCGTGCATCGCTCGACCCCGACCACCCACCGTAACCGGGAACTCCCCGAAATTTTCCTCGCCCTCACTTCTACCATGATTTTTTCCGTCATGGACAAGACAAAGAATGTCATGCAGGAGTGTCTCCAGCCTGCCCAAGAGGAAAAGCCAATTTTTTGTCATGATTTTTTGTCATAGAAGTAGGAGCCCACCACATCTATGATGATACATGTTTTTATCACAGTTATCATCATAGAAATGTCATAACCATGACAATTTTTTCCGTTCGGCCATAATGTCACAGATGTATCTTTTTTTGTAGTGGTAGCATGAGCCTTGCATGGTTTGTTTTTCAATGTTTAATAACATTGAAAAGGTAGGCATGCTTGTAACAAGTGTAATCACTTGTTGTAGCAAAAATAGATAGTAGTGCAAGCTTTTCGTTTGAAGGATGCAACACAACATGCTCCTACTCTGTAGGGAGAAATTGATTATGTTTGTAAGGTTATGAGAATTCAAAAAGTCATGGTTGAATCTTTTTAAAAATATATTTTCAGCAAAAAAACTTCTCGTGAAAAACCTTCTTTGGGTTAAAGAAATGTGGTGATTTAGCATTGCAGCAAATTTTAGAGTGCATGTATCTTTTTATGTGAGCTTCCAACAAATAAATTGCAGGAATTTAGCACTACAGTTACAAATATGTACTTGTAACAATTTATTGTAAAAAGATTACTATTGAAGCTCTTTTAGATTATGCTTCTAGCGAAAAACTTGCAGTGATGCAACTATTTTACACTGAAAACCTGTTTGGTAAAAAGAGATGATCTTGAGCATTGCAACAAACCTTCAGCAAGGTAGTAGCTATTTTTGTGAGCTTCCAACAAATAAATTGTGTCAATGAAAATTTTTTAATAAAATATTTCAGGAAAATGCAAGAACTTCCCCTTGCAACTTTGTTGGATGAAGTTTGAAACATTTTTATAATGTAGCTCCAGCGAAAAAGTATAAACTTCAGCAATGGGTTTGGTGCAAGCATGCAGGCAGCAAATGCTTCATCCAAATTCAAACTTACAAACCAACAAGTACCATTGGTACATACATACCCAAAACACACAAACTTCATCGGAGTTATCATGGCTTTACATAAGGACCCATGTTTTGAAAGTCATCGATTTACGTATAGCAAAACATGCTACTCTTATACTATCAAAATGCTATCACCTGAGACATGAACTAGACCTAAGAAAAGAGCTTGTTCCTCTTTGACCTTGCAGAAATCAATCCGCGAAATCTTCCTTGAATTCCTTTGGGGCATTGTTGAGTGGGTGAATGAATTGGGTGTATTACTGTGGGATGTCTTCCTGTAAAAATGAACACACGAAAAGCAGTATGTTACTAGCTATTCTTTTGTTGCAGAAGTTTTGAAAACAAAACCTAGATTGTAACAAAACGCAAAGAAAAAAATAATGGATACCTGCTTAAACTCTTTCACTGCCTTTCCATTAAAGTTCTCCACATATTTGAGCCCAAAGAAACCACAACACACATGTGAGTTAAGAAAATATGAAAATCTCGTATGTAGTGGAAACAACCAACTTGTTTCAAAGGAACACATGATTGAAGCAACAAACAGAGAAACACATAGGTTATTTTTCTTCAGGGTAGTCCTCTAGGTCAACCTGGGTGAAGGATGCAACATTGATAGTGAATTTATCACACTCTTCTGCATGAGTTACAAAGTTTGTGATCTACCACCAAAAACACACAAAAAGTTTGAAAAAGGAAACATGTAAAGATGTAGCATGAAAATTATGTAGATGAAGCGAGGAACGACACTAATATAAAAGAGAGAAGAGCTGGCCAGGTTGTTGGCTTGACTCTTCAAGGTAGATGGTTTCCCTTTGGCATTTAGTGAGTCGAATACATTTCACTTCTTGTGAAGCAAGTTTGCGCAAACAACTATCAAATGACGCTCATGAACAATTGTGAAAAAGAGTTGAAAATGCAAAAGAAGGAGAAGGGACACAACACATACACAAAAATGTTACGGATATCGCATCAACGGATACATATTTGAGAGTATTTTTGATATGAAGAAAAAGGCACGCGACAACTTACTAGGTTGAATTTTTGAACCTTGTACTTAGTGATACGTCTCCAACGTGTCTACTTTTCCAAACACTTTTTCCCTTGTTTTGGACTCTAACTTGCATGATTTGAATGGAACTAACCCGGACTGACGCTGTTTTCAGCAGAACTGTCGTGGTGTTATTTTTGTGCGGAAATAAAAGTTCTCGGAATGACCTGAAATTCAACAGAGAATTATTTTGGAATATATAAAAAATATCTGCGGAAAGAACCAGACCAGGGGGCCCACACCCTCTCCACGAGGGTAGGCCCCCCTAGGCGCGCCCCCTACCTCGTGGGCCCCCTGTTGCTCCACCGACGTATCACCCGACTCCATATATTCACTTTCGGGGAGAAAAAAATCAGAGAAGGAATTATTGCGTTTTACGATACAGAGCCACCGCCAAGCCCTAATCTCTCTCGGGAGGGCTGATCTGGAGTCCGTTCGGGGCTCCGAAGAGTGGAGATCGTCTCCATCGTCATCATCAACCTTCCTCCATCACCAATTCCATGATGCTCACCATCGTCCATGAGTAATCCCGTCGTAGGCTTGCTGGACGGTGATGGGTTGGATGAGATTTGCCATGTAATTGAGTTAGTTTTGTTAGGGTTAGATCCCTAGTATCCACTATGTTCTAGGATTGATGTTGCTATGACTTTGCCATGCTTAATGCTTGTCACTAGGGCCCGAGTGCCATGATTTCAGATCTGAACCTATTATGTTTTCATGAATATATGTGTGTTCTTGATCCTATCTTGCAAGTCAATAGTCACCTACTATGTGTTATGATCCGGCAACCCCGAAGTGATAATAGTCGGGACCACTCCTGGTGATGAACATAGTTTGAGGAGTTCATGTATTCACTATCTATTAATGCTTTGGTCCGGTACTCTATTAAAAGGAGGCCTTAATATCCCTTAGTTTCCATTAGGACCCCGCTGCCACGGGAAGGTAGGACAAAAGGTGTCATGCAAGTTCTTTTCCATAAGCGCGTATGATTATATTCGGAATACATGTCTACATTACATTGATGAACCGGAGCTAGTTCTGTGTCACCCTATGTTATAACTATTACATGAGGAATCGCATCTGACATAATTATCCATCACTGATCCAATGCCTGCGAGCTTTTCACATATTGCTTGTTGCTTATTTACTTTTCCGCTGCTACTGTTACAATCACTACAAAAACACTTTCGCTACTTTTGCTACCGTTACCGTTACTTCCATATTACCTTGCTACTAAACTACCTTGCTGCAGATACTAAGTTTCCACGTGTGGTTGAATTGACAACTCAACTGCTAATACTTAAGAGTATTCTTTGGCTCCCCTTGTGTCGAATCAATAAATTTGGGTTGAATACTTTACCCTCGAAAACTGTTGCGATCCCCTACACTTGTGGGTTTTCAAGACTATTTTCTAGCGCCGTTGCTGGGGAGCATAGCTATATTATTTAAGTCACTTGGGATTTATATCTATTAATACTGTGCCACTAGGTGAATTTCTAGATGAACAAATTGCTAAGGTTAGGGAGGATGCAAGTATTGAAACTGATAATATTGATGAAAGTGATAATGAAGATTCTCCCCCTAGATATGAATTGCCTATTATTCCTGAGGGTTATGTTATGGATGAAGAAACTGCTAGAGACTTTCTTGCTTGCAACGATAGATATGATCTTAAGAAATTATTAGCTAAGTTGAAAGAAAAGTCTTTGAATGCTAGAATGAAATATGACCCTGCTTTTGCTACTTCACATATCTTTGTTACTAATAAGGATTATGATTTCTCTGTTGATCCCGAGTTAATTACTTTGGTTGAATCTGATCATTTCCATGGCTATGAATCTGAAACTATTATGACACATCTTACTAAGTTGAATGATATAGCCACCCTATTCACCAACGAGGAAAAGATTCCTTACTACTATATCCTTAAGTTATTTCCGTTCTAGTTAAAGGGTGATGCTAAGACATGGTTTAATTCTCTTGATCCTGGTTGTGTGCATAGTCCCCAAGATATGATTTATTACTTCTCTGCTAAATATTTCCCCGCTCATAAGAAACAAGCTGCCTTGCGGGAAATATATAATTTTGTGCAAATTGAAGAAGAGAGTCTCCCACAAGCTTGGGGGAGGCTTCTCCAATTACTTAATGCTTTGCCTGATCATCCTCTTCAGAGGAATAAAATACTTGATGTCTTTTATAATGGACTAATCGATGCTTCCAGATACCACCTGGATAGTTGTGCTGGTTGTGTTTTGAGGGAAAGAACAGTTGATCAAGCTGAATTACTATTGAATAATATGTTGACCAATGAAAATAATTGGACACTTCCTGAACCAGTCCCTAAGCCAACTACGAAGAAGAGGGGTGTTCTGTTTCTCAGTCCTGAAGATATGCAAGAGGCAAAGAAATCTATGAAAGAAAAAGGTATTAGAGCTGAAGATGTTAAGAATTTACCTCCTATTGAAGAAATACATGGTCTTGATAACCCGACATGGGTAGTAAAGGTAAATTCTCTTTATAGATTTGATGAAGGTGGTATTCCTCATTATAAGTCTGCTAGCCAATGCTTAGATGAGTTAGAAAATTTTATTGTGAAGCAAGAAAACTTCAATGCTTATGTTGCTAGACAATTGCAACGTAATGCTTATATGATTGAACGCTTGAGTGATTATATGTCTAGAGTTAAAGGTGAATTGAAACTCATTAGTAAACATGCTTCTATGGTTACCACTCAAGTAGAACAGGTACTTAAAGCACAAAATGATTTTCTCAATGAATTAAATAGTAAGAAAAATGATAATGTTGTTAGAGTTATGACTAGAGGTGGTAAAATGACTCAGGAACCTCTGTATCCTGAAGGCCACCCTAAGAGAATGGAGCAAGGTTCTCAAAGAGCTAATTTAGATGCACCTAGTTCTTCTTAGAAGAAGAAAAAGAAAAATGATAGGACTTTGCATGCTTCTAGTGAACCTGTAACTGACACACCTGAGAATCCCAATGATATCTCGGTTTCTGATGCTAAGACACAATCTAGTAATGAACATGAACCTAGTGATAATGTTAATGATGATTTTCATAATGTTGCTCAACCTAGTAATGATAATGATGTAGAGATTGAACCTGCTATTGATCTTGATAACCCACAATCAAAGAATCAATGTTATGATAAGAAGACTTTGTTGCTAGGAAGCACGGTAAGGAATGAGAACCATGGGTTCAGAAACCCATGCCTTTTCCTCCTAAACCATCCAAGAAAAAGGATGATGAGGATTTTGAGCGTTTTGCTGAAATGATTAGACCTATCTTTTTGCGTATGCGTTTGACTGATATGCTTAAAACAAATCCTTATGCTAAGTATATGAAAGATATTATTACCAATAAAAGAAAGATACCTGAAGTTGAAATTTCCACCATGCTTGCCAATTACACTTTTAAGGGTGGAATGCCTAAGAAACTAGGAGATCCAGGAGTACGTACTATACCTTGCTCCATTAAGAGAAACTATGTTAAAACTGCTTTATGTGATCTTGGAGTTGGTGTTAGTGTTATGCCTCTCTCTTTATATTGTAGACTTGACTTGAGTAATTTGACACCTACTAAAATATCTTTGCAAATGGCCGATAAATCAACTGTTATACCTGTCGGTATTTGTGAGGATGTGCCTGTTGTGGTTGCAAATGTTACTATTCTAACGGACTTTGTTATCCTTGATATTCCCGAGGACGATAGTATGTCTATTAACCTTGGTAGACCCTTTTTGAATACTGTAGGGGATGTTATTGATTGCAACAAAGGCAATATCACTTTTCATGTCAATGGTAATGAGCATACCGTACACTTTCCGAGGAAACAACCTCAGGTCCACAGTATCAATTCTATTGGAAAAATTTCAATTATTACTATTGGAGGTTTTGAATTTCCTCTTCCTACTGTCAAGAAGAAATATGATATTCTTATTGTTGGGGACATGCATATCCCTGTTGAGGTAACCTAGTGTTATTCGAAAATTCTCTGGTTTCATGTCATTCGGAAAGAGTTTATTAACAAGACTTGATCAACCTTGTTAATGGATTCCTTTTGATGAGCATGAGATGGGTGAATCTAGATAGCACAACTTTCTGTATCCTCCTTTTACTTTCTGTTAATTAGATTAAATAAAGCAAAAATAGTATTTTCTGTCTGTTTCTAGAGTTACCCGTGCAATAAAAAAATACCCCAAAAATAAAAGTTCTCCAAATGCCCCGAAAATGAAATATGATTATTTGAGAATATTTGGCACTGAGAACACAGCAGGGGGAGCCAACTCCTGGCCACGAGGGTCCAGGACGCGCCCCCCTGCCTCGTGGGCCCCATGTGGCCCCCTCCACTTATTCCTGCACCCACACACTCCTTCTTCCTCCCAAAAAATCACTATCCAGCTCAAGCACGAGTTATAGCTCATCTTGCTGCCATTTTCGATCTCCTTGCTCAAAGCTCCATTCACAAAACTGTTTGGGGAGATTGTTCCTTGGTATGTGACTCCTCCATTGGTCCAATTAGTTTTTGTTCTAGTGCTTTATTTATTGCAAATTTTTGCTGCTTAGGTGACCCTGTTCTTGAGCTTGCATGTCAAGTTTATGTGGTTCCAAGTAGTTCTAATGCATGATATAGTCTCTAGGCATTTTTAGGAGTAGTTTCTATCAATCTTGTTGAGTTTGGTTCAATTTTATTTTGAGTAACTAAAAATTTCAGAAATATTCCAGAAAAAATGCATAGGAAAATATTTCAAGGTGGTTCCTCAAGGAAGCAAGGACCAAGGCTCGTGATACGCGAGCCAGACGATGAGTTACCAAGGGAAGATCAAGTGCGGCCCTGCGGATGGCCGTCAGAAGAGTTTATGATCCGGGCAGGTATCAAGGAAGAATTTTACACGCATGGGCGTAATGCGGATATTGAGAACTTCGAGTCAGTTAAGTGCCCTCAATACCAGTACTTAACGGATACTTTTGTTAGAAGGTTTAAATTTACATCTTCACGTAACTCTCCCACTGTCTTATTTGATCTCTATGATAAATCTTATACTGTGGACTTAGAAGATTTTAATGATGCTTGTAAACTTCCACAGTGGGGTAGTGTTGGAGAACCTTGCAAATCTGAGTATAAAGACTTTCTAGCTAGTATTACTGTGGGGGAATCTAGAGAAGTTACCCAAGCCACCATAGGGAGCATTCATTTTCCTGCTATACACTATTTTGCTCTCTTCATTGGTAGGTGCATTAATGGTAAAGATGAAGCTTGCCACATGTATGTACCAGATCTTAGTGTCCTCAAAAGTGCGGTATTAGGTGATAGACAATATAATTTGGGGGCCATTGTTGCACGTAGGCTACATCATAATGGTTTAAATGGGGATCTGTTTGGCGCAATTTATGCAACTCGCTTGGCTAATTATCTTAATGTGCCCATACACGAGAATGATGTGGAGTTGCCTCATGCTTATTTAGATTATAATGCCATGATTCGCCATCAACTCATTGAGAGGGATGAACATGTTGGGGAACGTAGCAGAATTCAAAAAAAAATTCCTACGCTTCACCAAGATCAATCTAAGGAGTCATCTAGCAACGAGGATAAAGGAGTGCATCTACATACCCTTTGTAGATCGCGAGTGGAAGTGTTCAAGAGAACATGGATGATGGAGCCGTACTCGTCGTGATCCAAATCACCGATGATCCCAGCGCCGAACGGACGGCACCTCCGCGTTCAACACACGTACGGTGCAGCGATGTCTCCTCCTTCTTGATCCAACAAGGGGGCAGGAGAGGTTGATGGAGATCCAACAGCACGACGGCGTGGTGGTGGATGCAACGGAAAAACTGCACGGCTTCGCCAAGGACCTGCAGGAGGAGGGAGATGTGTAACGGGGGGGAGGGAGGCGCCAGGAGCAAGGGTGCGGCTGCCCTCTCTCCCCCCACTATATATAGGGCCCAGGGGGACGCCAGCCCTAGGAGATGCAATCTCCTAGGGGGGCGGCGGCCAGGGGGGAGGCTTGCCCCCCAAGGCAAGGGGGGCGCCCCCCACCCCTAGGGTTTCCAACCCTAGGCGCAGGGGGCCCAAGGGGGTGCGCCAGCCCACTATGGGCTGGTTCCCCTCCCCCTACGGCCCATGGGTCCCTCCGGGAAGGGTGGCCCCACCCGATGGACCCCCGGGACCCTTCCGGTGGTCCCGGTACACTACCAGTGACCCCCGGAACTCTCCCGATGGTCGAAACTGGACTTCCTATATATAATTCTTTACCTCCGGACCATTCCGGAACTACTCGTGACGTCTGGGATCTCATCCGGGACTCCGAACAACATTCGGGTTACCGTGTGCATATATCTCTACAACCCTAGCGTCACCGAACCTTAAGTATGTAGACCCTACGGGTTCGGGAGACACGTAGACATGACCGAGACGACTCTCCGGTCAATAACCAACAGCGGGATCTGGATACCCATGTTGGTTCCTACGTGTTCCTCGATTATCTCATCGGATGAACCATGATGTCAAGGATTCACTTAATCCCGTATGTAATTCCCTTTGTCTATCGGTATAGTACTTGCCCGAGATTCGATCGTCGGTATACCGATACCTTGTTCAATCTCGTCATGGCAAGTCTCTTTACTCGTTCCGTAATACATCATCTCGTGACTAACTCCTTAGTCACATTGAGCTCATTATGATGATGTCTTACCGAGTGGGCCCAGAGATACCTCTCTGTCATACGGAGTGACAAATCCCAGTCTCGGTTCGTGCCAACCCAACAGATACTTTCGGAGATACCCGTTGCGTACCTTTATAGACACCCAGTTACGTTGTGACGTTTGGCACACCCAAAGTATTCCTACGGTATCCGGGAGTTGCACAACCTCATGGTTTAAGGAAAAGATACTTGACATTGGAAAAGCTTTAGCATTACGAACTACACGATCTTGTGCTAGGCTTAGGATTGGGTCTTATCCATCACATCATTCTCCTAATGATGTGATCCCGTTATCAATGACATCCAATGTCCATGGTCAGGAAACCGTGACCATCTGTTGATCAATGAGCTAGTAACTAGAGGCTTTACCAGGGACACGTTGTGGTCTATGTATTCACACATGTATCACTGTTTCCGGATAATTCAATTCAAGCATGAATAACAGACAATTATCATGAACAAGGAAAAAGAATAATAACCATTTTATTATTGCCTCTAGGGCATATTTCCAACAGTCTCCCACTTGCACTAGAGTCAATAATCTAGTTACATTGTGATGAATCGAACACCCATAGAGTTCTGGTTTTGATCATGTTTTGCTCGTGGAAGAGGTTTAGTCGACGGATCTGCGACATTCAGATCCATATGCACTTTACAAATATCTATGTCTGCATCTTGAACATAATTTTGGATGGAGTTGAAACGGCGTTTGATGTGTTTGGTCTTCTTGTAAAACCTGGGCTCCTTGGCAATGGCAATAGCTCCAGTGTTGTCACAGAAGAGAGTCATCGGGCTTGACGCGCTTGGAATGACTCCTAGGTCGGTGATGAAATCCTTCATCCAGACTCCTTCCTGCGCTGCTTCGCAAGAAGCTATGTACTCTGCTTCACATGTAGAATGCGCCACGACGCTCTGCTTGCAACTGCACCAGCTAACTGCCCCACCATTCAAAATATACACGTATCCGGTTTGTGACTTGGAGTCATCCAGATCTGTGTCGAAGCTAGCATCGACGTAACCTTTTATGACGAGCTCTTCATCACCTCCATAAACGAGAAACATATCCTTAGTCCTTTTCGGGTACTTTAGGATGTTCTTGACTGCTGTCCAGTGTTCCATACCGGGATCACTTTGGTACCTCCCTACCAAACTTATGGCAAGGTTCACATCAGGTCTGGTACACAGCATGGCATACATAATAGAACCTATGGCCGAGGCATAGGGGATGACACTCGTCTTTTCTCTATCTTCTACCGTGGTCGGGGATTGAGCCGTGCTCAATCTCATACCTTGCAATACAGGAAAGAACCCTTTCTTGGACTGATCCATATTGAACTTCTTCAATATCTTATCAAGGTATGTGCTTTGTGAAAGACCAATGAGGCGTCTCGATCTATCTCTATAGATCTTGATGCCTAATATGTAAGCAGCTTCTCCAAGGTCCTTCATTGAAAAACTCTTATTCAAGTAGGCCTTTATGCTCTCCAAGAATTCTATATCATTTCCCATCAGCAATATGTCATCCACATATAATATGAGAAACGCTACAGAGCTCCCACTCACTTTCTTGTAAATACATGCTTCTCCCCAAGTCTGTATAAACCCAAACGCTTTGATCACATCATTAAAGCGAATATTCCAACTCCGAGATGCTTGCACCAGCCCATAGATCGAGCGTTGGAGCTTGCATACCTTATTAGCATTCTCAGGATCGACAAAACCTTCCGGCTGCATCATATACAGCTCTTCCTTGAGGAAGCCATTAAGGAATGTCGTTTTGACGTCCATTTGCCATATCTCATAATCATAGAATGCGACAATTGCTAACATGATTCGTACGGACTTCAGCATCGCTACGGGAGAGAAAGTCTCGTCGTAGTCAATCCCTTGAACTTGTTGATAACCTTTAGCGACAAGCCGAGCCTTATAGATGGTCACATTACCATCCGCGTCAGTCTTCTTCTTAAATATCCATTTATTTTCTATGGCGTGCCGATCATCGGGCAAGTCCACCAAAGTCCACACTTTGTTTTCATACATGGATCCTATCTCGGATTTCATGGCTTCAAGCCATTTGTTGGAATCCGGGCCCGCCATCGCTTCTTCATAGTTCGAAGGTTCACCGTTGTCTAACAACATGATTTCTATGACAGGGTTACCGTACCACTCTAGTGCGGAACGTGTCCTTGTGTACCTTCGAAGTTCAGTAGTAACTTGATCTGATTCTTCATGATCATCATCATTAACTTCCTCCCTAGTCGGTGCAGGCACCTCAGGAACATTTTCCTGCGCTGCGCTACTTTCCGGTTCGGAAGGGGTGACTGTCACCTCATCAAGTTCTACTTTCCTCCCACTCACTTCTTTCGAGAGAAACTCTTTCTCCAGAAAGGATCCATTCTTGGCAACGAAAACCTTGCCTTCGGATCTGAGGTAGAAGGTGTACCCAATCGTTTCCTTTGGGTATCCTATGAAGACGCATTTTTCTGATTTGGGTTCGAGCTTTTCAGGTTGAAGTTTCTTGACATAAGCATCGCAACCCCAAACTTTCAGAAACGACAACTTAGGTTTCTTGCCAAACCAAAGTTCATACGGTGTCATCTCAACAGATTTGGACGGAGCCCTATTTAAAGTGAATGCGGTAGTCTCTAAAGCATAACCCCAAAAAGATAGCGGTAAGTCGGTGAGAGACATCATAGATCGCACCATGTCCAACAGAGTACGATTTCGACGTTCGGACACACCATTACGCTGAGGTGTTCCGGACGGTATCAATTGTGAAATAATTCCACAGTTTCTTAGGTGTGTGCCAAATTCGTGACTTAAATATTCACCCCTACGATCCGATCGTAAGAACTTTATTTTTCTGTCACGTTGATTCTCAACCTCATTCTGAAATTCCTTGAACTTTTCAAAGGTTTCAGACTTGTGTTTCATTAAGTAGACATACCCATATCTACTTAAGTCATCCGTGAGGGTGAGAACATAACGATAGCCTCCGCGAGCTTCAACACTCATTGGACCGCACACATCGGTATGTATGATTTCCAATAAGTTGGTCGCTCGCTCCATTGTTCCGGAGAACGGAGTCTTGGTCATCTTGCCCAAGAGGCATGGTTCGCACGTGTCAAATGATTCATAATCAAGAGACTCTAGAAGTCCATCTACATGGAGCTTCTTCATACGTTTGACACCAATATGACCAAGGTGGAAATGCCACAAGTATGTGGGACTATCATTATCAACCTTACATCTTTTGGCATTCACACTATGAATATGTGTAACATCGCGTTCGAGATTCATCAAAAATAAACCATTGACCAGCGGGGCATGACCATAAAACATATCTCTCATATAAATAGAACAACCATTATTCTCGGATTTAAATGAGTAGCCATCTCGCATCAAACGAGATCCAGATACAATGTTCATGCTCAAAGCTAGTACTAAATAACAATTATTAAGGTTTAAAACTAATCCCGAGGGTAGATGTAGAGGTAGCATGCCGACGGTGATCACATCGACCTTGGAACCATTCCCGACGCGCATCGTCACCTCGTCCTTCGCCAGTCTCCGCTTAGTCCGCAGCTCCTGCTTTGAGTTACAAATGTGAGCAACTTCACCGGTATCAAATACCCAGGAACTACTACGAGCGTTGGTAAGGTACACATCAATAACATGTATATCATATATACCTTTGACGTTGCCGGCCTTCTTATCTGCTAAGTATTTGGGGCAGTTCTGCTTCCAGTGACCCGTTCCCTTGCAATAAAAACACTCAGTCTCAGGCTTGGGTCCATTCTTTGGCTTCTTCCCGGCAACTGGCTTACCGGGCGCGGCAACTCCTTTGCCGTCCTTCTTGAAGTTCTTCTTACCCTTGCCTTTCTTGAACTTAGTGGTTTTATTCACCATCAACACTTGATGCTCTTTCTTGATCTCCGCCTCCGCTGATTTCAGCATTGAATACACCTCGGGAATGGACTTCTCCATCCCTTGCATATTGAAGTTTAACACGAAGCTCTTGTAGCTAGGTGGGAGTGACTGAAGGATTCTGTCAACGACCGCTTCGTCTCGGAGATTCATTCCCAACTGAGACAAGCGATTGTGCAACCCAGACAATTTGAGTATGTGCTCGCTGACAGAACTATTCTCCTCCATCTTACAACTGTAGAACGCGTTGGATATGTCATATCTCTCAACTCGGGCATGAGCTTGGAAAACCATTTTCAGCTCTTGGAACATCTCATATGCTCCGTGGTGCTCAAAACGCTTTTGGAGCCCCGATTCTAAGCTGTAGAGCATGCCACACTGAACCAGGGAGTAATCATCACAAGGCGACTGCCAAGCGTTCATAACATCTTGGTTTGCCGGGGCGGGAGCGTCACCTAGCGGTGCTTCTAGGACATAAGTTTTCTTGGCAGCTATGAGGATGATCCTCAGGTTACGGACCCAATCCGTATAGTTGCTACCATCGTCTTTCAGCTTGGATTTCTCTAGGAACGTATTGAAGTTGAGGGTGACATGAGCGTGGGCCATTTGATCTACAAAACATATTGTAAAGAATTTAGACTAAGTTAATGACAATTAAGTTCATCTAATCAAATTTAATGAACTCCCACTCAGATAGACATCTCTCTAGTCATCTAAGTGAAACATGATCCGAATCGACTAAGACATGTCCGATCATCACGTAAGACGGACTAGTCATCAACGGTGAACATCTTCATGTTGATCGTATCTTCTATATGACTCATGTTCGACCTTTTGATCTTCCGTGTTCCGAGGCCATGTCTGTACATTCTAGGCTCGTCAAGTGAACCCTAAGTGTATTGTGTGTGTAAATCTGGCTTACACCCGTTGTATGCGAATGTTAGAGCCTATCACACCCGATCATCACGTGGTGCTTCGGAACAACGATCCTTAGCAACGGTGCACAGTTAGGGGGAACACAATTCTTGAAATTTTAGTGAGAGATCATCTTATTTACTACCGTCGTTCTAAGCAAATAAGATGCATAAACATGATAAACATCACATGCAATCAAATAAAGTGACATGATATGGCCAATATCATTTTGCTCCTTTGATCTTTATCTTCGGGGCACCATGATCATTTTTGTCACCAACATGACACCATGATCTCCATCATCATGATCTCCATCATCGTGTCTTCATGAAGTCGTCTCGCCAAATATTACTTCTACTACTATGGCTAACGTTTAGCAATAAAGTAAAGTAATTACATGGCGTTATTCAGTGACACGTAGGTCATACAATAAATAAGACAACTCCTATGGCTCCTGCCGGTTGTCATACTCATCGACATGCAAGTCGTGATTCCTATTACAAGAACATGATCAATCTCATACATCACATATATCATTCATCACATCTTTTTGGCAATATCACATCACATAGCACATGCCGCAAGAACAAGTTAGACGTCCTCTAATTGTTGTTGCAAGTTTTACGTGGCTGCTATAGGTTTCTAGCAAGAACGATTCTTACCTACGCCAAAACCACAACGTGATATGTCAATTTCTATTTACCCTTCATAAGGACCCTTTTCATCGAATCCGATCCGACTAAAGTGGGAGAGACAGACCCCCGCCAGCCACCTTATGCAACTAGTGCATGTCAGTCGGTGGAACCAGTCTCATGTAAGCGTACGTGTAAGGTTGGTCCGGGCCGCTTCATCCCACGATGCCGCCGAATCAAGATTGGACTAGTAGTGGCAAGAGAATTGAACAAACCTACGCCCACAACTGCTTTGTGTTCTACTTGTGCAAGATGCTACGCAAAGACCTAGCTCAGATGCCACTGTTGGGGAACGTAGCAGAATTCAAAAAAAATTCCTACGCTTCACCAAGATCAATCTAAGGAGTCATCTAGCAACGAGGATAAAGGAGTGCATCTACATACCCTTTGTAGATCGCGAGCGAAAGCGTTCAAGAGAACGTGGATGATGGAGTCGTACTCGTCGTGATCCAAATCACCGATGATCCCAGCGCCGAACGGATGGCACCTCCGCGTTCAACACACGTACGGTGCAGCGACGTCTCCTCCTTTTTGATCCAGCAAGGGGGGAGGAGAGGTTGATGGAGATCTAGCAGCACGACGGCGTGGTGGTGGATGCAACGGAAAAACTGCAGGGCTTCGCCAAGCACCTGCGGGAGGACGGAGATGTGTAACGGGGGGAGGGAGGCACCAGGGGCAAGGGTGTGGCTGTCCTCTCTCCTCCCCCACTATATATAGGGGCCAGGGGGGCGCCGGCCCTAGGAGATGCAATCTCCTAGGGGGCGGCGGCCGGGGGGAGGCTTGCCCCCAAGGCAAGGGGGGCGCCCCCCACCCCTAGGGTTTCCAACCCTAGGCACAGGGGGAGGCCCAAGGGGGTGCTCCAACCCACTATGGGCTGGTTCCCCTCCCCCTACGGCCCATGGGGCCCTCCGAGAAGGGTGGCCCCACCCGATGGACCCTCGGGACCCTTCCGGTGGTCCCGGTACACTACCGGTGACCCCCGGAACTCTCCCGATGGCCGAAACTGGACTTCCTATATATAATTATTTACCTCCGGACCATTCTGGAACTCCTCATAACGTCCAGGATCTTATCCGAGACTCCGAACAACATTCAGGTTATCGTGTGCATATATCTCTACAACCCTAGCGTCACCGAATCTTAAGTGTGTAGACCCTACGGGTTCGGGAGACACCTAGACATGACCGAGACGACTCTCCGGTCAATAACCAACAGCGGGATCTGGATACCCATGTTGGTTCCTACATGTTCCTTGACTATCTCATCGGATGAACCATGATGTCAAGGATTCACTTAATCCCGTATGCAATTCCCTTTGTCTATCGGTATAGTACTTGCCCGAGATTCGATCGTCGGTATACCGATACCTTGTTCAATCTCGTCATGGCAAGTCTCTTTACTCGTTCCGTAATACATCATCCCGTGACTAACTCCTTAGTCACATTGAGCTCATTATGATGATATCTTACCGAGTGGGCCCAGAGATACCTCTCCGTCATATGGAGTGACAAATCCTAGTCTCGGTTCGTGCCAACCCAATAGATACTTTCGGAGATACCCGTTGCGTACCTTTATAGCCACCCAGTTACGTTGTGACGTTTGGCACACCCAAAGTATTGCTACGGTATCCGGGAGTTGCACAACCTCATGGTCTAAGGAAAAGATACTTGACATTGGAAAAGATTTAGCATTACGAACTACACGATCTTGTGCCAGGCTTAGGATTGGATCTTGTCCATCACATCATTCTCCTAATGATGTGATCCCGTTATCAATGACATCCAATGTTCATGGTTAGGAAACCGTGAACATCTGTTGATCAACGAGCTAGTAACTAGTGGCTTTACCAGGGACATGTTGTGGTCTATGTATTCACACATGTATCACAGTTTCCAGATAATACAATTCAAGCATGAATAACAGACAATTATCATGAACAAGGAAATATAATAATAACCATTTTATTATTGCCTCTAGGGCATATTTCCAACAGAACAGTCCCTCCAGTATCGACTAATCTTTGACAGGCGTCGCACTGTCCATATTGCTCTCCCTGCTCCTACCTTCTTTGACTTTCAGGCAAAAGGAAGATATACTATAACCAGGGAAGAGGCAAATGAGTATCAGGAGACAACGAGGGCAGCTCGTCTCCAAGCTGCACCTCAGCAGGCAATAGCTGCTGCATCTCAGTACAACCCCAACTACGACTTTGGATATCCGTCAGGCCAGTACTAGCCATAGACCAACTTAGACCAAAAGCCTAAGCTTGGGGGAGTACGTATTTCTCACCGACATTACATTCATGTTCACACACTTATTCCAGTAGTCGGTGCTCACACTCTTTCATTGTACTATCCATGCTAGTTTCAATTCTTTTCTTAGTCTTTTTCTGGTGTGTTAGAAAAACCTTAAGGAAAAAATAAGGGATAACTGATTTTATGCCCCTAGTTGGGTCACACTCGGCAGGTTTACCCCTAGTTTCCGAAAACACTTGTTCCTGCCCAAACCACTTTGCTCCTCTTATGCTTTTGCCCTTTGACCGTTTGACCATCACTTTGAAAACTTAATAAAAAGTTCATACTAACACAGAAAAATTCAAATAAGATATCAAAATGTTCAGAAAAGCATCACCTATATGTGCATGTCATTTGCATTCATGAAAAAAGTGTTGTCTAGTCCCCATCTCAGTTTTGACCATTTGCATTCATGGGGACTAGCCAACACTTTTTCCATGAATGCAAATGCCATGCACATATAGGTGATGCTTTTCTGAACATTTTGATATCTTATTTGAATTTTTCTGAGTTAGTATGAATTTTTTATGAAGTTTTCAAAGTGATGATCAAACGGTCAAAGGGCAAAAGCATAAGAGAAGCAAAGTGGTTTGGGCAGAAACAAGTGTTTTCAGAAACTAGGGGTAAACCTGCCGAGTGGGACACAACTAAGGGCACCAAATTAATTATCCCAAAAAATAACTGCAGTCCTCTTTAGCTAGTTTACTTTCCATGTTTGTAGTAGTAGTAATTAAAAGAAAATCCAAAAATATTTCTCGTTCTTCTTTTTGCTTGTTGGGAGCTTTCCCGTGTAAATAGTTTCTTTTCTTTTCTTTTCTTTGGGGGTCAAGAAGAGAAGACCATGATGAAAATGTTTGGTGGTTCTCATATGCTTTATTGTTGATTTAACCTTGAGCCATATTACTTTGTCTTCTCTCTTGTATTAAATGCTTGCAGATTCCAGCTTAGTCCAATGCACGTGCACTATTATTATTATCCACACCGTCCGGTCGTGCGAGTGAAAGGCAATAATGACGATATATGATGAATTGATTGAGATGAGAAAAACTGGTATGAACTCGACCTCTCTTGTTTTTGTAAATATGATAGTTCGTCGTTCCTGATTCAGCCTATGATGAATGAAACATGCTTGCAATGATAATTAGAGATCATAGCTGCTCATGCCATGCTTAATTAACTAAGAGTTTATAATGGTCCATCTTGCGTGCCAAAATGATATTAAAATGGTTGTGATCTGGTATGCTAGGGTGGTATCCTCCTTTCAACGATTCAAGTGGTCTGACTTGGCACATGTTCACGCATGTAGTTGAAACAAAATCAACATAGCCTCCATGATATTTATGTTCATGGTGATTCATATCCTACTCATGCTTGCATTCATTATTGATTAATTTTAATGCATGTTCATGACTGTTGTCGCTCTCTAGCTGGTCGCTCCCCAGTCTCTTTCTAGCCTTCACCTGTACTAAGCGGGAATACTGCTTGTGCATCCACTTCCATAAACCCCAAAGTTATTCCATATGATTCCACCATACCTTCCTATATGCGGTATCTATCTGCCGTTCCAAGTAAATTTGTATGTGCCAAACTCTAAACCTTCAAATGAAATTCTGTTTTGTATGCTCGAACAGCTCATGTGTCAACTAGGACTGTCTATATCTCCCATGTGTGACGCCCGAGACCGACGTCCCAGAAGATTCCAGAAGTTTCCCGAGGTTTCCAGATGTTCCGGGTTGCCCCTTGTGTTCTTTGTGCTTGTGTTATTTTATTTTGCATCGCATCATGTCATCATGCCATCTTGTCATATTTTTTAATTTTTGCATCTCTACCTAAATAAATCGTGTGGACCTTCGGTCCATTTAAATCGAGGGAAGATGACTTCTCTTTATAACATATAAAAGCCTCTCAATATTTAGGGAGCTATATTTAAAATATTCCATTTGTTGGAAATCACCGTAACACACTTGCATAATTTTTCCCCATGTCTTTTCACTTCGAGTTCACCTTCAAAAACCTTGCCAAATATTTCTTTCCGTTGTTTCGAGGCTTCTCCAAAAATCTAAACTCCTTTTATCTGCAAGCTAAATGTTTTAGTTTGCACTTCCTTGTGTTGGAACTATTTTTGTTGGGTTGGTAATATCCCGTAAAGCCTTATAAAAATGTTCCATATTTTACTTTTCTGTTCCTTGCCTCTTTTCTTTTATTTTTTTTATCCATCTCTATTTATTTCTGCTGAGGAAATAAATAAAAGGCAGCAGCCAGGCCGCCGGCCCATCCAGGCCTCTCCTTCTCCCTCCTGGCCCTTTAGGCCAACCGTTTTTCCACCAGCCTAGCCGGCCCAGGCCTCCCAGCGGCCCATCCCCACCCTCCGGCCCACCTCTCCAGCCCGCTTTCCCCGCTGTAACCCTAGCGGCAGCCCCTCGCTCTCTCCCTTTCCCTCTATCGACCGCCGCCGTTTTTCCCTTCTCCCGCAGCCCCCGATCGAAACCCTCGCCTCGATCCCTAAGTCCCGCATCGCCCGCACCCTCCTCCCCCCTTCGATCTCCTGCTTCTCTCTCTCGCTCGATCTGGCCCGAGCCCGTAACCTTCTCCCTCTCCCTCGATCTCTCTCTCGCTCTGGCCCTCGTTCTGCCCCAGCTAGCGCAGGCGCCCCGCCCGTGCCTCGAGCCAGGCTCCCTCGCCTCTGGCTCGTCGCCTTCCAGGCCGCGACCGCGAGCGCCCTCCGCGCCGTCCGTCTCCGCGACGCCCAGGCCCGGGCCTCTTCCTTCGCGAGGCAGGAGCCCCCATGGCCGAGCTCCGGCTTCCAGCCGGGTCGGATCCCGTCGCCCCGCGACCTCTGCGTCGACTCCCCAGGCCGGCGCCGTCCCTCGCCTCGCCAAGGCCGCCCCGCGCCGCGGATCCAGCCCGAGCGCACCCAGTCGACCCCGTGCAGCGCCCCGGGCTCGGCCCTGTTCCTCCCCCGAGCGCCCCTCCCTTCGCGCGGCCGGCCCCCTCGACCCGAGCCCCGTCGTCTCCAGCCGCGACCTCCGGCGCCTTCTCCTCCAGCAAGCGCGGCCAGGAGCTCCAGATCGGCGGCCTCGTCCTCCAGGAGTCCAGCAGCCACGCTCCGGCCTGGCGCCCCTTTTTTCCTTTTTGTTTTTTTTTCTGTTTTGTTGTTCCTGTACTGTTCATGTTTTTCTCAAGTATCCAGGAAGCAGCGAGTTTTCTACTTTTGGGACCCTTGTACGACTACGCGACCGAGTACCACTACGCCCGTGTACGACTACGCGACAAGTACCCCGACAGCACCAAGTACCACTACCGTCGCGAGATCGAGTACCCCTACACGGCTACGGGACAAGTACCACTACTTCCACTACCGTCGAAACGGGAACCCCCAAGTACCCCTACGCTCGACGACCCGTGTACCACGACACGAACGGCTACGGAACAAGTACCACGACACGTGAACGGCTACCGTCGCCCGGAAACGAAGGTTTCGCCAAGTACCACTACACGACGCCACGAGTACCTCTACCGTCGCCCCATGTACCACTACTTCCCTCTACGGAACGACTACGTCCCTCGACGAGCTCGAACCGCCTCGAAACGCACGCTTCGAAGGTATACCGAAACGACCCCGTGGATGGACCGTGTGCTTGCTTGTGTTGTATGAAATGTCTCTCGTGTGAGCTTCGTGCCCGTTCCACCTTTTGTTGTTCCTCGGTTGCCTCGTCGCCGACCCGTGGGAACCCGGCAACGGGATCACCCCATCATCTCGTTTGACTCGCTTCGTCACCTTTTGCACCGGTCTCTTAACGAGATACCGGGACCGACATGATGCGTTGCATCATTTTCGGAATCGTTGCCGTGGCACCCCTTTCTTTCCACCACGGTGACAAATGCTTCTTATCTTGTTAATTGTCAACCTTTTAATAAAATTGCATAAACTTGTTCATGTCATCCGCATCATTTAACAACATTATTATATGTTAATTGTTGTTGCTTATAATTATTAAACATGCTCATGGGGATTTTCCGGACTTGTTGTTGTTATTTCCGGCCTCATTTAAATTGCCTAGTTAGTTAGTTTTATTATGCTTCACCTCTTGCCATGTTAACAAACATTTAATCTTGTCTTGTTAATAACCGAGAGTCAACTAAATAATTAAATGTGGTGTTTCGTCAATATGCAACTCGTTGCATATTGATCTCCACTTAACTTGTAGTGTTGTTTGTGCATTTTGCCATGCCATGCATAATTAAACCGGACATGCATCATGCTTGCTTGTGCATCGTATGCCATGCTTATGTTTGTGTGTTTACCGTGTTGTTCTTTCTTTCCGGTTGCTTCTCTTGTTAGCTTCGGTTTCGTTCCGGAGTTGTGAGGATCCGCTCGACTGTGTTGCTCCGTCTGCTTCGTGGATCCGTTCTTCTCCCTTGTGGAATCCCAGGCAAGATGACCGAACCCGGATACCATTACTATCTTTGCCATTGCTAGTAGTCTCGATCTTTAGTTTTGCCTCGATGCCCATGTTCTTCTTGTCAGCCTCCTACTTGTAACCATGAACCTGTTTAACCACCCTACCTATGCAAACCGTTGCTTGGCTAAGTACGCTTCGCTCAGCCCCTCTTATAGCATTGTTAGTTGCAGGTGAAGATTGAAGATGCTTGCTTCATGTTGAAGTTTGGTTGGGTTATATCACACTATATAAATGCTCAAAATGAAATCATCTATATACTGGCAGGGTGGAAGGCTAAGCCTTTTGCTTGGTGTTTTGTTCCACTCATGCCGTTAGGAACCGTATAAACCGGTGTTATGTTCCTTGATTATGCGTTCCTAACACGGTTGGGGTGTATGGGACCCCCTTGATAAACCGCTAAGTGCTAAGTCTTTTCCAGCAAGTCCCAACATTGGTACTATTTGCCTAATAACTAATAAAACTTGCATGTGGACTAGCTATCCCTTTTATTTAATTCAACAACCCCGGGCCAGTGCTCCACATGAGTGTTGGTCCGAAACGAGCGGACTGCGGGGCCACCTCAAGGAAACTCGAGGTTTGGTAAAAAACCGTAGGACGTCTCAGCCGGACGTGTCCTGAGACCTAGATACGCGCGGCTACTATCAGGGTGTCGACACGCCGGGAGGATTTGCTGGATTAGCCTTACCTTAGTTCGGTTTAACTTGAGCACGGGATTCCGAGAATACTCGGGTCTTCCCAACTATGGAGTTGCGACTCCGCGGATCGTGGGCTTGTGATGGGCCAAGTTGGAACACCCCTGCAGGGTTTGAACTTTCGAAAGCCGTGCCCGCGGTTATGTGGCAGATGGGAGCTTGTTAATTCCGGTTGTAGATAACTTGACACAATGTTTCAATACACTACCAGCGTGTGTACCGTGACTGTCAATTTCCGAATAGGGATTCGGGAGTTGAACACGGTGGGGTTATGTTTGATCGGCTTTAGCTAGGATCACTTCGTGATCATCTTTCGACCGATGCTCTTCTCTTCTCGCTCTCTTTTACGTAAGTTAGTGCTAGTTGCTGCTGCAGACTCTTGTTTTGTTTCCTTCACCTCATATTCTTTCTTCAGCCTTGTCCACACCCAAGGCTTAAATAGTTGTGTTACCCGGGAACGGGATTGCTGAGTCCTCTGTGGCTCACAGTTACTTCACCGCACCAGTTGCAGGTTCAGCCGAGTTTGATGCAGAAGCTGGTTCAAGTGCTTCAGCAGGAGCTCGTTGAAGAGTGTGGCCGTTTGCTTGTGACGTTTCGATGTTCAGTAGTGGTTTCTACTAGGATTCGATCCTGACCTGTGGCTTTTGTTGTTTTGGTATCTTTCTTTTGGATCTTACCCGTAGTCGGGCTGTGATGTTCTGAATGATGATTGCTTATGTAATGTATTGTGTGAAGTGGCGAGTGTAAGCCAACTATCTCCTTTTGCATTTTAATCCCTCTTTTACATGAGTTGTGCAAAGATACCAAACTTGAGATCATTCTAGGATGGACTTATGCCTTTAAGTCGTGCCTCGACACGTAGGAGGTATAACTCCATCCTGGGCATTACACCATGCTAGGTGGGTTATTCTAACGATGAGTTGACTCCTCTCATCATTCATGAGAAAATGGCTGGTAACCGGGATGCCCAGTCCCATGCTCAAATTATAATAATTAAACAAAACTCCCCCAAGGCTGTTGCTAGTTTGGACGGTACCCGTTGTTTCAGGCTAGCCGTGGAGTGTGCTTGTTGGTGGTTGGGGGAGTATAAACTTTACCATTTTGTTTGGGAATCGCCTATAATGTGTGTAGCATGGAAGATATCGAGATTCTTGGTTGCTATGTTGACAATGAGAGTATACCGCTCAAAATTTTATTCATCTCTATTTCAAAATTGAGCTCTGGCACCTCTACAAATCCCTGCTTCCCTCTGCAAAGGGCCTATCTATTTACTTTTATGTTGAGTCATCATCCTCTTATTAAAGAGCACCAGTTGGAGAGCACCGTTGTCATTTGCATGTATTTCTATTAATTTACATTGATTATGTAATGCCCAGGATGGGGCTATACCTCCTACGTGTCGAGGCACGACTTAAAGGTATAAGCCCATCCTAGAATGATCTCAAGTTTGGTATCTTTGCACGACTCATGTAAAAGAGGGATTAAAAGCAAAAGAGGATAGTTGGCTTACACTCGCCACTTCACACAATACATTACATAAGCAACCATCATTCAGAACAACACAACCCGACTACGGGTGAAGAACCAAAAAAAAAGATACCAAAACAACAAAAGCCACAGGTCAGGATCGAATCCTAGTAGAAACCACTACTGAACATCGAAACGTCACAAGCAAACGGTCAAACTCTTCGACGAACTCCCGGTGAAGAACTGATCCAACTCCTGTATCAAACTCGGCTGAACCTGCATCTGGTGTGGTGAAGTAACTGTGAGCCACACAGGACTCAGCAATCCCGTTCCCGGGTAACAAGACTATTTAAGCCTTGGGTGTGGACAAGGCTGAAGAAAGAACGAGAGGTGAAGGAACAAACAAGAGTCTGCAGCAGCAACTAGCACTAACTTACGCAAAAGAGAGCGAGAAGAGAAGTGCATCGGTCGAAAGATGATCACGAAGTGATCCTAACTAAAGCCGGTCAAACATAACCCCGCCGTGTTCAACTCCCGAATCCCTGTTCGGAAATTGACAGTCACGGTACACACGCTGGAAGTGTATTAGTAACATTGTGTCAAGTTATCTACAACCGGAATTAACAAGCTCCCATCTGCCACATAACCGCGGGCACGGCTTTCGAAAGTTCAAACCCTGCAGGGGTGTTCCAACTTGACCCATTACAAGCCCACGATCCGCGGAGTCGCAACTCCATAGTTGGGAAGACCCGAGTATTCTCGGAATCCCGTGCTCAAGTTAAACCGAACTAAGGTAAGGCTAATCCAGCAAATCCTCCCGGCGTGTCGACACCCTGATAGTAGCCGCGCGTATCTAAGTCTCAGGACACGACCGGATGGGTGATGCTACAGGACCCAAACCTCGAGTTTCCCCGTGGTGGTTCCCGCAGGCTCCCCGTTTGGGACCAACACCATCGGCACTGGCCCCCCCTGCTATGTAGAAATAAAGGATCCTCGAGGGAGCGACCCCCTATGCAAAATTTAATTAATTAATTAAGTTGTTATTATGAGGCAAATAGTACCAAAGTTGGGACTTGCTGGAAAAGACTTAGCACTTAGCGGTTTATCAAGGGGGTCCCATACACCCCAACCGTGTTAGGAACGCATAATCAAGGAACATAACATCGGTTTATACGGTTCCTAACGGCATGAGTGGAACAAAACACCAAGCAAAAAGGCTTAGCCTTCCACCCTGCCAGTATATAGATGATTTCATTTTTAAGCATTTATATAGTGTGATATAACCCAACCAAACTTCAACACGAAGCAAGCATCTTCAATCTTCACCTGCAACTAACAATGCTATAAGAGGGGCTGAGCGAAGCGTACTTAGCCAAGCAACGGTTTGCGTAGGTAGGGTGGTTAAACATGGCAATTGGTTACAAGTAGGAGGCTGACAAGAAAGACATGGGCATCGAGGCAAAACTATAGATCGAGAATACTAGCAATAGGCAAAGATAGTAATGGTATCCGGGTTCGGTCATCTTGCCTGGGATTCCACAAAGGAGAAGAACGGATCCAAGAAGGAGACGGAGCAACAGTCGAGCGGATCCTCATAACTCCGGAACGAAACCGAAGCTAACAAGAGAAGCAACCGGAAAGAAAGAAACAACACGGTAAACACACAAACATAAACAAGGCATACGATGCACAAGCAAGCATGATGCATGTCCGGTTTAAATATGCATGGCATGGCAAAGTGCACAAACAAATACTACAAGTTAAGTGGAGATCAATATGCAACGAGTTGCATATTTGACGAAACACCACAATAATTATTTAGTTGACTCTCATTTAATTACAAGACAAGATTAATTGTTTTTAGCATGGCAAGAGGTGAAACATAAAGAAACTACACTATTAGGCAATTTAAATGAGGCCGGAAAATAACAACAACATATCCGGAAAAACCCCATGAGCATGTTTAATGATTATAAGCAAACAACAATTAAACATTATAATGTTGTTAACATGATGCGGATGACATGATCAAGTTTATGCAAGTTTTATTAAAAGGTTGACAATTAACAAGATAAGAAGCATTTGTCACCGTGGTGGAAAGAAAGGGGTGCCACGGCAACGATTCCGAAAATGATGCCACGGCAACATATCGGTACCGGTAACTCGTTGAGAGTCCGATGCAAAAGATAGACGGCGTGAGGTCAAACGAGATGAAAGGTGGGCGATCCCGTTGCCGGGTTCCCACGAGTCGGTGCCGAGGCAACCGAGGAACAACAAAAGGGACAAAACGGACACGGTGCTCACTCGGGAAACATTTCATACAACACAACAAGCATGCATCCACGGGTCACGTCTCGGGGTTATACCTTCGGAACCATCGTTCTCGGAGGGGTTTGAGGTCGTAGTGGAAGTAGAGGAAGTAGTCGTTCCGTCGGCGGTAGTTGTACTCGGGCGACGGTAGAGGAAGTAGTGGTACTCGGCGACGGTAGTCGTTCACGGAGCTCGTAGCCGTAGATGTTCGGGTCGGTGTCGTGGTACTTGGACGTATCGGAGAGGAACTTGAGCCGTAGTGGTACATGTCGTCGAGGTACTTGCCGTAGAGGTACATGGGGCGACGGTAGACGTTCGGGCGACGGTAGTCGTTCGGGCGACGGTAGACGTTCGGGCTGTAGATGTACTCGGTCGTCGTGGTACACGTTTGTAGATGTTCATCCGTCATGTCGTGGTACTTGGCGAGTCATCGTGTAGATGTACTTGACGGTCCGGTCTCGGTTCTTGTAACGAAGAGGTACACGAGGGTTCCGATGGCTCCGGCGTCGGTAGTGGTACTTGTCGCTTCGCCGTGTAGGGGTACTTGTCGTATCGGAGGGGTACTCGTTCTTCCGAAGGTAACCGTGCACGTTCCTGGACATCCCAAAGCACAAGGCAACACACACACAAAAAAAAACAGAACGGCAGCAAAGGCAGCAGTTCGACGAAGCGAGGACGCGGCACGGAGGCACGGCGCTGAAGAGACGAGGCAGGGGCGCGCCGGCCTTGGCGACGGTAGTGGCGAGGGTGCAGCTCCCGCCGCGGGGCACCATTGCAGAAGAGGAGGGGGGCGCGGCCCTGGCGACGCTGGAGGACGGGAGGCGAGGGAGGCGGCCGGTTCCGCGTGCGCCAGGCAAAGGAAGGCCAGGCGAACGAGGCCTCAGGAGCGGAACCATCCTCGCGGATCCAGAGGGTCGGGACGCTCGGGCGGCACGTCGTCGAGGTTCTGGAGCCTGGAACGGGGAGGGACGAGGGCGCTTGACGGCGGCACGGTCGGAGGGCCGTTTGGGGCGAGGCGCAGGGACCCCTGGCTGGCCGGCTCAGGCCAAGGAGGGCGCATCCAGGCTCGGGCAGAGGAGGACGCCGGAGGACGGCCGCGCGGCCTGGCTGGAGGGCCAGAGACGAGGAGGCGGGGGAACGCTGGTGCGGGCTGAAGGGAGCCGCGACGGGACGCCGGGCTGCTGGGGTGCGGGCTCGGTGGCGATGGAGGAAGGGCACGGGGCCGAGGCGTGCGAGGGAAAACGGGCACGGGG
>LR738712.1:120481987-120505584 GCA_902687465.1 Secale cereale | reverse complement strand
GCTCTGTTGTTTAAAAGATTTAGCAGAAAACAAAGAGAGAAGAAAGAAAGAAGAGGGGGGTTAGGAGCCGAATTGCACAAGGGAATATTTTTCCCGGGCTCGTAAAAATGAGCACGACCGGAGAAAAATACAAAAGGCCAGGACGGAAAATAATTCAAACATATTTGAATTTAATTCAAATAGGTTTGAACTAAGACGAGATTATTGAAGTGTCCAAAAATGTTCAAATTTTTGGAGGAACCTCGAAACAACGGAAAAGAATTACCGGCAAGATTTAGAAGCAGAAACTTGAAGTGAAATAAACATGGGGAATTATGCAAGTGTGTTATGGTGATTCCGAAGCAATGGAATAATTAATAAATATAGCTCCCTAATATTAGGAGGCTTTTATATGTTATAAAGAGAAGTCATCTTCCCTCGATTTAAATGGACCGAAGGTCCACACAATTTATTTAGGTTGAGATGCAAAACTAAAAATGACATGAAGGCATGATGACATGATGCAATGCAAAAAATAAATAACACAAGCAAAAGAAACACACGGGGAAACCCCGGAACATCTGGAATCTTCGGGAAGCTTCTGGAATCTTCTGGGACGTCGGTCTCGGGCGTCACAACTCTCCCACACTAACAGAGGATCTCGACCCGAGATCCTAGAGATATCACCGGGTAAAACGGAAGAGGAAGAGGTAAAACAAAGTTGCTTCTTTGACAGACGAGTGAAACCAAGAACCTTGAGAGGTTGAACAAATTTGAAAGAAAGAATGCAACGGAGATGAACGAAGATGAAAACTCCGTTAGAAAAGAGGAACAAGGAACATAACAAGAACCTTGTAGGTTGAAAGACATGGAACAAGAGCTTACGAACCAAAAGAAAATGAAACTGCAATGGTATGGCCAAGGAATAAGAATGACAGAATTTGGACAGCACTCCGTCTGAAAATGGAAGGAATTAACAAGAACTAGAGGAGATGGAGTGATACTTGATGAAAACAACAACATATAGCTTCTGAAACAATTGAAAGAATGGCACAAGAGGTAAGAAGGATTCAGACAGCACTCCGGTTAAAAGAGAGTTAAAACTTGATAAGATGAGAGAACTTGAATGAAGAATGCAACACTCCGGTTAAAAGATAAGCAAGGGAAAGAACATGATCTTGATATGACAAGATGATGGTTAAAGAGAGCAATATCACAAAACCTCCGGAATGAAAGAATAGAGAATATAGATCAACGAAAGAAATGAATGGAGAAGAAAATGACAACTTCTCCCAAAATGAAATTTGAAAGAGCATCCTTACGAAGAAGGGTTGAACAGAGTTGTTGGAATTTCAACAACGAAAGAATAAGCTTGATGTGGGCTTATGGAAACATCTCAAAATTAAGAGGTGACAACCAGCCACTAATTTAAACAATTGATTTGATTGAGATCAACAAGGAGACGAAAAACTTATTTCACCGGAATGATAAAAGAAGAACTTGGGTCATTTATAAGCACCACAATTAGCAAAATCCTTAGGGAAAGCTTTTAGGTGAAATACAACCCAAGATAACTCCAATGAATAAATTGAAGGGTTGGAAAGATCTCCTGAACAAAGGAAATGATGGGTTTAAATATCTCATTCCCGATAACTTGAGAGTCATGAAACAAGAAGGAATTGCCAAAATGACATAACACCATCAGAAAAGATAAGGTAGAAAGGATTGCAATTGGAATGCATGATGAAGAATGCTTAAGTTCCAACAAGAATCTTGAAGAAAACTTCAAGGATGAATTAAATGATGATGAACCACCATGAAGAACTCCGGTAATGAAAGCATGAGAAGTTAAAGATGAAAAGAATAAGATTCAAGGCCTGCGATGAATTAGATGGAGCTTTGGAATGATATAATTGAAATAGCTTGAAGCTCCGGAAAACAAGATGAACAACTTAGAACCGAGAATATGATATGATGAACAAGCTCCAGACAAAAGAATTAAATCACCTTGAAGGAACAAGAATAAGAATTATGTTATGCATCTCCTTCACCAATTTAAATTGATGACAACCAAAGGATTTGGCATACTACTTATTCTCGTTGCAAAGAATTAAAGAGAGATCTCGCACAAGCTTGGGTAAATCTTCAACAAACCACCGGTAGGATTATGAAAAGAACAAATGAATTAACACGAAAACAACGGAAGGGTAAACTTGAAAGAACCACCGTAAGAATATGGAGACGAACGAAGAGACATCAATGAAGAATATTTGAAGAACGAAGTTGAAAACTGAGGACGAAGAAATCTTCTGAAATGATGGCCTTCGAAGGAACAGAAAGAAAAGAATTCATGAAATGCTTCGGATGGGTATAAAAGAATTCCTCACAATCAAACGATAATGAGGATGGCATGAAGCTAGAACCACAAATCTTCAAGAAGATGGGCCAAAATTAAGAGAAAACTCTTCTCCGATCTTCAAATGTTGAGAATGAAGACGAGAAATGCCATGAAGAATTGTTGAGCACTCCGGAATAAAGAATTAGAAGGTTGAACCAATGATGAAAAAGAATTTGAAGCGATCTTGGAGAAGGCATGTGACTGATGGGGATCATTCTTACGTCACACTTGAAAAGAATTTCAGAATACTCCGGAAAAGAAGAGTCAGGTAAGATCCTGGGAAAAGACCTGTGGGTTAGGGCCCACTCAAAGAAATCACCGTTGGAAAGATTGCTTAAGAGATATTGCACCGGTTGAATTAAAAGGCTTGAATAAGATAGCAATCTCAAAATAGCTTGAACGGAATAAGAATGGAATTATGAATCTTCAGCACTCCGGGTATGAATAGCAAGAGGAGAATGATTAATTGGTACACCGGAATAAGAAAGCATTGTGAAATGAGGAAAAGGATAAGATGAACACCAAAATCTTGAATTACATCCACCTGAAGAATTAGAGAACAAAAGAATAATGAACTTGAAGCTCTTGAGCATCTTCATATTAAAGCACCGGATAAGAACATTGAAGCAAAAGAATGAAGAAATATCACATGAATAAAATGGATACTTCATTTGAGAATTTCTGGCTCCAAGAAAAAGAAGGGTGGGAGGGCGGGGAAAACAAAGACAACTTGGGATGAACAAAAATGGACACCGGTTGAAAAAGAATTTAACATAACCATCTTGATGATCAAGAAGGACCAGCACTCTCATGGAAATATGAGAACACCGATTATGAAAGGTATGGAATCAACATTTGACATCGAAGCAACTCGAATACCAGAATCAAAACAAAACAAAGGATAGATATGCAACAGCCTAATCTTCACAATATCATCCGAACAGAGAATTGAACGAATGAATTCTGCAGGTACATCAACTAGACGAGAAGCCACTTGGAAAACAAAAGGTAAATAAAAGGAACAAGGATCAGATAGAACAAATACAAGATAGAAGCTTCGTTCCGCATCTTCGTGCTGAAAGCTCATGGAACGTGTTACAAAAGGGTTTTGTCATCCCCGGATCAGCATAGCCAAGGACCCTTTAAGATGCAACTCCCGATCAGAACAAGTCCATAAAACCACTTCACTCAATGTAGAACCCCGAACTTCATATCGAGCATCCGTTGGAAGAATGCCTAGAACTACTAGATGAACCCACCTATAGATTTCCGAAAGTTTCCAGTTATGCAATCAGGTGTTGGGGATACACGGGAAGCACCGCGCAATCAACTCTAAACCTACATCCAGGTGTATCCATCCTTCAACACATAACCAGTCGTTCTCGGAAACTGTTTACCTCGGACCTTCGAAAAGCATCCACTATAACAAGCTATGGCAATACTCTCGAACTACCTCCCCAGTACTGGGTGATGTCGGGGTTATCTTGCCACTGGCCGTATAGGAGAGATTTTCGATGTCGACCGTCTTAAGTATTTAGTACTGCCGCGATATGCTTGTGTCAATGATACCCCGAAGCTCAACTCCTCGGGAACAGGAGGCATCGAGCACAATATCCTTGTCACAAGAACATCGAAACAATCCCAGAATACTCGCGGGATCCTAAAAAAAATAAAAAAAAATTGGTGCAATTTTTGAAAGTAGAAGAGAAAAGAGTAATCGTTAGGAGTCCTCACCAGAGAGAAAAGGGATGAGAAGCAAAGAAATCCTACTCTCCGATATAATATAGGACTCAAAAAGTTTTCAGTGTGTGCCTAGACTCAACCGTCAACGATTCGATCAATCAGTGGGGGCTTCTAGGTCGGAGAAGGCTCTGATACCAACTTGTAATGCCCAGGATGGGGCTATACCTCCTACGTGTCGAGGCACGACTTAAAGGTATAAGCCCATCCTAGAATGATCTCAAGTTTGGTATCTTTGCACGACTCATGTAAAAGAGGGATTAAAAGCAAAAGAGGATAGTTGGCTTACACTCGCCACTTCACACAATACATTACATAAGCAACCATCATTCAGAACAACACAACCCGACTACGGGTGAAGAACCAAAAAAAAAGATACCAAAACAACAAAAGCCACAGGTCAGGATCGAATCCTAGTAGAAACCACTACTGAACATCGAAACGTCACAAGCAAACGGTCAAACTCTTCGACGAACTCCCGGTGAAGAACTGATCCAACTCCTGTATCAAACTCGGCTGAACCTGCATCTGGTGTGGTGAAGTAACTGTGAGCCACAGAGGACTCAGCAATCCCGTGACCGGGTAACAAGACTATTTAAGCCTTGGGTGTGGACAAGGCTGAAGAAAGAACGAGAGGTGAAGGAACAAACAAGAGTCTGCAGCAGCAACTAGCACTAACTTACGCAAAAGAGAGCGAGAAGAGAAGTGCATCGGTCGAAAGATGATCACGAAGTGATCCTAACTAAAGCCGGTCAAACATAACCCCGCCGTGTTCAACTCCCGAATCCCTGTTCGGAAATTGACAGTCACGGTACACACGCTGGAAGTGTATTAGTAACATTGTGTCAAGTTATCTACAACCGGAATTAACAAGCTCCCATCTGCCACATAACCGCGGGCACGGCTTTCGAAAGTTCAAACCCTGCAAGGGTGTTCCAACTTGACCCATTACAAGCCCACGATCCGCGGAGTCGCAACTCCATAGTTGGGAAGACCCGAGTATTCTCGGAATCCCGTGCTCAAGTTAAACCGAACTAAGGTAAGGCTAATCCAGCAAATCCTCCCGGCGTGTCGACACCCTGATAGTAGCCGCGCGTATCTAAGTCTCAGGACACGACCGGATGGGTGATGCTACAGGACCCAAACCTCGAGTTTCCCCGTGGTGGTTCCCGCAGGCTCCCCGTTTGGGACCAACACCATCGGCACTGGCCCCCCCTGCTATGTAGAAATAAAGGATCCTCGAGGGAGCGACCCCCTATGCAAAATTTAATTAATTAATTAAGTTGTTATTATGAGGCAAATAGTACCAAAGTTGGGACTTGCTGGAAAAGACTTAGCACTTAGCGGTTTATCAAGGGGGTCCCATACACCCCAACCGTGTTAGGAACGCATAATCAAGGAACATAACACCGGTTTATACGGTTCCTAACGGCATGAGTGGAACAAAACACCAAGCAAAAAGGCTTAGCCTTCCACCCTGCCAGTATATAGATGATTTCATTTTTAAGCATTTATATAGTGTGATATAACCCAACCAAACTTCAACACGAAGCAAGCATCTTCAATCTTCACCTGCAACTAACAATGCTATAAGAGGGGCTGAGCGAAGCGTACTTAGCCAAGCAATGGTTTGCGTAGGTAGGGTGGTTAAACATGGCAATTGGTTACAAGTAGGAGGCTGACAAGAAAGACATGGGCATCGAGGCAAAACTATAGATCGAGAATACTAGCAATAGGCAAAGATAGTAATGGTATCCGGGTTCGGTCATCTTGCCTGAGATTCCACAAAGGAGAAGAACGGATCCAAGAAGGAGACGGAGCAACAGTCGAGCGGATCCTCACAACTCCGGAACGAAACCGAAGCTAACAAGAGAAGCAACCGGAAAGAAAGAAACAACACGGTAAACACACAAACATAAACAAGGCATACGATGCACAAGCAAGCATGATGCATGTCCGGTTTAAATATGCATGGCATGGCAAAGTGCACAAACAAATACTACAAGTTAAGTGGAGATCAATATGCAACGAGTTGCATATTTGACGAAACACCACAATAATTATTTAGTTGACTCTCATTTAATTACAAGACAAGATTAATTGTTTTTAGCATGGCAAGAGGTGAAACATAAAGAAACTACACTATTAGGCAATTTAAATGAGGCCGGAAAATAACAACAACATATCCGGAAAAACCCCATGAGCATGTTTAATGATTATAAGCAAACAACAATTAAACATTATAATGTTGTTAACATGATGCGGATGACATGATCAAGTTTATGCAAGTTTTATTAAAAGGTTGACAATTAACAAGATAAGAAGCATTTGTCACCGTGGTGGAGAGAAAGGGGTGCCACGGCAACGATTCCGAAAATGATGCCACGGCAACATATCGGTACCGGTAACTCGTTGAGAGTCCGATGCAAAAGATAGACGGCGTGAGCGAGTCAAACGAGATGAAAGGTGGGCGATCCCGTTGCCGGGTTCCCACGAGTCGGTGCCGAGGCAACCGAGGAACAACAAAAGGGACGAAACGGACACGGTGCTCACACGGGAAACATTTCATACAACACAACAAGCATGCATCCACGGGTCACGTCTCGGGGTTATACCTTCGGAACCATCGTTCTCGGAGGGGTTTGAGGTCGTAGTGGAAGTAGAGGAAGTAGTCGTTCCGTCGGCGGTAGTTGTACTCGGGCGACGGTAGAGGAAGTAGTGGTACTCGGCGACGGTAGTCGTTCACGGAGCTCGTAGCCGTAGATGTTCGGGTCGGTGTCGTGGTACTTGGACGTATCGGAGAAGAACTTGAGCCGTAGTGGTACATGTCGTCGAGGTACTTGCCGTAGAGGTACATGGGGCGACGGTAGATGTTCGGGCGACGGTAGTCGTTCGGGCGACGGTAGACGTTCGGGCTGTAGATGTACTCGGTCGTCGTGGTACACGTTTGTAGATGTTCATCCGTCATGTCGTGGTACTTGGCGAGTCATCGTGTAGATGTACTTGACGGTCCGGTCTCGGTTCTTGTAACGAAGAGGTACACGAGGGTTCCGATGGCTCCGGCGTCGGTAGTGGTACTTGTCGCTTCGCCGTGTAGGGGTACTTGTCGTATCGGAGGGGTACTCGTTCTTCCGAAGGTAACCGTGCACGTTCCTGGACATCCCAAAGCACAAGGCAACACACACACAAAAAAAAACAGAACGGCAGCAAAGGCAGCAGTTCGACGAAGCGAGGACGCGGCACAGAGGCACGGCGCTGAAGAGACGAGGCAGGGGCGCGCCGGCCTTTGCGACGGTAGTGGCGAGGGTGCAGCTCCCGCCGCGGGGCACCATTGCAGAAGAGGAGGGGGGCGCGGCCCTGGCGACGCTGGAGGACGGGAGGCGAGGGAGGCGGTCGGTTCCGCGCGCGCCAGGCAAAGGAAGGCCAGGCGAACGAGGCCTCAGGAGCGGAACCATCCTCGCGGATCCAGAGGGTCGGGACGCTCGGGCGGCACGTCGTCGAGGTTCTGGAGCCTGGAACGGGGAGGGACGAGGGCGCTTGACGGCGGCACGGTCGGAGGGCCGTTTGGGGCGAGGCGCAGGGACCCCTGGCTGGCCGGCTCAGGCCAAGGAGGGCGCATCCAGGCTCGGGCAGAGGAGGACGCCGGAGGACGGCCGCGCGGCCTGGCTGGAGGGCCAGAGACGAGGAGGCGGGGGAACGCTGGTGCGGGCTGAAGGGAGCCGCGACGGGACGCCGGGCTGCTGGGGTGCGGGCTCGGTGGCGATGGAGGAAGGGCACGGGGCCGAGGCGTGCGAGGGAAAACGGGCACGGGGTGAGGAGCGATGCGGGATCGAGGGAGAAGAGAGAGAGGGACGAGAGGGTGGCGGCGGGCTGCGGGGAGAGAAGCTGCGAGGGGAGAGCGATCGGGACTGGGAGCGAGGGATGGGCTAGGGTTTCGGTGCAAAGGGAGTTGGGCTGGGAGAAGAGATGGGCCTTGAGGCCTGGAGGGAGGAGGAGATGTGGGCCGGCTGGGAGGCTCTGTTGTTTAAAAGATTTAGCAGAAAACAAAGAGAGAAGAAAGAAAGAAGAGGGGGGTTAGGAGCCGAATTGCACAAGGGAATATTTTTCCCGGGCTCGTAAAAATGAGCACGACCGGAGAAAAATACAAAAGGCCAGGACGGAAAATAATTCAAACATATTTGAATTTAATTCAAATAGGTTTGAACTAAGACGAGATTATTGAAGTGTCCAAAAATGTTCAAATTTTTGGAGGAACCTCGAAACAACGGAAAAGAATTACCGGCAAGATTTAGAAGCAGAAACTTGAAGTGAAATAAACATGGGGAATTATGCAAGTGTGTTATGGTGATTCCGAAGCAATGGAATAATTAATAAATATAGCTCCCTAATATTAGGAGGCTTTTATATGTTATAAAGAGAAGTCATCTTCCCTCGATTTAAATGGACCGAAGGTCCACACAATTTATTTAGGTTGAGATGCAAAACTAAAAATGACATGAAGGCATGATGACATGATGCAATGCAAAAAAAAAATAACATAAGCAAAAGAAACACATGGGGAAACCCCGGAACATCTGGAATCTTCGGGAAGCTTCTGGAATCTTCTGGGACGTCGGTCTCGGGCGTCACAGATTATAATTGTGACTGGATCTCTTTTACCATGAATCACAATGTCTAGTCAGTCCTTGATCTTTAAAGGTGCTCTGCATTTATGTTTTTGCGATCTTAGAAAGGGCTAGCGAGATACCATCTTGTTATATCATATTATGATTGTTTTGAGAAAGTGTTGTCATCCGAGGTTTATTATTATTGCTCGCTAGTTGATTATGCCATGGATATGAGTAGACATGAGACCTGAAAGTTATTGTGAATGTGGTTAGTTCATGATCTTTGCTGAAAACTTGAATGCTGGCTTTACATATTTACAACAATAAGAGCAAACAGAGTTTGTCAAAGTTTTTCTTTATCACTTTCAGTTTATCAACTGAATAGCTTGAGGACAAGCAAAGGTTTAAGCTTGGGGAGTTGATACGTCTCTAACGTATCTACTTTTCCAAACACTTTTGCCCTTGTTTTGGATTCTAACTTGCATGATTTGAATGGAACTAACCCGGACTGACGCTATTTTCAGTAGAACTATCATGGTGTTATTTTTGTGCAGAAATAAAAGTTCTCGGAATGACCTGAAATTCAATGGAGAATTATTTTGGAATATATAAAAAATATCTGCGGAAAGAACTAGACTAGGGGGCCCACACCCTGTCCACGAGGGTGGGGGCGCCCACCTGGGTGCGCCCCCTACCTTGTGGGCCCCTTGTTACTCCACCGACGTATTCCACGACTCCATATATTCACTTTCGGGGAGAAAAAAATCAGAGAGAAGGAATTATCACGTTTTACGATACGGAGCCGCCGCCAAGCCCTAATCTCTCTCGGGAGGGCTGATCTGGAGTCTGTTCGGGGCTCCGGAGAGTGGAGATCGTCGCCATCGTCATCATCAACCTTCCCCCATCACCAATTCCATGATGCTCACCGCCGTGCGTGAGTAATCCCATCGTGGGCTAGCTGGACGGTGATGGGTTGGATGAGATTTACCATGTAATCGAGTTAGTTTTGTTAGGGTTTGATCCCTAGTATCCACTATGTTCTAAGATTGATGTTGCTATGACTTTGCCATGCTTAATGCTTGTCACTAGGGCCCGAGTGCCATGATTTCAGATATGAACCTATTATGTTTTCATGAATATATGTGTGTTCTTGATCCTATCTTGCAAGTCAATAACCGCCTACTATGTGTTATGATCCGGCAACCCCGAAGTGACAATAGTCAGGACCACTCCCGGTGATGACCGTAGTTTGAGAAGTTCATGTATTCACTATGTGTTAATGCTTTGGTCCGGTACTCTATTAAAAGGAGGCCTTAATATCTCTTAGTTTCCATTAGGACCCCACTGCCACGGGAGGGTAGGACAAAAGATGTCATGCAAGTTATTTTCCATAAGCATGTATGACTATATTCGGAATACATGCCTACATTACATTGATGAACTGGAGCTAGTTTTGTGTCACCCTATGTTATAACTATTACATGAGGAATCGCATCCAATATAATTATCCATCACTGATCCAATGCCTACGAGCTTTTCACATATTGCTTGTTGCTTATTTACTTTTCCGCTGCTACTGTTAAAATCACTACAAAAACACTTTCGCTACTTTTGCTACCGTTACCGTTACTTCCATATTACCTTGCTACTAAACTACCTTGCTGCAGATACTAAGTTTTCAGGTGTGGTGGAATTGACAACTCAACTGCTAATACTTAAGGGTATTCTTTGGCTCCCCTTGTGTTGAATCAATAAATTCGGGTTGAATACTTTACCGTCGAAAACTATTGCGATCCCCTACACTTGTTGGTTATCACTTAGTGATAGCCCTTTGAAGCTGAGTCGTGGGTACACTTGGTTGGAAGCTTGATGGGTCTTGCTTGAGTAGACCCTCCTTGAAAGCACCCAAAAAATGATTAGAGTGTGCTACATGAAGTGGAAAAAATGTAGCACACTCTAATCATTTTTGTCTACATGTTCTTAAATCATTGCTTGCTTTCAGAAAATTTACCACCATGTGGACAAAGAACATGTATTTTTGACAACCCTATCTCTTGTTGCAAAAGATGCGAGGTTGGACTTCTTGATACATAGCGACATAACCTCGTCGTACATATCCCCATGGGCTTTAAGCATACAAGGAATTTCGTGTATCCAATGAAAAATCCACCTATCTTGCCGAAAGGTGTCCTATTACCATATTTGCAAGCGAATGAATCATTTGTTTAGAGCAAAAAATAAACAAAAGCAAAACTAGATAGGGGATAGGTAGCTCACGGTTGTTCATTGGGTTTTGTGTTCTTTAATGGTTTTCCATGCACGACATACTTCTCATACAATGATTTAACTTTATCTTCTTTAACTTCGACCCTCTGCTTCTTTCCCTAGATAGGGGAACTTTAGCCATCCTCTTCTTTCCTAGTGTTCTTGTCATGTGTTCTAGGGACACTGCTCACATCAACGATCTGCTTGTCCGTAGCAACCGTTGTAGGATGTGCAACCAAAAATAGGTGTGTATGGGGATAACAACAAGGTTAGGAGGGATTGCATGAGACTTTGGTGCAATCACACAAACACAAAAAAACATGGAGAAAATAGATGCAACATGAACAAGGTGCCAAACAAAGAATGAACAAATGAGGAAGCAAACATATACTTGATATAGCTAGGCTCTCATCATCCTCTGATACATGAAAAATAAGGATGTTTGGATAGAGGGGGCTGACTTTACTATTCTTGTTTGTAGGATCATCCATGCAATGCATCAACTCATAGTCTTCATAACCCCTTGGGAACATCTCGCATGAAGGCCCGTCATACCAAATGCCAGCTGTTGCACTCCTGAGTGCATCATAGAAGAGTGGGGCCCTCCGAGGGGACACGTTGCCTTTCACCTTGATACTCGCGCTTTGTTGCCCACGAGTGTGACCGACATATGTTGCAACTTCTTGGTTCTTTTTCAGCTCCTCAATGACTTGATCTTTATTCATAATAATATCGACAGCTGTAGCTGCAGCTTGAGCATCCCTCTCTTTCTCTCGACCTTCATCCATGCTAGGTGTTGGGAAGGAAACACTGGGCTCGTCGGTAGCTACGATGGCGTCTCCTATGCCACGAAGCAGAGTGGACATCCGGTTGCACTGCAATCACTATAAACCCTGCCCAAACTTGCATACTACATCATCAACCTCCGCTGAAAAAAACCCTTGCGCCCATCGTACAACATCTGGAACTTAGCCGGTACCTAACAAGGCATGTGTCAAAAAATTAAACCATCTTAGATGTAGCTTGCACTAATCATGCATGTAGGTTTAAAAAGTATGGATGTAGCAAAAAAGAATGATGGTTGTAGCACATCAGAAAGATGATGGATGTATCAAAAATAAATATGCACATGAAACCCCCCCTTAGTAGCAAAAACAAAACATGGTTTTAGCACATCAGAAAGATGGATGTAATGTATGCACTTGAACTCCCGATGTAGCAAAAACGCAATGTGGTTGCAGCACATCAAAATTATGGTTGTAGAAAATTTTGTATGCACTTGCAACTGGGTAAAAATTAAATGCCGGAACAAAATGAAGATATGAAAATGAATATGAACAAAAGAGAAAATGAAATTGAAAAATAGTACTATGAGATCTCACATGCCCGGGAATGATTGCTGGAGCGAATCGTTGAGCGATGATGACAAGTTTCGTTCAACCTCTTCATTTTCTTGAGCCTCATTTGCTTGAGTTTTAGTTCATTGAATTTGGCTTTCTTGGCCACTAGCTGCTTCAGCACCAACTCCCTGCCAACTAGCTGGTTCAGGACCAACTCACTGACCCACAAGTTGTGCAAATATGGTGTGTTCCACAAATACGGAACTGGGAACGAAAAGAAACAAAAAACATGAGATAAAAAAAGTATGCCATAAGCTGAAAGAAAGCAAAGATTGCTATCTGCAAATTCTGCGAGCAACAATTAGGGTATGTTAGACTACTTTGGCAAAGAAATATAGGTGGGATCAAGAAAAATTACTTGGGTATGTTCCCCATAGAAAGGTCGGACGAGAGTAATATAAGCTTGTTCTTCTCGACTTTATCCAACCAATAAGAGACTAAATTAAAATAAGGAAGCAACAGTAGAAACATACATGCACACATTGAAAATGTAAAAACAGTAGAAACATACATGCACACATTGAAAATCCAATACCTATGCAACATACAAAGCACACACACTAAAAGGTCACTCGCTGAAATTCATCGCAACACATACAACAAACACCATTGACCTGAACAAATAAAAAATACTACAAACAAATCATAGACAAGGGGTTACAAATCTGGGTTCATCGACTACTGGGGTCTCTAATCCTACAAGCCTCTTCTCCATGCTTCAAGTAAATCCCATCTCCGAACCCTATTCCTACCCATAGCATTTCAACCCTAGGTTCGTGGAAGAACAAAACAAATCCCTCACAAACCCTCGCTACAAGGAAAACCCCTATAAGCAATCACTTAGTAGTTGGCGCGGGTTATCTGACACACGCAGCTACTAATTAGTAGGAGCGCGGGGTATAAAACCCACTCTACTACTAAGTGGTCCCCATCGTGCCCCTCGAAACAAGCCATAGTGGTAGCGCGGGGTATAAAGCCCGCGCTGCTACTAAGTGGTTCCTGCCGTGCCCCCGGGACATGTCATAGTAGTAGCACCGGGTATAAACCTCGCGCTGCTACTAAGCACGTGGTTTTCTAACAACCCTGAAATTCCCATCTCCTCCCCCGAACCCCTCATCTCCTCCGCCCCTTCCCCCACTCTTCCTAGGCTCTCCCATGGAGCTCCTGCCTATGTGTGCCTCCTCCTCCATGGCACCCAAGGAGTACGCCATCTCGCTCCGCTGGCGTCCAGGAGCTCGCCGGTCTCCCCCCGTGCCTCCATGCCACCTCGCCGGAGCACCTCACCATCGGCGACCAGCCCTGCTGCTCCCTTCATTTCCTTCCTCTCTCTCCCTCATTTCCCTTTTCCATGTCTCCCTCTGGTTTGACTCACCCTCACATGGCCATGCTAGTGCACGTTGCCGCCATGGGCGGCCAAGAGCTCTGGCTTGGCCACGAAGAGGAGCCCCACACCGCCGCCTTGCTCTGCCCTGGATTCGATCCCTCTTCAGCAGCCACCGTTGGATCCGCTTTGCTGCTTCAACCTAATCCCGTTTCACTCTAGGCTCTAATCCTACCGGTCGGGAATACCCGATGAGCCACCACATGGACAACACATCACCAGCTTGCCATTGAGGGGGGGGGGGAGAAAAAGGATCAAAGGACAACACAAGGAGAGGGCGCGATCCATTAGTCGCCATGGAAGGGAGACCCGTCCTGGGGCCGCCGCTCCTGATCTCAGTTGCCGCCCCTCCAGTTGTCGAAAGCCGCTGCCCCCTGCTCCTCTCTCTCGCTCACGCGAAATGCTGGATCCCCCTCGCGAACGGTTGCAACAAAACATGGGGGAGCAAACTAGTGGGGCGGGTTGAGAGGACACATGACGTAACGAGTGTCTTTGGATTTGAAGAGATCCAACGCGCAGAGCGCATCCGGCACAACAGTTCGGTCGGCGGGCATTATCCTTTTGTTATAGAAAATCTCTATATATAATAATCGGGAAAATAGAAGAATAGACCTAATACAATTTCTGAGTACTACTACGCGTTGGTTTGCAACGCATACATACGGGAGACCGGGACGGACCCGTAGATTACATAGGGACATATCCTAGTAGTCAGCAAGCAGCGGAGCTTGTGTTCCGTGGGAGGGCGAGCGGTGGACGATCCAGGCAGCAAAACAGCCGCGCGATCGCGGGCGGCTAAAGCAGCGCCACACAGCCGCGGCGTCCACCGCACAAACCTTCCTCTTCCTCCCCCCGCTGCTCCGATCCAATCCCGCCCCCTCTATTTAAGGCCGCCCCCTCCCTCGCCTCCGCTGCCACGCCGACGCAGCCCAGCCACAAACCAGCCACCTCGCCGTCCGCGCCGTCCGCCGCCGTCCCCGAAGGGACGCGGGCAGCCGGGCCGGAAAGTCTCCCTTCCTCCCCTTGGAGCCCTCCGTAGCCTTCCGGGACGCTCGGCCCTTCCCCCCTCCCGCCCTCCGGGTTGTCTCTCCGGGCATCACGGCTGCTACCGCGGACCCCGCGCGCGGCGCCCCCGCTGCGCAGGTGGAGCCGCACGGAGGACGCGGAGCACTCCCCTCGGCCGGGGGCAGCCCCTCCGACCTCCTCTTCCTCGCCGGCGGCGGTCGCCTCCTTCTCTGATTGCGCGGCGGCGCTGACTGCTAAGTGCTAACCCACGCTAAGTCGTCGTTAACAACGTCCGGTAGACTAGAGACATCAGAGGAGGTTCTAAGAGCAGTCAGGAGGAGATGGAGATGAAGCTGACGATTAAGAGGGTTCCGACGGTGCTGTCCAACTACCAGGAGGAAGGAGGCGGGGGCTGCGGCAGGAACTGCCTTGGGGATTGCTGCTTGCCTGGTGCGTATTATGGCCTCTCATGCCCAATTTTCATCAGTTTTTTATTGGGAGTTGCAGCTCAGCTCATTTATCCTCAATTTTGTTGGTATAGTCGAAAACTTGTGAATAAAATGTTTAACTAGTCTAATTTTAGGTCTATACGGTAAAATACTACTCCCTACGTTCACAAATATAAGATGTTGTACTACTATTCATTCTCGAAAAAAAATGTTCTGCTATTTTTTTTTTCTGAATCGGATGTATATAGACACGTTTTAGTGTGTTTGTTCACTCATTGAACTATACAAACATCTTATATTAGTATTTGTGAACGGAGGGACTACTACCTTTGGTTGGGTTTATAAGTGATGCATGGTTTTTTTAGGTCTCCAATTTAACTAGCAAACTATGTGTTTTATGTCACGAAAAATTATGTCTTGTAGATTCGTGGTCGAATGCAGTTCTTATACATATATTTTGTATGTCATATTACACATGTTTTATCAGTGAAACTGAAGGCCTAAAAATCCATGCCTGACTTATAGACCCAACCAGAGGGACTACTGATTGTACGGAATATGTATGAGCTTCTTCTGCTATATCTAGCTATGTTTAGAGCATCTCCAGTGGAACGTGTATATGGACGTGTATGTTAAATATAGACGATGTTTGCCAAAAAATGTCTCCAGCGGAACGTGTATACGGGCGTGCAAAATATCCACGTCCATCCACGAAGCTACTGGACGTGCAAATATACACGTCCACGCCACGCTCGTCGCTCGTGTGGGGAAGGGAGGGGCCGGCGGCGTTGAGGGAAGGGAGGGGCTGGGGAGGGGCCGGCGGCGTGGAGGGGAGGGGCTGGTGAGGGTCCGGCGGCGGGGAGGGGCCGGCGGCGGGGAGGGTAGTGCTCTGTATATAGTCATTGTAGTGCTCTGTATAGAGTGCTTTTTTTTTGAAAGAGTTGTAGTGCTCTGTATATAGACATATTTGCTCCGTATATAGTCATTGTTTGGGTGTGGATTAAGAAACGAAGAACTCATGTCCCAAGAGGATGTTGGAAATAGAGCCGTTTGAAAATATAGCCGTTGGAATATACACGTCCTGATTTCCACGTCCTGTATACACGTTCCACTGAAAAACTGGGAGGTGTAAAATTTAGCAAGGTGTATATGGACGTGTATATGAAGATATACACGTCCAAATTTACACGTTCCACTAGAGATGCTCTTAGTATGGATTTCTCGTTGTCCCATTAATCTAAACAAAGTGTGTTTTTAATTAGACAACTGAAACAAAGTTCTGAAACAATTTTTTTCTATTGTCACAAAGTTACAGATTTAAGCATCCTTTACTAATTAACCATTCTTTTTCCATAAATCTTGTAGCTTCCAAGCTTCCCCTCTATGCTTTCAAGGCCGACCCAAAGAAGCCTGCTCAGGATGATGAGCTCCCTACCGAGTTCTTCCTCAATTCTCTCCTCCTCGCACAGGTAAGAAAATACTAGCAATCAAGTGAACCTGGCTCCTAGCTCATTTTGTTAGGAGAGTGGACGCACAACCCACCACCTAGGTTCAAGTACTTACCGACATGAATTTAAGTTCCTGTATATACTGTAGGGCTCTCTCCCCTGCAGTTTTCTTAAAAAAAATGAAAATACTAAAAAAGTTTGCATACTTAATTCTTTAGAAAGGAAGGTCATGTTGATGTAAGAATTCAGAGTTCTGCTGGTAAAACCAGTACTGGCTAGTGTTTTGGTGCATTTTGTTTCAAGACCACAGGAGTTTGTTACTGCGTGCTGGCTTACAGCTGTTATGCTTGGACCAAAATACCATAAATATACTGTTCTCTATTCTTCTACAAGATTTTTGTAAAGATGCTAAGATATCTTTGGGTTGTTAAAATGCTTAATATGGCAGTGGAGGTTAAATAGCTCAATTCGGTGCATTTCAATGTGCAGCTGTAATCTAGTATGGATGTTTCTAATTGTTTCTTCTTTGCAATAGGAGTTGATTATTGCGAAATAAACTTTGTAGGGCTGAGTTTGGAATATAATACTTTTGTTTGCTCTGTTACTCGAAAGATAACATTGACATGGACACAGTTCTAGAAATTTTGTATTAAAATGGACTATCAAAATATCTCATAATGATTATCTTATTATTTTAAGTTGCTCGTTACTTGTTTTGTTATTGAACTCTTATATTTCGACTTTGCTCTCTCTTATTAGTGGGAGGACAGGGTGGCCCGAGGCCTATTCAGATATGATGTAACAGCCTGCGAGACCAAGGTGATTCCTGGCGAGCTTGGGTTTGTTGCACAGCTTAACGAAGGCCGCCACCTCAAGAAGCGCCCGACCGAGTTCCGTGTTGACCGTGTGCTCCAGCCATTTGATTCTGCCAAGTTCAACTTCACCAAGGTTGGCCAGGAGGAGGTTCTCTTTCGCTTTGAGAATGGTGGCGGCGACAGCAGCTATTTCCTTGAAAATGCCCCAAGCACTGAGGGTGATCATGCTCCCAGCGTTGTTGCAATCAATGTACATATCTTTCAGCCAAAATTTATTTTTATTCCAGAATATAAATCTCGATGTTAACAATAGTACTTCTAACGGATTGCAGGTGAGCCCTATCGAGTACGGTCATGTGCTTCTCATTCCGCGTGTCCTTGACCGCCTGCCTCAGCGAATTGATCCTGAAAGCTTCCTGCTTGCGCTACACATGGCAGCTGAGGCTGCAAGCCCATACTTTAGGCTTGGTTACAACAGCTTGGGTGCCTTTGCCACCATCAATCATCTCCACTTCCAGGTACTTTTCATCATGCCACAAAGGCCTAGCTTCTGTGCTGTAAACATTGTTGATAATTGTGGCGATCACACTTAAACTTTTTTTTTTCTGTACAGGCATACTACCTATCGGTACCTTTTCCTGTTGAGAAGGCGCCTACCAAGAAGATCCCCCTTGCCAAGTGTGCGCTGAAGAGTGGAGTGAAGGTGTCAAAACTGACAAATTTCCCTGTGAGAGGTCTGGTCTTTGAGAGAGGGAACACACTGAAGGATTTGGCTGATGTGGTTACCAACGCTTGCATTTGGCTCCAGGAGAACAACGTTCCTTTCAACGTCCTCATCTCTGATTCCGGTAGAAGGATCTTCATTTTTCCTCAGGTAATTTCCGCGGTAGAGTCAAAAGCTTATTTCGGCAAACATGATACTCCCTCCGTTCACTTTTGTAAGTCATTTCAGACAACTCAAAATGGGCTGTTTTGTACATTGTCTGAAATGTCTTCAAGGTCTTATAAAAGTGAACAGAGGGAGTAATATTTATCCAGCAAGAAATACATTCTCAATGTAGATTTCCTGCAAACATGAAATAATTTCTTTAGTTTAAAGTTTTGTGAAACACCTTATATTTAGTCTTCATTGTTAATTTACACCACTGCCATATGAATTGCATAATGGTGTTGGCTGTTGCCCCCATTTGTACCTCCCTGATGTTTTCTAATATTTCCTGTTGCAAATGTGCAGTGCTATGCCGAGAAGCAGGCTCTCGGTGAAGTGAGCCAGGATCTGCTGGACACTCAGGTGAACCCCGCAGTATGGGAGATCAGTGGTCACATTGTTCTGAAACGGAGGTCGGACTTCGAGGAGGCTTCAGAAGCTTCGGCATGGAGGCTTCTCGCGGAGGTGTCTCTGTCGGAGGAGCGATTTGAGGAGGTGAAGGCATGTATCTTCCAGGCCGCCGGCCTCACTGAATCTGATGAAGAAGAAGAATCCAATGAGTCACCTTATGCAGCGTCATCCTCCGTCCCACTGGCCTCTTCACACATGCCGGAAGGCTGCCTTGTTCTTCAGTGAGAGAGCAATGAAAATTGGTCAGCTCAAATCGACTCAGGTCACTAGGTTCGCATTATCTGTGTCTGCTTGGTGTTAGCAGGGATCCCAATGATTGTACCGTGTCTGCTCTTGCTTGCTACTTCTGCCTCTGATCTTTAGCTACCGTTGTTGGCTACTAGTTGCTGGTGTCCATACTGTGCAGTTTATTATTAAGCACAGGTATGTGTGTTGGCTTGTTTATAACTGAAATGCATTGGTGTGTTCATCGCCAGTCCCGTGTTTCTCAATCTATTATCAAGACCCATGACGCAACTAAAGAATAAATAAGAGTAAAATGCATTCACGGTCCTTGTACTTGAGCTGATAGCTCACTTTAGGCCCCGTTCGGATCTCATCTAGCTTCTCGATTAGCTTTTTTTTTTAGACAATCTCGCGAAGCTTTTATTAAGTCGTCACAATGTTTACAGGGACGAAAGGAAGATTTCCGGGATGGCCTAACCAAACATGGCGGCCAACCTCTATAGAAAGAGCATGCTTCGTTAAATTGTGAGCCTCAAAATTTGAGCTCCTAAATTCATGACTAAACTTACAAAAATCAAAAGACGATGAGTGATCTATTATTTCATGTATGATTGCTCCGTACCGAGAAGCATTTTCCCTCGTAATGTCTTCAACCACTTTGCAGTCGGAAGCAACATTGATCCTCCGCGGATATAAGTCATCTGATAGAGCAAGTGCTTCTCGGATAGCCAATGCTTCAAGTGTTTCCGGTTCTGAAACATATCTGAATACCAGTACTGAGGCTCCCAAGAACGCTACATCGGCGCTCCTGCTTATCGCACCCACGGCGCCGTATCTTCTGTGTTGAGGTACCGCAACATCAACATTTACTTTTGCACTGTTCGTTATCGGCGGCTGCCAAACGGTAGCTCTTGGGGCCTTCGCTACCACCGGCTTCGACGACACTGTATTCAAAACTAGAAACTCGGTCAAGTATCGTGTGATGAAGCCGTTAATTGATAACGTGACTGGAAGATTTCCTCATGGATTGCTTTCCTTCGCGCTCCCTAGATTGCCCATGAAGTGACAACAAGCCGCACAAAATCTTCCTTGCCTAGTATCTCATGTAGTGCAAAAAGCCAATCCTTCGGGCTCTCCTCTTGTCGATCAACTAGATGTTGCACGAGCTGTTCAGGAGCCAACGCCCAAACACTGCTGGACATCGGACAAGTAAGTAGTGCATGTCTCCATGTGTACCTCGCCCCGCAGAGGTTACATGTATCCTCTGTCGACATATGGCGGTGCCTCAACAGTTCACCAGTAGGCATGGACTGCCTAGCTAGCCTCCACACGAACATCCTGAGCTTTGAAGGTACTTGAATGTGCCAAATGCTGCTCCATTGCTTGCTTTCATGCTGAACATACGACGATCCCTCAGCCTCATGCAACCATGCCTCTCGATTTAGTTTTGTCCTCAAGATCATACGGTATGCCGAACTAACACTGAAAATTCCACGTGGTTCCTCGTGCCATGCCCAGAAATCTGAAACTGTGCGCGTACAAAGTGGTATCTTGAGAATTTCCTCCGAATCAAAAGGAGTGAAGATAGACCGAACTAGTCCTTCATTCCAAGACGCAGTAGAGGCACTAATGAGTTGAGCAACTCTAGACGGAGGATGCTGTACCAAAGATGTTATAGGCCTTTTAAAACTCTCCCTCGGGATCCAGTTGTGTTCCCAAATATCTGTGGTTTCTCCATCTCCAATCCTTCTGATAATGCCTTGCGCCAAAATGTCCCGGTCATCCAAAATAGCCCTCCAAATCTGCGACGGATGAGATCGCAACTCAGCTTCTAGCAAAGAGCAGTTTGGAAAGTAAACTGATTTGACGATCCTTGAGCTTAGTGAGGGTTCTGAGGTCATTGTGCGCCATGCCTGACGTGCCAAAAGTGCCAGGTTAAATATCTCCATGTCACGGAAGCCGAGGCCACCCATATGTTTCGGCCTAGTCATCACGTCCCATGTCACCCAACTGGGTTTCCTTCTTCCCTGCTTACTCCCCCACCAGAATTGCCTTATGATTGATGTGATGTTCTCGCAAAGCCCTCGCGGCAATCGAAAGCATGCCATGGAATACACAGGTATCGCTTGTGCCACGGACTTAATCAGTACTTCTTTGCCCGCTGAGGACAGAAGCTTCTCCATCCAACCTTTGATCTTTTCCCATACCCTATCTCTCAGATATTTAAACGTTCCATTCTTTGAGTGCCCAACATCAGTTGGCATTCCCAGGTACCGATCAGACAAAGACTTATTTTGGACCTGTAGGGAATCCTTCACCTCTGTTCTGGTGGGGCCTGGACACCCTTTGCTGAAAAATATAGAGGATTTATCATGGTTTATCCTTTGCCCTGAAGCGTCACAATATTTCTCTAGCAGGTTTGACACTGCAACTGCTCCTTCTACACTCGCCTTGAAAAGCAACAGGCTGTCATCTGCAAATAGAAGACGGTTACTGGTTGGAGCCGTGGGGGCCACCTTGATACATGCTGGCTTCTGGAATTCTCGCTGGCTTCCAGCTTCTCGCTGGAGCTGCCCCCCGTTCGGCTGGCCTGAGCAACTCCTCGCGTTACACAGCCCAGTAAAATGGGCTTGGCCTGTTCGGCCAAGAGCTGGGACGCAGATGCAGGTTTGACCGCTGGCGGTGAATGCAGGCGGCGACGGACGGAACCTGCCCGACAAGGCCGAGACGCGAGGGGCGGTGGCGGAAGACTCGCAGCGGCAGCGTAGCGGCGCGTCAGCGGGCAGGCGTCGGCGCGGCGGCGTCGTAGCTAGGTTGCGAGAGCAGAGGCTCGTGTCTCTGTCGCTGAGCTCGCTCTCGCCGGGCCAAGCTAGTCACTGTATTTAAGAATACGGTCATTATGTACGACTTTGGATGATTATACGGGTCACTGCTAGCTGTATAGCTCCGTACTGCACTAAGTTGACTAGTCAAAATAGGCCACGTGGCCAATAGTTCAACAAGGTGAGAGCATGCTGTCTCAATCTACGGGGTCCCGTCGAGAGCGGATTTTCTGCCATGGACGGGAACTTCCGTGCATGCATCCCATCGTCTTTTTATTAAGGTATGTCTATATCACATCTAGATGTGAGATATTATCTCACATCTAATTTCCTCATTTTTAAATTTGTGAAAGACTTCAAAAAAATAAGGATTAGAGAGTTAGATGTGAGATATTATCTCACATCTAGATGTGAAATAGCAAACCTGTTTTTTATTTTGTTGTAAGGAACCACCACATCATGCGTAGTGTTTTCTCTCTCATGTTATATACAGTTACGTATAATTCTGTACTCGTTTAGATTCAGATAAATAGATGTCCAATATATTTTGAAATAAAAGCTTGATTTACACTGTGTGTAAAATTGTGTTTTTTCTGACAAGATATTTAAAACAAGACCGATATTTAATATATATATTAAAATTATAATTTTGACAACTAAATCACCATCCAAATTCATTAATTCCATGCAAAAAATCAATAATACTTTATTCTGTTCACAAAAAACTCATAGTTTTGTATAGTGTTTCATCGTGTTTCACCTTTCTTTACCATGTTTTCAAAATTTCAATTAAAAAAATTCAAAGTATACTCAAAAGTGGTCACGTTTTAAAGATCTCATCATCATAAACACAAATATGCAAACAAATTATTAATTTGATTTTTATTGAAAAGATAAAATATATATAAACTTAGGAATAAGTTAAAAAGTATTTAATGGCGGAGCATAGGCTGCATAGCTGGAACAATTGGCATGCATGTGGTGAAAGTACATATGCATAGCTTCAAATCTCAAAGCACATCAATGGCTGTTCCATGCACGGGACCTTCCGTGCACGGGAGAATTGCTTTTCTCGAGTCCCGTCTGTCAATGGATGAAATAAAGAAATGGGATAAACTAAAAACTAACTGAGGGAGTACGAACCAGGGATCACAAACTGCACATCTGCAGCACCTATTCGTTATATATACACGGCCAGACCCGGAATACTATGTGCGAATGTAGGTTCTGCGCGCAGTGCATGCGTGTTCTTCTGATAAAAAAATGTGTGATGTGTGTGCGTGTTTTTTTTATCAAAAAAAGTGTAATGTACGTGTACATGATGCGTCTGTTGTGTGCGTGCATGAGTGCAAGTGTGTGCTGTGTGCAAAAAAATTATCAGATGAGAAATATTATCACATCGTAAACGCCGAGCACGATGGTATTGGTCAGATTTCTGGCAGAAGCTTCAACATCACCTAAGCTCCAAAAATTCAAATAATTCATTTTCACGATTCACAAATGGAAATTTCACCAAATCTAAGTTAAGGATTATTTTTCATTTATATTCATATAAACAGAGTTATTCATGTTATCAGTAACTGAACTTTCACAAATGAAAATTTAAAGCATCTACAACCATGATTGCCAAATTTGGCAGCCAATACATGCGCGGACAGTGGCTGGTCACCCCTCATCTCCCTGCGTCCGTAGCCATCCCTCACATACCCCCCCCCCCCCCCCCC
>LR738712.1:120470243-120481868 GCA_902687465.1 Secale cereale | reverse complement strand
CCCCCTCCCCACAATGTGAGATGAAAACCTAGATCACATTTGAACATAGCATAGTCGGGGATACAGTTTTACAATCGGACACAAAATGTGCAAGTTCATTAGCACACCTCGATACAAACGATAGATAAACTATAGGTACATAGATAGATAAATGGAGGGGGAGGGCGTCAGACTTCACCATTTCCTCGTCGATCCCTTCCTCTTGGGGCCACCGAAGCGCCGGCAATGCTCCTCCGCATGGGTGTCTGCGGCTGGAGGGGAGTTGATGTTGTCGTCGCATGTCGTGCCGTTGTGAGACAACGAGGAGTAGGAGATGATCCCGACCAGACACCGGGTGGCACGGGACTGCTCCTTGGAGAGCCGGACTGCTTTCGCCTGGGCGACTTCCTTTTCCTTCATAAGGCGCTCGTACTCCACGATGCCTAGCCGAAGCGCCTTTGTATTTTTGCGGCGGAGGAGCTCCTCCTCTGGTCGATCGACGCGGACATACAAGACCCAGAACCGCTGCAGGAGGAACTTGCTGCTTCACGAGCCTGCTACCTTGTGTGTTGTGTGGACACGACTTTGATTCAGCATCCACCTCCGTGGGCTTGGCGGTGAGGGGACGAGAACCCAACACCGACAGGGAGGAGCAGGGGCCGAGGGGTAGGGGAGGGGCGCAAAGGGTGACGGATCTGGACCAATACGGATGACGATAGGCTGAGACTGTTATCCATAGTGCCTCATCGGGCGACGGGGGGCGGCGTGCAGCTTGAGGTCCCGCCTAAGACCATCCGCGAGCAACGGAGCGTGACGACTAGGGCCTCATCGCCTGGATCCAACCGCAACAAGGGAGTGAATAGCAAAAAACTACCACATAACGGGCTATCGTTCCAAAAAACTATCGTTTTTTCTATTTTTTTTTTCAAAAAACTACCACAAAAGTGGTGGGCTGTTCCAAAAAACCCAAGTGGACGAACAGTTACAGTTTAGTGGGTTTATGACATGTGGGTCCCGCCCGTCAGGGTTTTGTCCGCCACAGGGCTGACGGTGCGCGGGTGACGGCCGGTAGGGCGAACGAGCGAGTCGTCCCGACCAGGTGGTAAGTGAGATCCGGCTCACTCTCTCTCCCACCCGCTCACTCACTCCCACTCCCCCTCGCTCTGTTTCCCCTGCCCGAGCTCGCCATAGTCGCCGACCACCTCCTTTGTCGTCGCCGGCCAGGATGCCTTCTTGGAATGATGGGGATGAGAGCTCCGACGACGACAACATGGGGGGCAACCTGATGGATATGGAGTACTTTGTGTTGGAAATATGCCCTAGAGGCAATAATAAATTGGTTATTATTATATTTCCTTGTTCATGATAATTGTTTATTATCCATGCTAGAACTGTATTGATAGGAAACTCAGATACATGTGTGGATACATAGACAAACACCATGTTCCTAGTGAGCCTCTAGATGACTAGCTCTTTGATCAATAGATGGTTACAGTTTCCTGACCATGGACATTGGATGTCGTTGATAACGGGATCACATCATTAGGAGAATGATGTGATGGACAAGACCCAATCCTAAGCCTAGCACAGATCGTGTAGTTCGTATGCTAAAGCTTTTCTATATGTCAAGTATCTTTTCCTTAGACCATGAGATTGTGCAACTCCCGGATACCGTAGAAATGCTTTGGGTGTACCAAACGTCACAACGTAACTGGGTGGCTATAATGGTGCACTACAAGTATCTCCGAAAGTGTCTGTTGGGTTGGCACGAATCGAGACTGGGATTTGTCACTCCGTATGATGGAGAGGTATCTCTGGGCCCACTCGGTAGGACATCATCATAATGTGCACAATGTGATCAAGGAGTTGATCACGGGATGATGTGTTACAGAACGAGTAAAGAGACCTGCCGGTAACGAGATTGAATGAGGTATCGGTATACCGACGATCGAATCTCGGGCAAGTACTATGCCGATAGACAAAGGGAATTGTATACGGGATTGATTGAATCCTTGACATCGTGGTTCATCCGATGAGATCATCGTGGAGCATGTGGGAGCCAACATGGGTATCCAGATCCCGCTGTTGGTTATTGACCGGAGAGTTGTCTCGGCCATGTCTGCATGACTCCCGAGCCCGTAGGGTCTACACACTTAAGGTTCGATGACGCTAGGGTTATAGGGAAAGTATGTACGTGGTTACCGAATGTTGTTCGGAGTACCGAATGAGATCCCAGACGTCACGAAGAGTTCCGGAATGGTCCGGAGGTAAAGATTCATATATGGGAAGTCCCGTTTTGGTCATCGGAAAAGTTTCGGGCGCTATCGGTACGCCACCGGCCCCAGAAGGCTGCGTGGGCCAAGTGTGGGAGGGGACCAGCCCCAGGTGGGATGGTGCGCCCCCCACCAGGGCCCAAGGCGCCTCCAAGAGGGGAGGGGGGCAAACCCCAGGGCAGATGGGCCCTAGGGCCCAATCTGGTGTGCCCCCCTCTCCCTCTTCCCCTCTGGCCGCCACCCTCAGATGGGATCTAGGGTGGCCGCACCCCTAGGGGCGGGAAACCCTAGAGGGGGCGCAACCCCTCCCTTCCCCCTATATATATGTGAGTTTTAGGGCTGCCCATAACACGCTTTTGACCTCTGTCGCTTGGCGCAGCCCTACCTCTCTCCCTCCTCGTCTCTCGCAGTGCTTGGCGAAGCCCTGCTGGAGTCCCGCGCTCCTCCACCACCACCACGCCGCCGTGCTGCTGTTGGATGGAGTCTTCCCCAACCTCTCCCTCTCTCCTTGCTGGATCAAGGCGTGGGAGATGTCATCGGGCTGCACGTGTGTTGAACGCGGAGGCGCCGTTGTTTGGTGCTTAGATCGGAATCAACCGCGATCTGAATCACTACGAGTACGACTCCTTCATCCGCGTTCATGTAACGCTTCTGCATCGCGATCTACAAGGGTATGTAGATGCACTCCCCTCTCCCTCGTTGCTAGATTACTCCATAGATAGATCTTGGTGATGCGTAGGAAAAATTTTGATTTTCTGCTACGATCGCCAACAGTGGCATCATGAGCTAGGTGTATGCGTAGTTTCTTGCACGAGTAGAACACAAAGTAGTTGTGGGCGTAGATCATGTCAATTCTCTTGCCGTTACTAGTCTTATCTTGATTCGGCGGCATCGTGGGATGAAGCGGCCCGGACCGACCTTACACGTACTCTTACGTGAGACAGGTTCCACCGACTAACATGCACTAGTTGCATAAGGTGGCTAGCGGGTGTCTGTCTGTCCCACTTTAGTCGGATCGGATTCGATGAAAAGGGTCCTTATGAAGGGTAAATAGAAATTGGCATATCACATTGTGTTTTTGGCGTAGGTAAGAAACGTTCTTGCTAGAAACCTATAGCAGCCACGTAAAAACTTGCAACAACAATTAGAGGACGTCTAACTTGTTCTTCCAGCATGTGCCGTGTGATGTGGTATGGCCAAAAGGATGTGATGAATGAAATATATGTGATGTATGAGATTGATCATGTTCTTGTAATAGGAATCACGACTTGCATGTCGATGAGAATGACAACCGGCAGGAGCCATAGGAGTTGTCTTATTTTATTGTATGACCTGCGTGTCACTGAATAACACCATGTAATTACTTTACTTTATTGCTAAACGTTAGCCATAGTAGTAGAAGTAATGTTTGGCGAGATGACTTCATGAAGACACGATGATGGAGATCATGGTGTCATGCTGGTGACGATGATGATCATGGAGCCCCGAAGATGAAGATCAAAGGAGCAAGATGATATTGGCCATATCATGTCACTATTTGATTGCATGTGATGTTTATCATGTTTTACATCTTATTTTCTTAGAGCGACGGTAGTGAATAAGACGATCTCTCACTAAATTTTCAAGAATTGTGTTCCCCCTAACTGTGCACCGTTGCAATGGTTCGTTGTTCCGAAGCACCACGTAATGATCGGGTGTGATAGGTTCTAACGTTCGCATACAACGGGTGTAAGCCAGATTTACACACGTGATACACTTAGGGTTGACTTGACAAGCCTAGCATGTACAGACATGGCCTCGGAACACGGAAGACCGAAAGGTCGAACATGAGTCTTATAGAACATGCGATCAACATAAAGATGTTCACCGTTGATGACTAGTCCGTCTCACGTGATGATCGGACACGGCCTAGTCGATTTGGATCATGTATCACTTACATGACTAGAGAGATGTCTATCTGAGTGGGAGTTCACTAGATGAACTTAGTTGTCATGAACAATAGTCTAAGTTGTCTTCGCAAATTATGTTGTAGACCAATAGCTGCGTTATAGCTCCCTGTTTAATACGATCCTAGAGAAAGACTAAGTTGAAAGATATTGTAAGCAATGATGCAGACTGGGTCCGTAGTCCGAGGAGTGTCCTCACTGCTACACAGAAAGCTTACGTCTTTGATGCACCGCTCGATGTGCAAACCCCTACAACGTTGTCTATGGATGTTGTGAACACCTGACAGACACGTCCTGATGACTACTTGATAGTTTAGTGCACCATACTTTACGGCTTAGAATCGGGATTCCAATGACGTTTTGAACGCCATAGAACATATGAGATGTTCTAAGAGCTGAAATTCGGATTTCAGGCTCATGCCCGTGTTGAGAGGTATGAGATCTCTGACAAGTTCTTTTGCCAAAAAGATGGAGGAGAATAGCTCAGGTAGTGAGCATGTGCTCAGAATGTCTGGGTGCTAAAATCACTTGAACCAAGTGGGAGTTAATCTTCCAGATGAGATAGTGGTTGACGGAATTCTCTAGACACTATCACCAAGCTACTAGAACTTCGTGATGAACTATGACATACAAAGGATGGAGATGATCCCGGAGCTATTAGCGGTGCTTGAGACTGCAAAAGTAGAAATCAAGAAGGAGCATCAACTGTTGATGGTTTAACAAGACCACTAGTTTCAAAAAGGGGCAAGGGCTAGAAGGGAAACTTCATGAATGGCAAACCAGTTGTCGCTCTAATGAAGGAACCCAAGGTTGAACCCAAACCTCGAGACTAAGTGCTTCTATTGTAAGGGGAACGGTCACATGGTAGCGGAACTACCCCAAATACATGGTAGATATGATAGCTGGCAACTTCAACAAAGTATATTTGATATACGTGTTATTGATGTGTACCTTACTAGTACTCCTTGTAGCACCTGGGTATTGGATACCAGTTCAATTGCTATTATTAGTGACTTGAAGCAAAAGGTACGGACTGAACGAGACTAGCTAAGGGCGAGGTGACGATGTGTGTTGGAAGTGTTTCCAAGGTTGATAAGATCACCATCGCACGCTCCCTCTACTTTCGGGATTAGTGTTGAACCTAGATAAATATTATCAGGTGTCTACGTTGAGCATGAATATGATTGGATCATGTTCATTGCAATACGGTTATTCATTTAAGTTAGAGAATAATGGTTATTCTGTTTACATGAATAATACCTTTATGGTCATGCACCCAATGGTTTGTTGAATTTCGATTATAGTGATACACATGATGATAATATTAATGCCAAAAGATGTAGAGTTAATAATGATAGTACCACTTTCTTGTGGCACTGCCGCTTAGGTCATTTTGGCATAAAATGCATGAAGAAACTCCATGCTGATGGATGTTTGGAGTCACTTGATTTTGAATCGCTTGACACATGCGAGCCATGCCTCATGGGCAGGATGACTAAGATCCCGTTTTCAGGTACAATGAAACGTGCAAGTGACTTGTTGGAAATCATACATGCTGATGTGTGTGATCCAATGAAAATTAAGGCGTGTGGTGGATATTGTTATTTTCTCATCTTCACTGACGATTTGAGTAGATACGGGTATATTTACTTAATGAAGCAAAAGTCTGAAACGTTTGAAAAGTTCAAGCAATTTTAGAGTGAAGATTAAGAATCATCATAACAAGAAGATCATGTTCCTACGATTTGATCAAGGGGAGATTTTCCGAATTATGAGTTTGGCAATCACTTAAGACATTGTGGAATTATTTCGCAGTTGAAGCCACCTGGAACACCACAACGTAATGGTGTGTCGGGACGTCATAATCAAACCTTATGAGATATGGTGCGATCTATGATGTCTCTTACCGATCTACTGCTATTATTTTGAGGTTATGCATTAGAGACAGCTGCATTCACTTTAGATAGGGCACCATCTAAGTCCGTTGAGACGACGCAATATGGTTTGGCAAGAAACCAAAGTTGTCGTTTTTCTTGATGTTTGGGGCTGCGATGCTTATGGCTTCAGCCGGAAAAAGCTCGAACCCAAAGCGGACAAATATATCTTCATAGAATACCCAAAGGTAACATTTGGGTATACCTTCCATCTCAGATCCAAGGGCAAAAATGTTTGTCGCTAAGAACGGGTCCTTTCTCGAGAAGGAGTTTCTCTCGAAATATTTGAGTGGGAGGAAGATTGAACTTGATGAGGTTGTCGAACCCTCACTTCAACCGGAGAGTAGTGCAACACAAAAAGATGTTTCTGTGGAACCTACGACTGTTGAAGAGGAAACTAATGATAGTGATCATGAAGCTTTGGATCAAGTTGCTATCGAACCTCGTAGGTCGACAAGGATATGTACTACTCCTGAGTGGTACGGTGATCCTGTCTTAGAGGTCATGTTGTTGGACAACAATTAACCTACAGACTATGGAGAAGCGATGGTGGGCCCGTATTCCGACAAATGGTTAGAAGCCGAGAAATCCGAGATAGGATCCATGTATCAAAACGAAGTATGGACTTTGGTGGACTTGCCCGATGATTGGCAAGCCATTGAGATAAATGGATCTGTAAGAAGAAGACGGACGTGGGCGGTAATGTCACCGTCTATGAAGCTCGACTTGTGGCAAAGACTTTTTCACAAGTTCAAGGAGTTGACTACGATGATATTTTCTCACCCGTAGCGATGCTTAAGTCCGTCGGAATCATGTTAGCATTAGATGCATTTACGAAATCTGGCAGATGGATGACAAACCAAGTTTCCTTACCAGTTTTCGTAAGGAAAGGTTGTATGTGATACAATCAGAAAGGTTTTGTCGATCCTAAGGATGCTAAAAGGTATGCTAGCTCCAGCGATCCTTCCATGGACTAGAGCATGCATCTCGGAGTCGGAATATATGCTTTGATGGAGTGATCAAAGTTTTTGGGTTTATACAAAGTTTGTTGGAAACTTGTATTTACAAATAAAGTGAGTGGGAGCACTACAACATTTTTGATAAGTATATGTGAATGACATATTGTTGATCCGAAATGATGTAGAATTTCTGGAAAGCGTAAAGGGTTGTTTGAAAGGAGTTTTTCAAAGGAAGACCTGGATAAAGCTGCTTACATAATTGGGCATCAAGATCTATAGAGATAGATCAAGACGCCTAATGATACTTTCAAAAGGGAACACACACCTTTGACATGATTTTGAAGGAGTTCAAAATAGATCAGTCAAAGAAGGAGTTCTTACCCGAGTTGTAAGGTGTGAAGTTGAGTAAGACTCAAAGCTTGACCACGGCAGAAGAAAGAGGAAGGACGAAGGTCGTCCCCTATGCTTTTTGTCATAGGCTCTATACGGTATGCCATGCTGAGTACCGCACCTGATGTGTGCCTTGCCACGTGTCTGGCAAGAGGGTACAAAGGTGATCCAGGAGTGGATCACTAGATAGTGGTCAAAATTATCCTTAGAGGAATAAGGAAATGTTTCTCGGTTATGGAGGTGATAAAGAGTTCGGCGTAAAGAGTTACGTCGATGCAAGCTTAACACCTATCCGGATAACTCTGAGTAGAGATACCGGATACGTATAATGGAGCAACAATTTGGAATAGCTCCAAGTGGAACGTGGTAGCAGCATCTATGATATGACATAAAGTTTTGCGAAGTACATAGGGATCTGAATGTTGCAGACCTGTTGACTACAACCTCTCTCACAAGCATAACATGATCAAACCCAGAACTCATTGAGTGTTAATCACATATTGATGTGAACTAGATTATTTACTCTAGTAAACTCTTTGATGTTGGTCACATGGCGATGTGACCTGTGATTGTTAATCACATGGCGACGTGAACTAGATTATTGACTCTAGTGCAAGTGGGAGACTGTTGGAAATATGCCCTAGAGGCAATAATAAATTGGTTATTGTTATATTTCCTTGTTCATGATAATTGTTTATTATCCATGCTAGAATTGTATTGATAGGAAACTGAGATACATGTGTGGATACATAGACAAACACCATGTCCCTAGTGAGCCTCTAGATGACTAGCTCGTTGATCAATAGATGGTTACGGTTTCCTGACCATGGACATTGGATGTCGTTGATAACGGGATCACATCATTAGGAGAATGATGTGATGGACAAGACCCAATCCTAAGCCTAGCACAGATCGTGTAGTTCGTATGCTAAAGCTTTTCTATATGTCAAGTATCTTTTCCTTAGACCATGAGATTGTGCAACTCCCAGATACCGTAGGAATGCTTTGGGTGTACCAAACGTCACAACGTAACTGGGTGGCTATAAAGGTGCACTACAGGTATCTCCGAGAGTGTCTATTGGGTTGGCACAAATTGAGACTGGGATTTGTCACTCTGTATGACGGAGAGGTATCTCTGGGCCCACTCGGTAGGACATCATCATAATGTGCACAATCTGATCAAGGAGTTGATCACGGGATGATGTGTTACAAAACGAGTAAAGAGACTTGACGGTAACGAGATTGAACGAGGTATCGGTATACCGACGATCGAATCTCGGGCAAGTACTATGCCGATAGACAAAGGGAATTGTATACGGGATTGATTGAATCCTTGACATCGTGGTTCATCCGATGAGATCATCGTGAAGCATGTGGGAGCCAACATGGGTATCCAGATCCCGCTGTTGGTTATTGACCGGAGAGTTGTCTCGGCCATGTCTGCATGACTCCCGAGCCCGTAGGGTCTACACACTTAAGGTTCGATGATGCTAGGGTTATAGGGAAAGTATGTACGCGGTTACCGAATGTTGTTCGGAGTCCCGGATGAGATCCTGGACATCACGAGGAGTTCTGGAATGGTCCGGAGGTAAAGATTCATATATGGGAAGTCCCGTTTTGGTCACCGGAAAAGTTTCGGGCGCTATCGGTAGCGTACCAGGACCACCGGGAAGGTCCCGGGGGTCCACCTGGTGGGGCCACCGGCCCCAGAAGGCTGCGTGGGCCATGTGTGGGAGGGGACCAGCCCCAGGTGGGCTGGTGCGCCCCCCACCAGGGCCCAAGGCGCCTCCAAGAGGGGAGGGGGGCAAACCCTAGGGCAGATGGGCCCTAGGGCCCAATCTGGTGCGCCACCCTCTCCCTCTCCCCCTCTGGCCGCCACCCTCAGATGGGATCCGGGGTGGCCGCACCCCTAGGGGTGGGAAGCCCTAGAGGGGGCGCAGCCCCTCCCTTCCCCCTATATATATGTGAGTTTTGGGGCTGCCCATAACACGTTTTTGACCTCTGTCGCTTGGCGCAGCCCTACCTCTCTCCCTCCTCGTCTCTCGCAGTGCTTGGCGAAGCCCTGCTGGAGTCCCGCGCTCCTCCACCACCACCACGCCGTCGTGCTGCTGTTGGATGGAGTGTTCCCCAACCTCTCCCTCTCTCCTTGCTGGATCAAGGCGTGGGAGACGTCATCGGGCTGCACATGTGTTGAACGCGGAGGCGCCGTTGTGCGGTGCTTAGATCGGAATCAACCACGATCTGAATCGCTACGAGTACGACTCCTTCATCCGCGTTCATGTAACGCTTCCGCAGCGCGATCTACAAGGGTATGTAGATGCACTCCCCTCTCCCTCGTTGCTAGATTACTCCATAGATAGATCTTGGTGATGCGTAGGAATTTTTTTGATTTTCTGCTACGATCCCCAACACTTTGTAAGCCTCTTCCTGCTCCCTCTATCATTATCTAGGGTTAGGGTTAGGGTTCAATATATTTGGGAATTAGGGTTGATGATCTGCATATTTGTATGGATGGATTCCTTTGGTAAAGTGTTAGTTTTAGCCACTGTGACGTCTGATCTACCTTGTGCATCCGACCTTGAGCAAGGAAAAGCTTGATGTAAATGGAACTATTGGATGCATTGGTTTTGATCTACCTTGTACTGCGTAGGACACACCTGACACCATCCCTGAGCCACTGTGGTGTGGTGCTCCCATGGAGGAAGTTGCCAAGTGCACTCTGCAACCAGATGAAGCCTAGGAAGTGTGTTGCTTTTGAAGGTGCTAACACTGGGAGGAGGTTCTATGGATGCCCTGTTCAGGTGAGTAATGTAGTAAATCAGTAGCTCATTGTTATATGAAGCCAATGTTCTTATTTGCAGATAGTGGTTTTCTACTTGATATATGAGTTTAGTGATTCATTTATGCTTTCTGATTATCAATTATGCCTAGTGGATTTAGTTATGCTGGATGGATTCAGTTATTGTGTAGTGGTTTGAAGTTTGCAGAAAGTCAGTGATTCAGTTATGCTAAGTGTTGGTCATAGATTAACTGTATCGAATGGATATATGAAGTCAGTTATGCCGGATGGATAAATGAAGTGAGTGCTCTCTAGTTGTAATATGTATACATCCTCTCTATTTTAACTGTATTGAATTACATAGATTTCTGAATTTGCTGATCTCCTCCTTGTATATTAACTCTATTTTAACTGAATTTAGTACATAATTCATGCATTTTCTTAAGTCTGTGTTGTCTGATCAAACTTAAATTATTTCTGAAATTATAACTGTTGTTTGATTGAACAGGGAGGTGTGAACTGTGATGTAGTTCACTGGGTTGATCCGGTCTGGCCTGATTACTTAGGAACTACCTCATCAAGCTATGGGAAATGTTCCATGAGCAAAACCTTGGCAGGATTCAAGACAAGCATGCATATGAGGATGAGGTTGCCAAATTGAAGAAGGAGTATGATCATCTCTGCACTAAGTATCATAAAATGGTTGTTGATGTTAGCAAGATGTTTGACTGGCAGGATGGTGTTGGCAAGATTGACTACCAAAAAGCAATGGATGCTGAGAAATATGAGAAGAAGAAGGAAGAGCTAGAGCTAGAGATGAAGATGGAGAAACTAAGGCTAGAAAAAGAACATAAGTGTATCCTTCAGGCCCAGGCAGACATAATTCACAACACCAGGAAGGCTATGAAAGAGATCAAGGTGGACAGGCATCTTCTTGCACAAGAGAAGAAAGAGCTTGAGAAAGTAGTTGTTGATCTACTGAATGCTGGCCATGGGAGCAAGGAAAAGCTATGCTAAGTGATGGTAACTGGAGTGATGGTAGACTTTGATAACCTATGCTAAGTGTGTCTTATGTTATATGTTGCACTAGATTGTATTGCTAAGAACCTATCTATCTTAAGTAATGCAGTGAAGAGTTGTTTTATTTTTTAGGTTGTTTTCCTGAAACTAGCAATGTTGTATTACTTTATTTTTGGGCCTAAAACCCTTATGTATGCAATGTGGGCCTAGTACTGGGCTAGTTTATTACTGTTCTACCTACCTACACTAGTACTGTGAGGTACTATACAAATGGTTTGTAACCCCTTTTCGCGACGGAATTTGAAACCATCGCCTAGTGAGTGACTACAATAGGGGGGGGGGGGG
>LR738712.1:120438817-120461760 GCA_902687465.1 Secale cereale | reverse complement strand
CCAGGGCTCCAGGCGCCCTGGCGGCGCCCCCCTGGGCCGCGTCGGGGGGGCGCCTGGGCCCCCCGAGGCTCCGCTGATGCCCCCCTTTGGCATATATTTAAAGCGACTCCCGAAACCCTCGAGACGGGAACTCTTTTTCACGATCTTATCTCTGTTCCGCCGTCGCCGCCGCTTCCAAGATCGGGAGCACCAGGAGAACTCTTCCCGGCACCCTGCCGGAGGGGAGGATCACCACCGGGAGCTTCTCCACCACCATGGATGCCTCCCGGATGAGTTGTGAGTAGTCTCCCTTGGACCATGAGTCCATGACCAATAGCTATGTGATGTTCTCCTCCCGTTCTTGTGCTTCACTAATTAGTCCTCGTGAGCTGCCCCACATGATCGAGGCACCTATGTAATCCTTATGTTGTTGCTATGATGAGTTTGCTGGGATCCGATGGATTATGAGATTATGTTCAGATTGCGCTTGAGTAATATATTTGATTCACCTCTTTTATATTTATGTTCGTAAGTAATTCTTGCATGTTCTCCGTTGTTATTTATTGCTTTGGCCAAGTAATAGGTAGTGACTCCAGGAGGGAACGTAATGCTTGATTGTGGGTTCATGCCCCTCGATGACTAGCTTGAGTGACAGAAACATGAGTCTAGGGGATGTGCTGTTGCCACAAGGGGGAAAACAACGGTGCTTGTGCCCGCGGGTGCAAGGATTGTTTACTTTACGCAAAGTTCTTTTAATGCAGTTGTCTGTTGCTTTGAGTTTACACTATGGGTGGGACCCGCAACTTAATACCAGCGAGATGTTCTGGATAGATATCTCAAGGTGGATGATTAGTAGTAGATGCAGATGGATTTTGGTCTACTTACCTCGGCGTACCGCCCATGCTTTGAACCTCAACCTTTCTTGCAATGTAGTCAGCATTAGTTTGCGTTCATGGTTTTGTCAATTGCCCAGCTGTAATTCGTTTACCCCACATAGCTGTTTTATCGTCTTTTGGGAGAGAGACATCACTAGTGAACATCATGAGGATCCGGTCCATATTACCATCATTGATCACATCCGCTATTTACTTTACGCGTTTACTTACTATTGCAGCAATATCTATCACTACTATCACTTGTGTTTGATCCTTTGTAAACTACAAGGCCGGAGGGATTGACAACCTCTCTGTACTCGTTGGGAGCAAAGTTATTTGTATCTGTGTGCAGGTCCACGTTGATTGCTAATATCTGGCGCCGTTAGCAGTTGACACCTTCTTGTTGAAACTGGGAGTCTCAGGGGAAATCGATCCTTGGTATCTTTGCCAAGGGAAAACTTCCGCTACACTGCATCTCTAACCTTCCACTTGGGGTAACCAACGAGGGGCGAGAAGCCATCAGGCACAACCGCATTTCTGGCGCTTAGCAAGATGGATATCATTACATTGTACCATTACATATATACATGGGGATACAACAATTCATACAAGTCACATGAATACAACAACATCAATACAAGGCATCCGATTACGGATGCAAACATGAAAACACAACGACATCCATCCTGCTATCCCAGGCTACCGATCAGGAACCTAACCCAAGATCGACGATGAAGACGAAGAAAGAAGTCCAGCACGAGTAACATCGCTCTCACGTCAAGTCATCAGAAACCTGCACCTGCAACTGGTGTTGTACTATCTGTGAGCCATGAGGACTCAGCAATCCCATAAGCATGGGTATCAAGACTAGCAAAGCTTAATGGGTAAGGAGAGGTTAAGTGGCGAGGTTGCAACAGCGGCTAAGCATATGTATGGTGGCTAATTTACGAGTACAAGAATAAGATGAGCTGCTACGCAAACGGTCGCAAACTAGTAATGATCGCTAGAGATCCTGAACTACCTGCGAGTCAAACATAACCCCACCATGTTCTCTTCTCAAAATGAAAAGAGACGGTCACGGTTACTCACGAGGTTGTGTGTTTTATTTCGAATCCCCTGTCAAGTTTTCTACAACCGGACATTAACAAATTCCAATCTTCCACATAATCGCGGGCACAACTTTCGAAAGATCATAACCCTGTAGGTGTGTCCCAACTTAGCCCATCACAAGCTCTCATGATCAACAGAGTTAAAAATAATAATACCCCTTATCTTAGGGACAACCCGATCAGACTCGGAATCCCGGTGCACAAGACATTTCGACAATGGTAAAACAAGTCCAGCAAGACCTCCCGGCGTGCCGACACCCTGATAGTAGCCGCGCGTATCTTGTCTCAGGCCACGACCAGATGGGAAAGACTACGAGAACCAATCCTCGAGTTTCCCTCTGGTGGCCCCGCAGGCTGCCCGTTTGCAACCAACACCATTAGCACTGGCCCCTCCCTGTAATGTGGAATTAAGAACCCGAGGACGCGACCCCCTATGCAATTTAATTAATTAATTAATTAATTTTTTATTATGAGGCAAATTAAAACCAATGTTGGGCCTTGCTGGAGGAGTTTTATTCAAAGCGAACTGTCAAGGGGTCCCCATATACCCAACCGCGTTAGGAACGCAAAATCAAGGAACATAACACCGGTTTATCGGTTCTTAAGGCGGCATGAGTGGAACAAAACACCGAGCAAAAGGCCAAGCCTTCCACCCATTGCCAAGTATATAGGTGTGTTAATTATAGTTATAGATATTGTGATATTCCAACAACCAAGATCCAACATGGAGCAATCTTCATCTTCACCTGCAACTAACAACGCTATAAGAGGGGCTGAGCAAGCGGTAACATAGCCAAACAATGGTTTGTTGTGATGGTGTCAAAGGTTAGAGGTTTCATGGCAACAAAGAGAGGCTGACAACAAAAGATAGGTAGCGCGACATATAGCGATAGCATCGAGACAACTAGCATAGCAATGGTGGTAAAGGTATCCAAGGTGACGGTCATCTTGCCTGAGATCCCGCAAGAAAGAAGAACGAGTCCATGAAGAAGACGCAGAAGAAGCCACGAAGACGAACCAAGTGTAGTCGAACGAATCCTCACGATCGCAACGGAATATGAACTAGCGAGAAGAAGCGCACAACACGGTAAACGCACAACACAAGAACATGACATGATGCTCAAACAAGTATGATGCAAGACAAGTCTATATGATGCAAAACATGGCAAGGGATGAAGCACACAAGAACAACACAACCAAACAAGTTTAAATGAGGCCGACAATAACCTATAACAATTCCGATAAGTCCTCATAAGCAAATTTCGCAATTGGTCCAGATCTGAACAAACCTTAAGTTAAAGTTGTTAAACAGCAAGCTAACATGCAGCATGATGATCTACTCAGAATTCTAGTCAAGTTACATATAAAGTTCATTTAATTCGGAGCTACGGCCTAGAAGATATGAGCAAAACAAGTTAAGCATGTCACCGATGCAAAACGCATCCAAACATCAAGCAAACACACTCCAAACAGGTATTCAACATGTTATTATGCATCTAGATGTAAAAAAACACACAAGTTTCAAATAGAGCACGCTCAAAACGAAGCAACAGTTCAACACATACACATGAAACAAGATATAACAACAATCTGTCCAAAACAGCAAGTAGGCATATAGTTGACACCAAACTAACATGATACAATAACACTTCATGGCAACAAAGGGCATGGCAAGCATGTACATGTCAATCACTACAAGCATGATCACTGAGCTACTACCAAACACCACTAGAACATGCTCAAAACATCATGGCAAGATTGCAAAAGATAACTGATTCACAGACTTGGTGAAATAAACTAAGCATGGCAGCAACAACGACAAGTAGGCATGTTTGCAAGCTTGTGAAACTCATCTCAAAGCATATCATGGCAAGTCAATATAACCAACAGAAAGAAGACATGTTTATGAAGCTACTCATGGCAAGAACATGGTCATAGAATGCATATAACACTAGCTATTCACATGGCAAAACTGAACTTATTGTTAACAGCCTGACATAATCATTTTGTAGCAATTTGGGAGCAAGAAATAAACAAGCTACAATAACCTATAATTGCAAACAAAGACATGGATGGATAGAGCATAACATGGACTTCAAGACATGGTCATTGGACATCCCAAAACATTCATGGATTTGAGTGGGGCATCAAGCAAATATGCCATCAGGTTATAACAGTTCCAGCCTTAGCAATTTTCAACAAGTCATAGAAATCAGCAATAGCGAGTAGGTCACTTTGCAAGCTTGTTGCACTCACCACAAGGCATTTCAAGGAAAGTGGATTGCACCACAGCAAAGATGACATGATTGTGCTTCTAAAACATATTGACATGTAGCTCAAACAAAAATCATACATAAAGATACAAAAAAGACAAATCAACATCTTATAACAAGTTTCAGCACTTAACAACCACACGCACTTTTGCAATAGATATAATCATGGCATAATGCACTCCAACATGAATGCAACAGCCACCATCATGTAGAGCACATCACAATGAACATTTTGACATATCATACACTCCATTTGGACCAACATGCACAAAGTTACACCATGTTAAACATGCATACATATTGTTGACAGGCAACAAGTACTTGACACTAATATCACATAGCAGTTTTGCAACGAAGATTAAGACATAAAGATGACCTCAAACAAACATGCCACAGTGGAACAAAATGAAGAGCATCACGAGACGAGCACTTTGATATATCATGCACCGAATTTGGATAATCATGCACAACTTTACAACACTCACAATATGCACACATGAAACTTTTCAGAAAAACTTAGACAAAAAAAGACAACCTCGGAGGGGGGGTTGACCGGACGAACATGTCCAGGCCGGGTCGGACATGTCCGGCAGCTGGGCAAGACGGCGGGCCGAAGGGAGCTCTGGCGATGACGGACAGAGGAGGCCGGAGGGGGTCGAGGAGGAGGCCGAAGGGGCGCCGGAGTTGCGGATCCAGCGGATCCGCGGCCAGGGAGGCCGGATCTGGTGCGGGATGGGACCGGCGGTGGTCTCCGGCGAACGGGCGCGCGGTGCGGATGGCCGCCAACGGTGGAGGCGGGGTACTCCGAGAGGAGCTGCTGCTCGTCTCTGGCGAGCCGGGCTTCACGGCGGAGGTGAGCGAGCGCGACGACGAGGCAGCGGGCGAGCGGGATGCCAGCGCAGGGGGGTGGCAACATTGAGGTCGCCGGAGGGCGCTCGCCGGCAGGGTCGACGGGAAGACGCGAGGCGGAGGCGCGAGGCAGGGAGTAGCGGCGGTTGCGCGAGGCGCGGGCTGCGCGGCAGCGTGCGGGCGCGCTCGGGCCCGGTTGCGGCCTGGGGTGGGCCTGGCCCGGGCCTGGCGGGCTTCCGCGGCGGAAGTGGGAGGCTGGCTGGCGACATGACGCTGCGTGGTTGGAGGAGGCGCGGGGAAGGTGGCGGATCGGCCAATGGCTGAGCGCCAAGTGGCGGCAGCGAGCTGGTGGCACCGGATCCGAGGGAGGTGGCGGCGGGTGATGATTGGGGGGGGGCATGGGATTTGAGGAGGAGGAAGGGGAAGGCCAAAAATGGCATGAGGGTGTGTATATATAGGGTATGGTCTAGGACTAGGGTTTTTAGACTGTTTCGGAGTCGTTCGATCGCCATTGGATGGTCCAAAGCGGAGGGGTAGGTAGGTGGGCTAGTAGAGGGGTGTGGGCTGAGATGAGAGGAGAGGAGAGAGGCCCAGCGGCAATTTCGGAGACCGAAACGTCCGACGATTGTCCGACTATATTGCCGCTATAGGTTTAACGGTTGGGCTATCAAACGTGCTCCGAATGCGATGAAATTTGGCAGGCGGTCTGTCTACACTATAATAAGACCGCACGTCGACTTTCATCCCATTCCGAGAACATTTCTCGTCCACTTATAAAATAAATATTCGGAGGTGCCGCGGGCGCGTGCGAGTGTGTCTAGGCTCAGAACTGACAATGGAAAGGACGGGCGGACTTGGACGGATGCAAATTTTTAAAAGATGCTGATGCAATGCACATGATGACATGGCAAAATGCAACACGCAAGCAGATGACATGGCAACCGCGACGAATAAGAGGATGACACCTGGCGCACCGGTCTCGGGAAGTCACAGAAGTTACGGCGCACATCCCTCACGCACGTCGCCTCCATCGCCGTGACCCATCTTCGGGAGATGATGGAAATGGAGGGCTTGGTTTTTGCGGACTTTCTGGCCACCTTCGTGGAGCATCGTGTTCTGCCGCTGCAGTCTCGGCCCCACCTGATCTGCGACTTGAGCGGGCACCGTGACCCAAGCCAGACGTGCACCAAGTGGATGCCATACGCGGAGGTGGCCCACCTGGTGAAATCCATCTCCAACTGCAAGATGTCGGATTCGGGCTGGGCATTCGGCAAGCCATCGTATAGCCATCGTATAGCCGCAACAACCCGCCGCCTGTGGTAAGCTTCTTTCTCTTTTCTCTTTCTTTCCTCCCGCCTGCCCGAGCCGCCTGACCATCGTGCCGTGCTGCAGCGCTTCCCCGGCCAGCTGGAGCCGGGCTCGAGAAAATCGGCTCGCCCACTGATGCCGGACCGCTCTCAGAGCGATACGAGCGACCCCGATCTGGGGGCGGCCGCCATGGAGGAGGACGAGGTCACGGATGGCGGAGGCGTGCCAGCAGGCGGCTCGTCCGGAGGTGACATCGAGGACTGGCCAGACGACGATGAGTATGCCGAAGCACCGCCTCGTGCCCGGGAGGCAGACCCGATGGGGGGCAACTCGTCGATGGCGCCGCCAACTGTAGCCGGCGGATAGAAACACCGGGCCACCGCCAGGCTGCATGGCAGACGGCCCAAAAAGCCCAAGGCCTCAGCCGCCACCACCAAACGACAGGAGGCGGCCGCCAAGGCGGCCCTTCTTAGGGTCCCTAAGCCAAGGCCGACCGTATCCGCGTAAGCGCCATGCACTTCTTTTTCGTTTGTGTCTTCTTTGGTCTTTTTCCCTTTCCGTGACTGATTTCACCGTCTTCTTGGGCTCTTCTGAACAAGGCCCCACTTTCCCTCTCGCGGGCTCCCGTCGGCTTGGTGGTCGGAAGCACAGACACCTCCTGCGCCCCACGCCGGGTGGACCCAGCTGCCGCCCTCCGAGAGGCGACGGAGAGGAATGCGCAGGAGGCGTGGGAGGAGCGGGAAGCCGCGGCTCACCGGAAGGCGGAGCTGTCCCAGGCGGCGCATGCAGAGGCCGATGCCGCAGCCAAGGCCGAGGCCGAGGCGGCCACCAAGGCGTAGGCGGACACCGCCGCCAGGGCCCAGGGGCAGGAGATGACCCATCAGCGGTCACTGGGCCGTGTCGATCCTCAGCACGTGGTTCCTCTGGAGCCGTCTGATCAAGCGCCAGCTAGCGGTGACCAGCCTGTTCTTGAAAGGGAAGGGGATGGCCACGCCATCATGGAGGTGGATGCGACTCCCCCCGTGCCACCTGCTAACGCACGGGACAGCCGGCCGGAGGGGCCAGACGCGCCGCCGGCGGAAGGCGTGCTGGTAGTGGGTCCGCTGCCCACCACCCAGGTTCCAGCTTGTCTGCGTCTGGCAAGGGCGGCTTCAGCCCCGCGGCAGGTAGAAGCCGACACTGCTAGTTCATCTTCGCCGGACAACGAAGCCACTTGCGTAGCGCCGCCAGGTTGGATGCCTGGTAGCGGCGGCGTGCTGAACGTCGCTTCCCGGGATGTCCTTGACCGGTTCAACGCCCAAGGCGAGATCCTACAATGGGCCTTGCAGGAATTCTTGGCCACGCGGACTGCCGTCCGGGTATGTTTATTTCTCCTTTGATTTTTTATTCCTTCGATTTCTCTCGTGGGGGCGCGTCAGCGCACCCACTAGGTGTAGTCCCCGAGTTCCGAGGCGGCTGCTGAGCAAGCGGCTTGGAACTCCAAGGTGATCCTTTGTAAGCTAACTTGTTTCTCACCACCCTCGTCGCACGATTACCACAATCTTCGGGTGGCCGCCTACAACTCCCAGCACTAGGAGCTGGCCAAGATGAGAGCCGCCCTGATTGAGAGCTGGAGTAAGTGTCTCCCCTTTCTCCTTGTGGGGGCGCGTCAGCGCACCCGCTGGGTGTAGTCCCCAAGTTCCGGGCCGACTGCTGAGCAGGCGGTCTCGAACTCCAAGGTTAATTTGCCTTCTGGCTGATGTTAATGCCTTCTCCTCTTCTCTTGTCAGCGACCGCAGCCGACCTCCGAACCCAGCTAGGAGGGGTCCGAGCCGAGCTCGCCACCAAGGAGCAGGAGCGTAGCCTAGTTTCCCAAGAGCGCAACCGCCTGGCCAAGGAGTTGGCTGACCAGGCGGAGGCGCACAAGGCGGAGCTCAAGAAGCCGGCAGACGCTGAGGGGCTCCTTCAGGCCGAGTTCAAGACTGAACGCTCGAACTGGGCCGAAACGGAGATGGCCCTGCAAGACGGCTATGGCGCCATTGAGGATATGGTCGACGGCGAGTTACTTTTCTTTGCTTCCACATGCTTGTCATCTACCATAGGAGCCAACTACCCTTTCCTTATTCTTTGTCTTTTCTCTGGCGCAAAGTACTTCCCAGGCCACTCCGCTGCTGCCAGCCAAGGCCATCGAGGCCCTGCGTGATGAGAAGCGTTAGGTGGGTCAGGTGATTGCGCCCAACGCACCCCGTACTCCCAACGAGCAACTCCTCGCCGTGCGGGCACGCTTGCAGCCGACCCATCGCTTTATCCGCCGTCTTCAACGCGCTGGTGAAGGAAATATGCCCTAGAGGCAATAATAAAGTTATTATTTATTTCCTTATATCATGATAAATGTTTATTATTCATGCTAGAATTGTATTAACCAGAAACTTAATACATGTGTGAATACATAGACAAAACAGTATGTCCCTAGTATGCCTCTACTAGACTAGCTCATTGATCAAAGATGGTTATGTTTCCTAGCCATAGACATGAGTTGTCATTTGATCAACGGGATCACATCATTAGGAGAATGATGTGATGGACAAGACCCATCCGTTAGCATAGCACTATGATCGTTTAGTTTTACTGCTATTGCTTTCTTCATGACTTATACATGTTCCTATGACTATGAGATTATGCAACTCCCGAATACCGTAGGAACACCTTGTGTGCTATCAAACGTCACAACGTAACTGGGTGATCATAAAGATGCTCTACAGGTGTCTCCGAAAGTATTCGTGGTGTTGGCATAGATCAAGATTAGGATTTGTCACTCCGAATGTCCGAGAGGTATCTCTGGGCCCTCTCGGTAACACACATCACAATAAGCCTTGCAAGCAAAAGACTAATGAGTTAGTCACGAGATGATGTGTTACGGAACGAGTAAAGAGACTTGCCGGTAACGAGATTGAACTAGGTATAGAGATACCGACGATCGAATCTCGGGCAAGTAACATACCGTTTGACAAAAGGAACAACGTATGTTGTTATGCGGTTCTGACCGATAAAAGATCTTCGTAGAATATGTAGGAGCCAATATGAACATCAAGGTTCCGCTATTGGTTATTGACCAGAGATGAGTCTCGGTCATGTCTACATAGTTCTCGAACCCGTAGGGTCCGCACGCTTAACGTTTGATGACGATCGGTATTATGAGTTTTTGAGTATTGATGTACCGAAGGTAGTTCGGAGTCCCGGATGAGATCACGGACATGACGAGGAGTCTCGGAATGTCCGAGACATAAAGATTGATATATTGGACGGCTATATTCGGACACCGGAAGTATACCGGAAAAGTTTCGGATTTATCGGGAATGCCGGAGGGGGTTACCGGAACCCCCTACGAGAGGGGATGGTCCATAGTGGGCCTAAAGGGTGAGAGAGAGGCAGCCCATAGGGCTGGCCGGCGCCCCCACCTAGGAATCCTAGTTGGACTAGGATTGGGGGGGCGCCACCTCTCCTATTCCTTTCCCCCTTCTTCCTTTCGGTGAATCCTACTAGGAATAGGATTGCAATCCTATTCCTAGTAGGAATCCCTTCCCTAGCCGCACCAGGAGAGTTGGCCGGCCCCTCCTCCCTTGCTCCTTTATATACGGGGGCAGGGGGGCACCCAAAGACACACAAGTTGAATTGTTTTAGCCGTGTGCGGTGCCCCCCTCCACAGAATCACACCTCGGTCATACCGTCACGGAGCTTAGGCGAAGCCCTGCGCCGGTGAACACATCATATCTGTCACCACGCCGTCGTGCTGACGAAACTCTCCCGTGAAGCTCAACTGGATCAAGAGCTCGTGGGACGTCATCAAGCTGAACGTGTGCTGAACGCGGAGGTGCCGTACGTTCGGTGCTTGATCGGTTGGATCGCGAAGAAGTTCGACAACATCAACCGCGTCACTTGACGCTTCCGCTCCCGGTCTACGAGGGTACGTAGACACACTCTTCTCTCTCGTTGCTATGCATCTGGTAGATAGATCTTGCGTGATCGTAGGAAAATTTTAAAATACTACGTTCCCCAACAGTGGCATCATGAGCCAGGTCTATGCGTAGATGATATGCACGAGTAGAACACAATGAGATTGTGGACGATACTAGTCATACTGCTTACCAGCATGTCATACTTTGCGTCAGCGGTATTGTGAGATGAAGCGGCCCGGACCGACATTACGCGTACGCTTACGCGAGACTGGTTTCACCGTTACGAGCACTTGTTGCTTAAAGGTGACTGGCGGGTGTCTGTCTCTCTCACTTTAGCTGAATCAAGTGTGGCTACGCCCGGTCCTTGTGAAGGTTAAAACAGCACATACTTGACGAAACATCGTTGTGGTTTTGTATGCGTAGGTAAGAACGGTTCTTGCTAAGCCCGTAGCAGCCACGTAAAACTTGCAACAAACAAAGTAGAGGACGTCTAACTTGTTTTTGCAGGGCATGTTGTGATGTGATATGGTCAAGACATGATGAGTTATACGGTTTTGTATGAGATGATCATGTTTTGTAAAGTTATCGGCAACTGGCAGGAGCCATATGGTTGTCGCTTTATTGTATGAAATGCAATCGCCATGTAATTGCTTTACTTTATCACTAAGCGGTAGCGATAGTCGTGGAAGCAATAGTTGGCGAGACGACAACGATACTACGATGAAGATCAAGGTGTCAAGCCGGTGACGAAGGTGATCATGACGGTGCTTTGAAGATGGAGATCAAAAAGCACAAGATGATGATGGCCATATCATGTCACATTTTTTGATTGCATGTGATGTTTATCTTATTATGCTTCTTATTTTGCTTAGATCGACGGTAGCATTATAAGATGATCCCTTACTAAATTTCAAGGTATAAGTGTTCTCCCTGAGTATGCACCGTTGCGAAAGTTCGTCGTGCCGAGACACCACGTGATGATCGGGTGTGATAAGCTCTACGTTCAAATACAACGGGTGTAAGCCAGTTTTGCACACGCAGAATACTCGGGTTAAACTTGACGAGCCTAGCATATACAGATATGGCCTCGGAACACTGGAGACCGAAAGGTCGAGCGTGAATCATATAGTAGATATGATCAACATAAGATGTTCACCATTGAAAACTACTCCATCTCACGTGATGATCGGACATGGTTTAGTTGATTTCGATCACGTGATCATTTAGATGACCGGAGGGATGTCTATCTAAGTGGGAGTTCTTAAGTAATATGATTAATTGAACTTTAATTTATCATGAACTTAGTCCTGGTAGTATTAGCATATCTATGTTGTAGATCAATAGCTCGCGATGTTGCTCCCCGTTTATTTTCCATATGTTCCTAGAGAAAACCAACATTGAAAGATGTTAGTAGCAATGATGCGGAATTGTTCCCTAATCTGAGGATTATCCTCATTGCTGCACAGAAGAATTATGTCCTTGATGCACCGCTAGGTGACAAACCTATTGCAGGAGCAGATGTAGACGTTATGAACGTTTTGACAAAAGCTCGATATGATGACTACTTGATAGTTTAAGTGCACCATACTTTACGGCTTAGAACCGGGACTTCAAAAATGTTTTGAACGCCATGGAACATATAAGATGTTCCAAGAGTTGAAATTAGTATTTCATACTCATGCCCGTGTCGGGAGGTATAAGACCTTTGACAGTACTTTGCCTACAAGATGGAGGAGAATAGCTCAACCAGTGAGCATGTGCTCAGATTGTCTGGGTACTACAATTACTTTAATCAAGTGGGAGTTAATCTTCTAGATAAGATAGTAATTGACAAAGTTCTCTAGTCACTATCACCAAGTTAGTAGAACTTCGTGATGAACTATAATATGCAAGGAATGACGAGAGGAATTCCCAGCTCTTCGTGCTACTGAAGTAGGCGAAGGTAGAAATCATGAAAAAGCATCAAGTGTTGATGGTTAACAAGACCACTTGTTTCAAGTAAAGGGCAAAGGGATAGAAGGGGACCTTCAACAAGAATGACAAGCAAGTTGTCACTCCCGTGAAGAAACCCAAAGCTAAACTCAAGCCTGAAACAAGTGCTTATACTGCAAAGGAAATGGTCACTAGAAGTGGAACTGCCCTAGATACTTGGCGGATAAGAAGGATGGCAAAGTGAACAAAGGTATATTTGATATACAGATTATTGATGTGTATTTTACTAGTGTTCATAGCAACCCCTCGGTATTTGATATTGGTTCAGTTACTAAAGAGTAGTAACTCAAAGTGGAAGTTGCATAATGAACATAAACTAGTTAAAGGATGAAGTGACGATGTGTATTGGAAGCAGTTCCAAGATTGATATGATCATCATCGCACACTCCTTATACTTTCGGGATTAGTATTGAACCTAAATAAGTGTTATTTGGTGTTTGCGTTGAGCATGAATGTGATTTGAACATGTTTATTGCAATACGGTTATTCATGTAAGTTAGAGAATAATTGTTGTTCTGTTTACATGAATAAAACCTTCTATGGTCATACACCCAATGAAAATAGTTTGTTGGATCTCGATCGTGTGATACACATATTCATAATATTGAAGCCAAAAGATGCAAGGTTAATAATGATAGTGCAACTTATTTGTGGCACTGCCGTTTAGGTCATATTGGTGTAAAACGCATGAGAAACTCCATAATGATGGACTTTTGGAATCACTTGATTATGAATCACTTGGTGCTTGCGAACCATGCCTCATGGGCAAGATGACTAAAACTCCGTTCTCTGGAACTATGGAGCGAGCAACAGATTTGTTGGAAATCATACATACTGATGTATGTGGACCAATGAGTGTTGAAGCTCGCGGCGGGTATCGTTATTTTCTGATCTTCACTGATGATTTGAGCAGATATGGGTATATCTACTTAATGAAACACAAGTCTGAAACTTTTGAAAAGTTCAAAGAATTTCAGAGTGAAGTAGAGAATCATCGTAACAAGAAAATAAAGTTTCTACGATCTGATCGTGGAGGAGAATATTTGAGTTACGAGTTTGGTCTTCATTTGAAACAATGTGGAATAGTTTCACAACTCACGCCACCCGGAACACCACAACATAATGGTGTATCCGAACGTCGTAACCGTACTTTATTGGATATGGTGCGATCTATGATGTCTCTTACCGATTTACCACTATCGTTTTGGGTCATGCATTAGAGACAGCTGCATTCACGTTAAATAGGGCACCATCTAAATCCGTTGATACGACACCTTATGAACTATGGTTTGGCAAGAAACCAAAGTTGTCGTCTCTTAAAATTTGGGGCTGCGATGCTTATGTGAAAACACTTCAACCTGATAAGCTCGATCCCAAGTCGGAAAAATGTGTCTTCATACGATACCCAAAAGAGACTGTTGGGTACACCTTCTATCACAGATCCGAAGGCAAAATATTCGTTGCTAAGAATGGATCCTTTCTAGAAAAAGAGTTTCCCTCGAAAGAAGTGAGTGGGAGGAAAGTAGAACTTGATGAGGTAATTGTACCTTCTCCCGGATTGGAAAATAGTACATCACAGGAAATTGTTCCAGTGATTCCTATACCAATTAGTGAGGAAGTTAATGATAATGATCATGAAACTTCAGATCAAGTTTCTACTGAACGTCGTAGATCAACCAGAGTACGTTTCGCACCAGAGTGGTACGGCAACCCAGTTCTGGAAATCATGTTACTAGACCATGATGAACCTACAGACTATGAGGAAGCGATGATGAGCCCAGATTCCGCAAAATGGCTTGAAGCCATGAAATCTGAGATGGGATCCATGTATAAGAACAAAGTATGGACTTTGGTTGACTTGCCCGATGATCGGCAGGCCATCGAAAATAAATGGATCTTCAAGAGGAAGACCGACGCAGACGGTAATATTACTGTTTACAAAGCTCGACTTGTTGCAAAAGGTTTTCGACAAGTTCAAGGAGTTGACTACGATGAGACTTTCTCACCTGTAGCGATGCTTAAGTCTATCCGAATCATGTTAGCAATTGCCGCATTTTATGATTATGAAATCTGGCAAATGGATGTCAAAACTGCATTCCTAAATGGATATCTCAAAGAAGAGTTGTATATGATGCAACCAGAAGGTTTTGTCGATCCAAAAGGTGCTAACAAATTATGCAAGCTCCAGCAATCCATCTATGGACTGGTGCAAGCATCTCGGAGTTGGAATATACGCTTTGATGAGGTGATTAAAGCATATGGTTTTTACAGACTTTTGGAGAAGCCTGTATTTACAAGAAGTGAGTGGGAGCACTACAACCTTTCTGATAAGTATATGTGAATGACATATTGTCGATCGGAAATGATGTAGAATTTTCTGGAAAGCATAAAGGAGTGTTTGAAAAGAGTTTTTCAAAGAAAGACCTCGGTGAAGCTGCTTACATATTGAGCATCAAGAATCTATATAGATAGATCAAGACGCTTGATAAGACTTTCGATGAGTACATACCTTGATAAGATTTTGAAGTAGTTCAAAATGGATCAGTCAAAGAAGAAGTTCTTGCCTGATTTGTAAGGTGTGAAGTTAAGTAAGACTCAAAGCCAGACCACGGCAGAAAAATATAGAGAGAATGAAAGTCATTCCCTATGCCTCAGCCATAGGTTCTATAAAGTATGCCATGCTGTGTACAAAACACGTTGTGTACCTTGCCAAGAGTTTGACAGGGAGGTACAATAGTGATCCAGGAGTAGATCACTGTACAGCGGTCAAAATTATCCTTAGTAATTGGATGACTAAGGAAATATTTCTCGATTATGGAGGTGATAAAGAGTTCGTCGTAAAGGGTTACGCCGATGCAAGCTTTGACACTAAATCCAGATGACTCTAAGTATCAATCTGGATGCGTATTGAAAGTGGGAGCAATTAGCTAGAGTAGCTCCATGCAGAGCATTGTAGACATAGAAATTTGCGAAATACATAGGGATCTGTATATGACAGACCCGTTGACTAAACTTCTCTCACAAGCAAAACATGATCACACCTTATTACTCTTGGGTATTAATCACAGAGCAATGTGAACTAGATTATTTACTCTAGTAAACCATTTGGGTGTTGGTCACATAGCGATGTGAACTATGGGTGTTAATCACATAACGATGTGAACTATCGGTATTAAATCACATGGCGATGTGAGCTAGATTATTGACTCTAGTGCAAGCGGGAGACTGAAGGAAATATGCCCTAGAGGCAATAATAAACTTATTATTTATTTCCTTATATCATGATAAATGTTTATTATTCATGCTAGAATTGTATTAACCAGAAACTTAATACATGTGTGAATACATAGACAAAACAGTATGTCCCTAGTATGCCTCTACTAGACTAGCTCATTGATCAAAGATGGTTATGTTTCCTAGCCATAGACATGAGTTGTCATTTGATCAACGGGATCACATCATTAGGAGAATGATGTGATGGACAAGACCCATCCGTTAGCATAGCACTATGATCGTTTAGTTTTACTGCTATTGCTTTCTTCATGACTTATACATGTTCCTATGACTATGAGATTATGCAACTCCCGAATACCGTAGGAACACCTTGTGTGCTATCAAACGTCACAACGTAACTGGGTGATCATAAAGATGCTCTACAGGTGTCTCCGAAAGTATTCGTGGTGTTGGCATAGATCAAGATTAGGATTTGTCACTCCGAATGTCCGAGAGGTATCTCTGGGCCCTCTCGGTAACACACATCACAATAAGCCTTGCAAGCAAAAGACTAATGAGTTAGTCACGAGATGATGTGTTACGGAACGAGTAAAGAGACTTGCCGGTAACGAGATTGAATTAGGTATAGAGATACCGACGATCGAATCTCGGGCAAGTAACATACCGTTTGACAAAAGGAACAACGTATGTTGTTATGCGGTTCTGACCGATAAAAGATCTTCGTAGAATATGTAGGAGCCAATATGAACATCCAGGTTCCGCTATTGGTTATTGACCAGAGATGAGTCTCGGTCATGTCTACATAGTTCTCGAACCCGTAGGGTCCGCACGCTTAACGTTTGATGACGATCGGTATTATGAGTTTTTGAGTATTGATGTACCGAAGGTAGTTCGGAGTCCCGGATGAGATCACGGACATGACGAGGAGTCTCGGAATGTCCGAGACATAAAGATTGATATATTGGACGGCTATATTCGGACATCGGAAGTATACCGGAAAAGTTTCGGATTTATCGGGAATGCCGGAGGGGGTTACCGGAACCCCCTACGAGAGGGGATGGTCCATAGTGGGCCTAAAGGGTGAGAGAGAGGCAGCCCATAGGGCTGGCCGGCGCCCCCACCTAGGAATCCTAGTTGGACTAGGATTGGGGGGGCGCCACCTCTCCTATTCCTTTCCCCCTTCTTCCTTTCGGTGAATCCTACTAGGAATAGGATTGCAATCCTATTCCTAGTAGGAATCCCTTCCCTAGCCGCACCAGGAGAGTTGGCCGGCCCCTCCTCCCTTGCTCCTTTATATACGGGGGCAGGGGGACACCCAAAGACACACAAGTTGAATTGTTTTAGCCGTGTGCGGTGCCCCCCTCCACAGAATCACACCTCGGTCATACCGTCGCGGAGCTTAGGCGAAGCCCTGCGCCGGTGAACACATCATATCCGTCACCACGCCGTCGTGCTGACGAAACTCTCCCGTGAAGCTCAACTGGATCAAGAGCTCGTGGGACGTCATCAAGCTGAACGTGTGCTGAACGCGGAGGTGCCGTACGTTCGGTGCTTGATCGGTTGGATCGCGAAGAAGTTCGACAACATCAACCGCGTCACTTGACGCTTCCGCTCCCGGTCTACGAGGGTACGTAAACACACTCTTCTCTCTCGTTGCTATGCATCTGGTAGATAGATCTTGCGTGATCGTAGGAAAATTTTAAAATACTATGTTCCCCAACAGCTGGGTCCCAGGTGCTGGCGCCCTTTGGCCAGATGTCCCGGCACCCCGCAATCCAAGTCGGGCTGCCGAGTGGCTGGAGGAGGCCGTCGGCCGCTTCGAGGCTTGGAAGGGTGGTGCAGCGAGGGCCGGCACGCGGGCAGGCTTGGAATTTGCCAAGGGCTGGTACCCCTATCTGGATCTCGCTCAGCTAGCGACTTTCTGCCTCGAGGCCGAGCCTGAGCTGGCAGCTGTGCGAGGAGATCTCATCAAGCGTGCCACCGTGATCGCCGATTATGGCGATACTACCGTCTTCATCCCGAAGTTGGATGAAAACGGCCAAGTGGTGCCGCCTGATCACTTTGGGCTGGACATGGCGGCGTTGGAGGAGCTGGATGAGAAGATTGCCTCGAGCGATGAGGGCAAGGACGAGGAGGACGAAGACGGCTTTCTAGAGGATGAGCCGCCTGCTCGTCATCAACCCGACCAAGCCTCGACAAGCGAGCCCCGCGGAACCGCGCCGTCTGCCACAAAAGGCGACCAACCCGAGATCCACCAGGCCGCCCCCTCAGCAGCCGGCACAGCGGACCCCATGGTGCTATGAGATCCGCCTGCTGCACCTCTGGCCTAGGCGGCCATGCTATCTTTTAATTTCCTGTTTGCTTTGTGACTTGATAGAGTTAGTCTTGCACAATTCCACCCACAGGGTGTATCTAAAACATTTGCTGGAAGGCGGCCGTGGGCCTTTTGTTATGTAAATATTCTTTTAATTCTGCATATGTTTATGCTATTTGCCGAGTTCTAGACTTAGCGCTGCCTTTTGTTCCTTCGGGCATTTTTCCTTTGCCATCTCCTTTAACCGCCGCCCTGCCAGCCAGGCAGCCACTCTGTGGTATGTGGCTGGGTCAGGGACTTAGCTATTTTCTGGATAAGCTAGAACCCGGTTGGCCGGCTGCTCGGCAGCCGGCCAGCTTGTCTCAAAGGCCGTCTTGCCCTATGCTTATTTTTTTCTTAGCTATTTTCATGTGGGCATAGCTTCCTGCCTTTGACTCCCGCCAGTCAGACAGTTGCGTTCTGCATGTCTGTGACCTTTAGGTGGGAGAGGGCTTGGATGCCGGCACATTACTTGTCTGACTGTTGGAAAATTTTAAACATAGGGCAAGGCGGCAAGCCCCCAGGCCGTCTGTTCGGTCCCGGTGCCGGGCGAAGGAATGAAAATAACACATTCACAGGCATAAACTTATCATATAAATAAACGGAGGGGCAGTCCCCAGTGCTCCTCGGGGATCCCGTTGTTTCTCAAAATACAGTAGATAGTATGATACATACTTCCTTTAGCTGTAAAAGCGGCGAAAGAGATTTGCATTCCACGGGCGTTCTGATTCCTTGCCTGAGTCATCTCTCTTGCGCGCTCTTGGCTTATGCGCATCGATGAGGTAGCAGGCATCGTTGCCTAGTACCTTGCTGATGATGAAGGGCCCTTCCCAAGGGGCTGAGAGCTTGTGCTGGCCGGCTGTTCACTGGATCAGCCGGAGCACAAGGTCTCCTCGCGAAAAGAACGTGGCATGACTCGCCGGCTGTGGTAGCGGCGCGAATCCTGCTGGTAGATGGCGGATCGGCGGAGTGCTACCAGCCGGGCCTCCTCCAGTAGGTCGACACCGTCTTCTCATGCTTCTTTTGCTTCGGCTTCTGTGTACATGGTGACGCAAGGTGAGTCAAACTCAACGTCTGTTGAGATGACAGCCTCGGCCTCATAGACGAGCAAGAAGGGAGTGCAACCGGTTGATTTGTTTGGCGTCATTCTGAGGCTCCAGAGGAAGAACGACAATTCCTTAATCCAGCAGCCGACCGATCATTCCAAGGGCTCGACCAGCAGGGGCTTGATGCCGGACAAGATGAGGCCGTTTGCACACTCAACTTGGCCGTTTGACTATGGGTGGGCAACAGACGCTAAGTCCAGACGGATGCCCTGAGTTGCGCAAAAACGTGCCAATGCTCCTTTGGCAAAGTTTGTGCCGTTGTCGGTGATGATGTTGTGTGGTATGCCATACCGGACTGTAATGTCGGCGATGAAGGTCACGGCGGTCAGACCTTGAGTTTCTTGATTGGTCTTGCTTCAATCCACTTGGTGAACTTGTCCATGGCAACGAGCAAGTGAGTCATGCCGCCGCGTGCTGTCTTGAAGGGGCCCACCATGTCCAGCCACCAAACTGCAAATGGCCATGTTATGGGGATGGTCTTGAGTGTAGAAGCCGGCAGATGTTGCTTGGAGCTGAAGCGCTGGAACCCATTGCATTTCTTGACTAGGTCTTTGGCGTCATCCAAAGCAGTCGGCCAGAAAAAACCATGGCGGAAAGCTTTGGCAACGAGGGACTTGAAAGCCGCATGGTGTCCACATTCGCATTGATGAATGTCCTTAAAAATGGCCAAGCCCTTCTCCGCTCACACGCAGCGCTGGAACAAGCTAGTTACGCTGCGTCTGACGAGCTCTTTGTTTACTATTGTGTATGCTGACGCTCTGTGCTGAACTTGTCGTGCCAAGATCTCATCTACTGGCAACTCTCTTCTGAGCAGAAAATTGAGAATGGGCTGTGCCCAAGATGGTGTTGAGACTCTTGTTACTTCAACAACTGATACGAGGGTGGTTGGGTTGGGAGGTGGTGGGCTGGAACTGGTCACCGCTTGCTGTGCTCTTGAAGTCCCCGGGCCGGCTGCGGTAGTCCTCGGGCCGGGTTCTGAAGTCCCCGAGCCGAGTGCTGGTGCTGCAGTCCCCGGGCCCCCTGTTGATATCTCTGAGCTGGCCGCAGCAGTCCTCGGGCCGGGTTCTGAAGTCCTCGGGACGGGTGCTGGTGCTGCAATCCCCAGGCCGCCTGTGGAGGTCTTCGGGCCGGCTGTACCAGGGTCGGCCGGTATAAATATTGACTCTCACTCTGTTGACGGTTGGATAGACGACTTGCACAGACATTGGAGGGACACACCGGCTGGTATTGCTTGCCGAGTTGATCCGATCGGCATCTGCTTGATCATTGTCGGCTCGTGGTATGTGGAGAAACTCGCAGCCATCAAAATGCCCACTGATCTGCTGGACCAGGAAGCGGTAACTTGCCATGTTTGCATCTTTGGCGTCCCAGTCACCAGATGACTGCTATACCACCAAGTCCGAGTCGCCATATCACAACACTCGGCGGATGCCAATCTCTTTGGCCAGCCGGAGTCCGTGAATGAGTGCCTCGTACTCGGCCACGTTGTTGGAGGCGGCAAAGTGGATTTGCAATGTGTACTTGAGCTTGTCGCCTTTGGGGGAAGTGAGGACGACCATAATTGGATGCTCTTGGGAGTATTGCTTCAGCTTCTTGGCGGTGAAGTACACGCCATAGCACATCTTCTGGCAGTGAGGATAATTCTGCTTGGAAGCCGACAGCACCTCGCTCAAGTAATAGACGGGCCTTTGAACCGGCAATGCTCCGCGGTCTTCCGTGCGCTCGACTACAATCACAGTGCTGACCACCCGGCTGGTGCCGGCTATGTAGAGGAACATGGGTTCCTTGTATGTTAGCGTCGCCAGGACAGGCGGTGTGGACAACACTTTCTTGTGCTGGTGGAAAGCTTCGTCCGCCTTGTCATTCCACTCAAAGCAGGTGGTCTTCTTCATCAATTGGTACAGAGGAAGTGCTTTCTCGCCCAGCCGGCTGATAAACCGGCTGAGCGATGCCAAGCACCCGGTGAACTTATGGACATCTTGTATGAGAGTTGGTCTCTCCATCCTCTCAATGGCCTTGATCTTTGCTGGGTTGCACTCGATCCCGTGTTCAGACACCAGGAAGCCAAGGAGCTGGCCTTGCTGGTACCCCGAAGACGCATTTTCCGGGTTTAGCTTGATCTGAAAGCGGCGTAGGTTTTCGAAGGTCTCTTGGAGGTCTTCTAGAAGAGTACCACACTTCTCCGTCTTCACCACGATGTCGTCCACGTAAACGTGGGCGTTTCTGCCAAGTTGCTTGAGGAGACACTTCTGCATGCAACGCTGAAAGGTGGCGCCAACATTTCTCAAGCCGAATGTCATAATCAGGTAACAGAAGGCTCCGAATGGCGTGAGGAAGGCGGTCTTTAGGCGATCAGCTGGATCTAGCTTGATCTGGTGGTATCCGGAATAAGCATTAAGGAAAGACAACAGCTCGCATCCGGCTGTGGAGTCGATCAATTGATCTATTCATGGTAGAGCAAACGGATCTCTAGGGCAAGCTTTGTTGAGGCTGGTGTAGTCAATACAGATGCGCCACTTGTTCTTCTTCTTCAGCACAAGGACAAGGTTGGAGAGCCACTCTGGGTAGAATACCTCCATGATGAAGCTGGCTGCTAGTAGGCGGGCAACTTCTTCTCCGACAACTCTTCTTTTTTCTTCAGACAGGCGGCAAAGTGGCTGTCTGACTGGCTTTGCGTCTTCTCTTACGTGCAGCTTGTCCTCGGCAAAATCCGTCGGGACACCCGACATATCCTTGGGGGACCATGCAAAGATGTCCCGATTCTCACGGAGGAAGTCAACGAGCTCGCTTTCCTATTTGCTGTCCAGGTTTGACCCTATGACAACAAATCGCTCCAGGTCTGCCGGGTCCAAAGCAATCTTCTTGGTCTCTTTGGCCGGATGGAATGAGCCTTGAGGTTCCGCCTCCTAGTGATCGGATGGTATGGCCGGCTGCTCGCCAGCCATTGCCACGAACCAATCAAGGCGGCACTTCTCTTCAGCTATGACAAGGGACTCGGCCAGCCGACTGCTGGTAGTGGCACATGTAATGGATTTCTCATAGTCCCCGACTATGGTGATTAATCCTTTGGGACCCGTCATCTTCATCTTGAGGTAGGCATAATGGGACATTGCCATGAATTTGGCGAGGGCAGGCCGGCCCAATATCACATGGTAAGGGCTCTCCAGATTCACCACCTCAAACCAGACCGGCTCTCGGCGGAAATGCTTCTTGTCACCAAACATGACATCTATCTCGACCTTGCCGATTGGTGAGCAAGAGAGGCCGGGGACGATGCCGTGGAACACGGTCCGGGTAGGCTGAAGCTGCTTCTCTTTAATGCCCAATTTCTCCATGGTATCTCGGTACATGATGTTGATGCTGCTGCCGCCGTCTATCAGCACTCGGGAGAAACGGCAGGCCCGCCTGCAGGTGGAGAAAGTTGCATCCAGAACCATGGCATAGGCCCCTGGTGATGGCATGACATCTGGGTGATCTTCGCGGCTCCAACTGATGGGCCTCTCGGACTAATGCATGAATTTTGGAGCTTCTGAAGCAACGACATTGACTTCTCTGTGCTGCTGACGATGGCTGTGCCTATAGTCCTCCTGGCTGGTGAAGACGACATAGGCTCCATTCTCTTCTAGGAACTCGTCCCTGGCCGCCTGGTCGACCTGTCGGTTGTTTTGGAGGCGGAGCCGCCTGCCCCGCAGGCGGTGGAGGCAGAGCCTCGCCTTTGGCAATCCGAGTTTGCAAGTGGCACTTCCGTGTGACATGGTTGGATGGCTTCGCATCGCTGTGAAACTTGCAAGAGGCATCAAGGGCTTGCTCAAAGGAGAAGGTGGGCTGCCAGACTGGCTTGCCGCCCTTCTAGCGCTTGGGGCTGGCTTGAGCTTCTGGCTGCTGGCCTTCAACTGCTACCACCAGCCAGCTGTTGGAAGCCGGCGGGGG
>LR738712.1:120407925-120429732 GCA_902687465.1 Secale cereale | reverse complement strand
ACACACTCCCTGGTTGTGCCTCTGTGCCTACCGCGCACACTCTCGATACGTCTTTCTCTCCCTCCCCCTCCCCCACCCCAACAATGACAACAGAAGGGTGACAACTCGATCTGATCGTAATCTGTCAATTGGTTTCTCTCTCGAACATTGTGTCTCTGTGCCTCGCTCAGTAGCCCCCTCAATTTGTAGACTTCTCGCGCGCGCACAGCTGTAGTGACGATGATGCTGAACCCAGTGTGCCTCGTTTGTACCGGCCTCATGTGATAGTTTTCACCCTGTTTTCTATTAATTAACAAGGCACCCTTTTCTTTGTTACTACTAGTGAATCTGAAATCATTCAGGGCAGACATAAAATATATCACTTCAACCCAATTATCGCAGTAACTATTTTAAAAGAAACTAGCTACACTACTAGGAAAAGGGCTATAGATGGGATTGTTACTAATGGCGCACCAGACATGCGGTGCGCCATTAGTATGTACTAATGGCGCACCATGTGTTGGTGCGCCATTAGTGTCCAAATACTAATGGCGCACCACATCAACAGTGCGCCATTAGTAACAATTTTTTTTTTTCATTTTTTTCAAAACTACTAATGGCGCACCAGTGGATAGTGTGCCATTGGTAGTTAAACTACTAATGGCGCACCATATCCACGGTGCGCCACTAGTAATTTTTTTTTCAAATTTTGTTTTTATTTTTTTTCATTTTATTTTCAAAACTAGTAATGGCGCACCGTGGGAGTGGTGCGCCATTAGTAGTTAAACTTACTAATGGCGCATCACATCCACGGTGCGCCACTAGTAATTTTTTTTCAAATTTTTTATTTTTATTTTTTCAAAAGTAGTAATGGCGCACCGTGGGAGTGGTGCGCCATTACTAGTATTACTAGTTGAACTAGTAATGGCGCACCACTCCCACGGTGCGCCATTACTAACTTGGCCATTACTGCACCCCCCCTGGCGGACCACCTTTTCCAGTTCAAAATAAAAAAATAAAAGAAAATGATGGAAATGCCAAAAAAATAAAAGAAAATAAGTTTCCCATGTGATATGTGGTCTACTTGTTGGGAAAATTTACAAATATGAATTTTGACTTTATTTGCAAAATATCTCTGGAATTTAGTTAAACGGGCATAACTTTTGCATACGAACTCGGATTAAAAAGTTTTTTATATGAAAAATCATCTACTCGAAAAGTTACATCCGAATTTAACTGGGGGAAACCCGTTAAACATTTTCAAAATCCCCAAAAACCAAACAGAAAAAAAGTTACGGGGCTTTTAAGATCTAGAGGCAAAATAATTCAAAAAAATTCAAACTTACTAGTGGCGCACCGTTTGCTAGGTGCGCCACTAGTAACAGAAAAAAAAATTGGTTTCAAAAAAAAATATTTGATTTTTTTTCCAAAATATGATACGTAATATGACCGGGAAGTTTGAAATATATTTTCAAAATTTCATCATACTCATGAACATTAACAAACTCCTAGACATCAAGAAGGGTTAATAGGATTGATATGATAGATATATCAACAAGTGCCTGTGAAGTGAGCTGGTGCTGGGGTTGGATAGAACTATGAAGTTAAGCGTGCTCGGGCTGGAGTAGTGTGAGGATGGATGACCTTATGGGAAGTTTGACCACAGAGTGTGATTTGACTTGAGATTAAGCAAATTGACCCCAGATTAAGCCATAATGACCTGAGATTAAGAAGGAAAAATTTGATTTTTTTTTTGATTTTTTTGATTTTTTTTACTAATGGCGCACTTCTATGTAGTGCGCCATTAGTATGCCAAAGCACCTGGGTATATATGTCCCCCTGGGAGGCATACTAATGGCGCACCGTGGCCTATACTAATGGCGCACCTGTGGTGCGCCATTAGTATACCAGATACTAATGGCGCACCAGTGGTGCACCATTAGTAAGAAAATACTAATGGCATGGCACTAATGGCGCACCAGTAGTGCGCCATTAATGGCCAAAACTGGTGCGCCATTAGTAGGCCTTTTCCTAGTAGTGCTAGATGCCCGTGCGTTGCATGGAACATCAAGATGCATTTGTATGAGTAGTTTATCTTGTGAGAGAAAAGGATGAACGAGGGAAGGCCGTATTTGCGAACGTGGAGAGGGGTGTGGGTATATTTTTGCAAAATTGCCATAGTTTTTTTTCCTATCCGTTAGTTATAAATCCGGTGGCCTATATTGCAGGATGACAGGCACACCATCATCACCAACTCTGTTTTCTACTCCCTCTGTTCCTAAATATTTGTCTTTTTAGAGATTTCAACAAGTGACTACATATGGAGCAAAATGAGTGAATCTACACTCTAAAATATGTCTACATACACATCTGTATGTGGTAGTCCATTTGAAATCTGAAAAAGAAAAATATTTAGGAACAGATGGAGTATAAGAGTAGACATGGAGATATATCTCCAGCATGGTCTACAACAAAAATGTGCTAGACTGGTTAGCGTCGGATGCTCGCAACGCGATGACATGAGTTCGAATTATGTCTTTAACTTCAGATTTTTATATTGTGTATTACTTATTTAATATATACTTCTTTCGCTACTGTACTGAAAGTGGAACCCACAGAGTACTTAGAATACAAGATTAAGGATGGACTTGTTTCTTTTTAACTTTCTGTACAAAGTTGTAGCCACCCTGCAAGTCACGTGTACACTGTACATGCAATTAACTTTTTATAGAGGGACAATCATACACGCAATTAACTCAAATGGATTGGATGTCATTCTATTATTTCCAGCATAAGAGCATCTCCAACGGTAGCCGGCAAATTTCCTCCCGCTTCCTTCTGCGGAGGACGACATCATACGCCAGCGGCATACATTTTCACAACTCTAACTAACTAGATGAAATTCGCGCAAACATGGACTGATTTCATATAAGCATGAAGGATTTCGTATAAAAAGCCGGATCTTCATATAAACATGATGGATTTCATTACATTTACATGAACTAAGCGGTGCCAATCCGGCTCTCTTGGTATAATGAATACTCCCTCCATCCGGAAATACTTGTCCTAGAAATGGATGTATCTAGACTTATTTTAGTTATAGATACATACAACGTATCCATTCTTAGAACAAAAATTTCCCGCCAGCTGGAGTGGGAGTACATAATCTAAATGGCCGCCCGCGGATCTCTTTGTCTTCCTCATGTCCGGCAGACACTTTGCGGGGTCGCCGAAGGTCCTCTGAAGAGACGAAGAAGCAAATAAACCACCTGAATGCGCAGTCGTCACCTCAGCGGTGGCCTTCATGGGACCCAAGTGGCGGCGGCCTCCCGTGTTCTACTTCCCATTGATGATGGCGGCGGACATGGAGAAGCTGGCCACCGACTCGTCGCTCTCCACGCACCCGAATTCTGTCTCTGCATGCATGGCGCTGCCGCAGGCACGGGAGGCGCTCCCACATACACGGGAGGTGCAACACCGCAGACACTGGTGACGCGGTACGATGCGGCAGCGACGACGCACATACCGGTGTGCTCGCCGTCGTGCCGTCTTGGAGCAACTCGCCACTCCTCATCGAGCTGAACAAGAACGGCGAGTTGCTGAACCACGCGCCTGCTTGGGGCGGCAACTGGCTCCGTCGGGCCAAGAGAGGTTGGTGAAGCACCGAGCGGCCTCGCCCGTATCCGGAGGGCTCGGCGGGCCACCCAGCCGGGTAATATGCCGGAGAACGGCTCCTCAGAAGCCATCGGAAGACTGGAGAAAATGGTGAAGGAGGAGATGGGGGAGCGGTGGATGGGTGCGATTCTTTCCCGTTGTCTGTCTGGCCTCGTGTAAATACAGGGCGGATGGTAGGAGCTTGGCCGGCGTTTGGCCTCGTTTAAACTGAGGGCGGACGGGAGGAGGTCGGCCGGTGTGGCGTTCAATTCCGGCCCGCTCATGAATGGACGTGTGGCCGGAGTAGGTTTCTCGGTTTGCATGCGGGTTTAACGGAGGGGTTTGATGGAGGCGAGGAGGCATGTTCAGCCGGGCGTGCAGCGGGTGGCGCAGTACTATTCGATTTGACAGTGGGCGGCACAGTTCCTGATACGGCTTTAATGCAGAAGAGGGAGGGAGTACCGGTTCCCGAAATGTTGAATGGCCAATGCATCCTCCTTCAGTTAATGCATGAGGGAAGTAATGGGAGGAGGACCGGGAAAAGAGGCTGCACGATGTGAATGCAACACAGTTTGCCACATATAAAGGCGCCCCTCCATTCCAGTGCATCTACCACATCGTACGCACCTAAGCATTTGCCTAAGCACCTACACTAAGTGCAAAAGAGCTCACTCCAGACCCATGGCGGCAATGCGCGCGAGCGGCCAGCGGCTGTGCCAGATGGTCCACGATGTCGGCCTGCAGCATGGCGCCGAGGATCGTCTCCAGACGGTGTTGGAGACCGGCTGGTGGATGGCCGCCGTCGACGCCAACTACGACTCTCAGTTGGACCAGATGATCGTTGCCACCATCAACAAGTTCACCATCCTCAAGAAGCTCACGGACGACATTGCTGTACTCCTCCAGCCCGCGCGCCCGGGCTCCTCATTGCCTGCCACCCTAATCGGCCTCCGTGGCCGGAACCTCTTTCAAGCACTGGTGGCCCTGCGACTGCCCGCCGATGCCACGAAGAATGTCCACCTAGAGGTCGCGCTCGCCGCGAGGCGCCTCGCCCTGCAAGAATTCGTCGACCTACACATCCACGTGTAGGAGCAAATCGTGTACATAGGTATCTACAAGGCCAGTGAGGACGCTACAATGTTGGCCTTCCTCAACCGGCTGGAAGCCTTGGATGCCTTTGCTGAGAAGCACCTTGACCTCGCCACAAAAGCCGCTGCTCCTTAGCCACCGGTCGGTGGCCCGGCGCACTAAGTTGAGGAGGAGGAGGTCGTACGTTAATGGATGCATCTTTCTTCTTGCCTTCTGTAACCACCACTGCGATCGCATCATCATCATGGCCTTAATTCTTACTACCTCCATCCTGGTTTATTGGTCCCTATTGTATTTTGTGCCAAAATTTGACCATAAATTTAACTAATAAAATGTTTGTGCATGTCACACGAAATTATATCATTGAAAACTATGCTCAAGTACAAATCCAGCGATATAATTTTTGTTAACATGCATTAATATTTTGTTAGTTAAATCGCTGGTCAAAGTTTGGGACAAACTACAAAGAGGACTAATAAACCAGGATGGAGGTAGTATTGTGCTGTTGCATTCTCGTTCCAGTCAATACCGACATGTGCGATCCCTTTGCTTAATTATATGCATCACTGTAACTAGTACCCCATCCGTCAATTTATAAGTTGTGCTTACCTTTTCCATGAACTTCGTGCAACGCGCGGGCATCTTGCTAGAAACACTAGAACATGTCGGACCGCGTGTGACCAAACGAACGATGCGCCAACCTAGCTACTACGTACCCTGCTTATCTGGCGGAAATAGCCCGGCCCTAGCGTTTCCAATTGTTATTTCTATCTATCGATCGTGCCAAGGAGCAGAACCAAAATGTTACAATTTATACATGTTTCCTTACTCCTACTCCTATAAAAGACTCAGTTTGTGATGGTAGTGTGTCTGCCATCCGTCGTTTCTGACCATTAGATCTGCATCTAATGGCTGTGAGGTAAGTTGTGGCATTTTTGCAACAATAGCCAACTTCTATGCTCCAATTTGCAGAAAATCCCTTATTATCTTGAAAGCAACCACATCCCTCCCTCACCTCATGAGAATAGCCTGAGAAATATATATATATATACTCCTATAAAACACTCAGTTGGTGATGGTGGTGTGTCTGCCCTCCGTCGTTTCTGACCATTATATCTGCATCTAACGGTTGTGAGGTAAGTTGTGGCATTTTTGCAACAATAGCCCACTTCTCCGCTCCAATTTGTAGAAAACCCCTTATTATCTTGAAAGCAACCACATCCCTCCCTCATCTCATCAAAATAGCCCGAGAAATATATATATACTCCTATAAAAGACTCAGTTGGTGATGGCCGTGCGTCTGCCATCCATCGTTTCTGACCATTAGATCTGCATCTAACGACTGTGAGGTAAGTTGTGGCATTTTTGCAACAATAGCCAACTTCTCTTCTCTAATTTGCAGAAAACCCCTTATTATCTTGAAAGCAACCACATCCCTCCCTCACCTCATCAAAACAGCGTGAGAAAAAATATATACTCCTATAAAAGACTCAGTTGGTGATGGTGGTGTGTGTGCCATCCGTCGTTTTTGACCATTAGATATGCATCTAACGGCTGTGAGGTAAGTTGTGGCATTTTTGCAACAATGGCCCACTTCTCTGCTCCAATTTGCAGAAAACGCCTTATTATCTTGAAAGCAACCACATCCCTCCCTCACCTCATCAAAACAGCTTGAGAAGTATATATATACTCCTATAAAAGACTCAGTTGGTGATGGTGGTGTGTCCACCATCCGTCATTTCTGCCCATTAGATCTGCATCTAACAGCTGTGAGGTAAGTTGTGGCATTTTTGCAATAATAGCCCACTTCTCTGCTCCAATTTGCAGAAAACCCCTTATTACCTTGAAAGCAACCATATCCCTCCCTCACCTCATCAAAACAGCCTGACAACTATATGTATACTCCTATAAAAGACTCAGTTGGTGATGGTGATGCGTCTGCCATCCGTCGTTTCTGACCATTAGATCTGTATCTAACGGCTGTGAGGTAAGTTGTGGCATTTTTGCAACAATAGCCCACTTCTCTACTCCAATTTGCTGAACACCCCTTATTACACTACTAGAAAAAGGGCCATAGATGGGATTGACACTAATGGCGCACCAGACAAGCGGTGCACCATTAGTATATACTAATGGCGCACCACCTTCTGATACGCCATTAGAGTTGAAACTACTAATGGCGCACCTGGCCGATGGTGCGCCATTAGTATAATTTTTTTTTGAACTAGTGCGCCTGTCCAAATATACTAATGGCGCATCCAGACACAATGCACCATTACTAGTTGTAACTAATAATGGTGCACCTGTCGGAAAGTGCGCCACTAATGTTGTTTTTTTATTATATTTTTTATTCTTTTTTTGCAAAACTACTAATGGCGCACTGTTCCACAGTGCGCCATTACTAGTTTAAACTGGTAATGGTGCACTGTCGAACAGTGCGCCATTAGTATGTTTTTTTTGCAAAACTACTAATGGCGCACCACCAGAAGGTGCACCATTAGTAACCTGGATTACTAATGGCGCATTTAGAGTTGGTGCGCCATTAGTAAGTGGACAGCAACAAGATATTTTGGACAGCCTCTCCTACCCACACTCACTTTCTCTCCACTTCATTCTCTCCACCTCCTCCTTATCTCGGGTACCTCCTCTTTTTCACCTCATTTCCACCATAGATTCATTCAAATTAAGTGGTTAAATTACCTTGTTTTGATAGGTAAGTAAGGGGGAAGCTATATTTATGTTATTCTCCCTACAACAATGTGCACATGCACTTTTTATGGCTTAGCTAGATCTATGTATGTTCGTGGTGTTGCATATGTTTGTGGTGTTGCATATGTGTTTGTGTTTGGAGGTGTACCGGTATTTGAAATGCGATAGTTGCCAATATTTTGCCGGAATGTTGATTCATTTCCGTTTCGGCGAGAATTTTGGCATTAAGCATTCTTTTTGGTCCTATTTTTAGGGAAAGTCATGCCAAATTTTTTCTTGGTTCTAAAATATCGTTTTGCTCTACCCCGCAGGCGACCATGGTCCGCACGATGACCGAAGGCATCATGAATAGGTTTTTGAGGTCAGTGAAGGCCTTGATGCTTCAAAAGAACGAGACGGAGATAAGATGTCCGTGTCGAAGATGCAAGCTGAAGAGCCTTATTGCGGACCCGGATTCCGGGCAGGTGCGGGACCACCTGCTCTTGCGTGGTTTCATGGATGGCTATCGGTGGCAAGGTGATGAAGATGACTACGAAGTCATCCATGGGGGCCGGGCAAGAAATGAGGAAGGGCAGCAAGACAACCACCGCGGCTCGGGCGGGCGAGAAGACGAAGAATCCCCAGGAGATGATCACGACGGTGATGCTGTACACAGTCATCATGTAGAAGATGCAGGACATGATGATGAGGAAGATGCCGGAGCAGACGACGGGCATGATCATGAAGATGATGATGCCGGCGAAGCAGATGACGCTGGACCATCGATGGGCTGGGTGCAGGACCCTCATATTCAAGAGCTGCTTCTCAAGCAGACGGATAACGCAAGAGCTGCCGCCCGAGAGAAAGCCAAGATGGATCAACTTGAGTTAGACGCGGTTACTCCATTGTATGAAGGATGCAGGCCCAGGATACCCGCCTGAAAGTAACGCTCATGGCTCTGGAGATGAAGGTAAAACACAAAATGACCGACGCATGCTTCGACGAGAACATGTCATTCTGGCACGAACGTCTTCCCAAGGGGAACAAGTGCCCGACCAGTTTCGAGGAGGCGAAGAAAATCGTGTGACCTCTGGATTTACCGCACGTGAAATACCATGTGTGCATGAACAATTGCATCATTTATCAGGACGAGCACGCGGAGTCTACCATATGTCCGGTGTGCGGCGTCACTCGATACAAGAAGAGGAAGAAAGCTCCTCGAAAAGTGGTGTGGTACCTTCCGATCACTCCTCGTCTGCAGCGGTATTTCGCGGACCCTAAGGTAGCAAAGCTCCTGCGTTGGCACGCGGATAGGGAGGAGAAGAAGCGAGAAGATGACGCAAATGATCCGGAGATAGATAAAAAAGACAAGATGCTGAGTCACCCTAAGGATGCGAGCCAGTGGCAAGCGTTGAACTTCGAAGACCTAGAATTTGGGAACGATCCAAGGAACATCGTGCTGGGCGCGAGCACCGATGGAGTCAATCCGTTTGGCAGCCAGAGAAGCACACATAGCACCTGGCCTGTGTTTGTGTGGATGAACAACCTTCCCCCCTGGTTGTGCATGAAGAGGAAGTACATTCACATGAGTATGCTAATTGAAGGACCGAAACAACCAGGGAACGACATCAATCTGTATCTGGGGCTGCTGAAAGAGGAGCTTGACACGCTATGGAAAACGCCAGCGAATACGTGGGACGCCGCAGAGAAAGAATATTTCCCTATGAGAGCCGCGCTGCTCACGACGGTGCACGACTATCTCGGTTACAGATATGTCGGGGGGCAGGTGGTCCACGGATTTTCTGGATGAGTCAGGTGCATGGATGAAACAACCTATCGCCAGCTAGATAGAGATCCCGGGTCTTCGAAAACCGTGTTCATGGGACATCGAAGGTGGCTTCGCGACGATGACCTGTGGAGAAAACGCAAGGATTTGTTCGATGGTGAAACCGAACCCCGAGGACGCCCGCGTACGAGGAGCGGCGAGGAAATAGACGAGCTGTTGAAAAATTGGAAAGATTGCCCACTACCGGGAAAGAAGCAAAAGGCGCCAGAGCCGGGAAAGAAGCGAAAGGCGCCAGAGCCGCTGCTGAAGGTATGGAAAACGAGGTCTGTTTTCTGGGACTTGCCGTACTGGAAGATCCACCATGTGCCTCACAGCCTTGATGTAATGCATATCACGAAGAACGTGTGCGAGAGTCTGCTTGGTACCCTGCTCAACATGCCAGGGAGGACCAAAGATGGGCCGAAAGCAAGGGCAGACTTGAAATCAATGGGCATCAGGCAGGAGCTTCACGTTATATATGATGATGATGATGATGATGATGATGATGATGAGGCGAAGCAGGACACGGAAAGTCGTCGCAAAGGCAAAAAGGCCAAGAAGAACGGAAATGAGTACCCTCCCGCGTGCTTCACTCTAAGTCAGGAGGAGATCGAGCAGTTTTTCACCTGCCTCGTAGGAGTAAAACTTCCTTACGGTTACGCGGGGAAGATAAGCAGATACCTAGACCCAGCGAAGCTGAAGTTCAGCGGGATGAAGTCTCACGACTGTCACGTGCTGATGACGCAGATACTTCCATTTGCAATCCGTGGGATCATGGACGCGCACGTCCGTGAAACCCTATTTGGCCTATGCAACTTTTTCAACGTCATCTCTCGGAAGTCTGTTGGCGTGAGGCAACTCAGAAGGCTACAGGAAGAGATCGTGGTGATACTATGCGAGCTTGAGATGTACTTCCCGCCTGCACTCTTCGACGTAATGGTGCATCTGCTGGTCCATATCGTGGACGATATCATCCAACTCGGGCCGACGTTCCTGCACAGCATGATGCCGTTCGAAAGGATGAATGGTGTCATCAAAGGATACGTTCGCAACATGTCACGTCCAGAGGGAAGCATAGCGAGGGGCTTTCTGACCGAAGAGTACATCTCCTACTGCACGAATTATCTAGGCATCGAGAACCCCGTTGGTCTGCCCATCAACAGGCACCTCGGCAGGCTCGCTGGATGGGGTCACCGTGAGGGTCGCCGCGAAATGCATGTCGACTTCGAGGGTCGACTCGCCGACTTTGAAAGAGCAAACCTAGTCGTGCTACAACACATAGACGTGGTCGATCCTTGGGTGGTAGAGCACAAAACCTTTATTGAGAAGACGTACAATGAACGAGGCCAACAGAGGACGGACGGAGATATAATCAAAGAGCACAACTCATGTTTCACGCGTTGGTTCAAGCAGAAGCTTCTGTCGTACCTTTTACATGAGGATTCTTCGGCGGAAGAACAACTCATATTCGCCTTGTCACAGGGCGCCGGGCACAACCTGATGACCTATGAGGCGTACGATATCAACGGCTACACATTCTACACTGAGGCCAAGGACATGAAGAGCGATGGTTATCAGAACTCCGGGGAAACAATGGAATCCTACACCGGTAATGACAAGGACAGATACTATGGAAGGATCGAGGAGATGTGGGAGCTGAGCTACGCTGGAGAGAAGGTCCCGATGTTCCGTGTCAGATGGGCCAAGAGCGTCTTAAAAGAAGACCGGTATTTCACCACCATGGTTATACCCGAAGCCAAATCCAAGACCGCGGGCCCAAACGTCACCGCGAAAAATGAGCCATGGGTACTGGCTTCCCAAGTTGACCAATGCTTCTTCATTACCGACCCGTCAATGACCAGTCGTGTTGTCGTGAGGAGAGGCAAAAGGAAGATCATCGGAATGGATGGAGTAGCCAATGAGCAAGACTTCGACAAGTACGGCGACCCGAGGATCGAACATGACGACGATGATGAAGTAGCAGCATACACCACAAGAAGAAGCAGGACCACCCTACCTAAAGGACGTCCGTTGCACAGAAGAACTCCATTTGCGAAAAAGAAGGGCAAGAAGATTGTGAACAGATAGCTAGCTAAGATCGATTGTATTTAAATCGTAGCCTTCATTTCTCGATTGTATTTCATGGGCACTTTTTGAACTATCATGAATATTTTTAAATTTCATGGACACTCGATCTCGATCCCCTTCCATCTCGATCGCTATCCCACCTCGCTAGATCCGGTCCCCCTCGCCGCCGAGCACCCCAGGTCCACCGGCCGCCGCCGCTGATCCCCCGCACCCTCGATTCCCCTACTCAACCGCCGCCGCCGACCCCCCGCACCCCTCCCCTACTCAACCGCCGCCGCCGACCCCACGCAGCCCCGCACCCTCCCCCGCTCCACCGGCATTACTGTTTGATGATATTTAAAAAAAATTATTACTATCTTATAAAAAAATATTACTGTTATGATTTAAACAAGTTTGAACATATTTTAACACAAATAAGTATCAAACAACATTTTAAATGCATAAAAAAATTGTGGAGCTTGGGAATCGAACCCATGACCTCCTGGTGTGAGAACTGGCTGCTGACCAGTCGAGCTAGTAGAGGGGACTTGATGTGGATCAGGTCAGGTGGAAGATAAACTGTTGGCTCGAGCAGAAATAAAAATAAATACTAATGGCGCACCAGGGTGAGGTGCACCATTAGTATGGATGTACTTATGGCGCACCGAGGGGTGGTGCGCCATTAGTATTGTGCCGCCCCCATCCATATTTCTTCCCCGGCCCACTAAACCTATCCCCTCTCTCTCCCTCACCCTCGCCCTCGATCCCCTTCCCCTCTCCTCTCCCGACGCCGCTGCCCCGCCGCCCCGATGCCGCCGCCCCGACGCGGCCGCCCCCGCGCCCCCGCGTCCCCGACGCCGCTGACCCCGCGCCCCCGATGCCGCCGCCCCCCTCCCCGGCGACGGCGCCTCCCCCCCTCCTCCTCCTCCGCCGCCTCGGCCTCCCCTTCACCGGCCACGCGTCTCCTTCAACCCTCCTTCGTCCACGCGCGCAGCTCCTTGTACCTGCCAGCGACCACGGGAAGGAAGGCGCCATCGATCTACACATCCAAACGTGCATCGACCTCCACTTCCCACACACGACGACGGACGACCTTCATCGACCTCCACGGGTCTACGGCGACGGCGACGGCGAACCCTCCTCCTCGCCTAAGCTGTTGCGCAGCCTGGTTCCCATGCACGAACGCCACGACCATCCATCCCCTCTTGGCGACAGATCGTCGGCCTGCAGGTACCACCTTCCGCCCTCCCTTTTTCATGAGAATTTCCCTGCAACATCAAATTGGTGGAGGTGGTAATTTCTTCCGAGTTGTTTTGATTTCTTGTCATTCTGTCCATTTGTGTCGTGTCAAACAATCGGTAATTATTATGTGTCGTCAGTGCGCGTTTATTCTTACTGTGAGCATTCTATTTTCTTTTGGTCTTTCTTCAAGCAAGGGTATGAACTTGCAAGATTCAGTTCACAAGTAGAGTACTACTTGTGACCTTTGGCATCCAGCTTATCGAGGAAGTGTCTTACTTGTGAAAGTTCAGTTGACAAAGCAATATGTTAGAAGCTACAATATGTTAGATAACTTGCCTTGTTATCTTCAAGCCAATATAGGATCATTTGGTGTGGTATCTGTTTTGGTCGGGTAGGGGGTAGGGGCATGAGATGGAGATATGCTGCACCCAGTCCGGTCTTAATTTGCTTGTCAAGTGTGGTTAATTAATAAATGGCTCCCTTGTCATACTCTGCTGGTTCTGCTGCTGGATCCTCAACTGTTAAGAAATCGCTTTCAGAATCAGCATGAGGCAAGACGAGCAGTGGGGGAGTGTGTGTGTTAGCTATTGTGCAAATAATATACTACTTAGTGCCATTATTTATACTACTACAATTGGATGATCATTTGCCCCTATACCGCTTTGGTACATATTATATACTAGTATATGGTTGGCTCATCAGCAGTCTCTCATTGATAACTCTGAAGAACAAACTAGTAGTACGGTATCATACTTGCTGGAGAGTCAAGTCAGACAATCTTAAGCTTAAACATCAATGCAGAAAATTTGTTATCAAGAATTTGACCCCACTAGATTAAGTATGAGATGTATATTCTACAGTGCCTTTTCTTAAGCAGTGTGCTGTATATATATATATATATATATATATATATATATATATATATATATATATATATATATATATATATATATATATATATATATATATATATATAATATATATATATTCTATAACAGAATTCGATGGTCAAAGTTGCACTTGAAGAAATCGTCACCTCTGCTGCCATATCAGAGTAGAGTAGAGTAGTCAGCACTGCTCCTCCTCACAAGAATGTGGCGTTGATTGTTTAATAATCAAATCCCCTATGGAATATAAATAAATTGGTGACATGGGGGTCTTTCTTTTTCTGCCTTTTTTGCCTCGCCTCGCGCTTTATAAATTATTATGGAGTGTGGTAGTGATGGGTGTTGTACTAGGAGCACAAATATATACTTACACCCGCGCACATCGCGTATGTGAGTCATGATTGGGGTGGTGAACCGATTCGAGCCCCAAAAAGCAGGATCCCTGGAGTCGCTACTGTTAGTGAAGAATCAAAACTAGTCTAATAAAAATTGTACAAACTTAGGCACAAGAGTTAATGTTAGTAAGTAATATGCGTGAATATGCAAACATAAAGATATCTGCTTAAAAATTTGCTGCCATCCATTTGTGAGTTGAGAACAAGGTTTAACTTGCTTGGGTTTAAAGTTGAAGATGGATGTAGAAATTTGTTGCAAACAACTTCTTGGTACATCTCTGAAGCCGTCAGTTCTGGCTTGTAACTAGCAAAAAGGAGGCAGATTATTATCCATTTAAATCCATACACATGCCCTATCAGTTGGTGGGAGAAAATTGGACGCTATATGTTGCAGATGCAAGTAATATAAACTCTGAATCCATCAAGTTACCTACTTTTGAGTTGACTAAATACTGTCTCACCTTCCTTGGGTAAACTAACCAGTCTTCCCACATTATCAACAGTGAATCTACTATAGTTAGTGTAAGTTCCATTACAAGACGGTAAGTGTATACTGCTTGAATAATTAAATGAATGAATGCTGCAGTTATGAAATTATAAGCCGCTCAGCATTAGCCGGGAGGACAGCCGCCATTGCATCACGGCTGTGGAGTCCCCAGTGGAGCGCCCTCGACAGAAAAGGTACATGCAGTAACATACCCCCCGATCTGCAGAATGTACACATGTATGCTGGAGCTCTACATAATGAACGCATGATACTAGTGTGCGTCCGAGCAATAGTGAGTGAATTTTACTTCCTGCGCCACTTATTAGAATAAGTGGTGATACTAGCTTACTGAATTAATCAACTCTTCCTATGGGCTTAATTTGACTGGATTTGTCATTAGGTCTTTTTACAGGTTGTAGTTACTGAAATTCTGGTATGGCCAATGTTTATTTAATATTACCCAGCATGATGATGTATCAATGTAGCATTAGCATATGATCCAAGTGCTAGTACTGCTAGTAAATAGCTAATACAGTTAATGAAGAAGAAAAAAAAACTGCTAGTACAGTTAATGAAGAAGAAAAAAAAACTGCTAATACTGCTAGTAAATAGCATCAGACTGAATGTCTTTTATATATGGCCAATACAGTCTGATGGCCAATACAGTTATTGAAGAAGAAGAAAAACTGCTAGTACTGCTAGTAAATAGCATCAGACTGAATGTCTTTTATATATGGTACTGCTAGTAAATAGCTTCTTCTATATACTAATTTGCATCAAAGTGTAGAACAAAGCATCAGACTGAATAACTAACAGTGGGTAATTAACCTAACTATTCATTTTTCCTTAGTTTAATATAAAAATGTCCAGTGTATATATATTTGAAAATGATTGCTGCTAGATGTTAATTTGCTGGTACTAGCTAGAATTTGGCACTGAAAAGCAAAAGCAAAAGCTAATTAACTGCTAGGTAATAGCACTGGTACTAGGTAGCTAAAATATGTGTTCTGAAACACTGAGAGCAGAAACACGTACTACATACATATGCTCAAGAAACACTTACTAACCAGAAAAAGGTTTTGACTTGAAATGTTAATAGCACAGAGAGCACCACAAGTTAAACACCTCAATCTGTTAGTATGTGTCTGCATTTTCTCACATTCTTCTTGTATCTGATCCAGTATTGCTTGTAGTGGTTTGTCCAAAATGTTGAATGATACTGCTTGGAGATGCATATATTGTTTCATCTCTTCACATGCCAATGTATTTTCCATGTTGTGATGGAGGCCTTTTTTGCTTTGTCCACCCGAGAGGCCCTTGAGTTTGCTGGAATGTCGATTAACTTCCGTTCCGGCAAATTCGGGTACTCCATATGTCCTATTTTCAGCAAAGGTCATGCTGAAATTTTCCGTGAATTTTAGCATGACTTTGCTAAAAATAGGACATATGGGGTACTTGTGACTAATGCATGGGCCGGGGTATCTTAGTAGTTCATTAAGTATGATCAAGTGCCCCTTTATTCTAGCTCCATTAAACCATAGGCGGCAATAGAGCCAAGTGATTAGGCCGAACTTAGAATTCTCCTTCCCAGCTTAGCTTTTGGGATGCCTCGGTGTCGACAAACCATTAATTATAAAACCTTGGCTTTTAGGGTGCCTCGGTGTCGATAAAAACCGAAATGATGAAAGCTTAGGCTTTTAGGGTGCCTCGGCGTCGAAAAACCCTCAATGATAAAAGCTTAGCTTTTAGGATGCCTCGGTGTTGACAAACCCTAAATGATGAGACCATGATCTTGTTCCTTGACAATAACCAACTTTTTGACCAAACTTTGTTCCTATTTAGAGAGAAACATGGCCAACAACGATGAGGCCGGGGGTTCGGGCGGCAAGGCATTCTGGGAGCTGTCCCAGGAGATGGAGGAACAACCTCACTTGTATGAGGACGCCGCCTTCCCCACCGATCCTGAGACCACTGATGGTACCGCCGAGGATGACCCCACTGATGCCACCACTGATGGTGCCGCCGTGGATGCCACCACTGATGATGGCGGCGCACGCACAGATGGCAGCCAACCGAAGAGGCAATGGAAGGACCGGCGCCCGACCGTGCTCTGCACCCTCAAGGAGGAAGTTACTGAAGTGGACTCCGACGGGAATCCAATGGCGCCTGAACGAATAGTCAAGGGGTACTCGCTTCAGCTCGGGTGCATTCTCCGGAGCACCGTCTCGATCAACACCGAGAACCTGAGGCATCCTGACCGAGGGAATTTGCGCAACCTCCTCTTCACGAAGCTGCACGAACGATACAAGTTCCCCGCTGAATTTTAAAACACAAGCCTCAAAGGGAATAAAGTGAATAATGCTGCCCTCACGAAGATGAGGAAGGCTCTGTCTACTTGGAAAAGCAATGTGAAGAGAATGATCGAGAAAGGTGAGAGTTATGAGAAGATCAAGGAGAAAAATCATTCGATCACCGAAGATGACTACAACGACTTCAAGATCAATTGCTCGAGAACCGCAAACTCCGAATCAAGTCAGTGGGGGAAATAAATGCGGGAGCTGAACTTAGGGGAACGCACACTCGGTCCCGGCGGTTACACAGTGGCGGAGCCTATATGGGACAAGGAGGAGGCGGACCGTGCCGAGCAAGGCCTACCGCCCCTCTTCGATAAATACGGTGACAAGCAGACCAGGAACTTTGTCAGGGCCCGGTACAAGAAGGACCCGAAAACAAAGGAGCTTACCACGGATCCGAAGACCAGGGCGCTTGAGCTTGTTCTAGTAAGGAATACACCCCCGCGTAATTAGCTCCATATGGTTGCATTCTAATTAATGAAGCCAAATTTCTAAATGGTTCACATTCCTTCTGCAGGCGACTGAAAGCAGTAGCGTGGGGTCGACTAAGAGCAACCCTTGGGACACCACTCTAAATAGGGCGTTGAATGTAATGAAGAACAAGGATAAGCTCAGTAAGTCGATGTCAGCTGGTCATGTGGCTGACAAAGGCTTGTCGACAAAATGGTCGTCATACTATAACGCTGGTGGGCGAAAGGAGAAAAAGACCAGCTCGGAAAGCCAGGCGCGCGAGGTTCAAGAACTCAAGGCACAGGTGGCGCGGATTCCGATGATTGTCCAAGAGCAAGTGCAACAACAACTCGGAGCGACGATCACTGCCATTGTGCCTACCTTGATCGAGGGGTTGAGTGCGTGGATTGCAGGCGGCCAACAGGGGCCGCCCCCGATTCCTAGCTTCACGGTCAGCAACTCGTAGAACGCGATGGCGGGGCCATTGGTGTCTCCGGCGGAGGCGGCATTGGTGTCTCCGACGCCGGCACGGGAGCTTAATGCACCCGGGTGTACGCCGGCCGGCACCTCTGCACCAAGCGGCCCCTCCGTCAACTGCACGACCGCCGTTGGCGGTGCCTCGACATTAGCCGAGCTCGACGCCATCATCACGGTAACTAATTAAGCCTTTCTCGGCCGAGGACTTCATCTCCTTGCCTTTGACTGGGCATCCTTGATGCCCTACATGTTTTCGCAGGGCGCCGCCGACGTTCCGTGCACTCTCCTGCACTTCGTGAACAACGAGTTGGTTGATGTCGCCAAGGGAAAAATCGTTCAACTGGGCAACCCCTTGTTCCACGGTACCCAGATGCCACCCAACTTGTTTAGGGTTTAACTGGTTCGGGTGCTGCCAGGCTGCAATGAGTTGTTACCTCCGATTCGACCCGTCGGGGCCGACGATGATGACGTGATGACCCTCAGCGCCTGCCTGAGCTGGCCCCTGCTTTGGCCGAAGAGCCAGATTCGTTTGGGGGCGGGGGACACCACCCCAAAGACAACACCGCCAGTCGTGCCGGCGCCAAGTCGGCCCCATGGCAAGACCGCCGCAACAGTGCCGGACATCCCTATGCCACTGGATCCAAACATGCATATGGCACAGGATCAGAACGACGACGACGACGATACATTTGGCAACGTCGATCAGTACTTGGCCGATCATGGGTACGGTGGCGACTTCATGGGGCCTCCTTTTCAAGAACCCAACCCAACAAAAGACGTGCGCAATCTAGCTGGTACCGCGGAGAAGCCAAGTTGCAACATGCGTCGTCTGCCGTTCAGCTCTCAGGAGATGCCTCCAGCTGCCGACTTCACCGAGCCTCAGATAGGCGAGGTGCGAAATATTATCAGCCCCAACACACTCAAGAAGGCGGTCTGTGAGCAGAACTCGGTCCCATTACAGGAGAAGAAGAAGGCACGCAAAAGAAAGACTAACAAGGGTGCGAGCCAGCCGGCACTGAGTACGATCTGTGCTCAGGACGGGCCACCTTCACCTGAGGATGTAATGAGGAGGGTGCATGTGGAGGGTAGGCCGATGCTACCGAGAAATATGCTCGATGCTGCAACCGGTGCTATGAGGAGTCTGCATGACAGTGTTCTTTCTTTGGAGAAGCGGCATCTCAGAGAGAAGGATGTGGCATACCCGGTTTTCGCGGCCAAGGTGCCAGAGGGCAAGGGCTTTGTGGATAACTCCATCGGGGGTACGATCGTCCTACGGTTTGATGACATCCACGCTATGTTGAACCTTCATCCGCTGCACTACACCTTCGTTCGGCTATTTTCGCTGAGTATGGAGATGCGAATCATTCGCGACAAGACCCCGGACATCGTGATAGTCGACCCCTTCTACATGCGTGCCAAGATCTTGGGCAGCGCTGGGGACCGGCAAGTCGCGAGTTCTTACCTCGAAGGCGTCATTCTGGCAAACCGAGATAAGGATAACTTCCTCTTGCCTTACTTTCCCGAGTAAGTCCTCCCCTCAACCGCCCCGTAACATATGAATTCTTAGACTTTGATTGTTTTTCTTTTAACATTCCGTGTTTTCTGCAGTGACACACATTGCACGCTCATCCTCCTAAGCCCCAAATATTCCATGGCCATGTATTTCGACTCGGACCATCAGTCGAACGTAGACTACACAAATGTCAAGAAGATTCTTGATGATGTTCTCCCCGGCTATGCCAAATCTGGAGGCACCTTCACCAGGACTATTCGTAAGTACGACAAGCACGTGTTCTCCCACAATACGACGTTCTGCTGCATCAAGCAGCCGCCTGGCGGTCAGAAGGGTGCCTACTACGCCATCCATCACATGCAGGCGATCGTACGGGACCATCGTCAACTTCTGCTACCGAGTAAACTCAAAGATTGGGCCGCGTGCGTGTCGGCAATCCAGGACGCGGACATCAGACAAGAATTCTTTCGCATCCAGTCGGAGTTTGCGGAAATCATCCATTGTCCTTCGTACCTCGGGGCAGTTCTACCTCAGAAATCAACCATCCAACAGTGACATCGACACAATGCTACAAATGCAGGCTGACAACGCCCGTTATTTCATGACTCCCACGATAGATGGCGGCTTCATCCACACTCCGGTCCCTTGAGTCGAGTCGAAAGTAGTCATGCTGTGTCTAGTTTTGAAACATCGATTGGCTCATGTTGTAATTAAACTTGAATGAACTTGTAGTATGTCTCTTTGGTTTCGAGAGTCGTTCAACTTAGATGTAATCGATGCTATTAATGTCTTGCTTTTCTCTTCCGATCGTTCTGTTGCATACTTATATATTGCTTATGTATTGTTTGTGAATTGGTACTAACGTTTCGTTTGGCTAGACCATAGCGATGCCGTCGTATGTCGTGTACAAGGGTAAGGTTCCCGGAGTCTACGACGACTGGGAGGAGTGTCGGAGACAGGTTCACTGATTCAGTGGTAACAGTTACAAAGGGTACACCACTAGGGCCGAGGCGGAATCTAGATACGCACGCTATCTAGCGGGAGAGAGGAGGGAGCGTTGGAGGAACCGGATGAAGACGAGTTTCATCGTGATGACCGCAGCTCTCTTCTATGTGATGGTAGTTTAGATGATCGATATCGACTTGTAATGTGAAGACAAACTCGCTACTCGCGGTCTCGAGACTTGTAATATAATGTTCTATCTTTCTTCGGTCTTTTCAATTCGGAGACTAATATGATGAATAGTATTCGGAGACTAATATGATGAATTGTATTCAGAGACTAATCTTCTATTGTATTCGATGAATCTGTTGTTGATGTGTGTTGTCTATATTATGTCCAATAATACATTTTGTAACCTGTGCAAAAAACAGAAAATTAAAAAATAAATAAAAAACCTAATATTCATACTAATGGCGCATCACATCACAATGTGCCATTAGTATGCCAAAGGATACTAATGGTGCATCATTAAATAGTGCGCCATTAGTATGCCGAAGTTACTAATGGCGCATCTTGTTGTTGTGCGCCATTAGTATGCCAAAGCACCTGGGTATACATGCCCCCCTGGGAGGCATACTAATGGCGCACTGTTGTATATACTAATGGCGCATCTGAGGTGTGCCATTAGTATACCAGATACGAATGGCGCACCAGAGGTGCGCCATTAGTAAAATATACTAATGGCGTGGCACTAATAGCGCACCACTAATGCGCCATTAATGGCCAAAATAGGTGCGCCATTAGTAGGCCTTTTCCAAGTAGTGTTATATTGAAAGCAACCACATCCCTCCCTCATCTCATCAAAACAACCTGAGAAATATATAAATACTCCTACAAAAGACTCAGTAGGTGATGGTGGTGTGTCTGTGATCCGTCGTTTCTGACCATTAGATCTGCATCTAACGGCTGTGAGGTAAATTGTGGCATTTTTGCAATAATAGCCCACTTCTCTTCCCCAATTGCAAAAAAGCCCTTATTATCTTGAAAGCAACTACATCCCCGCTCACCTCATCAAAGCAACCTGAGAAATATACATATACTCCTATAAAAGGCTCTGTTGGTGATGGTGGTGTGTCTGCCATCCGTCGTTTCTCACCATTAGATCTGCATCTAATGGCTGTGAGGTAAGTTGTGGCATTTTTGCAACAATAGCCAACTTCTCTGCTCTAATTTGCAGAAAACCCCTTACTATCTTGAAAGCAACCACATCCCTCCCTCACCTCATCAAAACAACGTGAGAAATATATATATACTCCTATAAAAGACTTAGTTGGTGATGGTGGTGTGTCTGCCATCCGTCATTTCTGACCATTAGATATGCATCTAACGGCTGTGAGGTAAGTTGTGGCATTTTTGCAACAATGACCCACTTCTCTGCTCCAATTTGCAGAAAACGCCTTATTATCTTGAAAGCAACCACATCCCTCACTCACCTCATCAAAACAGCTTGAGAAATATATATATACTCCTATAAAAGACTCAGTTGGTGATGGTGGTGTGTCCACCATCCGTCGTTTCTGACCATTAGATCTGCATCTAACGGCTGTGAGGTAAGTTGTGGCATTTTTGCAACAATAGCCCACTTCTCTGCTCCAATTTTCAGAAAACCCGTTATTATCTTGAAAGCAACTACACCCCTCGCTCACCTCATCAAAACAGCCTGAGAAATATATATATACTCCTATAAAAGACTCAGTT
>LR738712.1:120364405-120392418 GCA_902687465.1 Secale cereale | reverse complement strand
TATGCAAGTTCAATGTGCTATGATGTTCTATATGATTGTGTCAACTATATAAGTTTTTACTGAGCATCAACAATGCATATGGCTGAAAGATGTATTTACAAGCATTGACCGATGGGTCTCTCTCTCTCTCTCTCACACACACACACACACACACACACACACACACACACACACACACACACACACACACAAACACACACACACGCGCGCGCGCGCACACGCACAAGTGGGACCCGTTAAATTATTTCTTTGCTCGTGTCAACTTTTAATTAGGTTCCACTGTAATCTAGCTTTTTTCTTAAGTTATTAATTGAGCTCATTGACTTCAAAAAGTTGTACAGAAGCCTTGTTTGGGCCTTTCTGGCGTCGCTGAATGTGGGCTGAGTAGCCATGTTAGGTTGTACTATAATACACAGGCCATTTTTCCAACATCAGCAATGCAACTGGGCCGACAGATGTACACAATATCCGGGTCAACTTGTTATTCTCCGCCCCGCTGGGCTGCAAACTTTCCTAGGAGGTATGCATTAGGCTTAACAAGAAAATGGACTTTAAGAAATAATAAATGGGATGTAATTATAATAACTGGGTAGTAACTATAAAAAAATGCACCAAATGCGTAATTAGTTTAAAAAATATATTATTTTCGGAAGTTGAAATTTTTAATTTCATTACTTGTTGCACGCGCCATATTTCGTTGGATTTTAACGTAATACAACTTTATTTTGAAATTATTTTAATCTGACTAGAAATTTCGGATAAAAATGTTTCGGATCCCATAAAAATGTGGGCATTTTTTTGAATTATGTTTTGAGCGGTTGGTTGAAATTATTAATCGTTCTCCTAGCTAGAAAATGGGCTGTACTTTTAACAAACTGTAAATGGGCTGTAGTAAATTCCATTAGAATTAAAAAATGGGCTGTACATTTTTACAAATCGCAAATGGGCTATATGTTCTCTGCCACACACTTGTGGGCCTTCTAAGTTGACGCGTCCCATAAAACAAACTAAATTGACGTGTATGCAAGGCTTTGTCAACAACACATGGTTCAGGCAGCTGTGGCCGTTGGATGTCCATCCAACGGATGTCGTGCTTCTTCTTCGATCTCGGATATTCTTGCCTCAGCCGCCCAAAAAATGATTCCTCCCCCTGACGTCTGGGGAGCACCGTTTCGGAGGCTGACCTATGGGCCTACTAAGTTGACGCGTACCAAGGGATTTGCCAACTTAGTCAATATAAATGATTCTAGCTGCAGTGACCGTACAATATCCATCCAACGGTCGTAATGCTTCTTCAACCTCTGGTCTTCTTGCTCCAGCCGCCCAAAGCATCGCCGGTCGTGCCGCCTGCTCCTGCGTCCCGTGGCCGGCTGTGATGCCGCGGAGGCCTCACCGCCCCTACTACTCTGTGACGCCCGAAGACCGACGTCCCAGAAGATTCCAGAAGATTCCAGATGTTCCGGGTTCTCCCGTGTGTTTCAGTTGTGCTTGTGTTATTTATTTTTGGATTGCATCATGTCATCATGCCATCATGTCTTTAATTTTGCATCGCAACTTAAATAAATCGTGTGGACCTTCGGTCCATTTAAATCGAGGGAAGAATGACTTCTCTTTATAACATATAAAAGCCTCTCAATATTATTAGGGAGCTATATTAAAATATTCCATTTGTTTGGAATTAACCAACACACTTGCAAATATTCCCCATGCTTCTTTAATTCGAGTTTCTCCTTTAAAACCTTGTCTATTTTCTTTTTTCCGTTTATCGAGGTTCCTCCAAAATCCTCATCATTTTTGGACACTTCTCAAACCATGTCATAGTTCAATCCATTTGAATTAAAATCAAATGTGTTTGAATTGACATCCTTCTTTCATGCCACTTATAATTTTTCTTGGATCATGCTTATTTTTATGAGCCCGGGAAAATTTAACCCATTCCCTAACTCTATTTCTAGCACCTCCCTTCTTTTCTTTCTTCTTGTTGTTTCTTTTTCTGTTTTAATTTGGAAAAACAACGTAAGAAGGGGCCCAGCCGCAATATCCCAGCAGCCCTTCCCCCTAGGCCCATCTCCTCCTTGGCCCAAGGCCACTCCCGTCGCAACCCTAGCCCGCAACTCTCCCTCTCCCATCGCTCCCTCTTTCCCTCAGCCGCCGCACAGCCACCGGTCGCTCGATCCCCTCGCGGCTTTGCCTCGTCGCTCGACCGAGCCCCGCATCTCGAGCGCCCTCGTGCCCTCTCCTTCTTTCCCTTCTTCTTTCCTGTCTCATCTCTTTCTCTATCCAGGAGCTCTATCCCGCCGCGCCATGGACGCCAAGTTCGAGTCGTTTTGTTCTTCGCCCGGATCCAGCGAACCAAGCCGATGCCGGAGTCCTTCCCGCCGGATCAGGTCCCAAGCGCCTTCCTCGCCTTGGTTCTGTTCGTCCCCGTGGCGCCCCTGCCACCAAGATCCGTCGCCGCCCTGCTGCCATGTTTCCGCCGCTGCCCTGCTTCTGCTCCGCGGGAAGGAGGACCCCAACGCCACGTCTTCTTCGCGGTTGACGGAGCCCCGAGTGCTGGGCTCTGCCCGTCGGCCGCACCCGTTATCGCATCGACCAGCGCCCGCCTCGTGCGTTGACCGCGCCTGCCTCGCGCGTGGGGTGCGTGCTCGCCTCCAGATGGCCCAGCCAGCGCCATCCTCACCGAGCTGGGCCAAAGCCCATGGGGTGAGAAAACCCCAGCGAACCCCCCCTTTTTTTTCTCTTGTCAGGCCAGTCAGTTTCGGCCCAGCATGTTTTTTTCCTTTCTGCGATTTAGCTAATTTCCAGGGAAAAACAGTTTTGCAGAATAGTCCCTCTAGTTCATGCATTTAATAACTTCACAACCATGCATCACATGTAAAAACTTTATATATGAAAAATGCTTAGAATTTTGTGTAGATTCATAATATGCCACTTTCACCCCTGTTAAAAATGTTTAACTTGCTGTTTTCATTAATTTGTGTAATTAGCTTGCTAAAATGATTTATTTCATCACTAAATAACCGTAGCTCGGTTTTTAATAAACTTTATATGTAAATGAGGTAGAAAAATGTGTAGAATAACATGATGAACTTTGTTTGGTGTTTAACAACTTTAAAATGTGGTAATAGGCAGATCAGTACCAAATTCATAAATATGCACATGAGGAGTTTACAGAATTGTTGCTGTTATTTCTGGCCTCATTTAAAATGTCTAAATAGGTAGTTTATTTTTGCTTCACCTCTTGCCATGTTAACAAACATTTAAGCTTGTCTTGTTAATAAAAGAGTGTCAATTAAATAATTAAATGTGGTGTTTCATCAATATGCAACTCGTTGCATATTGATCTTCACTCAACTTGTAGAACTTGTTTGTGCACTTGGCCATGCCATGCATAATTAAACCGGACATGCATCATACTTGGATGTGCATCGTATGCCATGTTTATGATTGTGTGTTTACCGTGTGTTTGCTTCTTTCCGGTTGTTCTCTTGTTAGCTTCGGATTCGTTCCGGAGTTGTGAGGATTCGCTCGACTGTTGCTCCTTCGGCTCCTTCGGCTTCATGGATCCGTTCTTCTCCCTTGCGGAATTCCAGGCAAGATGATCATACCCTTGGATACCTTTACTACCATTGCCATGCTTAGTTGTCTCGATGCTATCGTTACATGTCGCGCTACCCATCTTTTATGTCAGCCTCTCCTTGTTGCCATGAAACCTCTAACCTTTGACACCTTCCTAGCAAAACCACTGTTTGGCTAGGTTACCCGCTTGCTCAGCCCCTCTTATAGCGTTGTTAGTTGCAGGTGAAGATGAAGATCGTTCCAGGTGGGAACTTGTTGTTGGTTTTATCACAATATCTATAATTATTATTAACACACCTATATACTGGGCATGGGTGGAAGGCTTGGCCTTTTGCTCGGTGTTTTGTTCCACTCATGCCACCTTAGGCGCCGATAAACCGGCATTATGTTCCTTGATTTTGCGTTCCTTACACGATGGGTGGATGGGGACCCCTTGACAGTTCGACTTTGAATAAAACCCCTCCAGCAAGGCCCAACATTGGTTTTAATTTGCCTCATAATAACAACTTAATTAATTAATTAAATTTGCATAGGGGGTCGCGTCCCCAAGGATTCTTTCTACATAGCAGGGGGGGCCAGTGCTGATGGTGTTGGTCCCAAACGAGCAGACTGCGGGGCCGCCTTGGGGAAACCCGAGGTATCTGGTATAACCTGTAGGATGTCTCATCTGGTTGTGGCCTGAGACGAGATACGCGCGGCTACTATCAGGGTGTCGGCACGCCGGGAGGTCTTGCTGGACTTGTTTTACCATTGTCGAAATGTCTTGTGCTACCGGGATGCCGAGCCTGATCGGATTTCACTAAGATAAGGGGTGATGATATTATATTTATCACTTCAGCTAATCGTGAGAGCTTGTGATGGGCTAAGTTGGAACACCCCTGCAGGGTTATGATCTTTCGAAAGCCGTGCCCGCGGTTATGTGGCAGATTGGAATTTGTTAATGTCCGGTTGTAGAAAACTTGACAGATGATCCGAAGTAAAACACACAACTATGTGAGTAACCGTGACTGTCTCTTTTCACTTTGAGAAGAGAACACGGTGGGGTTATGTTTGACTCGTATGTAGTTTAGGATCTTTAGCGATCACTACTTTGCGACCGTTTTCGTAGATGCTCATCTTATTCTGGTACTCGTAAGTTAGCCACCATATTATGCTTAGCCGCTGCTGCAACCTTCACCACTTTACCTCTTCCTACCCATAAGCTTTGCTAGTCTTGTTACCCATGGTTATGGGATTGCTGAGTCCTCGTGGCTCACAGATACTACAACACCAGATGCAGGTTCAGCCGAGAATGATGCGGGAGCTGGTTCAGTACTTCACTGGGAGCTCGATGAAGAGAGTGACCGTATGCTTGTGACGTTTTCGACGATCAGTAGTGGTTTCTACTAGGATTCGATCCGGACCTGTGGCTTTATGTTGTTTGGTATCTTTCTTTTGGTTCTTCACCCTTAGATGGGTTGTGATCTTTTGAATGATGTATTGCTTATGTATTGTATTGTGTGAAGTGGCGAGTGTAAGCCAACTATCTCCTTTTGCAATTTAATCCCTCTTTTACATGAGTCGTGCAAAGATACCAAACTTGAGATCATTCTAGGATGGGCTTATATCTTTAAGTCGTGCCTCGACACGTAGGAGATATAGTCCCATCCTGGGCATTACATACTCCCACCGCTGGCCAGGCCATCCCTCTACTCACCCACACCCCTGTTATTCCGTGGCGACGGCAGCTTCACACCGCAGCCAAACCAGTGAACCCTCGTACTCCTCTCCGCGCGGGCTTCCGCTGCCGCGTGTTCCCCGGCTCCGCGTCGTCCTCTTCCTAGGCCTCGCCGTCATCCACCGCCCTGGTGCTCTCGGCGCGGCGTGGTCAACGTGGTCAAGGAACGGCTTCCATCAGACATGAACTGTACGTGGAAGTGCCTCCTTATTACGCAGCAAGGAAGTGCCTCCTTATTACGCAGAAAATAATGATTCCTCCACGTGACAGCAGGGACCCACCGGACGAGCCACCGTATTTCACGAAAAAAACGTTTCCCCCCTGACTGCTGGGACCCAGTGGACGGGCCACTATGTTGCACGAAAAAAACGTCCCCCCGCTGTCAGCTCGGACCCACCGGAAGCGCCTCCTTATTACGCACAAAAAAATGAATACTCCCCCTGCTGGTTGGGACCCACCTTGGTGGGAGGCTGACTTGTGGGCCTACTAAGTTTACGGGGACAAAGTGCTTTGTCAACTTAGTCAATATGAACGATTCTAGCTCCAGAGACCGTATGATGTCCATCCAATGGCCGTAGTGCTTCTTCAACCTCTAGTCTTGTTGCTCCATCCGCCCAAAGCAGCGCCGATCATGCCGCATGCTCCTACCTCCCGTGGCCGGCTGTGCTGCCGCGGAGGCCTCACCGCTCCCTACTATTCCCACTGCTGGCCGGGCCATCCCTCTACTCACCCACACCCCATGTTATTCTGCGGCGACGGCAGCCTCACACCGCAGCGAACCAGTGAACCCTCGTACTCCTCTACGCGTGGGCATCCACTGCCGCGTCTTCCCCGGCTCCGCGTCGTCCCCTTCCCAGGCCTCGCCGTCGTCCACCGCCCTGGCGCTCTCGGCGCGGCGTGGTCAACGTGGTCAAGGAACGGCTTCCATCGGACGTGGACTGTACGTGGAGATGCTGACAGCTGGGTCCACGGCCGCAGCAAGGAAGTGCCTCCTTATTACGCGCAAAATAATTATTCCTCCACCCGACAGCGGAGACCCACCGGATGGGCCACCGTATTTCGCAAAAAGATATTTCCCCCTGACTGCTGGGACCCACCAGCTACATCTTCGCACACAAGGAAGTGTGTCCCGGCAAAAAAAAAAACGATTCGCCCCCCTGACTGCTGGGACCCACCAGCTACATCTTCGCATGCAAGGAAGTGCTTGATAGTCGAGACCCACCTGGTTGAAGCGTTCGTAGCGTTGTCATTCTGGTCGCGAACATGTACGTTCATACCGGTCGATGTAGAGGCGTGCACGTGTCGTTGTAGAGGCGCGCACGTAGCATATACACGTACGTACAACGGTCAAGGTGCAAGAAAGTAAATACGGCCACATACGTACATACGGGCAGGGTCTCGAATGCCTACTCACGCGTACGTATGGCCAGGGCTCATGTACATGGCTGGGTCAGAACAGAGAAACATCGTCTTCATCGTGTTCATGGGGAGCCAACCGGCTGGGTCGGAACGGAATGCGTCGTCGTGTTCATCGGGAGGGCTTGAACGGAACAGCCGATGGAAACGAGGCGTGGCGTACCGTAGAATGGAGGAAACGTCCTTGTGTTCGACCGGCCATAGATGAAACGGGATCCCGTTCATCGGGAGGGGTCTGGCGTATCGCAAAATGGAGGAAACAGACCTCCTACAGTCGAAACGGGGGTCCTGTTGATCGGGAGGGGTGTGGCGTACCGCAAAACGGAGGAAACAGACTTGTGTTGGAGCGATACGGCCAAAACGGGGGTCCTGTTCATTGGGAGGGGTTAGGCGTACCGCAAAACGGGACTCCACGGGATACTTCTCATCTCCACCGTCGACCCCCTCCAGCCTCCACGGGCTACTGTTCATCCACCGTTGACCTCCTTCAGCCTCCACCTGCTCCTGTTCATCCACGGGCTCCTGTTCATCCAGCCTCCACCGCGCGCTACTCCACCGGCTATTGTTCAACCAGCCCTCTCCATGGGCTCCTGTTCAACCACCCCTCCATGGGATACTGTTCATCCACCCCCATCGGGAACTGTTCATCCAAACCCCCCCAGCAACGCTCACTGTTCATCCAGAGGCAACATCGATCGGCTTCAGTTAGCAGCGGTAGCAAAGGAATTGCTAGATCAGGTTCAGTTAACAGCCATCGAGTGATCGCTTGGGTTCACTAACGCGTAGCCTGCAGTGCAATCGCTTGGGTCCAGTTAGAGCCCAACGCCTTGCTCGGGTTCAGTTAGAGCCCAACGCCTCGCACCCACGCGCGTGTGTGTACGATAGAAACGCGCATCGCTCGGCCCGACCACCCATCGTAACCGGGAACACACCGATATTTTCATCGCCCTCGCTTCTACCATGGCTTTTTCCGTCATGGACGGCCCAAAGAATGTCATGCAGCTGCTTCTCCGGCCCGCCCAGGACGAAAAGCCCATTTTCTGTCATGATTTTTTGTCATAGAAGTAGGACCCCACCACATCTATGATGATACCATGTTTTGTCACAATTATTGTCATAGAAGTGTCATAAGTATGACATAAAAATATTTTGTTCGGCCCAAAATGTCACGGATGTGTCTTTTTTTTTGTAGTGAGGTCGAAGGCGCGCTCTTCGACGATGTGCAACTTGTCGAGGAGCTCGACGAGGCAGCTCTCCGAGCCGACTGCTTCTGTGGTCGGAGAGGGCTCGTCGTGGAAGTGGACCTCATCGAGCTTGTTCGCGGCGCATGCGGCCTCAGCGCCACGAAGTATCCCGGCATCCACGCCATTAGGCATGCCAGGCTGGCTACGCTCGCCAGGGAGGAAGAAAGTTCCCGTCTAGAACATGTCTCCGGACGATAGTGTAGCTCGCCCCACGGTGGACGCCAAATGTCGGGGTTTTGGTGCGACATATGCCAAAGGATGGCTTATCATGCATGGGGACAAGAGAACGTCGCCGGGCCCTGGAAGCGGGATAAGGCGATACTTAGGACGCCTACGAATATTACCTAGGTTTGGGGCTCTCCGTGGAGATAACACTCCTAGTCCTGTTCAGCAGGGACTCCGCGTCATGACTAATGTCAATATGGTAGCTACAAGGTTGCTCCTTGAGCTGTGTCGCCTATAGGAGGAAGAAGGGCAAGGCTATCTCTCTTCTCTCCTTCTAGGAAATGCGAGTTGCCGCTAGGGTTTTTCCCTATCTGTGTATCTCTCCAAGTCTAACCCATCTGCATGGAGGACAATGGTGGTTTATATAGGCCTACCCCCCAGGGCTACAATGGTAATCCGACCGGGGCGGGCCCCGGCCTTCAGTGTCTCTTGGCGCCGGCTTCTCCGCTGGATGCTGGGTCACGCCGCCTGGTGGGTCCCGCCAGTTGCTAGAGGCATGTCCGTCTAGTGGGCCCGCCATTTGTGGGCTCGCGTGATTGTGCTTTACTGTTGATGTCCTCCTGCTGATGGAGGCCCCGTCAGAGAGGGAGTGGCTACAGTACCGCCGCCTTGCGGTCGTACACTATTGAAACGCCCCGTCTTGTCATCTTGATGGGGTTCAGACTCCAAGGGAACGGTTAGCCGTCTGCTAGAGGTCAGCTGCTTCTGGGTGGCTCGCTGACGGGTGGGGTCTGCCACCTGCAGGCCACTCCGCCTGCGGGCAATGTTGAGGATATCACTTATTGTTATCGTCTCGGACATCTATGGATTAGAGATTAATCGGAAATCGGCTGGTTAATTTATTTTATCGGTCAACTATTAATCGGTGATTTTTTTGCAAATCCCAGGTTCTCAACACTAAAATATGCTATATTCAACACCAAAAAAAATATTGGACATAAGTTTTACCTTGGTTCCTAGCCTTTGAATCCTTGTATAATGACGAACAAAATAGGACAACAGTACATATTGCATAACGAGGTCCACAAAACATGAATAAATATAGTTTTTGCGAACATAGTGTTAAGAATATGCGCGATTTATCGGTAGATTCCCGATAAATCGCTTGTCATACCGATAAATCGGCCAAATGATAAATGGTGAAGATAAGGCATAATCTTACCGGTCACCCCAAGAGTAGCGATAAATCGGACGATAAATCGCTGAATCGGAAGATTTCTTGAACAGTGCCTGCGGGTAGTGGGATCGTGGTTTCCTTTGATCAAAGCTAGGTCATTGGTAACATGGCTACAGTCATGCGGCGATGAGGGTGTGTCTGGAAGGTACACTCACACTGTAGCCACACTTCTTTGGATTCTGGGGGGGCAGGCTTAACTGTAGCCATGCTTTAGTCTTGTCGTGGATCTGCATCGCACACTCTGAGGGGGAGGCACGAGGCCGTCTGCCAGATGCTGACTGCTGGGCAGCCGCCTGTTTAGAGTTCTGCCGCCTGCTGGCCGCCGGGTCCTAGGCCTGGCAGTCCTAGGAGACGACCTGATGCGTGGGCGGCCGAAGGATGGCAGACGACCTTTTTGTCTTGAAACCCCATGGGTTGTCGATGAAGACACCCGTGGTCAATATCTCTGACAAAGTTCATGATAAATTAAAGTTCAATTAATCATATTACTTAAGAACTCCCACTTAGATAGACATCCCGCAAGTCATCTAAATGATCACGTGATCCATATCAACTAAACCATGTCTGATCATCACGTGAGATGGAGTAGTTTTCAACGGTGAACATATTATGTTGATCATATCTACTATATGATTCACGCTCAACCTTTCGGTCTCCAGTGTTCCGAGGCCATGTCTGTACATGCTAGGCTCGTCAAGTTTAGCCCAAGTATTCTGCATGCGCAAAACTGTCTTACACCTGTTGTATTTGAACGTAGAGCTTATCACATCCGATCATCACGTGGTGTCTTGGCACAACAAACTTTCGCAACCGTGCATACTCAGGGAGAACACTTGTACCTTGAAATTTTGTAAGGGATCATCTTATAATGATACCACCGTACTAAGAAAAATAAGAAGCATAATAAGATAAACATCACATGCAATCAAAATATGTGACATGATATGACCATCATCATCTTGTGCTTTTGATCTCCATCTCCAAAGCATCGTCATGATCTCCATCGTCACCGGCTTGACACCATGATCTTCATCGTAGCGTCGTGGTCGTCTCGCCAATTATTGGTACTACTACTATCGCTAACTCATAGTGAAAAAGTAAAGCAATTACATGGCTTTCGCAATTCATACAATAAAGAGACAACCATAAGGCTCCTGCCGGTTGCCGATAATTTACAAAACATGATCATCTCATACAATAACGTATAACTCATCACGTCTTGACCGTATCACATCACAACATGCCCTACAAAAACAAGTTAGACGTCCTCTACTTTGTTGTTGCAAGTTTTACGTGGCTGCTACGGGCTTAGCAAGAACCGTTCTTACCTATGCATCAAAACCACAACGATTTTTCGTCAAGTGTGCTGTTTTAACCTTCACAAGGACCGGACGTAGTCACACTCGATTCAACTAAAGTGAGAGAGACAGACACCCGGCGGTCACCTTTAAGAAACGAGTGTTGGTAACGGTGAAACTAGTCTAGCGTAAGCGTACGCGTAATGTCGGTCTGGGCCGCTACATCTCACAATACCGCCGAATCAATGTATGACATGCTGGTAAGCAGTATGACTATTATCGCCCACAACTCATTGTGTTCTACTCGTGCATATCATCTACGCATAGACCTGGCTCTAATACCACTGTTAGGGAACGTAGTATTTCTAAAAATTTACCTATGATCATGCAAGATCTATCTAGGAGAAACAAAGCAACGAGCGGGAGAGTGTGTGCACGTACCCTCATAGACCGAAAGCGGAAGAGTTTAATAACGCGGTTGATGTAGTCGAACGTCTTCGCGATACAACCGATCCAAGCACCGAATGTACAGCACCTCCGCATTTAGCACACGTTCATCTCGATGACGTCCCACGAATTTTTGATCCAATTGAGGTCGCGGGAGAGTTCCGACAGCACAACGGCGTGGTGACGGTGATGATGACTAGCACAGGGCTTCGCCTAAGCACTGCAACGATATGACCGAGGTGTGTAACTGTGGAGAGGGGCACCGCACACGGTTAAGAAATCAACTTGTGTGTCTATGGGATGCCCCCTCCCCGCGTATATAAAGGAGGGAGGGAGGAGGAGGCTGGCCAAGGGAGGAGGCACGCCAAGGGAGGGGCAATCCTACTGCAAGTAGGATTGGCCCTCCTTTCATATTCCTACTAGGAGAAGGGAGGGAAAGAGGAGAGGAGAGGAAGGAGAGGGGTGGCTACCCCCTAGCCCTAAACCAATTCGGTTTGGGCCTAGGGGCGCGCGCTCCACACTTCCCTTGCTGCCCTTTTCCACCACTAGGGCCCAATAAGGCCCATAGACTCCCCGGGCTGTTCTGGTAACCTCCCGGTACTCCGGTATTTATCCGGTGACCGCCGAAACCCTTCCGGTGACCGAATATAACCTTCCAATATATCAATCTTTATGTCTCTACCATTTCGATACTCCTCGACATGTCCGTGATCACATCCGGGACTCCGAACTACCTTCAGTACATCAAAACACATAAACTCATAATACCGATCGTCATCGAACATTAAGCGTGTGGACCCTACGGGTTCGAGAACTATGTAGACATGACCGAGACTCATCTCCTGTCAATAACCAATAGCGGAACCTAGATGCTCATATTGGTTCCTACATTCTATGAAGATCTTTATCGGTCAAACCACATAACAACATACGTTGTTCCCTTTGTCATCGGTATGTTACTTGCCCGATATTCGATTGTCGATATCATCATACCTAGTTCAATCTCGTCATCGGCAAGTCTCTTTACTCGTTTCATAATACATCATCTCACTAACTCAATAGTCTTTTGCTTGCAAGGCTTATTATGATGTGTATTACTGAGAGGGCCCAGAGATACCTCTCCGACATTCGGAGTGACAAATCCTACTCTTGATCTTTGCCAACACCACGAACACTTTCGGAAACACCTGTAGAGCATCTTCATAATCACCCAGTTACGTTGTGACATTTGATAGCACACAAGGTGTTCCACCGGTATTCGTGAGTTGCATAATCTCATAGTTAGAGGAACATGTATATGTCATGAAGAAAGCAATAGTTGTAAAACTAAACGATCATAGTGCTAAGCTAACAGATGGGTCTTGTCCATCACATCATTCTCATAATGATGTGATCCCATTCATCAAATGACAACACATGTCTATGGTTACAAAACTTAACCATCTTTGATTAACGAGCTAGTTTAGTAGATGCATACTAGGGACAATCTGTTTTATCTATGTATTCACACATGTACTAAGTTTCCGGTTAATACAATTCTAGCATGAATAATAAACATTTATCATGATATAAGGAAATATAAATAACAACTTTATTATTTCCTCTAGGGCATATTTCCTTCAAATGTGCCACCTTTGGGGACGAAACGATATCCGTTGCCTCTTATTGCTTTCAATAAATTTCTAGTGTCAACATAGAACAACAAGAGTGTTGTGTTAAATTTTGGAATTTTTCGGGGTTTGTTTGGACATTTTTATACATTAACTCGGGTTTTTAGGCATTTGATGTGCATAATTCAAATTTGAACAACATGCACATGCCCAGTGTGTATAAATTGGTTGAAAAATCAAATATGTGTCATCGGTTGCTTGCTTAGGTCCCATGCAAGAAATTGGAATGAATGTAAAATACCCGGCCATCGTCACTCAGCCACAAACACTGATATACGTGGTTTTTAAATTCTACTAGTAAATCCAAAAGTCGTCTGAAATTCATGAAACTTGGCATGCATCATGGAGTGGCATCAACATGCCGTGTTAATTTTTTTGTCCCATCTGGGGCATGTTTGGGTATAAGCTTCTCACAAACTAGAGCTTCTCACAACAAGCCTAATGGTTATGGTAGGGAACGTGCCACCTTTGGGGACGAAATGCTATCCGTTGCATCTTATTGCTTTCAAAAAATTTCTAGTGTCAACATAGAACAACAGGAGTGTTGTGTTCAATTTTGGATTTTTTCGGGGTTCGTTTGAATATTTTATACATTAACTGGGTTTTCTAGGCATTTTATGTGCATAATTCAAATTTGAACTACATGCACATGCTCCAGTGCATATATGTCACATCCCTAGCTTGTGATATTGCCTAGTGTTTGCATCTTCCTTGCATCATGTTTAACTTTCATGGAAATTTGATTTGGCGATGTTCAAACCCTAGCACCAAATGAACTCAACTAGGTTCAAATAAATATATTTTCAATGACCCCAAAATGCCCTTCAAAAAAGTTCATCATTTTTGAATTGCTAAATACCTCTGCCAAAAAAGGTCACCTTGGATTTTTGAATTAAATCATTTTGTATTTGACTTTGGGCATTTAAATACTATAAATATTTTAAATGCTCAAATAATTATGAAGGTGGTTGAGGGCTGTTTGAAATAATTCATTTCAGGCCCACAATTATTTTCAGGATTTACAAAAATGATTTAGTACTTTTCATAAATCAAAACAGACAAAAGAAATAGAAAAGAAAACAAAATAGAGAAAACTAGAGAGAGGTAGAACTTACCTGGCGCTCACCTGGCAGCCCATCTGGCAGGCCCAGCCCACTAGGGGCAGGGAGGTCTTCTTCCTCCCGTCAGTCGGATGCACAGCACGTGCCCAACGCGCGCACGAGCACTACACGCCACCTCCTGCCTCCCTGCTTCCTCCCGCGACACCCTGGCGGCGCCACGCAACCCCCTGGCCTCATCCCTCGGCCTCATCCCCTCCTCTGTCCCGCTCTTCTCACCATAGCCGAACGCTGCCGTCGCTGCCGCTCGCTGTCACCGCGTTCACTGTGTTCCGAGCCACCCCGAGCTGTCTCCGAGCACCGCTGGCGTCCACTGCATCTTCTATGCCAAGCCAAGCACCACCACGAGCCGTGTATCCCCGCCATCGAGCTCAAATCCACCGCCTCTGCAACGAGATCGCCGGCGACCTCCCGTTGTCAACGGCCCCTCCCCGAGCACACCGAGGCCCCGTTCAACTCGCTGTGAGCTTCTGCGTCTTTCCCCCTCTTCCCCGAGCTCGTTCCTGTCCTGTAGCCGCCATTTCCTTAACGCCCGAAGCACGCCGCCGCACGAGCTCATCGCCGACGAGGCTCCGGCAACCAATTGGTTTCGTGCATGTGCACGTTGGCTTCGTGAGCGCACGTAGAACCCGTGGGTACTAACCGTTGCTCCTCCCGTGCACCATTTCGTCGCTTTCATCGGCGCCCGAGCTCCGGCCTCCGCTGTTGAAGTCGCCTCCGGCCACCACAGGCCCGGCAGCCACCACCTTTCAACACGAGCCGACGAGGGCTTTCGAACGGGACCAACCGCGGCTCAAATCGCGGTCTATGGACGAAACCCGACACTCACCGCCGCGTCAAGCCGCTGGTGAGTTTGACTCATCTGACCAGGGGTTTGACTCCCCCTGGATCATTGACAAGTGGGCCAGCCCATGACTAACCCTAGATTGGTTTCTTTAGGTAGTGCTAATTAATAGTGTTAATTAGTTATGACACTGACATGCGGGGGCCACTGTCAGGTTTGACCTGGCTGACCTCCGTTGACCTGATGACGTCACACTAACGTCACACTGACGCAGTAAATCAAATTCTGGATTAAAAATAATCTAGGAAATTCCAGAAAATGTTTAAAACTTCTAAAATTCATAGAAATTCAACCGTAACTCCAAATGAAATAACTTATATATGAAAAATCATCAGAAAAATATGAAGAATCTGTTTATGGCATTTTAATGCATGTTTGAGATATCCAAAGCTACTGTATATGACAATTTTTACAAAGGGCATTTAAAATGTCTTATATGGAGTTTGAATTTGAACCTTGGGTTCAAACCAACTTCATTTAAATTGTTACTAGTTGCATTAGTCCAAATCACAGCATATTGCTATGTCATGATCATGCATCATATTGATGCATTGCATTGATTGTGTTCCTTCTTTGTTGCCGGTATTTGTCCCCTCTCAGTTGACGTGGTTCCGACAATGAGATCGATGACACTGATGACGAACTATACTATCTTTAGAAGTGCCAGGCAAGCAACCCCCATTGAGCATTCCTATAAAATCCCACTCTCTCGCTCTTGCTCTCTTTTACTGCATTAGGACAACAATGATTCAACTGCTTTTTTCTACGGTAGCTGAACCCCTTTCCTCTGCATGGCCTGTCATTTCCATAGTAAATAGTTGAAACCCACTAGCATGAGTAGGAGTTGTTTGAGCCCTGATGTGCCTACTCATTCATGCTTGTTTGTCATGCCTGCTACTACTTAGAGTTGAGTCAGGTCTGATTCCTCGGGGATGAATTGGAATGGTGATGAACATGTCCTACTGTGTGTGAGCTAAGTGTGTGAACACGATTTGGTAAAGGTAGCGGTGAGAGGCCATGCAGGAGTACAAGGTGGGTTGTCTCATTGAAACCGTCCTTAGGAACCGAGTTATGTGTTTGTGATCCATGAAAAGTAACTACCACATGTTGGGCCCGAAACCAATGGACCCTCTCGACTTATTAACCACCCCTATCCTCTGTGCTGGAGTTGCAAGTAGTTTCTGGTGTTTGTAGTATGCTGGAGGCCGTGCACACCGATAACCCGAGGGATGGGCTGTGATGCGGTAGGCACGTGGCACGGTGTACCGAGTTGCCCGTTTGGTGACTCGGGAACCCTGTACACATCGTTCGGGCCGTATGTGAAAACCTCGACCGGACTCCCTGCGGATGGAACCTGAATAGGCGATAAACCTGGACTAGAGACTTGCGTGGTTAGTCAGGGCGTGGCTGGCACCCTTGCTGGGCTTCCACTTGAAGGTTGCTGAGTACATGTCGTGTAAATGGCGATAAGTGGTGAGAGCGTGTGTGAAGAAGTACACCCCTACAGGGTTATAAATTATCTATTCGAATAGCTGTGTCCGTGGTAAAGGACTTCTGCGTTGCCTGTATAGTTCATAGACAAGTGAAAGTGGATACTCTAAAATGCGCAAGATAATCGTGAGTGCTATGGATGGCCACCTTGTAGGGAGACATGAGCGGATCCATAGTGGTGTATTGTTATGGTGAATATGTGGACTCATGTGCGCCACCTCAAAAGAGTTACCAATAGTTGTAGTACATGATAGCCACCGAGTCGAAGCTAGCTTGCTGCAGTTAAACTCCACTACCCCTTTGTTGATACTGATGCATATGTAGCTAGTTCTGATGTAAGTCTTGCTGAGTACCTTTGTAGTCATGTTTGCTTAATTTATGTTTTTGTAGGGAGACTTCAGTCTCACTAGTGGTTCCGCATGGAATTCGACGTTTAGCTTGTTACCTCAGCTACGATCTTGTACCCTTGGGAGGGACTTGTAGATAGTCAGGCTTGATAGCCTTCTTCCTTTTCAGATGTCTGTACTCAGACATGTTTATGCTTCCGTTGCATGTATGCTCTATATGCTGGGTCATGAGACCCACTGATTGTAATAAATGCTATGATGGCTCTTCTAAGCCATTATCTATATGAGTTGTTGAGTTATGTTGTGATGCCATGTTGTACAACACATACTTGCATGTTATGCGTACATGTAATGTGTATTGCTATGTGTGGGATCCGACACCTAGTTGTTTACCCTTTGTAGCCTATCTTATGGGGAAATGCCTCCTAGTTCTTCCATTGAGCCTTGGTATCTTCCTACTACTCCAAAACACTTAGGCTGGCCGGCATGTGTCCATCTTCGTTCCTGTGTTGGTCCCTTCAGGGAAATGCCACGCGTTGTTCCTTTATGTCCTTTTAGGTGGCTACTAACTGGGTTCATACGTTGATGACCAACACGTTCGTTGCTGGGTCATGTATGCCTGTCCTTGTAATTTAGCACCACTTTTGGCTTACAACTAGTCATGTCAGCCCGGGTTCTCTGTCATATGGATGCTAGCGACACTATCATATACATGAGCCAAAATATGCAAATGGTCCCGGGCCAGGTAAGGTGGCACCCGTGGGGATACCATGCATGATGCCGCAAAGTGATATGATGTGTTACATGCTAGATCGGTGTGACTTAGGATCGGGGTCCCGACAATATAAATTGGTTGAAAAATCACATATGTGTTCTTGGGTGCATGCTTAGGTCCTGTCAGGGATATTACTAGTAGGTATAAACCGGCCAGGAAGATCCGGATTATGCGTAGTTGTATTATTACAAGCCCAGTAGAATACGTACAAAAGGTTACAGTCCATAGAGGTTTAGGGCCCATGTGTAAGGCCCACGGTTTGTAAACCGTCATGTCATGTAACTTGGAATGTAAGATAGAAAGAGTAGAGACCGAGGCGAACACGTTTATGAGCAAGCCTCGGGACTCTGTAAACCGGACCGGGCGTTGCCTCCTATATAAAGGGACGACCCAGCGACGGTTCAAGGACGAGAAACAACAGCGCGAAACACAGGCAAGCGATTCGCTCCCTGTTCATCGACGCCCAAGCAATACCACACCAATCTAGACGTAGGCTTTTACCTTCATTGAAGGGGCCAAACTAGTATAAACTCCCTGTGTCCTTTGTGTGCATTTAACCACTTCAAGCTAACCCGCGCGATGGCCTCACACCTAAGTCCTCTAAACCGGACATCTGCCGTGACAAATCCACGACAGTTGGCGCCCACCGTGGGGCTATTGCATGATGGTTTCGAGTTCTTGAAGGGCAGCTTTGAAGGACTCAAGGGTTACGCGGTTGGCCGGATGACCAAGAGTCGCCGTGGCCGGATCTACATCGACGACACTGGCTGGGGCCCCGAAGCCGATTCAATCGAATACGGGTACCGGGTTCCCTTCGGCGGCATCCACGTCTTCACCGGCAAGATCGGCGAACCGGGACCTGAGCCGGACATCAGCCCCGACATCGTCGAGCCGGCTCAGCGTGCGTGATCAGCCCGGATTCAGCCCTCCACGAAGCATGTTTTCGTCAGGGCAGTACATGGAGTCCAAGCCGAGGACGGATCGGATTCTGGTGGCAAGACAATTGTCTACTCTGACGATGAATCTTCATCCGGAGAGACAGAATCTTTGTATCTGTTGCAGGACGGCCGATCTGAGAGTGTGTCCGAGGGCGATAGTATTCCGGACCCCTTTGATTTGCCAAACCGGGTGGCTGTCTTCATGGCCGGATCACAGACTATGCAGCAGCCCTCGATGACCGGGGCGTTCACCTCAGAGGTAGCTGGTGCTGGGGCAGGCAGCCAAACCCCATCACCCTCTGATGTTCTATCCACCTTGGTCGAGTAGTTGACGGCGCGCGCAACAACAGAAGTAGCCCCTGCCAACAAGGCGCAACATGATGCGGAGATCCTCCAGCTGAAGGGCTGGATTGAGCAGGCTAAACGGGATCTGGATGCGGAGAAGGCAAGCAGAGCTAGACTCCCAAGCTTTCCGGCTCAGAGTGGATCAGAATTCTGCAAGGAGGTCATGTACAGAAGACAACAAACTCGTCTACCGCCGGTTTACGAGGTGAGGAATCTCTTTGGCACACCAGGAGTGGGAGCTAGTAACCGCCCGGAGGTAAACCGGGGAGGGGCTCCTGGGACTGGCCCACCGGTTCAACCGCTGGCTATAGAGCGAAACCACCAACTCGTGCCGACGTCGCATGTCCCCACCCCTCCCGGCCATTATTCTAACCCGTTGGACAACATTGTCGCCGCCGCTTCGTGACTGGCCGCTTTACCCATTGAGGGGACATCCCCTATGGCGATGGAAGCACGCCGGGCTAAGGAATTGTTGGACACGGCGCTGACACAGCAGTAGGCGTACTCTTTCAGCAGGGAGAGGATTCATTCAACCCCCCGCCCGAGCCGGAGTTACACTAGGCACTGGGATGAACCGGCTGTTTCTAGCAGCGAGCGGAGACGTCACCGTCACAGGCAGGATAATCGGGCGGGAGCAGAGGCACACGCCCAAGAGGCGATAAACCGGGCCAAACATACTGCCCGCGAGGACACCCGTCAAACAATGCCGGTTCACCCAACCACAGCAGAAATGGGAGTCATGGCTAGTTCCTTTAAGGTATAGTGTCTCATCCCCGCTTTACGAAGCGTGAAATTACCCAAAGACTTCAAAGGCTCGCGCAAGGTACCCAACTACACAGCAGATCTGGCTCCAGAGGCGTGGGTTGAAAGTTATGAGATGGCTATGGAGATGCTTGATGTGGATGAAGCGGCATGCGCCAAGTACTTTACCATGATGCTTGAAGGTATAGCCCGGACATGGTTAAAGGGCCTACCACCTAACTCCATCGGATCATGGGGTGAGTTGCGTCGCCAGTTTATCAAAAATTTCAAAGACACGTGCAAGCAGCCAATGTCGGTGGTAGACTTAGCAGCATGCGTTCAAGGGGAGCAGGAACCCACGAGCAGCTGGGTGCGGCGAGTACCAGAAATCCTGCACTCTTCCAATAGCATCAACCCTAGTACGGCGATAGTGACATTGGAAAACAATTGCCGGTTTGAGTCTCTGAAGCTGAAGTTAGGACGGCTCAAACGCGATTGCAATGACATGGGCACGCTCATGAGCGCTTTGGTGAAATATGGGGATTCGGATAACACCAAGTACCCAGATGCAGACGGAGGCAAGTCCGGAAAAGCAAACAAAGCTGGTAAACTGGCGCAAGCTAATCCGATAGGAACGTGTTACAATGGTAAGCGAAAAGCGGGGGGCAGCTCTGATTTTGTGGCCAATACCAACGTTCAGGGAAACGGTCAGCGCCGCAAGGGTAGACCACCTCCGCGTGGCGAGGGGCTACCCATCAATTTAGATCAACAGTTAAACGTGCCTTGCCCTAAATACAGTACGGAGGGAAACCAGGCTAAGCATTTATGGAAGGACTGCCGGATCATGATAGAGGCCATGAAACAAGCCAGATATAATCACGAACCTCCCGGCGACGGCTCAAGTTCCGGTTTTTAGGGTCCGGGTTACCAGGGTAATGGTTCCGGATCAGGATATCACGGCGGTAACAATAACTACAACAGCAACAGTCAGCATCAACATAACCAGCAGCACGGTCAGGGTGGTTACAATAACCAAGGCAATCAGCAGCGCCAGCAGCATCAGCAATCCGGATATCATAGTAATCCGAAGGAGCTAAGTAGTGGACAGTATCATGTTTTCACCACAAGATTGTGCAAGCGAGATCAAAAGGTTCTGAAGCGGGCAGTGCACGTAGTTGAACCGGCGACGCCACGTTTTTTGCGTTGGTCGGAACAACCTATTGTCTGGAGCAGAGAGGATCACCCGCCGCGGGTTGATAATCCGGGGCATTTGGCTCTAGTGGTGGCACCACAGGTGGGCGGCTACAAGTTCACAAAGGTACTCATGGACGGCGGCAGCAGTATCAACATCTTATACTATGAGACTTTCCGGCGTATGGGGTTGATAGATAAGAAGTTGAGACAGTCCAACACAATATTTCATGGAGTGGTGCCAGGTAAATCGGCTTACCCAGTTGGGAAAATTGATCTGGAAATCACCTTTGGGGATGAGTAGGATTCTAGGTCAGAGACAGTGACCTTTGAGGTCGTAAAGATCAGGAGCCCATATCATGCTCTATTTGGGAGACTGGTTTACTCCAAGTTCATGGCTAGGCCGTGCTATGCTTATTTGCAGCTTAAGATGCTGGGTCACAAGGGAACCATCACGGTTCACAGAAGTCGCAAGATCGCATTGGAATGCGAGGAAGGAGATGCAGCTTATGCAGAGGCAGTATGTGCTACGGAGGAGCTGAAATTCTACAAAGACAATGTTGATCCGGCGGATATGTCCCCGTTAAAGAAGCCGACTACAGAGCATGATCCGTCGTTGAAGTTTAAATCGGCAGAGGAGACCAAGCAGGTTGACTTTGTTCCAGGCGATTCATCCAAGCAGTTCATTATCAGCGCTAACCTAGACCCCAAATAGGAAAGCGCACTCATCGAGTTCATCCGTGAGAACCGGGATATCTTTGCATGGAAACCTTTTGACATGCCAGGTATACCGAGGGAACTCGCTGAGCACAGTCTTAACATTGATCCGAAGTTTAAACCGGTCAAACAGTACTTGCGCCGCTTCAATGAGGAGAGACGCAAGGCTATAGGTGAAGAAGTAGCCAGGCTTTTGGCGGCAGGATTCATAGTTGAGGTGTTCCATCCAGAGTGGCTGGCTAATCCGGTTTTGGTGCTGAAGAAAAATGGAACGTGGAGGATGTGTGTGGATTACACATACCTAAACAAGGCATGCCCAACTGATCCTTTTGCTCTCCCCCGTATTGATCAGATTATTGATGCTACGGCAGGATGTGAGCGGCTAAGTTTATTGGATGCATATTCAGGTTATCATCAGATCAAGATGGCAGTTAAGGACCAGGAGAAGACAGCTTTCATAACTCCCTTTGGAGCCTTCTGCTATGTATCCATGCCCTTTGGGCTCAAAAGTGCCCAAGCAACTTATCAGCGTTGCGTGCAGAATTGTTTCAAAGGACAGATCGGAAAAAACGTCCATGCTTATGTTGATGACATTATGGTGAAATCAAGGAAGGAGGAGACGCTAATAGAGGATTTAAAAGAAACCTTTGACAACCTCCGGATTTATAAGATGATGCTTAATCCGGAGAAGTGCGTCTTTGGTGTTCCAGCAGGCAAGCTCCTTGGATTCTTACTATCAAACAGAGGAATAGAGGCTAATCTGGAGAAGATCAAGGCGATCACATCCTTAACCAAACCGTCTTGTATCAATGATGTCCAGCGCATAGCAAGCCGGATTACGGCGTTGAGCCGATTCATCAGCCGTTTGGGAGAGAAGGCAATTCCGCTTTATCAGATGCTGAAAAAGACAGATCGGTTTGTATGGAGCGAAGCTGCAAACGCTGCGTTGGAGGGTTTGAAGCGGCAATTAGCAGAATTGCCAGTTCTTGCTGCCCCTGTTGACAACGAGCCGCTGCTGTTATACGTGACCGCCAATGCTCGTGCAGTTAGCGTGGCAATTGTGGTGGAGCGCAAGGAAGCAGGCAAGGAATATCCGGTTCAGTGCCCGGTTTACTACATCAGTGAGGTCCTTATTGAGTCAAAGCAAAGGTATCCGCACTGGCAGAAGTTGGTGTACGACGTGTTCATGGCAAACCGGAAGCTGAAGCACTATTTCCAGGGCCACCCAATAACTGTTGTCAGCTCAGCTCCATTGGGGGATATAATCCAGAATAGAGAAGCCACTGGCAGAGTGGCGAAGTGGGCCATTGAGCTTATCCCACACGGACTGAAGTATGTACCCCGTACGGCTATAAAATCCCAAGCACTGGTAGATTTTATCAACGATTTGACAGAATTACAGGCTCCAGACGAGAAGCCGGATCATACATACTGGACTATTCACTTTGACGGTTCAAGGCAATTAGAAGGCTCGGGGGCTGGAGTCGTGTTAACTTCCCCACGAGGTGACAAGTTTTGTTATGTCCTCCGACTAATGTTCCCTTGCACTAACAATGTTGCTGAGTATAAAGCTCTGCTTCACGGCCTACGGATGGCTAAGGAAATGAACTTGAGCCGCGTTAAGTGCTTTGGTGATTCAGATCTAGTGGCACAACAGGTGTCTGGTAAGTGAGACTCTAAAGATCCGCTCATGGCAGCTTACAGGCGAGAAGTTGAAGCGGTTGCAGGATATTTCAAAGGATATCAGGTGGACCACATAGACCGACGGAAAAATGAAGCGGCCGATGCATTAAGCCGGCTGGGCTCTCAGCATAAACCAGTTCCACCAAATACCTTCTTGGATGAATTACACAGTCCATCGGTACAGATACCATCGGAGGAGGATTTGGCTGTTCCTGATCCGGAAGCACAGCTAGTTGCAGCACTTCATGTTATTCCGGATTGGACACTCCCTTACTTGGCATACTTGAGCCGAGGAGAGTTGCCAGATGATGAGGTTGAGGCTAGGCAGATAATCCGGCGATCCAAATCTATGACCATCGTCAACGGAGAACTTCATCACCGCATCGTTTCTGGGGCATTTCAGCGATGTGTATCATCGGAAGAAGGTTGTGATATTCTTCGAGAGATACACGAAGGAGATTGTGGTCATCATGCCAGTTCAAAGTCATTGGTAGCCAAGGCTTTTCGTCATGGGTTCTACTGGTTAAAGGCTCATGCTGATGCAGAGGATCTAGTCCGGAGATGCGATGCTTGTCAGAAATTTTCACGGCGTGCTCATGTTCTGGCGCAGGAGCTATGGATGATCCCAATTACTTGGCCGTTTGCAACTTGGGGCCTCGATATGGTTGGACCCTTTAAACGATCCCAAGATCAGAAAACCCATCTGTTGGTAGCAGTGGACAAGTTTACAAAGTGGATTGATGCAGAGCCTGTCAGTAAGTGTGATGCGGCAACAACGGTTAAATTCATCAAAAAGGTAATTTTCCGGTTTGGCTTTCCACACAGCATCATCACTGATAATGGCACCAACTTATCTAAAGGAGAGATGGAAGAGTTTTTGCCAAAGGGAACATATTCGCCTGGATGTATCTTCAGTAGCTCACCCTCAGTCAAATGGCCAAGCTGAGAGGGCCAACCAAGAGATCTTGAGAAGCATCAAGCCCCGGCTTATGGTTCCTTTGCAAAGGACACCAGGTTGCTGGGTTGAGGAGTTACCTTCTATCCTCTAGAGCATCAACACTACACCTAATAGGTCTACATGTTATACACCCTTCTTCATGGTATATGATGCTGAAGCGGTTCTCCCTAGTGACATCCGGCACGACTCACCACGGGTGGCAGCTTATGTTGAAGCGGCTAATAAGCAAGCAAGACAAGACAACTTAGACCGGCTAGATGAGGAACGGGATACAGCGGCAGCACGATCAACAATTTATCAACAAGACCTGCGCCGATATCACAGCCGCCGGGTTAAGACCAGGACGTTCCAAGAAGGGGACCTAGTGCTCCGGCTCATCCAAGACCAGACGGATATGCACAAGTTATCCCCACCTTGGGAAGGACCCTTTGTGGTCAGCAAGAACCTACACAACGGTTCATACTATCTGATTGACGTTCGAGAGCATAAAGACTCACGTACAGCAGAGGAAGAGACGAAGCGGCCGTGGAACATCGCTCTTCTGCGACCTTACTACACTTGAGCCATTGGCTCCGCTTTATGTATCTTGTACATATTATGATTAATAAATAAACCGGCGCCCCCAGTAATCCGGGGAATCAGCCATCTTCTTCGAATAAGAGTATCATATGGGAGTTCGCCCAGGTGACATCCATCTAAAGTTTATTCCTTTTGAGATATATCATTTTCATCAAGAAAACAAATTGCTTTGATCTATATATTCTGACATGCAGGGCAATTATTTATTAAGGGACCAAAGAGAGTTTGTCGCACAACGCAATTCAAACATAGGTACCCGGCCTCTTAAACCGGCGCCCTTGATACATCAAATATGGAGCCTGGCAGCTAGTAAAAAGCCATTGAGAATAATCAAGTCAATCACCTAAATACAAGATCCCTCAAAGGACTTGAAACATTGGGTAGTATTGATGACAACGTCAATTATAGAGCTTAAAGGCCACTCACAAAAAGCCTGGAGCCTTGCAGCTCGCAAAAAGCCAAGAGCTTAAAGGCCGCTCATAAAAAGCCTAGACCTTAAAGGCCTCTCACAAAAAGCCTGGAGCCTGGTAGCTCGCAAAAAGCCAAGAGCTTAAAGGCCACTCATAAAAAGCCTAGAGCTTAAAGGCCGCTCACAAAAAGCCTGGAGCCTGGGAGCTCGCAAAAAGCCAAGAGCCTGGCAGCTCATAAAAAGCCTCGAATTTGGAGCCTGGCAGCTCGTAAAAAGCCTCGACTACATGGTCTTATTTGCTAAAAATGCTTTGTTTCTGTGACTTTGCAAGTTTTGCTTTAAAAAAAGTCTATTGATCCGGGATTGGGCAACTACAAAGTTGACCATATATCGGCATGAGTTAAAAGTCTGGGTCATGAAACACCAGCATGAGTTAAACCGACATTCATTATAACCCGGATCAGTCATCAAGCCAACGCCAAGAGAGCCAAGAGCCTCATCAGCATAGACGCTTTCAGTTATGTCTACCGGATTAAGGATTTCAGGCACACTTAATCAGAGGTATGATGTATCTTTGGTATAAAATAGTTATTCCTTTGATATATATCTATTGGAGAAGTATAATAGGTCCGATGGTAAACCGCCAGGACATCTTTTTAGCCTCATTTATGCAGGCGCAGCTAATATAAACGGATCAAGCATGGCAGAATAAAAGGATTAAATAGGCAGACGCGGGGTCAAGCTGTGACATCCATATTGCGACAAAGACAATGTTTCAACTATCCTATTACAAGGCACTTGCAGGCCTAAATAGATTAAAGTTTTTGGCAAAGTGTTCATCAACTACAAATTAAACCGGACGGTTTATGACTCCTCTTCACGCTGCGAAGGCTGAGGGTCGACTTGATCCGGGTCTTCTTCATCTTCAAACAGTGGCTGGAAATCAGGAGCATGCCAATCAATCTTGGAGAGTGCGCGGAAATACATTTCCTCATTAATAAGATCTGACGGATCAATATCTGGAGCGAAAGTATGGCCACGAACCGGTGGGATCAGATTTTCAGTGTCGTAAACCGGCCGCTCTACCTGCTCATTTTCTAAATCATAGGCCGGATGATACCTCGTCAAATCCACTTCATCGGCAAGCTTGCTAGCAAGCGGGCGCATGTCCTTAGTCAGAGCACGAAGATCTTCGGCAGAAAAGTCTGACCCGTCCTCTTTGTTGCTGGGATAGCCGTTCATTGCTTCAGCCGGATCAAAGTCAGGAACCCATGCTTTGGCCCGGGTTAGCGCCATAAGAGAACCAGCCCGTGCAGCAGACTTCTTCACCTCCACCAGACGCACAGGCAGGACAGATAGCTTCTCTAAAGTGCCTTGGATGGTAGTTGGTGCCGATTTGTTATGGGACATAGCACTAATAACCCTTTGAGCACCGGAATAAAGCTGCTCCACCAGGGTATAAGAGGCCTTGAGCTTCTTCCCGACATCATCTCCAAGATGAGTTATGCGCCGCCCTATATATGATTGCCAAGTTAAACCGGAGCGGAACAAAGGTTGCAACAGTGAAAAACATATGCAGATGGACACTCACCAAAGATAGCAGAAGTCATGAGTTCTATTTGTTGTTTTAAACCGGTCAACTCCTGCGTAACCGGATTAAGGGCAGCTTCAGCATCCTTTGCTCTTTTTCCAAGATCATTCCTCTGCACTTCCCATGTGGACCGCTCCGCTTCAAAGTCCTTTTTCAATTTCTCCATGTTGGTCAAAGTAAGCACAAGTTCTTCCTTGGCTTTGGCGGAGGCAGTTTCATTAACAACCAAACTATTCCGGAGTTCAGTTACCTCTGAAGCCCTCCGGGTCAAGTCAGCCTACAAGGAAGTTAAACAGATTAGAAAGACAGGTCAATCAAGTCTCAAGCATATAACAAGTTATACACTTGAAACTTGGGGGCTAATGTGCAATTGAAGTAACGAAAGAGAATTTCAATCAAGTCTCAAGCATATAACAAGTTATACACTTGACACTTGGGGGCTAATGTAAGTTCAATTGCAGATACAATGGAAGTCCCGGTTCACCTACAATGAAGCTAAACCGGCACTGGGGGCTACTATGGCCTGAAGACAGGTTTGCAAAAAACACAAAATAGATACTAAGTAAAAGGAGAGAAAGTTACCTCATACTTATCCTTCATCATATTAACCAATCCGGCTTCATACTCGCGGCTGGTAAAGAGCCGGTTCAGATACCCGGAATGAAGTTCCTAGGCACTCAACTGGGCATAGCTGGATAAGTCTGTGCTCCACTTGCCTTTATCTTCTTGAAGTTTTTCCTCCTTGTCAGTATGCCTGGCAAAGATGACACGCTCGATGGGAGCAGTGAAGCCTAATCCGGTTATCTCAACATCCGCGGATGAAGCGACAGTTGGCTGGAGAGGGACAGTAGTAGGCGCCGGGCTGGCAGGAGCCGGGCTAGCCCGAGGAGGACTAACCCGGACAGGGCTAGCCGGTTCAGCAGCATTCTCTGTATTATCATCTACCGGAGCAGCAATGTCGTCACGATCCATGGGAATAGGGTCATCAAACTGAGCTGTAGGATTATCTTCTGGAAGGACAACCTCTTCTGGATCACCGGCTGGTTCAACAGTAGTGGTTTCAGCAGCCGCTTTGGTTGCTTTCGCCTTCTAGCTAGGCTTCGGCTTTCTGGTAAAAATCAAAGGAACAATGAGAGTCATGAAGTTACAAATATAAAGGTAAACCGGATGTTTGAGAAAAGTACTTACCTGGGCACGGTCTTTAGCACGGGGACCTGCATAGCAGTTGACTCGCCGGAAGAGGACAAAGGAGCCTCCTGATAGTTAGGATCAGACGTTTAAGCGGTTTACGTATGAGGCCGACTTTTGGATGAAGAAGAGTTGGAGAAAGTAAAACCTCGGAGCGACGCCTGCGAGCCGGTGTAAGAGGTATTCCGGATGACTCCACTACATGGCCACTATGGCGCATGGTCTGGCGTGCTTCATGCTGCTGTTTCTTTAAAAGAAAGTTGGGATCCAATTGAGCGTAAGGATGAGAAAAGGTATATTTCCGGGACACCCGGGGGATTTTGGG
>LR738712.1:120277256-120357703 GCA_902687465.1 Secale cereale | reverse complement strand
TATATATATGTTATTGTTCTATATGCAATCCCATCGCACAACACACACGTCTTATTAGCAGCAATCGTCTGTGTTATTATCGGTCTTTGCACACATTTCTGATTACAAACCTGTTTGCTGCGTATCACACACATCTTGTTATATTGAACCATTTTTGTTCTCTTGTCTCAACGCAAACAGTTCATCCGAGTGAACCGCATGGCGTATATCGCACACACCTTGATCTCACTGACCGTTTGTTTTGTGTTGCCTAATCACAAATAGTTTCGAGTGAACCGTATGCCGTATATCGCACACACCTTCATCTGGCTGCCCGTTTCTTTTGTCCCTCCTCATCACAAACAGTTAATTGAACTGAACCGTATGCCCTTCATCGCACACGCAACTAAAATCTGAACCGTGTTTGATGCATCCATCATCACAAATGTTTTGCACCTTTGGACGGTTTTTACACCATAGTTTGCGATTATGGCATCGCACACAATTTTGTGGAAGGGTCTCTAATAGTAGTATCGCATTAGCATTATCCTGCAGTAGTGCTACCACCAATCCTTACTAGTCTATAAATCCCACCCCCTTGCCAGAAACCTCAGTCAAACCCCTCCCTTCTCCTCCTCCCAGTCGCCAAAGAAAACCCTAGAATCCCAGGGATACATGGATCCCAGAGAGGTCATAGATGAATAAGAAGAGGTGCCCAGGGGAGCCAAGCGCAAAGAGGCAAGAAGAAGGACGAGAAGGAAACTGGCTGAGAGGATCCTTGCAACACACAACCGCAAGGACATGGAGTAGTTCATGGAGGCATTCACCCTTATATCGAACCCTACTGATGCTGATATCATCTACTGGGCAAGGATGGAAAATTTCCATCCCTTTTAGGTCACTAGGCAGAGGTGGACTAGGATTCTGTATCCATGAGTTTGCTGTTATGTTTCTGTGGTCCTAGATCTGTCTTTCTATCTATGTCTATGATGAATCAATCTGTATATGATGCATCCATATGTCTATGATGCATCAATCTTTCTGTGCTCATTGTTAGCTGTGGTGGACTAGGATGAATCAATCTGTCTATGATGCATTGTATGAAGTTGGTGTAAGAACATTGTTGAATGATCTATCTATGTATGAGTGAATGTTTTATCTATCTTTGTATCACTACTAGGGAAAAGCCTAGCAATAGCGCGAGTTTTAGGTGTATCAGTAGCGCGGGTGCCCGCGCTACTCATACGGTGCTACAACTAACCTATACCAGTAGCGCGCTTTGACACACAGTACCGCTATACCTGGTTAGCAGTAGCGTTCCTTACTCAAACGCGCTACTGCTAATAGCTGCAACACTATGTAGTAGACCGCGCTACTGGTAAGAGCGCGTTATTGCTAACTTTGTTTCCCTTGCTGCTGCTAGTTCTATTTGTTTCTGATTTTTGTTCTACATATTTGGTTTGTATTTCAACAGGCTTTACACAACAATCTTTAGTATATCATAAACATACAAATATAATCCTATCATATACATACAAATAGTCTCATCAAATCATGTCATCATCATAATCATCATCCAACAGAAAGTGATCTCTCATCATCATCTCGAAAATAGCGATACAAGTCTCGAATACTTGCAACTACATCGTCATCCATCTAAACAATGATATACACGAGAGAACCTAAATTGACTGTTGGCTGTCATATACTCCTGGGCCTGACACTCTGGCCACTCGTTGTATATACTCCTGGCGTATCACCTATTAGCCATCGATGATATATGCATCTGCATCGTCACACGAGTCAATGATATGCAACATATATAGTTGAGCAACAGAAAGAGACACACTTTGCAAACATAGAAGAAACATATCATAAGCATAAATAACAAAGTTCATCGTACCCAAAATTCCCTAAATAGAGTGATATTCGCTAGTTGAGGAGGACGGTTTAATTACATCACAAATAAAGTTTCGTCGCCCATAACTCAAAGTTTCGTCATAGAGAAAATATTGACTAAACAGAAACATTGTTATATATCGTCAATCACTCGATCAGGTCATGCCATCCATCCAAATCAGGGAGATAGTCCCCAAGCATAATGAAAGGCTTTAGGTCGAGACGCTGAGCGGCTACGCGTGTTCGGACGTCTTCCCGCGATATTTGCCCTTCTTCGTAGAGCAACCCTGTTTTTTCGAGGACATCCTTCATGATGATTTATGAAAGTTCACGCTGCATGTGATAGAACTCAGCTCGGAGTCGATGATCCAAGAATCTCCTTGTCTCTTTGCCCATTGTAGAATATGGGCATCACCGAATGTAGATGACATGTGAAGGCTCTGGTGATCCCGTCTGTACTGCAGCAAGAAGTGGAGGACATAGAATCCATCACTGAGAGTATCACTCGGTTGCTGGATGCAGCAGAAGTTAGTGTTATGGTCGAAGGCGGGTGCGCGATTCCTTGTCTTCCTGACCGTGATCTCTCCACCCCGTATGGCGTGGCTTAAGATAGCTTTGTCGAGAACAGACTTGGTGTCGGTATAATCCTTTTTCTTCAAGTTCTTCTATGAGTCCAGGTAAAGAGCATGGGAGAATCCGGTGTAAAGGATGATGAGGACGGCACTCCCGTCCCTGCGATATATAAGTACACCTCAAATTAGCCTCCGCACGTGCAAATGAATGATTGAAATCGAAGGAATGATATTACATGATGACTTACATGGGATGATAAGGCAAGAGAATTGCCTCCTTGTCCTTTTTGCCGACCATGAAATCGGCAAAGTAGTTACTTGCGTATTGACGGTGCTCTTCGTAGACTGCCAGGAAGCTCTCGTGCATGAGTACGGGCCAGGGACAGAGATATAAGGTATGTGCTCAATCCCGATGATGTGGTTCATGTACAAGGCAAAGAGGCGGACAAACGTAAAAACCAGCTTCTTCAAGTGAAACATGTCGAAGATGTAATCGACTCAAAGGAAGAAATTCACCGCAGGGAATGTGTCAGCGTATAACCTTTACCACGACACGTTAACCACGTATAGCGGGTATCCTGGATTCTTTGAGGCCATCAGGTTTTTCTCTCTCTGCAGCACATCATCATGAAGTCTCATGAGATCGCTGTATATGGCCTCTACCGCTGCCTTAGGTAGGATCGGATCATCGGGGATATGACATTTTGCCGCACCGAGGATAGGTATACAGTCTTGAACCCGAGGCTGCTGAGGCGGCTGGATCATACAAGTAGCTTTGTTGCCTTTCCTTGGTCTCTTCCTATGCTTCTTTGCTACTGGAAGAGAGCCTATAATACGTTCATCCTCCAACAATTCAGGCACCAACTCATTGCGCTCAAACCCGGAGTACTCATACTGCTGAGCCATCAATGCGCCGTCGTTAGAGGCGCCAGTATTGAGAAACTATAGAGGGTCATCGTCATCCTCGTCGATGGCATCATGCATTGTTTCTTCGATGGAAGCGACGTCATTAGCCACTAATGGAGCCTCTTCCTCACCCGGCACGACATGCGACGCTAATTGGGTAGAAGGGGTGTTTGTGTTCATACCTTGCCAAGGGCTCCCGACCGCCTCCAGACGAAGCAGACTCTTCGGCCACAACAGGACCCAACTCTTGCAATCGCCAATCCGCCGCGGGGTCTTGTCAATATCTCCCCCTAGTGCTACCAGAGTATCCAAATTCTCATGGCCCGGTTCGAGAGGGTGAACTATTCCATCTTGTGACAGACTTTTCACAAAACCAGGACCCCCACTGGACTGCCTATTGGAATTATGACCCCTGTTACATTCAACATCTCTATCTTCATTTGCCTTGGACACAATGATATTCAGCACTGTGAAATCAGAGTAGTCTATCATTTCTTCAATTGCATCTTGACTGTCCAGAAGCAATAAACCTTCGTCTCCAATCCCTTGTTCTTTTACCCAGTACATATAGTCATCTGACTGATGGCCTTCAGTTTGAGTAAGTGCTATCAAGTTCAAAAAGTGAAGTCTGAAACTGAAAACCTTCTTTCCATGTTATCTTTGCCCTGGAAATGCAACCTCACCTCCCAAATTTCATCATGCAACTTGCATTATATAATATGTTATTTCAAAAGCCTAACTAAGTGTTTTTTGCTACAAAATTTAGTTCAAACTAACTATAAAGTATAGTAAGGAATCTGAATCCAACAAATGCTTCTCCGAATCCACCATGTAATAATACTCAATCCAACTAATCCTTCTGTGCAAAATGCAAGTGGTGCATCCAACAAATGCTAGATAGTGTTGCCTCAACTTTGATTCAGTGCATGTTCATGTTCTACGATGAATCACATCAGCATCTACTTAGGGTTTGGTCAAAAACCTAACTAGAGATGCTCTACTTTTTGAACTAAACTAGCACAAATGTAGAAACTATTGAAGGAGCTCATGAAGAGAAGAAAAAAAATCTTACTCCACCTGTCGTGGATTTGTCATGGCAGATGTCCTAGAGTTAGGACTTAGGTGTGGAGCCATCGCCGTTTGGTTAGCTTGAAGGGGTTAATCGGGATAAAGGACATGAAGGTTTTTTTAATCCTGGTTCAGCCCCTCGATGAGGTAAAAGCTTAATCCAGCTAGGGTTGTATTGCTCGAGACTCAATAACCAGGGAGCGAATACGCTGACCTAGTTCTTGAGCGGTTGTTTCTTGAGTTAACCCGCCACCGGGTCACCCCTTTATATATGCAGGTTGATGCCCGACGGCTTACAGAGTCCCGGCTGGCTCATACACAACGTGTCCGGCTCGGTACCCACTAAGCCCGCCTTACAATACCAGTTTACATATAGGGCGGTTCACACCCACGGGCTTCATACCACCTCCGGATCTTGGGCCTTCTATTGGCTGCTATGTAAACCGCCATCTTCGTATCTTCCTGGGCCTCAGCAGGCCTCTTTATCCTTGAGCCACCAGTGGTATAACCCGGCCCCTCCTGGGCGGGTCATACCCAGTAGTTATATTCCCAACATTAGGCCCCAGGTTAATTTGAATGGGTTCATATCAATCTTCATCTTTTATAAGATCCTCAGTTACCAATTCCTTACCACTGATCATAACCCACCATGACGTCATATCTTTGAATCAAGTTAATCCTTCATGACATCACTGCACATTAATTTCGCACAAGGCTAGAGATATCTCAACGGATATTCATCTTAATGAGCTTTCCGAAAATCGAGGTGCCAGTATAGCTGCATAATCATTTTTCAGTCTTCTCGATTACCGTGCATGCCATTTATCCACTTCTTTATAAATAGGGACGGGGGGGGGGGGTCTTTCATTTGCCTTTTTTTACCTTGCCCCCTCGTCTTCATCTTCCTCCTCGCAACACCTCTGCAGCCCCGAGCTCTCCCGCCGTCGACCTTCATCAACCGCACCAACTCCGGTCGCTGCATCAACCTGAACGGACCAGAGAAACTGCGGTGCACCGCCGCTGTTCAACATCATCTGTGAGTACTTTCCTTCCCGCATTATAGATCTGTACTAGGGTTTCCGTTGTTCATCGGTGTTCTTCGTCGTTCGTCGTCTGGCCCTTTATACCGCGTGGTTAGATCTGAACCTAGTTGTTAAAATGCGCGGCCACTGTTTTAGTACTTATTCCTCGCAGCCAAAATCAACACTTCAGTTGAAATAATCATCCGAGCATAGAAACGTTTCTACCTTTGCCTGGTTAGGTCTAGAATTTTTTGCATTTTCGAACTCGCTGTAGATCCAAAATTGTAGTATCAATATGAAAAAACTGTTTTACCTTTACTTAACAAAATTTATCCTTCAATCTGTTGCACCACAACCCTACGGGCGGCTTATAAACCAACCGTAACCTGCCATATAGCATTTGGCCCCTTACTAAGCCGCCGGTATTAATCTTTAATCCATTTAGCTTATTATTTTATACTGGTTCATCCACGCCGACTTTAATAGCGTTGATCATTGTTCGGATGTAATCTTTCATTTGTAGTCAAATATGTGGAAAGCCAAGACTGTCACTTCTTGTAGTTGGGTCGTTTCTCGGGTTACCGAGGAAATACTAAATGAGTATATTCAAACCGGCGTTTTAGCCAAAAAGGACGTCATCCACTGGAGGGTCCCAGGCATAGAAACTCCTCCACAGCCCAAGGAAGGCGAGGTTATTGTTTTCACTGATAATATGCTCCAAGGGTTCACTCCGCCAGGTTCAAATTTTTTCCGTGATGTGCTATATTTCTTCAAGCTCCATCCTCAAGACATTGGTCCTAATTCTGTTTCAAACATCTGCAATTTTCAAGTCTTCTGCGAAGTGTATCTTCAACAGGCGCCTACTGTAGAATTGTTGGATTACGGGCTCCGCAAACCCAAGAAGGTCGAACACAGGGGCGTGAACGAAGATCTCTCCCACTCACGTCTACCTAGCACCACGCCCTCGCCCGATGGTGAGATTCAAGCAAGCAACAAGTAAAGCACACACAAGTTTACCCAGGTTCAGGCCACCTTGCGGTGTAAAACCCTACATCCTGATTTGGTGGATTAGCCTCGGGAGGGCATGAGTATGAACAAGTACAGCGGCTCTAGAGCTCAGGAGGAGGGCTCAGGAGGGTTAGGAGGCAAGTGTTCTTGCTCCTTGGTGTGAAGGCGGGGTTGATCAGATCAGATCAGAATGCCTCCATAGTGGAGACCCTAGCTACTTATATAGGCGGCCAGGGTCCTCTTCCCCCAAAATCTTTTGGCGGGAAGGAATCCCACAACAACCATTATGAGCGGGAACACAAGGACATTCCTACCCTGACAAAAGTGGTCTTCGCCTGCAAAGGGATCAAACGGTGACGCGGTGGTGGGCTCGATGGTGACATCCTCCCTGTCGTCCTTGCGGTCTTCGCTCGTGTTGCACCAAAGGGGAAACCTTTGTCTCGCCCCTCGGGAACCCGCGCCTGTGCTGTCTCGTTTGCACCAAAACGGCAACTGCGCCGCTGGCACACGCTGACACCCGCTCGTGCGGTGCATCACTGCTTGCGTTACTGCCTCCTCCTGAGGCAGGCTTGGCCTTGGATTCTCCACCCCTCTGGAGCAGCCTAGCCGAGGCCACTCCTGAGGGGGCCTTGGTGCCGTTCTCCTCGCGTGGCCTAGCCCCCTCGCGAGGGTCATGAGCAGCTGGGCTGTATCAGGCCGTAGTAGGAGCGCGTCGCGGCCCGCAGGCAGGCAAGTCTGGGTAACCTGGTTCCTAGGACGCCGATAGTAGCCCCCGGGCCCAAGGCGCGTGCGAAGTTGTCTTCGGGGCGGAACCTTAGTCGAGGATGAAGCGCCGCGGTCCCAATATACTGCGGGCCAGACTGACATGTGACGATTGGGTGAGACATGGGCGACTCCGCTTCCCACGCAGCCTTGGCAACCGTGCGACTTGACAACTCCCCGACGCGGATGGCAGGGTCATTATGGCCTTGCGCGGGTTGCCGGTGATTGATCTTCTCAGCCTATAAACAGGGGGTGAAGCGCCACGCCCTTCACTTGACTGTTGCAGATCAAACCCCAGCTCTTCTTTCTTTGTCGACGGTTTTTCCATGGCGCCGATACGTAGGTTCTCGGTTGCACAGAAGGGGAAGGCTCCGATGGTGGAGCCCGAGCAGATCCCACCGAAGAAGAGGCGCCATGATACATCTCCAACGTATTTATAATTTTTGATTGTTCCATGCTATTATATTATCCTTCTAGGATGTTTTATGGGCTTTATTATACACTTTTATATTATTTTTGGGACTAACCTATTAACCCAGAGCCTAGTGCCAATTTATGTTTATCTCCTGTTTTAGGGTTTTACAGAAAAGGAATATCAAATGGAGCCCAGTTGACCTAAAAATCAACAGAGGCTGTTTCTAGACCTAAAGAAGCCCAGAAAGTGCCGGAGGGGGACGAGAGGACCCACGGGCTGCCCACGAGGGTGGGGGCGCGTGCCCCCCCCCCTCATGGACAGCCCGTAGCCCCCCTTTGCTTGGCCCCGACTCCAACACCTCCTATATATACTGAAACCTCCAAAAAGAAACCTAGATCGGGAGTTCCGCCACCGAAAGCCTCTGTAGCCACTGAAAACCAATCTAGACCTTGTTCCGGTACCCTGCCGGAGGGGGGAACCCTCACAGGTGGTCATCTTCATCATCCCGGCACTCTCCATGATGAGGAGGGAGTAGTCCATTCTCGGGGCTGAGGGTATGTACCAGTAGCTATGTGTTTGATCTCTCTCATTCTCGTGTTCTTGAGATGGCACGATCTTGATGTATTGCGAGCATTGCTATTCTAGTTGGATCTTATGATGCTTCTCCCCCTCTACTCTCTTGTAATGGATTGAGTTTTCCCTTTGAATTTATGTTATCAGATTGAGTCTTTAAGGATTTGAGAACACTTGATGTATGTCTTGCACGTGCTTATCTGTGGTGACAATGGGATATCATGTGATCCACTTGATGTATGTTTTGGTGATCAACTTGCGGGTTCCGTGACCTTGGGAATCTATGCATAGGGGTTGGCACACGTTTTCGTCTTGACTCTCCGGTAGAAACTTTGGGGCACTCTTTGAAGTTCTATGTGTTGGTTGAATAGATGTTTCTGAGATTGTGTGATGCATATCGTATAATCATGCCCACGGATACTTGAGGTGACAATGGAGTATCTAGGTGACATTAGGGTTTTGATTGATATTTGTCTTAACGTGTTATTCTAGTACGAACTCTATGATAGATTGAACGTTACTACGGACTCTTGAATAGATCGATCAGGAAGAATAACTTTGAGGTGGTTTCGTACCCTACCATAATGTTTTCATTTGTTCTCTGCTATTAGTGACTTTGGAGTGACTCTTTGTTGCATGTTGAGGACTAGTAATATGAACCAATAATGTTATCCTTGTTGAGAGAACTTGCACTAGTGAAAGTCTAAACCCTAGGCCTTGTTTCCTATCATTGCATCACTGTTTATGCTCACTTCTATCTTTAGTTACCTTGCTGTTTTTATATTTTCAGATTACAAAAACCTATATCTACCATCCATATTGAACTTGTATCACCATATCTTCGCCGAACAAGTGCACCTATACAATTTACCATTGTATTGGGTGTGTAGGGGACACAAGAGACTCTTTGTTATTTGGTTGCAGGGTTGTTTGAGAGAGACCATCTTCATCCTACGCCTCCCATGGATTGATAAACCTTAGGTCATCCACTTGAGGGAAATTTGCTACTGTCCTACAAACCTCTGCACTTGGAGGCCCAACAACATCTACAAGAAGAAGGTTGCGTAGTAGACATCACGCCGCGACTCCCCAACGGTGCCCCTGAGGCTGGCGGATGACCGTTCATGGTGCACGTGGGTGCCACCGGGATTCCTGCTTCGCCTGGGTGCCCTGACGACAGGCATGCGATGCGCGGGCGGCAGCGACGGGGGCGGTGTGGCCAGTCGCCCGGAGAGGCGAGTGGTTTCACGCCTCTCGTCACCGTCCCATACTGAAGACGACGTCTGTGAGTTTATCGTGTGGGCGGGAGCCCCTCCGCACTCTTGGATCCTCTTTCCCCCATTCTTGAAGGAGGTGCTCCCGGCTCATGGACAGGAAACGATGCAACTGCGGCATGAAGGGTGCCACCTTCCCCCTTCATACGTCGACGTGGAGGTGATCTCCTCCGGCAAGGTCTTCATGACCCGGGGTTGGGGCGTGGTGCGCTGCGCCTGTGCTCCCACCGGGAGGTACATTCTTCATTTCACGTTGGACGGGCTGGCCATGCTGAACTTCAAGGTCTTCGGGGAGGACGGCCGGCGGCTGGTGTGCAGCGCGGAGGATGGCCCCGCCAGTGACCATCTCCCATGCTACCAAGGCGACGAGGCTTGGGGCGAAGCGTTCACCATCGGCTTTGCCTCCGACTCCTCTAGCAGAAGCTATGCTTCTCCTTAGACGGCCTCGAGATCTGACGAGAGCTACGAGCCGCCAAGTCGCCGCTCCCGCCGTCGGAGGGGAGCAACATCCTCCAGCTGCTGTCACTGCTAAAGAAGCCCGGGCGGTGTCTCTCCAGGAGCGGCCTTCTTTTGCTTGGTACCTACGAGGCAACCATGGATGGCCCTATGAGGGCATGTAAATCTTTTGCGACACTTTTGTTGTTATCCAATGTCATGAACTTATGTTCCTCATGAGATCCTTCGCTAGAGCAAGATTTTCCCTTTCCTCCGTACCCATGGTAGCTTAGGGCCCTACGCCTGCGAGACTCAGTCCCTAGGCAGGCTCCAACCTTCGATGGTATGCTAGGTCGTGATGCGGTGGTCAAGGCCAGGAGGTGAGCGGCCCAGGATCCGGTAAGAGCCCCCGAGGCGAGATGCTCGGGAGGTCCCCCTTGGTGTGCAGGTAGCGACCACGAGAGCCGGCGAGAGGGGCCTTCGTGCTCCAGTGAATTCACAATTATGGTGGGTGGAGGCGTAGGTACGCGAGTGAATGTGGGTGTTTGAACGCTTATCTTAGTGATCCTTTGCGGTCAGGTGGTAGTGACACTTGATCGCACCCTGTCTTGCCAACTGCTGATGGTTGTGGGGCCGCGCCTGCCGCGCTCTCGACAGGGCGAAACTCTGCGCTCTCGGGACCCGCCCCCTGAGGTGCCTAGGCCGCCGCTGGTATGTCGGGTCACGATGCCACATGCAAGGCCAGGGGGTAAGGGCTCAGGAGCCAGTCGGGGCCCTGAACTTCTGGAGACGTATCTGCGCGTCAGTCATGGTCTTGGGAAGGTGGTTGCTTCCAAAGTCTTGTCCTGGGTTCCCCTGTCAAGATGAGAGAAGCGCAAGTGCCTCAGGGAGGCGTAAGGACTCGCTTGAATTTGGTGAACTTGATGTTATTGTAATAACTAGACTTGAACTTGGTGAGTTTCGTGCATGTTTGCTTAGGTGCTCTGCGTCGGCAGGGCCCAACCCCGCGCATACCTCGATCGCCATTGAGTCCTCCGGGTGACCGGGGTTATCGTAATAACTAGTGAGGTCCCTGGGCCACGATGCCCAGTGGTCCCCCTTAACTCTCAAGCAATCCCGTTTGCATTCTGCGTAGGCTGGGCCCGGCCCCACGCATACCTCGACCTCCGTTGAGCACCGGGCTCAAGGAGTGAGGGGCTACATGACTAGTGAGGCCCCTGGGTCGCGATGCCCAGGGGTCCCCCTTGACGTACAAACGGCTCTCATGAGGGAGAACGAGCACCATACCTTGCTCACGAGCCTTCGCCTAGGATGGGGGCTCGAGAAAGCCAAGTGTCTGGGCACCTGGTAGGGTGGCGTCTGCCAGGCGTGACCTGAGCATAGCCCCCGTGCCTAGCCCCCCTCATGACACCCATCCAAGGAGAAGCTGTGAGCGTCATGAGCTGAAAAGCTCCCCGAGGTCTGTGCGACCGCTGGGGGTCGCCCTCAGTTGTTTATAACTACCGCGGAGCATAGAGCTACCACACTTGCGTAGAGTGTGGGCATAACCGCGCCACGGTCGTAGCGGCCAATGCGGAGCTTGGTGCTTCCACTGGTTCGTGGGCAAAACCGCTCCTCGGTTGGTTCCGCCAGCGCGGAGCATGGTACTTCCACTGGACCATGGGAGGGAGCCTCCCACCAGGAGAGACTCCGGGGCATGTATAGCCCCGTCGTGACACGTGGCTTGCACGGAAGGAGAGCCAAGGTGTATATGGGCCCTCCTCAGGACGAGCTGAATGACTTTGAGGAAGTTCTCGTGAGCTTACGCATCACTCACGAGACCATACCCTGAGGCGGGTTGCACCTGAGTCTTCTTCTGCAAAATGTGGAAAGAGATGCGTTGTGTCGACCTGTGCCGAGTGCATCTCTAGAGGGCATCGCATGATAAGGCCGCACCACCAACGACCCCAGGAGGTTACGTTAGCGGGACCGGCCCGTAAGACAGAGCTCAGCCGCTGGATTTATCGACGCTGCAGGGACGGACCCAAGCACTGACGCCGTGCCCAGTCTTCTCATGGAACAGTCCAAAAGAAAAACAACCGGCGCGCGGTTCCCGTGTGAGCGAGGCACCTGCCACGGGCCCCCACTTACCCATCCTTGATTAGCCCATGCGAGAACAAGGCACCAAGGACCACGGGAGGTGACGTCATGGGAATGGCTCGCAAGACAGAGCTCAGCCCTTGGATTTAGCGACGCTGCAGGGACGGACCCGAGCACAGACGCCGTGCCAGTCCTTAATCATGGGGCGGTCGCGAGTGTGCTCGCAAGGGCTCATGACCTTAGTGGCGGTGAGAACGCCAAGCATATAGATAATGCAAACAGGAAGAAAGAACTAGCCTTGATTTATGCACAAAATAGAAATCTGTCGGGATGAGCCCCCAGCAGCTCGAGGATGATGCAGCCCGGGGGGCGCCCCCGATTGAATAACTGAGACATCACCTGGTACTTGTCGTCGAAGAAGAGTTGGGGTAGCTAAAGACGCGAGTCGTGCGGGTCGCTCCTGAGGATCGCCGGGCTCCTGAGGCCCAGGGGCTCCGGAGGCCCTCACTGGTCACAGGGGTCCGGCTCCTGCTCCATCAGGACCGCCTACCACTGAGCCTCCTGAGCCCCCAAATCCTGCCGCGTGAGGTACTGGAATGTGGCAGCTGCGTTGCGGAAGCCAAAGAGCGTGCGAACGTAACTGCAGGGGAGAGTCCTCCTCCAGCCGACAACCGTCGGCCAGAAGGCCTCCAGGGAAGTGGCTCGGTGGAGCCCCGCGATGTCGACGCAGACGCGGAATTGGTTGCTTGGGTTGCGGGTAGGTGGGCTTGGTGCCGTGCGGTTGTGCCCACCGCATATGAGCCTTGCATACTGAAGTTCCTAGGTAACTTGGTCGATGAAGTCTTGAGCCCCCAGCGCTGTATGGCTCACGCTGGGCTCAAAAAAACGCGCCTCAAGACATGCCTGCATGTGGTGCCCGAACACCTCCCTCGTGACGCCGGTCAGAGCAGAGGCACCCCAAAAGAGAGCTCCTGAGCCCGTCCTGAGAGGGGCGTTGGGCGCGCCTCCCTATGCAAGGGTGGAGGGCGCCTCGTCGGCAGGCGCGGGTCCTGAGGCGGGGCCGTCAGGAGCCCCTGCGTCCTGAGGTCCATTTGCAGGAAGGTTCTTCTTCTTCTTGGGGGCGGTCTGCACGGCGAAGACGGCTCCATCCTCATCGGAGCTCTCGACCGCTGCAGTCTAGTAGGCGCGCTCCAGGGAACGGACTGATTCCTTCTCGTCGCAGGCGACCGTGATGACCCCTCCACTGTCGGGCATCTTGAGGACGTTGTAGCCGTGATGGGTCGCCGCCATGAACTTGGCGAGGGCCGGATACCCTAAGATGGCATTGTACGGGAGGTGAATGTTGGCGACGTCGAAGTCGATGAGCTCGGTGTGATAGTTGTCGCGATCACCGAAGGTGACGGGGAGGAGCACCTGCCCCATCGGGAGTGTGGAGCGATCTGTGACTCTGTAGAATGGCTTGGTTGGGTGTAGCTGATCGTAGGGGACCAGGAGCATCTCGAAGGTCTGGACGGAGAGGACGTTGATCCCTGCTCCACCGTCGATGAGGGTCTTAGTCATGAGGACGTTGCTGATGGTCGGTCCGCAGAGCATCGGGAGAGTGCCCGGGCCTGCGGTGCACTTGAGCTGGTCCTTGGGGTCGAAGGCGATGACTTGCTCTGTCCACCTGAGGTTGCGAGCGGCGTCGGGCCTGGAGAGCGCCGCGTTCACCTCACGAGCGAACTGCTTGAAGATGCGGTTGGAAGCCAGAGCGTGGGCTCTTCCCAAGATGCATGCAACCGCGCGTGGCTGCTGAAAGCCCCCTGCTTCATCTCCCTGACGGTCGTCGTCGTTCCTCCTCGGCGGTGGTGGTAGCGGAGGCAGGCCCGCGTTGCCCAGAGGGCGACCCTCACGAGGCTGGTCGCGCTAGGGGGCGTCACGAGGCTGCTCCTGCTAGCGGTCTTCACGAGGTTGGTCGCGCCATCCTTGGCGTGAGTTCCTGCTGTCCCAGCGTCCTCCACCACAGCCCCCTCCGCTCCCGTAGCCGTGGTTTTCGCACTCAGGACGCTGCCCGACACGGCCGTCGGGCATCGCCCTGAGCTCTTGGCAGTCGTTGGTGTTGTGGCTGTGAACATCGTGGAAGACGCTGTACGGCCGGTTGTCTTTTGGGAGGGTCGTTGTAGCCGCAGCCACGCTTCACTTCTGGCTCCGCAGCCAAGACAGTGGGTCCCTTGCGCTTTGTTTCCTTGGCCTTGGCCTTCTTGTTGCCAGCCTCCGCTTCAGGCAGCTCCAGAAGAGACAGGCGGCCTTCCTCTACCCTGGCGCACTTCGCCGCGAGGTTGAACATCTCGAGGGCCGTGCACAGGTCCTCGTGGATGGCGAGCTCCTCCTTCATCCTGACATCATGGACACCGTTGGAGAACGCCGAGATGATGGCCTCGTCCGAGACCCTGGGGATCCTGAGGCGCACGGTGTTGAAACGCTGGATGTACTTCTACAGGGTCTCCCCAGGTTGCTACTTCACGCGGCGCAGATCCGCGGCCGCCGGGGCTCGGTCGCGGGTACCTTGTAAGTTGGCGACGAAACGCTCACGAAGCTCCCCCCAGGAGGAGATGGATCCTGTGGGGAGGTTCAGGAGCCAGGATCGAGCGCCGTCCTTGAGGGCCATGGGAACCAGTTCGCCATGACCTGCTCGGTGCCGTTGGACGCCTCGATGCTCAACTCGTAAAGCTAAAGGAACTTGGTGGGGTCGGTGGTGCCATAGTAGCGCGGGGGCAGATCCGGCTTGAACTTGCCGGGCCAGACGAGGCGCCACAGCTCTGGACCTATGGCACGACATCCAGCCACGCTCATGATTGCAAGCGCCCCCTGCGCCTGCGGTCCTGGTTCCTGGGGTATGGGCGCTACCACCTCCTGTGATGCGCGGTCCTGGTGCTGCGGGACGGGGAGCCCGCGAGCTTCTGCCTAGGGATGCGGGACCACCTGGCAGCTCTCCTCGTGGCGCGCAGGGGCCCTGCAGGGCTGCTCGCGCCGTGGAGCCTCGCGTCTGAGCCCCTGGCCGGCGCCGTGCAGTGGAGGTGGAGCCAGGACGCCGTGGTCCACATTCCCCGCCATGAGCGATGGAGGACGGGAGGAGTCGGTCGGTGCAGGCACCTCCCCGGCGGTGTTGACGAGCTCGGTGATGCGGTGGAGCCACTCGTCGTAGAGGTCGTCTACCGAACGGTAGCGTAGGAGCTCCCGCACCATCAGTAGCGCAGGCTGCTGGTAGACCAGCCCGCGGCGGATCAGCGAGGACGACACCGTGGCCGGCGAGGGTGATGGTGTCGCCGTGCGGCTATCGTGCCGCACAGACAGTGTCAGCGACGAGTCCTGCTGCTCGTGGACGGCCGGGTCGGTGTCGGCGTTGGCGACCGGCAAGTTGGGGCGGAGGGGTGCATCGTTGCCCGCGGGCGCCATCTAAGCGACGTTGGCAGTGCGTTGGGCGGCGCGTGCTCGGCATGTATCCACCATGGCGATGAAGCGAGGTCGACGAACGAGAGCAGGACGAGGTCGTCAGAGAGGCGAGATTTCGACACGCCCCCTACCTGGCACGCCAAATGTCGGATTACGGGCTTCGCAAACCCAAGAAGTTCGAACACCGGGGTGTGAACGAAGATCTCTCCCAGTCACGTCCACCAAGCGCCACACCCTCGCCCGGTGGTGAGATTCAAGCAAGCAACAAGTAAAGCACACACAAGTTTACCCAGCTTCAGGCCACCTTGCGGTGTAAAACCCTACGTCCTGCTTTGGTGGATTAGCATCGGGAGGGCATGAGTATGAACAAGTATAGTGGCTCCCAAGCTCAGGAGGAGGGCTCAGGAGGGTCAGGAGGCAAGTGTTCTTGCTCCTTGGTGTGAAGGCGGGGTTGATCAGATCAGATCGGAATGCCTCCATAGTGGAGACCCCAACTACTTATATAGGCGGCCAGGGTCCTCTTCCTCCAAAATGTTTTGGCGGGAAGGGATCCCACAACGGCCATTTTGAGCGGGAACACAAGGACGTTCCTATCGTGACAAAAGCTGTCTTCTCCTGCAAAGGGATCAGACGGTGACGCGGTGGTGGGCTCGGTGGTGACATCCTCCCTGTCGTCCTTGCGATTTTCGGTCTTGTTGCACCGAAGGGGAAACCTTTTTCTCGCCCCTCGGGAACCTGCGCCTGCACTGTCTCCTTTGCACCAAAATGGCAACTGCGTCGCTGGCACGCGATGGCACCCACTGGCGCGGTGCGTCACTGCTTGCGTCACTGCCTCCTCCTCAGGTAGGCTTGGCCTTGGATTCTCCGCCCTCCGGAGCAGCCTAGCCGAGGCCGCTCCTGAGGTGGCCCTGGTGTCGTACTCCTCGCGAGGCCTAGCCCCCTCACGAGGGTCTTGAGCAGCTGGGCCGTATCAGGCCATAGTAGGAGCGCATCGCGGCCCGCAGGCAGGCAAGTCTGGGTTTCCTCGTTCCCAAGACACCGACAAGAATTATTTAGGGAATTCTACTATTTGAACCGCCACACTAAATTCACTGATGGGCCTAGATTGGAAAAAGGGGGAATTTCGATTCAGAGGCGTAAATAAGCTACTTTCCCTGTTGCCACACTCCCAAGTCATCCAAAGGAATGGAACTATACCTGTTTTTATTGCAAAGACACCTCTCCTGAAGGTGAGAATCCACTGCCGGGTTATCATGAAAACCGGCTTAGCAATAGGCACCACTTGCCAGAACGTATCAGCACCAAGGAACGGGCCAAATATATGCCTGTCTTTTCAAGGATTCGGGCCTTAATGGCCAATGTGCTGAATGGAGTTGATTTAGTCCGTTATTGGCTTGCCTGGAGAATATTACCTTTAAGCCGCCGACCCGGCTTAATGTGTGAATACACCGGTAGCCTCAAAGACCTCCAACGTCACTGTGAGATAACACTGACTGATGAAGATGTTGCTATTTTTACAAAACACTGTTGAATGAGGATCTTGAAACCTGTAGGAAAACAGGGTTTGCACCGCTTTACGTCCACAATGAACCTCCTGTCGTAAGTACCTTTGAATAACTTCCGATTTAATCATTAATTCCATAAACCGCCTTTCTGTTTATCATTTTATTATTTCAGGCTGATTCTTCTTTCTGGACCAAGAAACTTGTGGAAAAGCTGGTGAACAAGACCCGAACCAAGACTAAAGCTCTCAAGAAAACGACCAATAAAAAGTCAAATGCTTCAGAGCTATTTGATTTGGATGATAATGAGTCAGAGGTAGAGCTTGACTCCCTTGCCTCCCTCTTTATTCATCTTATTGACACATATTATTTACAGGATGATGCAGAGCCCAGCCACATAGATGTTGAAGAGGTAATTGTCATTTTCTCCGGCTCAGAATCTTTGCCAGAGAAGAAAGACCATCGAGTGTGCCAGAAAGTAACATTTTCTCACCCCTTAGCTTACTTAGATCCCAACTTTATTTTAAAGAAGCAGCAGCATGAAGCTCGCCGTACGACCCAGAATACTAGTGGTGGGGTCCTTTCTTCCGGCTTACCCAATACACCACCTCGTTGCAAGCGTCAAGCTAAGGTTTCTCAATTTTCTGGCTAAAAATTCCCAAAAGTAGGCCTTATTCGTCAGCCTCTTAACCCGTCTGACTCCAATTACCAGGGCACTTCTCATTCTTCTTATTGTGAATCCACTGGAACTCAGATTCCCTTATTTAAGACTGCTCCTGGGTGAAGACACTTGATCCTGCTTACTTTAATACTTTCTGCTCAACTGTTATATTGATCTCATCATATGCTTTGTTTCCAGTGCAATGGCAAAGCCCAGCAAAAAACTCAAAGTGAATAGGCCAGTCGAAGATCCCAAACCTACCAACCCGAAAGAACCAATTGTTTCTGAGCCCATGCCTCAATCATCCGAAGCAGTAATGGATGATCCGCCGCCAGAACATCACGTCACAATGGATTCCGTGGAAGTTGACCCACAACACGCTAAACCGTCTAGTCCTGCTCAGCCGGCTCAAGGGGCTGAAGACTTGGCTATTACCGAGACGGCTTACACCGCTCTGAGCACTCCTACTATCTTATCCAAGCACATCGCTAAGGAAGAAATTCTAGCTATTGATAAAGGCAAATGGAAGCTGGTCCTGGAAAGTTATGCTCAATTCAACGCTCAAGAGTTGCATTCGAGTTATTTAAACCGCTTTCATACCAGCCGTGATCTGGAAGCCGGCTTGGTCAATCTTATGAAGGAACACTTTGGGGTAAGCTGCACCATCCTCTTCATACCAACGTATTTATACCAGCCGCCAAGCCTACTGGACATGATAATCTTGAATATGCCATAGACTTTGAATGTAATTCCTTTGATCCTGACGCTCATGCAATGGCACTGTAAGTATAGAATCATTGCCTATAGTCCACAAGGGCCGACTTAAGCTGCTAAGCTGAGCCGTGACTTCATATATCATAGTTTAATTTTGCACATGTAGCCCCCAATGGCCGGCTTAAGCTGCTAATCTGAGTCGGGACTTCATATATCATAGTTTAATTTTGCACATGTAGCCCCCAAGGGCCGGTTTAAACTGACAAGGTAAACCGGTACTTATCATTAGAATCATGGATAAAATCCAAGTATGTAGCCCCCATGAGTCGTCTGTAGTTGGAACAATTGTAGGCAGGTCATTCAAGAACTTTGTATTAGCCCCCAAGTGCCAAGGAAAATACAGGTATTATGCTTGGGACTTCATAAATGATTATTATAATAATATGTTGTTGCATCATCTTTGTCATGCAGGCTAAATTGAGCATCAAAGAAACTCAATTGACAAATTTGAAGCAGAACCTTGAAGCTCAGCAATCTGAAATTACTAAGGCAAAATCCAAAGTCAAAATTTCTTTGGAGAACATTGAAAAACTGAAGGGGGATTTCAGCATTGAGAGGCCCGGCTGGGAAACTGAGAGGGTAGATCTACTGAAGAGAGCAGAGGATGCTGAGGCTGCTCTTAAACCGGTGACTGATGAGCTATCCGGTTTAAAACAGCAAATCAATATGATGACGGACTTCTATCTTTGGTAAAATATATATCCTTATACCTGTTTAATCAGTGTCTTACAGTCATGTGTCAACTCATGAATATTCTTTGCAAATATAGTTCCATAATCTCCAAGTTGGGCGATGATATGCGCCTAAGGCTTAAGGTCGTATATACTCTTGTAGAACAGCTATATACTGGCGCCCAACAAGCTATTGCCGCTGCCCTCCATAAGAAGCAACCACCTTCCCTTGTCAAGGAAGATTTCAAAAATTTATCTGTGCTGCCTCAAAGAGTGGATGAACTCAAGCGATCATCTGCCCGGGCTGGCGCAATTACTGCTTTAAGCCAGGCAAAGGCATGGCAAGCTGCGCTTGACCCGGCCGAACTAGCCACCGGATGTCCAAGTTTCAAAGAAGATGGGTCTCCCTTCCTTGCTGCGGATTTCACTCAAATAGTAAAGAAGATGCGTCCTTTGGCTAGCCAATTAGCTGAGGAATCCGACCTATCCAAATACCATCCGGCTTATGATGCTGACAATGACAAAGTGAAGCCACCGGTTCAAAAAGCTGTAGACCTGATCCCACCGATACATAAGCATACCTTCGCCCCTGATAGTTACCCGTCGAATCTTATAGATGATGAAGCTATTTTCAAAGCTTTGTCTAGGATCAATTGGGCCACCTCTGACTTCCAGCCGATGGGTGAGGAAGAAGTAGAAGAACCGGCGGGAGATAACCCGGAATCATCATCATGCCAAGGCTTGGATAATTGATCACCCAGCCAGCTTACCCTCTTCATCACTAGATTATATGTCAAAAACAATTATTCTTTTGGGCCAGATGTCGCCTTGTAATAGGCTAGTTGCAAACAATGTCCTGTCATGCCATCATGCATGTTTGTTAACCCTTTGTACAGGTACATTTGTCATAAAAGATCTGCTATGTACCGTTTATATTTCATCTTGTGCCGACGACATGCCTCACAATTCATGCGCATGAACATATAATGTTTGCCCTAGTGGTTTACCCCAAGGCGGGTCGTAATATCCCATATATAAATTGCTAGTGACTATATAGTCCATAACCAGGGCGATTTATACAACCTCATATCTTCATATAAAAAATAAAAATCACACCTGTGAAATTTTGTTCAGGCTGCCGGTTGAATATACAATTGTCGGTGTACAAAAGTAGGGGCCCTTTTGCACCTCTTTACTTATGCACGGGCAGTCGTAGCCACACCTACGACCATGCTTGGTGGAGTAGAAGAAGGACAAGCACGAGACTGCCAAGGCAACACTCAAGCCAGAGGCATGAAGAATAGAGGGCCAAGGTGGACTCCTCCCCCGGCAACGCCCTTGCCGAGGCGGCCTACATAACCCCGGCAAGAGTCTTGCCGGGGGCAACTTGCCCAACACCCGCAAGGCCACCACCCTTGGGTCTGAGAGCTCTGACACCGTCGACAATGTCAAGACCAAGATTCAGGGGCGCCTGCATGGTGGCATGCAGATCTTTGTGGGACCAAGGGCCTGCAGACCTAGGCAAGGACCAGAAGATGAAGACCCCCAGCAAGGGCCTTGTCGGGGATGACCGAAGACCCTCTGCAAGATCCTTGCCGGGGACAGCCACGAGACCCCGGCAAGACCCCTTTGCCGGGGACGCCTGCGGGGCCACACAGGCCCGCGCCTGCCAAGGTTTCGCTGCCCCACAGCCGCTCCTACGCGACAACCAACTTGCCAACTGGACAAGTGCATGCGTGGCAGCATGCAGCCTCTAAGCCAACTAGCGAAGCACCTGCATGGTGGCATGCAGATCTTCGTGAAGCCCTTGCCACCACACCAGCCAGCAGCTAGCGTGGCGCTGCATGCCTTGTCAGCCTGGACGCGTGTCGGAGCGAGGTGAGGTGGCAACGGGCGGGACAAGCCCCATTGCCGCCCCCGATAAAGCTAGAGGACAAATAGGCGGTGCATTATATGTGTTTGTCCTATGATGTCAGGAGATAACCTTGTACACTATAGATACTTTCCACCTCATGTGCGCCACTGTGGTGACCCTTTTGTCATATAAAAGGAGGCCCGAGGCGTACTGGAGGAGGATTCAGACTTTTTGGACAGGCATGCATAATAGCCAGTTCAAGAGCTCAAGAACACCAAATAAACACAGACAAGCAGGACTAGGGTTTTACGCATCACTTGCGGCCCAAACCTGGGTAAAAATACCCATGCATTGATCGACTAGACCTGATCTTTGGACAACTCTATGCCCCGCCAACCGCAGTAGGGGTCTGCGGGATCCCATAGGTGTCGTTTCCCCGACATCTTTGGCGCGCCAGGTAGGGGGCACTAGGTTGTGAAAATCTGGTCTAGGTGTTAGCGCATCGACTTCCTCATGGCCATGGCTCCCAAGAAGAAGGGGATCGCGACAATTGGTCTGTTTGGGGCCGAACCGCCCATGCCACCGTGGGTGGGCGATGGTGTAGCTACGTATGGTGGTGGAGGCGTGGCCTGCGAGCTTCCACGACACTCTGGCCATCGGAGCCAGGCGAGCGGCGTCGCTCGTGCCCAAGACGACGAGCCACACGCCGCTGGGTCCAAGGGTGTCACCGTGCTGCCAACGTGTGGCGCGGCGACCTCCAGGAAACCTCCGCCGGCACCCACTCTGTAGTCTTGCCAGCTCGTACATGGCGAGCAACGCCGCGACATTGGTGCCCCCGGGGGCCTCCACGGGAAGAGCCCTTTGCGTCACTCTCAAGATGCACTGGGCCACCATGCACGTACGGACGCTGGCGGAAGAGGCATGCGACAGCGGGACCATGATAGAGCTCCTTCTAACGTGGTTAGAAGTCAGAGCGCGTCACGATCCACGCAGCTTTCACTGCCACCCACGCCAGCAGAAGTGTTGGCGCGCGCTCAACTCGTCCTTGACTTTCCTCTCGCCGTGGAGAAGCTCGACGAGTGGAGAGCTACCATTCGAAGCCTCATTAGCTTCTCCAATAAAGACGAACCGCGACTAGCGGGACCCTCGCGAAGGTGCTGTGGTGAGCCGAGGCACGCTGGTGGTGGGAGGACCGGAGCTGCTGTGACCATGGTGCACTCTCCTCCCCCACGCCAGCAACAGCAGCCGACGCTCGTGACAACTATTCCACGGTGTCGTCCGACCCGCGAGCCCGCCGCGACCAACGTCAAGTCCTTCGGGAGCGTGCCCAGGAAGACGCTCGGACCACTATCGAGTGACGACGGGAAGCGCGCCATCAATTGGACAGGCGTGCAGGGCCTACTATGGACCACCCGGCGCCGGAGGGCTCTGGTGACTTACCTTACGATGTGGGTTGTCTAGCCTTTACCCATGAGTTGTGGCAGTTCAAGTGGCCCTCACACTGCACGTTCAAACCTGAGGTCAGAGAAAAGTACAATGGCAAGACTCACCCATCGGAGTTCCTCAGCATCTACACCATCACAATGCAGGCCGATGGGGCTCGCGACGACAAGGTGCTCGCCAACTACTTTTCGTTGGTGCTTAAGCCCAACATTATGTCGTGGTTGACGCACCTGCCCGTGGGTTCCATTTCTTCCTAGTCGGATCTATGCCACGAGTTAGTTGGCGCCTTTACCGAGGGCCACCAAGCTCCTGGCCAGGAAAGCAATTTGCATATCATGCCCCAGAAGGACGGCGAAACCCTGCGCAAGTACATCCAAAGGTTCAGCCGTGTGCAGTACAACATCCCAGACGTTCACGCCGCCACTGTCATCAGTGCATTCCATCAGAATGTGCGCAACCGCAAGATGCGTGAGGAGTTGGCGATGAACAAGGTTAATGATGTAGCCGAGATTTATGTTCTAGCGGATAGATGCGCTCGGGCTGAAGAAGGAATGAAGTACCCCGACGGAGACGCTTGTCGGTGTTCTGGGAACAGGGGTACCCAGACTTGCCTGCCTGTGGCCCAGGGCGTGGCTCATCAGGCGGCCTGGTACAGCCCAACATCTTCAGCAACTACTCAAGACCCTCGCGAGGGGCCAAGCCTCGCGAGGCGGACGACACAAGGCATCCCTGGGGCGGCCTCACCAGGACGGCTCATGAGGATCGGAGATATCGAGGCGAGGGACACTTGGAGAGGTCCTTGTGACGTGAGCAGTGACGACCAAGGGCAGGCGGGCGCCAGCGGGCGTAGAGTGCCTGTTTCCCCTTTGGTGCTAAATGAGCAGGTGCAGACGAAGAGTCCCGAGGAGTGAGGCAAAGGTTTCCATATCGGTGCAACGAGACCAAGACCAGGAGGACAGCAGGACGAAGGTCATCGTGGAGCCCACGACGGCTTCACCACCAGAGCCTTTGGCAGGCGAAGACCACCTTTTGTTAGCATGGCTTGTATTAGCTATCCCCCTTCAAATTTGGCCATTGTGGGATCCCTTCCCGCTCAATATTTGGGAAGAGGACCCGAGCCCCTATAAATAGGACGAGCCACCACCATTGGGATCATCTCATCAGAGAAGGAGTTGATCTTACCTAGAGTTGAGTAGACATAAGGCCACACACCACCAGCTCACTCGAGCCCAAGAACTCCTCTCCTCAGGAGGCAATTCATCCATGTACTAGCTCCTCCTCAGTCACCAAGGCAATCCACTAAACCACACGGGATTAGGGTATTACACCACAATGGTGGCCCAAACCAGTATAAATATTGTGTCCCTTGTTCTTCGGATCTGATGAGCTAGGCCAAGGGTTGTTGAGTAGACGAGCTAGGGCGGAAGGAGAGATCTTGGTGCCCACCCCGGAGTTCAAACCTTAAGGGTTTTGCCAAAACCCGAGATCCGACATTTGGCGCGCCACGTATGGGTGTGCCGAAACTTCCCTTCCGTCGATTAGTGCTCCGTCATTCCAGCAGTTCCATGGCCGACGTCGCAGAGCCCGTGCTGCGCAGCGGGCTGCCCTTGGTGCCCGCGTTGCTCACACTACTCCTGCCGGTGAACCACCCCGCCGTTCTCCATCATCTGCCGCCAACGCCGCCACCGGTTCGGCGCGGCATGAACAATAGGCATCGTCCATGCATCCCTCCATGCGGCATGATGGACGCACCGCTACCCCGTCGCTGACGCCGGCGGTCTCTTCATCACATGCTCACCATGGACGCGCAGGCTGCGTTGCTCATGGCATGCAAGCTCCTGTGCTACCACCCCGTTGACAACTTCTACGAAGAATGGCTTGACCGCATTGCCGAGCTCGTCAGCGCCACTGGGGGCTCTCCAGCGCTGTCCCTCTCCCTGCCTCGTCCGCCTCCCCATGAGGACGACGAGGCCCAAGGAGCTCCATTGCTACCCCCACATCAACGCGTCATCCAAGACCCAAGGCACGTGGCCCTGTGGCGTGACCGCCCACGCGTGGCGCCAGTGCACGAAGAAGGAAGCTGCCAAGAGATCTAGCAGCCCCGTGGAGGAGTGCCTGCACTCCCTCCACCGCTGCGCCGAGACCGTGTGCCCCCCTCCGTGGTAGCGCGCGAGGACCGAGATCAAGTTCCACCTCCCCAACAAGCTCCGGTGTCGACAACCGGCTGCAAAGCCCTCGCCGCCGAGCTGCGCAATGTCAACTGGCCCAGGAAGTTCAAGCCCGACCTACCTCCACGCTACGATTGCACCCCCGACCCTGCGGATTTCCTGCAGCTCTACGAGTTGAGCATCGAAGCGTCCCCATGGCCATCATGGATGGAGCGCGTACATGGCTCTTGAACCTGCCCGCAGGATCGATCTCCACCTGGAGTGAGATGCAAGAGTGGTTCATTGCCAACTTCCAGGGCACCCGAGACCGTCCCTCGGCCGCGGGTGACCTGCGGCGTATCAAGCAACAACTAGGAGAAACCCTACAGAAGTTCATCCAATGCTTCAACAGTGTCCGCGTCAAGATCCCCAAGGTCACGAACGAGGCCATCATTTCGGCATTCTCAGATGGCGTCCGCAACGTTAAGATGAAGGAGGAGTTCGCCATCCACGAATATATGTGCACGTCCTTGGAGTTGTTCAACCTTGCGACCAAGTGTGCCAGGGCCGAGGAGGGGTGCCTCTCACTCGTCGAACTCCCTGCTGCTGAACCCAAAGACAAGAAGGCCAAAAGCAAGGATGTAAAGTGCAAGGGAGCGGCAGTGCTTGCAGCCGAACCAGAAATGAAGCGCGGCCGCGACTACCCAGAGCCACCCAAGAACGGCCGAGCGTTTTGCGCCTTCCACGACATGCACAACCACAACACTCATGACTGTCAAGAGCTCAGGGCCCTCCGCGAGGGACGCGTCATCCAATGCCTCGAGCGCGGCAACCATGGCTACGACCACGGGGGAAGTCGGACCGGGGAACACTGGACGATCGTGGCCCCTGCTAGGAGTGGCGTGATCAGCCTCGGGAGGACCGTTGGCGCGGCCAGCCGCACGAGGATGCTTAGAGGGAGCAGCCCTGGGAGGACCATCCTCAGGGCAGGCTCGGCGTTCCACCTCTGCCACCGCCAAGAAGAAATGACGACCAAGACCAGGGGGCTGGGGGCTTCCAGGAGCCGTGCGCCATCGCTTGCATCTGGGGCGGAGGCTACTCGCCCACTTAGGTGGTCCAAATGCCCCATCACCTTTAGTTCGGCAGACCAGCTCAAGTTCGTAGCTACGGCTGGCGCCCTCCCAATGCTTTGTTCACCCGTCATCAGCAATGTCCAAGTTACCAAGACTCTCATCGACGATGGCGCAGGGCTCAACGTCCTGTCCATTGAGACATTCGACAGCCTCCAAGTACCCTATGATCAACTGCTGCCTACCAAGCCCTTCTCCGGAGTGACTGGCGGCTCCACCACCTCCGTAGGGCAGGTCCGCCTACCTGTAACCTTCGACAAACGTGACAACTAACACACTGAGCTCATCGACTTCGATATCGCCCATATCCACCTCCCTTACAACGCCATCCTCGAGTACCCAGCACTGGCCAAGTTCATGGTAGTGACTCACCACGGCTACAATGTTCTCAAGATGCCGGGGAGCGGCGCCATCATCACCATAGCCTGTGAGGAGACGGACGCAGTGTGCTCACTCGAGCGTGCTTACCAAGTGATAGCAGTCGAGGATCCGGACAACGACATCATCATCTACCCACCTGAGGTCATCCCCAAGAAGAAGAAGCAGCTGCTGGCCCTGGAGCCTCATGAGGATGCAGCGCAGGGCGGTAGCACCTCGGGAGTAGGGCTGGACCAAAAGCTCAAAGCTCCCGAGCTTAATGAGCGCTCGATAGTTCAGCTCGTTAAGCTCGTGGCTCGCTTCTTAATGAACATAGCCAATCATTCATTTCAGCTCATTAAGCTTAACGAGCTTAACGAATGAGCTAACGAGTTTCACGAGTAGCTCGTTAAGCTAGTTAGTAACAACATATCACATATTTTCATCTTACCTCATAAAATTTTAGTAGCACCTCGTCCCATCCCCTCAATCTAATCCACATAGGAGGCAACAAAAGAGTGCATTTTATTTTGTAGTTACCATCTTCCTTTGAAAAACCAAATCTACACGCTTATCGTGTGGACCGTAACACATCAAAATCTGTTAACGAGCGCTCGCGAGCTTAACGAGCTTCAAACGAACCGAGCCAAGCAGATTTTTTTGCTCGTTACTCTTAATGAGCTTAATGAGCCGAGCCTTAACGAGCACGAGCTTAACAAGTACGAGCTTAACGAGCTGAGCAGCTCGTGAATCCACCCCTACTCTGGAACAACACCTAAGGAGGGGCCTCCTCCCTCTCTCGTATAGGAAGGCGCGCCCGGCGACCCCCTCAGGCTGGGCTTGGGGGCTCTCCTCTGGAGGGCTCCGACCTCCAATGTCACGAGGGAGGCGCTTGGGCACCATGTGCAGGAGTGCTTCGCTGCACACTTTCCTCCAGAGGCCTCAAGGCGTGAGGCACCAAGCGCTCAGGAGTTCATCAGACAGACCATTGAAGACCTACCGGAGCCAAGACCCATGCGGGGCGAGAGTCGCCCGCCTCCACTAAGGGTAGCTGTCGGTCCGGGCTCAGGAGACGGGCTGCGCATTTGCGTCGACGTCCCCGCACTCAACATGATCACATCTCAGGAGCTCTACTGGCCTTCACAGGTGGGCCGGTGCCAGGGTCCCCCTCCTAGCTATGTACGCATGCCCTTCGGCCTGCCAAGCCAGGCGGCCCTGAATCAGCGCCACATGTGGGAAGTCCTGGCGACTCGCGAGTCCACGCACAAGAAGATCCAGGAAGAGTTGGATTCGGCGATCCGCGAGATCTGGGGAACCCCGGAGCCTCGTGTAGGGCTGGAGCCAGGTGGCACATAAGGAACAACGTGTGCGTCGAGCATCTTCAGCTACACAGACACTACTTCAGCAACTATGCCAGGTGACATCATTAGATTTCCGTTCAACTCGGAGCGCCCTTTGGGCTGCATCATTCCCAATTAACATGGGCCTGTCCCTATGACGTGTATCCTTTTGCATCTCACATCACCTTGTGGGGGACGCCCCTCGGGCTGCATTATCCCCAGGCCGCACAGGTTCGTCGTGGTGGCATGTATCTCCCTTGCATTTTACCTAAGCTGGTGCTGCCATCCCTGTTATTTTGCATTCGAATCACTTGTTTGACCATCACTCCTATGACATGAACATCCTGCGCCCCCACAAGCTTGCTTGCATCCGTCTTACGACCGGGGGCTGGCACGGCGTTTGTGATCGGGTCCGTCCCTGCAGCGTCGCCAAATCCAAGCGGCTGAGCTCTGGCTCGCGGGCCAGCCCCATGTACGTCACCTCTGTGGCCCTTGGTGCCTCGCCCACGCTCGGGCCGGATGTTAGCAGTAGAGTCGGGGCACACGGCACCATGTCCCGTCGCCGTGGGAGCCACGTGCCGGATGATTTCGCTTAGAATGTCCACACGAGAAGACTAGGCACGGTGTTTGTGTTCGGGTCCGTCCCTGCAGCATCGATAAATCCAACGGTTGAGCTCTGTCGGGCGGGCCGGCCCCGTTCACGTCACCTACTGGGGTCGTTGGTGCCCGGCCTTCTCATAAGGCAACCTCGAGGGATTCACCCGGTGCAGGTTGCCTAACCACCTTGCAGGATCACCTCGAGCGCCCCCATTCAAGACCAGGCGCAACCCGCCTAGAGGTAGGGCCTCGTTAGTCCCGCGCTGGCTCACGGGTGCCCAGATACACCTCGTCTAGCCCCATCGTGCCAGCCACGTGTCCGAGTGGGGCTGTATACGCCCCGGGGCTCTCCGCAGTAGGGAGTCCCCTCCCACGGTCCAGTGGAAGCACCATGCTTCGCGATGGCTGACAACATGGTCGAGGAGCGGCTATGCCCGTGCAAGAATGGCAGCACCATGCTTCGCGCTGGTGATAAACAACTAGGGGTGGTTTCACAGCCGCATTAACCTCAGGGAGCCCCTCGGCTCAATGACCAGCCCACCGCGCTGCGCTCACCTCGGGAGGGTAGCGCGAGGGGGCTGGGCATGGGGGTTGCGTCCAGGTCACGCCTGGCACATGCCCCACCAGGTCCCTCGGGCCTGGTCGACGCGCAACGCTCCCGAGCGCAAGCTCGACGAGGATAGGTATGGGTCCTGTTCGCACATCAAGGGGGACCCTTGGGCATCGCGACCCAAGTGCCTAACTGGCTCCATGGCCCCTCACTCCCTAGTCTTGTCCTGGTTTCCGGTCAGGAACAACGGCGGCTGAGGTACGCGCGGGGCCGGGCCCTGCCGACGTAGAACACCAAGGCTTAAGTCCGGCACTCACTTCCCTCAGGGCTGTTCGTACGTCAAGGGGGACCCTTGGGCATCGTGACCCAAGTGGGAGAGATCTTCGTTTACGCTACTGTGTTTGAACTTCTTGGGTTTGCGGAGCCCGTAATCCGACATTGGGCGCGCCAGGTAGCGGGCATGTTGAAATCTTGCCTCTCCGACGACCTCATCCCGCTCTCGTCCATCGACCCCGTGTCACCCCGCCTCAATGGATCGTTACCCCGATGGCGGAGGCGCATCAGACGCGTCCAGAAGCCCGCGACGCTCGCACCACTCGGGCGTCGCCCTTCGGCCATGGGACTCGCCGCCACCCGGCCTTGATTGGGGCTGACGGCACGATGAGCAGCACCGACCCGCTGCCTGGGGACCGGCAGCACCCACCGCCCACGCGGTGCCAAAGCCGCCCAGCAGCGCGGGCCGCCGAGCATGCGGTAGCAAGTTCGCGGGACCGGCGCGAAATGGCAAACATGAGGGCCGCACTGCTGGTGGCATGGGAGCTGCTAAGCTACCAGTTGCTCGATGCCGACCACAACGCGCTGCTCCTCAGGGTGGCCGAGCTCCTCGATGCCGCCAGCACCGGGGGCTACGTCGGCCGCGCCCGGTCACCCGTGTGGTCAAGACCAACGGCAACCTATGAGGGAGAAATGGTGTATGACCCCCTGAACCCTGCATATGACGCCGCCCCTCTGCCTCAAAGCCCTTTGTACCTAAGTACCGTCCCCGCCGGGGAACTGTCAGGAAGCGACCGCAGGACTACGCACGACGCTGGGTGCGTCCAGGCACCGGCACGAGGGGGCTCAGGGGCAGAAGATCGGGAGACCGACATCCCGATCTTAGCCCTCGACCCTCCGCCATCACCACCGACGGCCATGGAGCACGAATGAAACGCCCGCGGGTGCCTGCGGAGGCCGACACTCGCGGCACGGGCCGTAGGTATCGGGCCGACGGCATCTCTGGCCTCGAGCCTCGGCAGGCCAAGGAAACACCCCAGGTACCGCATCAAGACAGAAAGGGAGGGAAGGCTTGGGTCAGGCCCTCGTCCCTCACGCGTAACCCGTCGCGCATGAGCCCGCCTTGGATTTCACCAGGGGCTCACCGGCGGCGGGTATGATGCGTGTGGGGAGGGGACTTCTCTCCCTCTGCTCAGGCTCAAAACGCCGCGCCTCCCGGCGTACCATCCCCCGGGCTGCGGAGGGTGCGTCTGGAGGCGGTACGGTAGCCTGTCCTACGCACGCCAGGAGGGCCCAAGACCGCAGCTCCGTCCCCCCGCTCACGTAATCCCGTACCCTCTAGGCCTGACCCTGATCAGGAGGGCTCAGGGGTCATTAGGAGCATGGGTGGGGCAGGGTACCCCTCGCACCTCAGGACGCCGCGTCTCCGGATGACGTCAGCCCCCTCGGGCGAAGCGCTTCCGGAGATCGCGTAAGCGGTGTGCCTATTGCTCGGCAGGGGGCCTAGAGCCAAGGTCCCATCCCCACACCATGCGTAGTGTCCCACGTCATGAATGCCGCCTTCTGGTGAGTTCATGGCGGGAGCGGACTAGCGCGGGGCGGGGCCCTCAAAGCGAAGGGGCGGGCACGTCAGAAGATCTCCGCTCGTGACACTCTCACGTAATAATGAGTGGGGTTGTACATGCCCCGGAGTCACCGGAGCGCCGCCCTAGGGCCTCACAGGGGCTCCCTCCCACGTCCTAGTGGAAGCACCATGCTCCCCACTGGCCGTCGACACTGCCCTCCAATGGCTATGCCACACTCGCCGGTGGTAGCCCTATGCTCCACGCTGGGGAGAAGACCGAGGACCTTCTCAGGGGCCGGACGCGGCCCCTCCCTTTGTCATTCGCCTTTGCCTCCTTTGTATCTGCCTTCTCGAGTCGATCTCGCGGCCGCGCGACTCATTTTTTAAAATAAAGGGGGAAGAGTTTTCCGTCCGTGTTTTGCGATTTTCGCTGAGTTTTCCTTCACCTAGTCCGTTTTTCGCCTTGCTCGGCTAAGCCGGACTACAACCGCGACCCCGCCCAATCACTCCTCAAGAGTAGGGGCCGGGGCGTGGGCGCACGTCCTATCTGGTCCCCGGCCGAATCACCAATCACTCTTGTGCCAACTGCAGGTACTCGCGAGATGCGCCCGGACAGGGTCGGCGGACGCCCCTCTCGGAAACACAATAAAGGCCTGAGGTCTTACCCTCAGGGGCGAACGTCACAAGGGAGTGCTTAAACCCATCCTTACATCATCAAAAGCTTAAGTCTTGTGACATTCATCTTACCTAGCTCCGGAGCGACAACCAAAAAACAAACTTACAGCAGGAGCTGGACTAAGCATAGACATCTTCGTCAGGACCGTCAGCGTCGGCCCCCCCCCAAGCACCAGCGCATCGTCGATGGCTGGAACGAGCTCCGTCACCAACACGTCCACGTGATCTCTCACCCATCCCTCCAAGGGGCCAGCGACCGCCTCGGGCACAGGCTCCAGCAAGTCCCCGAAGTCCGTACGCGGGGCAAGACGGATCAACTTACCAAAGATGTGGGAGACCGCACGCCTGAGGATGTCGCGGCTCTGCTCCTCAACAAGCTATTGAGCTTTCATGACCCCGCCTTCAAGACGATCCACCACTCTGGTGAAGAACCCGAGATATCCGGCGTCATCATCAACCAGAGGGTCATCGACCCTCAAGTCAAGGAGCTCATCCCGGGCTCGGCCGGCCCTGTGCCGCAAGGCCTCGAACATCTTCGAGCGGGTGTGCTGCATTCCACGAGCTCGCGTGGCCTCCTCGGAGTTCCAGGCCGCGATAGTGGAAATGTCTTCCACCTGCTTGTGGAAACAGGACAACTCCGCCCTGGCGGCAGCGCGAGCCTTCTCCGACACCCGCTCGCGGTGCTCCGCCGCGGCACAGGCCTCCGTCGACGCCCGCTCACGACACTCGGCGGCGGCACGAGCCTTCTCCGACACCTGCAGATGGCGCTCGGCATCCGCTAACTTGCCCTTGAGAGCCGTGACCTCCTTCTGGAGTTCCTTGCGCTTGTTAGCAAAGCGAGTCTCATGAAGCCCTAGCTTCTCGCGGTAATCCTTCCGCAGGCGCTCTACCTCCATGGCAGCCTTCCTCACGACATCCTCACGATCATCGAGGTTTCCCTCGGCTTCGGCTACCTGGCGCTTCTTCATCTCCAGGCGCTCGCGCTCCATGTTCAGCTCCATCGCCTCGAGTGATAGTGCCTCCTCTTGCACTGAGAGGCCCGCTGGGCTGTCATCATCGGCTGCGGGCACGATGAGGGCAGCCCTTCATGTACGAACCTGACGCTCGAGTGCGACGTTTGAGGCTTCGAGCTCGCGCTCATGCTCCTCAGCTGCTGCGCAGCAGCGGTCGGCATCTCGAGCCTATTCCAGGGCACGGTTGCAGGCCTCCTGAGCCGCGGCGGCGGATGCTTCTGCCTTCTTCAGGGCGGTTTCAGGCTGCAGCCGGCTCAAGATAACGGCGGCCCTCAACTGGCGCCAACCCTTCGCTAGAAGCAGCCCTCGGCCTCGACGCGCACATCCACTTCAGCGACCTCGACCTCGAGGCACTTCAGGGTACCTGACGCCTCCCGCACAAGATCATGACGAACCACACTCCTGCGCAGCGCAAGTTCCAGGAGGCGGCCGGGCTCGTCCACAACATCCGCGCCGCCCAAAGGAGGTTCTCCTTCTCCATCAGCATGCGACTCGGGGCTAACCCTAGGAGCGCGTGTTGCCTCCGGCGCGAGGGGCAGGCGTGGTCCTGATGGGCGGTCGGCCGCCCGGGCCGCGTCAAGAGCTTGTTGATACATGATGAAGACAAGCCCTAGGGCATGAGATAGGACCCCGATGCACCTAGAGCTGCCTTGCCCCAGATGCACTTGGGGGCTGGGAGCATGATCCACGTGGCAGTGTCCGGGGGCGGCCCCGCGAACCCGCGCGAGGTCTACCGAAGACCCAGCATGGTCCGGAATAGGAACGCGGGCAGTCGCGTCAGCGAGCCTCGCCGAACGGCTCGGGAATGAGTAAGGGGAAACCCTGCAGAGCAAGGGGTCAGAAGAACCATATTAGGAAGAACAAGAAAAGTTGAGGAACACGCAGCTGCCTGGTATAGTCAACTTCATCCTCTTCAAAGCCCTCGGGGCAGGGCCATAACTGCCCCTCAACCTCCGCCTCTTGCCCAGCGTCGCGAAGGACGGCAGGAGGCCCCTTGGGGCAGATGCGCCTGGGCCCGGGGCAGGGCCGCGGCGGACGCCCGCTGCCGGCGCTCCATTTCCCGCTGCGGCGTCCTCCGGGCTCGCCCCGACAGGAGGCTCTTGTGCCCCACCTTCAGCCACCTCATGAGCCAGCGGTGCCTCGGTATCTTCCGCCACCTCCATCGACACCGGCGCCCGCATTTCATCTGCTTGCTTCGGGGGTGGAGTGGACCCTTGATCAGGGGCTCCAGTTGACGCATCCACACCAGAAGGGAAGGTTGGGCTCGTGAGCCCTGGCGCCACCACCAAGGAATCATTGTGAGGATCAGAGACGCCCCCCAGCAACAGTCCCCACGCAACGAAGCGGGGCATCTTCTCGGCAAAGGCTCTTCCGGCCATAGGAGCCAAGTACAAGGGAGTCGCGGAGACGGGGCGCGCTTCCGGCACTCCGCCGACGAGTAGCCGCAGCAACCCCTGGAGCGTTTCAGGCGGGGGCTGCTTTCGCTGAAGACACGCATGATCATCAAGACTCGAGAGGGCCCACATTGGGCGAGAGTGGCGCTGAAGCGGGGTGACACGCAAAACGAGGAAGTCCCTCACCACCATCGCCAAGGTCAGCTCATTCCTCCTCAGGCTGGCCAGCCGACGCATAACCGGCTCCGCCCGCGGATCCGAGAGGGCCTCGTGCTCCCAGCCCGAGCTCGGCACCGCCATCGCGTCGGGAAGGTGGAACTGGGGCTGTACGCAGCAGCATCAACATACAGCCACTGCGGACGAAACCCCGCCGTGGTCGGGCGGAGCGTGAAGTTGATCCTGAAGGCGGCAGTCGCCTCCACCACGCGCAGCGACACGCACCCGAGCGCTGCCCCCCGTCGACCAGGTGGAGAGTGAAAAAGTGGCGAAGCACGGCCACGGACGGGGAAACACTGATGAAAGCTTCGCACATAAACGCGAAGCCAGAGAGGAGGATGATGGACCCCGGGTCCAAGTGCAGCGCCCGAATCCGGTAGTGCGTGAGCACCGCATAGAAGAAGGCGGAAAAAGGGGGGAGGAGACTCCCGAAGATGGCGTGGAGGTGGAGCTTGATGTCATTGGCATTTAGGTCCACCGTTGGCCGGGAGGCAAGCCAGACCCGGGTCGGCCTCTAGTCATTAGATGCATTGGCCAAGGCATGTCGCACCTTGTCCAAACCCTCCTGGTTCACCACGAGGGAGCAACCCAGCGTCGGCTCGAGCCCCGGCAGCGGCGTGGCAGACTCGCCGGTTCCCCTCTTCTTCGTCCTGTGCGGCATGGCGGCGAGGAAGGAGGGGGCAGAGAAGGCAAGGAAAGGGAGGAGGCGATTGAAGGGCAAGAAAGCAGGGGTGGCAGCAAGAAGTCCGCCTATCGGTTGTGCGATTGTCAAAACGCACGACTGCCAAGGCTGCATGGGAAGCGGAGTCGCCCATGTCCCATCAAACCGTCACGCGCCAGCCTGGCCCGCCGCCTTTTGCGGCCCGCGGCGCTTCGTCCTCGACTAAGGCTTCGCCCCGAAGCCAACTTCGCGTGCGCCTTGGGCCCAGGGCCTACTGTCAGCATCCTGGGAACCAGGGTCCCCAGACTTGCCTGTCTGTGGGCCACGATGCGCTCCTACTACGGCCTGGTACGGCCCAGCTGATCGACCAGCTGCTCAAGACCCTCGCGAGGGGGCTAGACCTCGCGAGGAGACCGACGTCAAGACCCCCTCAGGAGCGGCCTCGGCTAGGTTGCTCCAGAGGGGCGGAGAATCCAAGGCCAAGCCAGCCTCAGGAGGAGGCAGTGACACGAGCAGTGACGCACCGCGCCAGCGGATGCCAGCATGTGCCAGTGGCGTAGTTGCCGTTTTGGTGCAAAGGAGACAATGCAGGCGCGGGTTCCCAAGGAGCAGCACAAAGGTTTCCCCATTGGTGCAACAAGACCGAAGACCGCAAGGACGACAGGGAGGATGTCACCACCGAGCCCACCACCGCGTCATCGCCGGATTCCTTTGCAGGCGAAGACCGCTTTTGTCGGGATAAGAACGTCCTTGTGTTCCCGCTCAAAATGGCCATTGTGGGATCCCTTCCCGCCTAAACATTTTGGGGGAAGAGGACCTTGGCCGCCTATATAAGTAGCTAGGATCTCCACTATGGAGGTGGATCAGATCCATAAACTCTGCCCTCGCACAAAGGAGCAAGAACCCTTGCCTCCTAACCCTCCTGAGCTCAGGAACCACTATACTCATTCATACTCAAGCCCTCCCGAGGCCAATCCACAAAAGCAGGAAGTAGGGTTTTACACCGCAAGGTGGCCTGAACCTGGGTAAATTCGTGTGTGTTTTACTTGTTGTTCGCTTGAATTTCTTTACCGGACGTGGGCGAGACGCTAGGTAGACGTGAGTGGGAGAGATCTTCGTTGACACCCTTGTGTTCGACCTTCTTGGGTTTGTGGAGCCCGTAATCCGACAGAGGAGAAGGAAGGACGATGAGTTACTCCTTCAGCAAAGCCTCCACATGGTCCTTCACAGCTTCAGAGGAGGCCTCGTAACGCTCCGCCCCCACGGGCTCGAGCAGTGCCCCAAGATCGGCGTTGGGATCGCGAAGGCGCAGGTGGCTGAGGACGCGCGTCAAGGCAGAAGAAGAAAGCATGCGAGCTTCCTCCTCGGCCAGGGGATTGATCTCGCGGACGACATCCTTGAGCACCAGGAAATGATAAGGAAGCAGCTAGGTAGGGCCTTCATTGTCCGTCGCCAATGGCTTATCCAAGACCTACTCGGAGAGTGCCCCCAGCGCCTGGCGGGACCTCTCCTCAAGAGACTTGAAGGCCACGCGGTCCTCGGTCAGAACCTCGTGTTGGCCTCCAGCTGAGCCTCCTTTGCTTCCATCGCCCGCTTAAGCTCCTCAAGTCCGCCACGCTCCGCAGACAGCTCCCTCGCCAGCTGCTCCAGTTCGGCGTCACGGCTGGCCACTACGTCTTCTCGAGCCTTCATCCTCTCCACGCCCGCCTCGCATTTCCCGCGTAGGTCCCTCAGCTTGGTCTCTACCGACTGACAGCGCTCCTGGGTGGTCCAAGCGTCCTGGAGCGCCACCTCGTGAACAGCCGCGAGCTAGTCAGCGCCCCGCTTGTCCTCCCCGGAGGCCGCCACGACCTGGCACAGCACGTCTCAGACAGACGCGTTGGAACTCAACCAGCCGGAGACCAGCTCCAGACGCCCAGCCAGCAGACGACGATCAGTACCCTGAAGGTCATCTTGGCGCTGCTTCAGTGCCGAGAAGGCCTCCTTCAAGGCGCTAGGTGAAGCCAAAGGGCCGCGAGCTGGCGGCATGATCACTTTAGGGGAATGTGGCGCGGCCAATACCTCCTGAGCCCTGGCATCCCCAGCGGTGGAGGCGGAGATGGGTGTCCCCGAAGCCTGCTGGGTGAAGACCGTGACCCCCACCTGAGGCAGGTCCCCTGGGCCTTGTGACGGCACCCGTGCAACAGAAACAGAAGCTCCTCCACCACCCGTTTGCGCCAGAGGGGACAAGGCCAAGCCAGGCCGCGAGACTTGTAGTGCGGTCGCCTCTCCCTTCGCCTTCTTCGTCGACGGTGCAGACGTGTCAACATGGGGCATGATATTTTGAATCAACAACGGAATCAAGAACGGAGACAAGAACAGGCCAAAGTACTCACCGATCCACTGTGACAACACCTCGAGACCTCTTCAGGACCATGGGGCCCAAGGTCCCCATGGCCATAGCCGAGGGATCATGGGCCCCCAAGACTGGCCGCACGGCAGCGGCGCTTGGCGATGCCATGGCTGGGGCGCTACCTTGGGTGATCAGTACCGACCGGCTCTTCGTCGGGACCCCGGCTGGCGGCTTCTTGAAGGGGGTGTGCTTTGACCTAGTGACAGCTCCGGCAGGCCGGGGGCGGCACCTCCTCCATCGGGTGGCCGTCATCACCGTCGTCATCAGGCAAGGTGCGTAGGAGGTCGGCCTTGCGAGGAGGGGAGGACTCTCCAGCCCCTTCGACAGTTTCCTCCGAATCGTCTTCCTTGATGGAGTTGCCTGAAGATACCTCCACCGGCGTGGCTGCCACTTGAGCTTCATTTGCCGCCGGAGGCACGAGCTGACACGCATCAAAGGTGGGCATGGAGGCTGCCACTGCTCCCCCGTCCTGGCGGCGGTACAAGGGAATATGGGAAGCAGGAGGATATCCCAGTTCGGCCCCTACCGGGAGACGGATAGCTGCCTCAAGCTGCTCGGCAGACAGGGCGTCGTGGCACAGTCGGAGGTTGTCTGACTCGTCCCCCACCGTCCACAAGGGACGCGAGCGGGCCTGAAGCGGAGACACGCGACATGTCAAGAATTCCTTGATGAACATGGCCACCATCATTCGCTGCCTCAGGATCATCCGGCTTCAGGTCCGCGTCCATCTTCTACAACACCTTCTCTGCCCGAGGATCGATGAGCTTCGCGTTGAGCCATCTATCGCTTGGCTCAGGCGCAGCCGCCGGCAGCGCCAACCGAGGATGGGAGCACTTGGCGTCCATGAAGACCCACTTGTTCCTGAAGTTCTCGGCTTTCTTCCCAGCCTGTCAAGGATATTACTACCAGGTATAAACCGGCCAGGAGGGTCCGGTTTATGCTTTCAAGATTATATTATCAAAAGCCCAGTGGGGCGAGAATTAGAAGATTATAGCCCAAGGGGTTTAGAGCCCAAGTGTTAGGGCCCATGATTTGCAAACCGTCATACTATGTAACTTGGGATGTAAGATAGAAAGAGTAGAGACCGAGGTGGACACGTTTATGAGCCGGCCTCGGGACTTTGTAAACTAGACCGGGCGTCACCTCTTATATAAAGGGACGACCCGGCGACGATTCAAGGATAGACAACAACAACTCGAGACACAGGCAAATCGGATTCGCTCCTTGCTCATCGAAGCCCTAGCAATATCACACCAAACTAGACGTAGGCTTTTACCTTCATCGAAGGGGCCGAACTAGTATAAAACCCCTGTGTCCTTCGTCCGCTTTAACCCCTTTAAGCTAACCCGTAGCGATGGCCTCACGACTAAGTCCTTTTGCTAGGACATCTGCCATGCTAAATCCACGACAATTGGCGCCCACCGTGAGGGTATCGCACGATGGTTCCGAGGTCTTGAAGGGCAGCTTTGAAGGACTCAAGGGCTACATAGTAGGCCGGATAACTAAGAGTCGTCGCGGCCGGATCTACATCGACGATGCAGGCTGGGGCCCCGAGGCCGATTCAATCGAATAAGGGTACCGGGTCCCCTTCGGCGGCATCCACGTCTTCATCGGCAAGATCGGCGAACCGGGCCCTGAGCCAGACATCTTCCCCAACATCGTCGAGTCGGCTCAGCGTGCGAGACCTGCCCGGATTCAGCCCGCCGTGAAACATGTCTTCGTTGGAGCAGTGCATGGAGTGCAAGCCGAGGACGGATCGGACTCTGGCGGTGAGACTGCTGTTTATTCCGGCGATGAATCTTCTTCCGGAGAGACATAATCTTTGTATCTACTACAGGATGGCCGGTCTGAGGGCTGTTCCGATGGAGACAGTATTCCGGAGCCCCTCGATCCGCCAAACAGGGTGGCTGTCTTCATGGCCGGATCACAACCCGTGCAGTAGACCTCGACAACAGGAGCGTTGACATCAGAGGCACTGGGGGCTAGAGGTGTAGATCCTCCCGCGTCACCGTCTGACACTTTATCCATCTTGGTCGATACTTTGACAGCACTAGTAACAGCTGAGGTAACCCAGGCCAACAAGGAGCAGCATGATGCAGAGGTCGCTCAGGTGAAAAGCCGGATTGAACAAGCCAAGTTGGATCTGGCCGCTGAGAAGGCTAGGATGGCCACAAAGCAGGCGGAGTTGGATGCCCAGACCTATCGACTAATGCTAGATCAGACCGCTTCACAAGAGGTAATGATGAGAAGGCAATGATCTCGCCTGCCGCCGATTTATGAGGCGAGAAATCTCTTTAGCACGCCAGGAGCAGGAACCAGTAACCAGCCAGAGGTGAACCAGGGAGGAGCATCGGGAACGGGCGCGTCGGTTCAGCTGTCGGCCGCAGAGCCAAACCGTCAAGTGGTGCTGACCCAGCATGTGCCCACCCCTCCCGGTCATTATTCTAATCCGTTGGACAACATAGTCGCTGCCGCTTCACTACTGGCCGCCCTTCCCATTGAAGGAACATCCCCCATAGCAGTGGAGGCACGACGGGTCAAGGAGTTGTTGGACACGACGCTAACTCAGCAGCACGCTTACTCCTATAGCCGGGAGAGGATTCACTTGACCCATCGTTCGAGCCGGAGCTATAAGAGGCTTCAGGATGAACCGGCCGTATCAAGCAGCGCACGAAGACGTTATCAGCAGAGGCAGGATAATCCGGCAGCATATGAGGCGCAGGCCCAAGAGGTGGTGGATCAGGCCAGATAGTGCCGGGAGGCCGAGGTAACAGCACAGTACGAAGCCCGTCAGGCGACGCCGGTTCGTCCCACCACCACAATTGAACCGGGGGTCATGTCCAGTTCTCTGGGCGTGCCGTGTCTCATCCCCGCTTTACGAAACGTGAAAGATTTCAAGGGGCCACGCAAGGTGCCAAACTACATGGCGGATCTTGCTCCAGAGGTATGGGTTGAGAGTTATGAGATGGCATGTGGATGAGGCAGCATGCGCCAAATATTTCACATTGATGCTCGAGGGCACGACCCGAACATGGCTGAAGGGTTTGCCACCTAATTCCATCGGATCATGCGCTGAATTGCGGCACCGGTTTATCAACAATTTCAAGGACACGTGCAAGCAGCCAATGTTTGTCGTCGACTTAGTTGCCTGTGTTCAAGGGGAGGAGGAGTCTACAAGCAGTTGGGTGCGTCGAGTGTCAGAAATCTTGCACTCCTCCAATAGCATCAACCCAAGTATAGCAATAGTAACCTTGGAAGGTAATTGCCGGTTTAAGCCTTTGAGGCAGAAGTTGCGACGGCTCAAACGTGATTGCAACGACATGGGAACGCTCATGGGCGCTTTAGTGAAATATGGAGATTCTGATAACACCAAGTATCCAGATGCAGATGGAGACAAGTCAGGGAAGGCAAGCAAGAATGGTAAACCACCGCATGCCAATCCGGCGAATCAAGGATACAATGGTAAGCGTAAAGCGGATGGTAGCTCAGATTTTGTGGCCAACACCAACGCACAGGAGGATGGGAAACGCCGCAAGGGTAGACCGCCCCCACGTAATGGGAGGCCGCCTATTAATCTGCAGCACGAGTTGAACGTGCCTTGCCCAAAGCATGGTACGCCAGAGAAACCAGCTACGCATCTTTGGAAGGATTGTTTCATCATGCAGGAGTTCATGAACCGGAATAGGCATGATCACGGCCCCCCCGGCGGATCAGGCCCTGGCTTCCAGGGTCCGGGTTACCAAGGTGGTGGGTCCGGTTCAGGATATCAAGGCAATAACAATAACCACAATGGGCACAATCAGCATAACCAGCAGCATGGTCAGGGCGGATACAATAACCAAGGGAATCAACAGCGTCAACAGCAGCAGCAATCCGGGTATCAGAATAATCCGAAGGACCTGAGCAGTGGGCAGTATCACGTTTTCACGTCGAGTTTGTGCAAACGGGATCGGAAGGTTGTGAAGAGGGTGGTGCATTCTATTGAACCGGCGATACCACGTTTCTTGCGTTGGTCTGAGCAGCCCATTGTGTGGAGCAGAGAGGATCATCCACCCCGGGTTGATAATCCGGGTCAGTTGGCTCTGGTGGTGGCACCACAGGTGGGTGGCTACAAGTTCACCAAAGTGCTTATGGATGGAGGCAGCAGCATGAACATCCTGTATTATGAGACTTTTCGGCGTATGGGGCTGACATATAAGAAGCTTCGACAATTTAACACAGTGTTCCATGGGGTGGTACTCGGTAAATCGGCCTATCCAGTTGGCAAGATCGATTTGGAGGTCACCTTTGGAGATGAGCATGACTCTAGGTCAGAGACCGTAACCTTTGAGGTGGTAAAGATCAGAAGCCCATACCACGCTTTGTTTGGGCGACCGGTTTATGCCAAGTTCATGGCTAGGCCGTGTTATGTTTACTTGCAGCTCAAGATGCCAGGCCACAAGGGAACTATTACGGTCTATGTGAGCCGCAAGATTGCATTGGAGTGCGAGGAAGGAGATGCAGCTTATGCTGAAGCAGTCTGCGCAACTGAAGAGTTCAAGTTCTATAAGGACAATGTTGATCCGGCAGATATGTCTCCGCTAAAGAAACCGAGCACAGAGCATGATCCGGCGTTGAAGTTTAAATCAGTTGAAGAGACCAAGCAGGTGGACTTTGTTCCCGGTGATTCATCCAAGAAGTTCACTATCAGCGCTAACCTAGATCCAAAATAGGAAAGCACGCTCATCGAGTTCATCCATGAGAACCGGGACATCTTCGCATGGAAACCTTCTGACATGCCAGGTGTACCGAGGGAACTCGCTGAGCACAATCTTAATATCGATACTAAGTTTAAACCGGTCAAGCAGTATCTGCGCCGCTTCAATGAGGAGAGGCGCAAGGCTATTGGAGAAGAAGTGGCTAGGCTCTTGGCTGCAGGCTTTATAGTGGAAGTATTTCATCCAGAGTGGTTGGCTAATCCGGTGCTAGTACTTAAGAAAAATGGCACTTGGAGAATGTGTGTTGATTACACAGACCTGAACAAGGCTTGCCCAACTGATCCTTTTGCTCTCCCCCGTATTGATCAAATTATTGATGATACGGCAGGATGTGAGCGGCTAAGTTTTTTGGATGCATACTCAGGTTATCATCAGATCAAGATGGCAGTTAAGGACCAGGAGAAGACAACCTTTATTACTCCTTTTGGAGCCTTCTGCTATGTATCTATGCCATTTGGGCTCAAGAGAGCCCAGGCGACCTATCAGCGTTGTGTGCAGAACTGCCTTCAAGGGCAGATTGGGTGAAATGTTCATGCATATGTCGATGACATTGTTGTAAAATCTAGAAAGGAGGAAACACTGATAGATGATCTGAAGGAAACTTTTGATAATCTCTGAGTCTATAAAATGATGCTTAATCCGGAGAAGTGCGTTTTTGGTGTTCCGACAGGCAAGCTCCTGGGGTTCTTGGTATCAAACAGAGGAATTGAAGCTAATCCGGAGAAGATCAAGGCGATTACGTCCCTGGCTAAACCGGCGTGCATCAACGATGTCCAACGCGTGGCGGGCCGTATAGTAGCACTCAGCCGGATCAGCCGTTTGGGGGAGAAGGCAATCCCGCTTTATCAGATGATGAAAAAGACAGTCCGTTTCATCTGGAGTGATGTCGCGGATGCTGCGTTTCAGGATCTGAAGAGGCAATTGGCAGAGCCGCCGGTCCTTGCTGCCCTAGTTGACAATGAGCCGCTGTTGTTATACGTGGCTGCTAATGCCCGTGCAGTAAGCGTTGCCATTATGGTAGAGCGCAAGGAGGCAGGCAAAGAATATCCGGTTCGGCGGTAGGTTTACTACATCAGTGAGGTGCTCATTGAGTCAAAGCAGAGATATCCGCATTGGCAAAAACTGGTGTATGGAGTGTTCATGGCAAACCGGAAGCTAAAACACTATTTCCAGGGCCACCCAATCACCATCGTCAGTTCAGCTTCGTTAGGGGATATAATCCAGAACAGAGAGGCTACTGGTCGAGTTGCAAAGTGGGCCATTGAGCTTAGCCCGCACGGATTAAAATATGTGCCCCGTACTGCGATAAAGTCCCAAGCTCTCGTGGATTTCATCAACGATTGGACATAGTTGCAGGCACTTGAGGAGAAGCCAGATCATACATACTATACTATTCACTTTGACGGTTCAAGGCAATTGGAGGGCTCAAGGGTTGGAGTCGTGTTAACCTCCCCACGAGGAGATGAGTTCTGCTATGTCCTCTATTTAATGTTCCCGTGTACTAATAATGCTTCTAGGTATGAAGCCCTTCTCCGTGGTCTGTGGATGGCCAAGGAGATGAACTTGAGCCGGGTTAAGTGCTTTGGTGATTCAGATCTGGTGGCACAGCAAGTATCTGGCAAGTGGGACTCTAAGGATCCGCTCATGGCAGTATATCGACGAGAGGTGGACGCTGTCGCTGGACACTTCAAAGGATATCAGGTGGATCATATAGACCGGCGAAAGAATGAAGCAGCCGATGCGTTAAGCCGGCTGGGTTCCCAACGTAAACCGGTTCCACCTAATACCTTCTTGGATGAGTTGCATAATCCATCGGTGCAATTACCTTCAGAGGAGGACTTGGCTGTTCCTGATCCGGAAGCACAATTGGTCGCAACACTTCATGTCATTCTAGATTGGACGCTCCCTTACCTGGCATATATGAGACGAGGTGAGTTACCAGAGGATGAAGTTGAAGCCCGATAGATAATCCGGCGGTCAAAGTCTATGACTATTGTCAATGGAGAACTTCATCATCACACTGTTTCTGGAGCTTTTTAGTGATGTGTGTCGCCAGAAGAAGGTTGTGATATCCTTAGGGAGATTCATGAAGGGGATTGCGGTCATCACGCCGGTTCAAAATCTCTGGTGGCTAAAGCTTTTCGTCATGGGTTCTACTGGTTGACGGCTCACGCCGACGCAGAGGATTTTGTCAGAAAATGTGATGCTTGCCAGAAATTCTCACGGCGTGCTCATATACCGGCGCAGGAGCTGAGGATGATCCCAATTACTTGGTCGTTTGCAACTTGGGGGCTTGATATGGTTGGACCCTTCAAGAGATCCCAAGACAAGAAAACCCACCTGTTAGTGGCTGTGGACAAGTTTACGAAATGGGTTGAAGCAGAGCCTATCAGTAAGTGTGATGCAGAAACAACGGTTCAGTTCATCAAAAAGGTGATTTTCCTGTTTGGCTTTCCACACAGCATTATAACTGATAATGGCACCAATCTATCCAAGGGGGCTATGGAGGAGTTCTGTCAACGAGAGCATATTCGTCTTGACGTATCATCAGTAGCTCACCCTCAGTTTAATGGCCAAGCTGAAAGAGCCAATCAAGAGATCTTGAGAGGTATCAAACCCCGGCTTATGGTTCCTTTGCAGAGAACACCGGGTTGTTGGGTGGAGGAGCTGCCTTCTGTACTATGGAGCATCAACACTACACCTAACAGATCCACAGGGTACACGCCTTTCTTCATGGTATATGGAGCCGAAGCGGTCCTCCCAAGTGATATCCGTCATGACTCGCCGTGGGTGGCGGCTTATGTTGAAGCGGATAATGAACAAGCAAGACAAGACGCCTTGGACCGGCTGGACGAGGAACGGGACACGGCAGCAGCTCGATCGACGATTTATCAACAAGACCTGCGCCGGTACCACAGTCGCCGGGTTAAGACCAGGACGTTTCAAGAAGGAGATCTGGTGCTCCGGCTCATCCAAGACCAGACGGACATGCACAAGCTATCCCCGCCTTCGGAAGGACCCTTTGTGGTCAGCAAGAACCTGCACAATGGATCATACTACCTCGTCGACATTCGAGAACATAAGGACTCACGCAAGGCGGAGGAGGAGACCAAGCGGCCGTGGAACATCGCTCTTCTTCAACCTTACTATACTTGAGCCAATAGGCTCCGCTTTATGCACAATGTATATATTATGATCAATATAATAAAACGGCGCCCCCGGTAAATCGGGGTATCAGCCATCTTTTTCATAACAGTATCACATGGGGGCTTCCGTGGGCAAGGGAGTTTTCTATGGCCTCTTAAACCGGCGCCCTTGATAAATCGAGGTATTAGTCGTCTTTTCTGTTCATAAAGAGTATCACATGGGGGCTTCCGCAGGCAAGGAAGTTTCCTATGGCCTCTTAAACTGGCGGACACATCAAGACCATCATAAGAGCACATCTCTGGTTGCTTCAGCAATTTCCACATGATGATGAGGGGCAAAAGAGAGTTTCATGCCTACCACAACTCAAACATAGGCCCCGACGAGCAATGCTCAAACGCTACCTGGGGGCTCCTGATGCAAGTTCATCAGCGAGTTGAAAACTCTTGTAGTGAAAACGGCTTGGAAGCTTGGTGTATACACCTAAAACCCCGGATTAACCTGCCTGCATCAAGTAAATCACGCCGTCCAGGTAAACCTGGTATGACCCGTCGAACGTACACACAAGTCAATCCTTTGGGACCCTGAACTTGGTAACGTTAAATTGACGATCATCAAGTGATTACACAAGTCAAATCTTTATAAGATTTTGAACATTGGTAGCATTTGGCATTGATGATTTGGTTAAGGATTGCGGATCATCTTAATAGGCTTTGCTAAAATGGTTAATGACATTAGCCTGGCAGCTCATAAAAAGCCTCGAATTTGGAGCCTGGCAGCTCGTAAAAAGCCTCGACTACATGGTCTTATTTGCCCAAAAACCTTAATTTTCATTTTTTATGTTTTCTCAAATCTTTATCTTCAAGGTCATTGGTTTTTCAACCAAGTCCATTGATTCAAGACTAGATAATGAGCCGGCAAAGAGCCAAGGAAGACATCAGCATCTACACCTTGTTTTGCTCCTACCGGGTTAAGGTTTAAAAATACACTTAATCACAGGTATGGTACATGCTTATATTTTATACACTGTTCAAGCTATTTACATAGATCATGTGTTTGGGCAATATGACCCGTCCGGCGATAAACCGCCAGGACACCTTGAGCATTGTTTATGCAGAAACATGTAATATAAACTGTCAAAGCATTGCAAGCAGGATATATTTTCGAAGCTGCCAAACAAAGTAATGCCATGAAAGATAATATGGGACAAAGATAGTATCTCAGCTATTCTATTACAAGGCACCGGCGGGCCCAAAAGTGTTCAACAGATAAAAGTAAACCGGAGCCGGTTTAGGATTCTGCTTCAGCTCACCGTGAAGACTGAGGGTCAGCTTGTTCCGGGTCTTCGACGACTTCTGGCAGCTGTTTGAAATCAGGGGTGCTCCAGTAAATCTTGGCAAGGCCGCGGAAATATACTTCATCATTCACAAGTTCTGACGGTTCAATGTCAGGAGCGAAGGTATGCTTACGAACGGGGGGAATGAGATTTTCAATGTCATATGTCAGACGCTCCACCCGCACGTTCACCACATCATGACCCGGGTGATACCTTGACAAGTCCGCTTCATCAGCAAGTTTACTCGCAAGAGGCCGCATATCTTTGGTTAAGGCGCGAAGATCCTCAGCGGAGAAAGCTGATCCATCCTCTTTCATACTTGGATAACCATTCATGGCCTCTGTCGGATCAACGTCAGGAACCCATGCTTTGGCCCGGGTTAAAGCCATTAGAGAGCTAGCTCTAGTGGAGGACTTCTACACTTCCACAATGCGAGCAGGCAAGATTGATAGTTTCTCCAGAGTACCTTGGATGGTGGTTGGAGCCGGTTTATTATGGGAGATGGCACTAATGGCCCTTTGTGCGCCGGCATATAACTGCTCCACCAAGGTGTATGCAGCCTTCAGTTTTATCCGCATATCATCTCCAAGATGAGTAACACGCATCCCTGTTTATAAATGATGAGTTAAACCCGAGCAGCACAAGATAGCAAGGATAAGCTAAACTTACCAAAGATAGCAGATGTCATATCATTTATATGCTGCCTTAACCCGGACAGCTCTTCCGTCACCGGGTTAAGAGCTGCTTCAGCATCACTGGCCCTTTTTTCCAGGGCAGCCTTCTCCACCTCCCAAGTGGACCGCTCCGCTTCAAAGTCTTTCTTGAGCTTCTCCACACTAGCTAGAGCAAGGGTAAGTTCCTCCTTGACTTTAGTTGAAGCAGTCTCTTGAAAGGCCAGGCTATTCCGGAGCTCAGTTATCTCAGAAGCCCTCCGGTTCAAGTCAGTCTGCAGAAGACAAAGAATATTAGATATTCATAAAGACATTCAATCAAAAGTCCCAAGCACATAACAAGTTATGCACTTGACACTTGGGGACTAATGTACATTTCCAGTGAATAAGCAGGCAATTTTTTCAGACAAAGTCCCAAGCATATAACAAGTTATATACTTGGCACTTGGGGGCTAATGTGTCATCATTCTAAAACACAGGAGAAGTCTCGGTCTACCCGCAATGGAGTAAACCATCCCTTTGGGTGCTACAAGTGCAAATCCAAATATTCCAGTTGATCTATCAAAGTCCCGGTTCACCCTGAAAGCTAAACCGGCACTTGTGGGCTACAATGGACTAAAGGTATAGTTAGAAGGCTCAAGCAGAAATGAAAGGCAAAGGAAAAGAAGTTACCTCATATCGTTCCTTCATTAAATTCACCAAGCCGGCCTCGTAGTCACGGCTGGTGTATAGCCGGTTAAAAAACCCGGAGTGGAGTTCCTGAGCATTATGATGTGCACAGCTGGATAGATCGGTGTTCCATTTGCCCTTATCTTTATTGAGCAACTCCTCCTTGGCAGTGTGCTTAGCCAAAGCGACAGGCTCTCCCGGCTTGGTAAAGCCAGTCCCAGTAATCTCAACATCGTCTGTTGAAGTAGCGGTTGGCCTTGAGGGATCAGGAGCAGTAGGATTGGTGTGCACCGGACTAGCAGGGGCCGAACTAACCCGAGCAGGGCTGGTTCGGACAGCTTTGACCGGGTCAGCAGTATGTTCCATAGGACCATCACCTGGAGCAGCAAGATCTTCTCGATCCATAGGAGAAGGGTCATCATGTGGGACTTCAACATTCTCCTCCAAGGGGTTGGCAATTTTAGGGTCTTGTGCCGGTTCAGAAGTGGTGTTTTCGGCCGCCGGTTTACTCAATTTAGCCTTCTTGCTAGGCTTGGGCTTACTGAGAAAAGATTAAAAGGGATAATGAAAATCACAAGTCAAAAATAGAAAGATAAACCGGGCAGAAGGAAAGACAACTTACCCGGGAATGGTCTTGAGCACAGGGACTTAGGTGGCGGTTGACTCGCCAGAAGATGATAGAGGAGTTTCCTGACAATTTGGATCAGTCGGTTCAAGAGGTTTACAAATAAGACCCGCTTTGGGATGAAGGATGGTTGGAGTAAGTAAAACCTCTGAGCGGCGTCTTCGAGCTGGAGTGTGGGTCAATCCGGTCGACTCGACCACAAGACCACTGTGGCGTGTGGTGCGGCGAGCCTCATGTTGCTGTTTCTTCAAAAGAAAATGGGGATCCAGTTGAGCATAAGGATGAGAAAACAGATATTTCCGGGCTACCCGACGAACTTTGTGTGGCAATGGTTCTGAATCAGAGGAAAGAGAGATTACCTCAACTTCATCCGCTTTACTACCTTCCGCTGGATCTTGGGAAAGGTTATTTTTAATATAAATATAGATAAAGGAAAGATTAAAGGTCCTTAGAACCAAGCGGTACCTCGGAGGCCGGATCATCCTCTTCCGCGTTTGAACCGGAAGGGGCGGTAGGCTTCTTCCTGTGTTTCTTTACAGCCAGGCTCTTCTTGCGAGATGGATTCGCCGGTTTGTCCTGGGCCTTCCTTCTCCAGAAAGGGTCGTCAGCCTGTTTAAAGGAAAGCATGTTAATGCCAACCAATATGGACGGATTAAAACAAAGAGAAGGGACAGAAGAATCTCTTACCGATGGCGGTTTGTTATTCACACAGAAGGGTGCTAACCCGGTCCGACTTCACTCTTCCAAAGGTATGTTCGGCATCTTTTTGGCAGATTCGGTGACTTCATTATCTGGAAGCACACTCTCCTTGTGATGCAGAGGATCCTTCGGGTTACCAGTATACTCGCACATTAAACCGGAGCGCCGGCTTAACGGGAGAATGCTCCATGAGAGCCAGCAGCGGACAAAGTCAACTCCGGTTAACCCGTTGGCTACAAAAGCCCTGAGCTTGGAAAGCTGGGGGGCATATCGAGCCTGGTCTTGGGCACTCAAGCGCTGCAGGAAAGGATGATCCGCTATCTGACGGTAAGAGCGATAGCCCGGGAGTGGATTCTCTCCTTCTGGTGAAGTATCGACGCAGTAGAACCACGTCTGATTCCACTCCTTGGGATGGCTATGGAGAGTGGCGTGAGGAAAGCTGACATCTTTTCTCTTCTGGATGCTCATTCCGCCAAGTTCAGTATTGGGCCCATCATGAAATTTAGTCTGGCAATTCAGATGGAAGAAGTCCTGGAATAACTCTACAGATGGCTCCTCTTGCAGATAGGCTTCTGAGAAGACTTGGAAATTGCAGATGTTTGATATGGAGTTGGGACCTATGTCTTGGGGGTGGAGCTGAAAGTCTGCTAATACGTCACAAAAAAACATTGACCCTGGAGGGTTAAAGCCCCGGGCCAGGTGATCAAAAAAGACAATAACTTCTCCTTCCTTCGGCTTGGGGGGACATTCTTTCCCAGGAGCCCTCCAGTGAAGAACTTCCTTGGTACCTAAAGCGCCAATTGAGGCCATCTTTTCTAAGTCATCCTCGGTAATCCGGGATGGGACCCAGTTGCAAGCAACGAACTGCTTAGCCACGGAAGTCATCTTTTTCAAGGGGAAACGCTGAAAAATACAATAAAATATCCGGTTTATGATCCACGCAGATATAAACCAGCATGTTCTATGAAGTCATTGATCTAGTTGGCGGTTTAAGCAGGGGACTAAATGTATCTACTGGTCCAGAATAACTATGAACGTAACAGCTACCGGATTATGAAGTTTTGAAAGGAACAGGTTAAAACGCCAAACACAGGCAGGAGAGGTGCAGATATAAAGCTAAACCGTCGACATAGGCATATGAGGCGCAGATCTAAAGCTGAACCGTCGACATAGGCAAGTGAGATGCAGATCTAAAGTGTGGGAAAAAACTTTCACACGAGCAGCAGTAAAATATGGACCTACAGCATATGGAAAATTCAAGATAATTCAAGTTATATCCAACGGAAACAGCGAAGGTTTTTTGCAGATTCAGTCTAAGCTAGCATGGATGGATTATGAAGACGGAGCGGAGTTATGCGTACGAGAGTCGACTTAAAAGTTTAACATCTACGGCCAAAAACTACCTATGGTAACGAACTGCGAAGAACGAGGGTTCATCTGCGAGCTCCCGTGAAACCCTAGAACTTAGATCTACGGGGAAGAATGGGTAACGTACCTGAGGCAACGGAAGCGGAAGGACGGCGGTGAATCTCTGGACACGCTCAGGTTGATGCAGCGGCCGGACTTGATGAAGACGATGAGCTCGACGGACGGCGGCGGAGCTTGAGCGCTGGAGGTCAGAGGAAGAAGAAGCAAGGGGGAAAAAGGAGATGGCTCTCGGCCCTATTTATAAGCCGAAGGGATAAAACGGCAAGCGCGGGAATCGAGGAGACCAAAAATCGGATATGGATGGCGCTGTCTCCTCGATCTTCGGAGTTTTAATAATTAAAAGTAAACAATAGGTACATGCATTAAATGCGCGGATGGCGTCACAATGGCTTAAAGCGACCTGAGGAGATGAGGTCATGCCGGTTTACCAAGCACACTGAAGCTGCAGAAAGGACAAATCTGTACAAGACTTTGAGGATTGACATGAACAGGTTCAAATCAATCTGGGGCCTAATGTCACGGATATTACTACCAGGTATAAACCGGCCAGGAGGGTCCGCCTTATGTTATCGAGATTATATTATCAAAAGCCCAGTGGGGCGAGAAGTAGAAGATTATAGCCCAAGTATTAGGGCCCATGATTTGTAAACCGTCATACTATGTAACTTGGGATGTAAGATAGAAAGAGTAGAGACCAAGGCGGACACATTTATGAGCCAGCCTCGGGACTCTGTAAACCGGACCGGGCGTCACCTCTTATATAAAGGGACGACCCGACGACGGTTCAAGGACAGACAACAACAGCTCGAGACACAGGCAAAGAGGATTCGCTCTCTGGTCATCGAAGCCCTAGCAATACCACAACAAACTAGACGTAGGCTTTTACCTTCATCGAAGGGGCCGAACTAGTATAAAACCCCTGTGTCCTTCGTCCGCTTTAACCCCTTTAAGCTAACCCGTAGCGATGGCCTCACCACTAAGTCCTTTTTCTAGGACATCTGCCGTGCTAAATCCACGACACAGCCCTCGAAATTGCATTGTTTCCATTGGACGCAACAAGATTGGCGCACCCTGAGCAATGGACCTCCTTGATTCAGAGGTAAAAGAAGTGGCGAAGTAGCACCATAGACGGCATTACCCCCACGAATGCCTCATAGTAGAAGGCGAAGATGGACAGAAGAAGGACGGAGTTGGGATGAAGATGAAGGGCATGAATCTTGTAGTGGCTAAGGACGAATAAAAAGAAATCGGAGAAAGGAGGGACGAGCCCCGCAACAATACTGCTTGAAAAAAGGGATAGAAGGCACTCTTGGGGTCCTCCGGCGCGGCAAAGGCAGCTCGGACGGCGGTCTTCCCTTTCTCGTTGGATTCCTCCGCTATCATCAGGAGCAAGGCGGTATTGTTCGCCTCCGAGAAGGTTGGCACCTTCAAAGCCGGCTCATACTAGGCAGGCGAAGCGACGGCCTTCGGCTTGCCGGATGCCATCGGTGCAAGCTTGGAAGGGAGGCGGCGAGGATTAGGAACTTCACGGAGGAGAGGAGCAAGAAAGGGGATCTGGAGCAAGGCAACGGGTAACAATGAAGGCACATCGGCACACACTTGCCTTTTGTCAGTTGTGCAGTTGCCGAGGCGGCGTGGGAGCGCAGACACCCACATCCCATCAATCGCCACGCGTCGGACAAGGCCGCAGGCATTGAGGGCCCGCGGCGCTCCGCACTTGTCCCTTGGGTTCGCCGTGAAGCCAAGCCCGAGCGCACCTTGGGCCCGGGGGCTACTGTCGGCGTTCTGGGAACGCGGGTACCTAGACTTGGCTGCCTGCGGCCCAGGGCGTGGCTCATCAGGTGGGTTGTTACGGCCCAGCATCTTCAGCGACCACTCAAGACCCTCGCGAGGGGCCAAGCCTCGCTCGGCGGACGACACAAGGCATCCCCTGGGGCGGCCTCACCAGGCTAGCTCGTGAGGATCGGATATATCAAGGCGAGGGACACCTCGCGAGGTCCTCGTGATGTGAGTAGTGACGACCAAGGCTAGGTGGGCGCCAGCGGGCCAAGAGTGCCAGTTTCCCCTTTGGTGCTAAAGGAGCGGGTGCAGACGAAGAGTCCCGAGGTATCAGGCAAAGGTTTCCATATCGGTGCAATGAGACCAAGACCAGCACGTCAGCAGGACAGAGGTCATCGCGGAGCCCACTGCGGCGTCACCACCAGAGCCTTTGGTAGGCGAAGACCACCTTTTGTCAGGATAGCTTGTACTAGCTTTCCCCCTTCAATTTTGTCCATTGTGGGATCCCTTCCCGCTCAATATTTGGGAAGAGGACCCGAGCCACTATAAATAGGACTAGCCACCACCATTGAGATCATCTCATCAGAGAACGAGTTGATCTCACCTAGAGTTGAGCAGATAGAAGGCCACACACCACCAGCTCACTCGAGCCCAAGAACTCCTCTCCTCAGGAGGCAGTTCATACATGTACTAGCTCCTCCTCGGTCACCAAGGCAATCCACTACACCACACGGGATTAGGGTATTACACCACAACGGTGGCCCAAACCAGTATAAATCTTGTGTGCCTTGTTATTCGGATCTGACGAGCTAGGCCAAGGGTTGTTGAGTAGACCAGCTAGGGCGGAAGGAGAGATCTTCGTGCGCACCTCGGAGTTCGAACCTTAAGGGTTTTGCCGGAACCTGAGATCCGAGAACGCTGGCGCGGAAACCGACTCCATAGATGGAGGCGCTGTTGCCCCGGCAAAGAAGGGTTGACACCACAACAGGAAACGAAAGGGCAAGGCCATGCTTGCCGTAGAGGGATCCGACGACCCCGGCGCCGCCAAAAAGGCCAAGGCTGACGACCCCGGCAAGGAAGTTGCCGGGTGCACCGCCTGCCCGGCCTTTACGGCTGCCGACAAGCCAGGAGGCTCTGACAAGCAGTACTGCAAGATCCATCGCACCAAGGGCCATGACCTTCAGAATTCCCAGTAGGTCAAGCTGCTCGTAGAAAAGCAGAAAGCTGAGTATGAGAGGCCTGATTAGGAGAAGGGCCCGGATGGTGCCGAGGCGCCCGTCAAGAAGCGTGGCGGCCGAGGTGGTCACCGCGGACAAAAAAGAAGGAGACGATGATCATGATGAAGACGATGAGTCCAGCAAGCACGAGTTCCAGCAAGCTACAGAGGCCATGTGCGTCGACGGTGGCGCCTCGCTGCATACCTCTCACCACCAACTAAAACAGTGGGCGCATGACATCACTGCGGCAGAGCCATCGTTCGACGCCCAGAGGCCACTGAAGTGGTCCAGCACGCCTATCATTTTCACACCGAAGATCACCCTGACCATACAACTGCGGTCGGGTGTTTGCCATTGTTGGTTTCACCAATGATACGCAACCTCAAGGTGACAAAAGTGCTTGTCGACGGTGGGGCTGGTCTGAACTTGATCTCGCCCGCTGTGATCAAGAGGCTACAAATCCCCGATGGAGATCTCGAGGAGACATGCACATTTGAAGGGGTCAACCTGGGGAGGATTCAGCCAAAGGGAAAGATCGCTCTGCCAGTTACATTCGGGGGCGAGTTGAATTATAGGACGGAGAAGATTGTCTTTAACATTGCCAAGATCCCCTTGCCCTATAATGGGATCCTCGGCCGCCCGGCGCTGACCAAGTTTATGGCGGCCTCACACTATGCCTACAACACGTTGAAGATGCCCAGCCCAATGAGCATCATCACCGTCCCCTCCGACAAGAAAGACGCACTCATCTGCGCCGACCAGCTCTACCAAGACGCAGTTGCAGCAGACGCTGCGAAAGGCACTTGCTCCTACCACTAAGACCCCGAGGGATAAGAAACCGGGAAGACCTTTGCCTCTGCCAGCAAGGCCCCTTTAGGCAAGGCTTCTGACCCCGGCAAGAGCTCCTGCACCCCCTCCAGCAAACGCGCCTCTTTGAAGCGCCGCGTTCCCGTTGGGGATGTGCCAGAGAGCTCCGCCAGTGGGAGCAAGAGGTCCAAGGTGGCCCCACCAGACACCAAGAAGGTCCCTGTCAGGGAGGACGACACGGGTGGAGCTTTTAGCATAAGCTCCACCCTTAACAATGTATAGGAAGGCGCGCTCGTGACCTTCTTGCTGGAGAATGTCGACGTGTTTGCATGGCAAGCATCCGACATCCCCGGTGTTCCCAGGGAGGTGATTGAGCACCACCTTGCTGTCTGTCCCCATGCGCGGCCCGTCAAGCAGAAGGTCAGGAAGCAAGCTCTGGAGCGCCAAGAGTTCATCATCGAGGAGATCAGGAAGTTGGATGCGACAGGCTTGGTCAGAGGAGTACTCCACCCCACGTGGTTGGCCAATCCGGTGGTAGTGCGTCAGGCAAACAGGAAATGGAGGCTATGTATCGACTATACGAATATCAATAAAGCATGTCTGAAGGACCCTTTCCCTTTGCCACACATTCACCATATAGTAGACTCCACTACCGGGCATGACCTACTGTCATTCCTCGACGCTTACTCAGGATACCACCAGATCTTTATGATGAAGGAAGATGAAGAGAAAACAGCGTTCATCACCCCATGTGGCACGTACTGCTTTGTATGGATGCCTTTCGGGTTGAAAAGCACTGGTTTGACATTCGCCCGAGCAGTCCAAACTGGTTTTGAGCCCTAGCTACATAGAAATATGGAAGCCTATATGTATGATATAGTGGTCAAAACCAAGGACAAGGCCACGCTCATGCAGGATCTAGAGTAGACATTTGCAAACTTGCGCAAGATCAACCTCAAGCTCAACCCCGAGAAGTGCGTGTTCGCGATCCCATCCAGAAAACTTCTTGGTTTCTTTGGGTCTCAATGCGGAATCAAGGCGAATCCCGACAAGATCAAAGCGATAGAGTAGATTGAGGCACCAAGACGAGTCAAAGACGTCCGTAACCTCGCCGGTTGCGTTGCTGCACTAAGTAAGTTCATCTCCAAATCTGCTGAGCGTGCCCTCCCCTTTTTCAAGATTTTGAAAAATTTGGGCCCAATGAAATGGACTCCGGAGGCAGAGGCAGCACTGCAAGATTTGAAGAGATACCTCTCATCCACGCCAACACTAGTCAAGCCTAAACCGCAAGAGCCGTTGGTGCCATATCTAGGGTCAACAAATCAAGTGGTCAGTGCTGCGCTAGTAGCCCAGAGGGAGTTTGAGGATGAAGCAGCGGTAGCGGCGGATTCATCAGATGATGGGCCAGAGCTCTCCCCGGCAGGGCCTGATGCCGGCAAGGCAGAGCCCCCGACAAGGCTTGGTCTCGAGAAAACAAAGTGTGTGCAAGGAGGTGAAGTCGAACAGAAGAAGAAGATGGTGCATCACCCGATCTATTTTGTCAGTTCCCTCTTGATGGGGCTAAATCAAGATATTCCGGTATGCATAAGCTACTTTTAGGCCTCCTTACGGGCTCGAGGAAGCTGCGCCACTATTTCCAAGCACACGAGATCACCGTCGTCACTCGCCTCCCATTGCAACGGATCTTGCACAACCCAGATGCAACTAGGAGGATTGTGGAGTGGGCGTTGGAACTATCAAGATTTGGCGTCAAGTTTGAAAGTACCTCAACAATCAAGAGCCGAGCCTTGGCAGAGTACATAGCAGAATGGACCTCAACGCCCGATGAAGAGATTCAGGAGATCACCCTTCCCGGCAAGGAGATGAGCCGCAATTGGATTATGTACTTTGATGGAGCTTTCTCGCTTCAAGGTGCTCGTGCCGGCGTGCTACTCGTCCCACCCACCGGAGAGCGCCTCAAGTACATAGTCTAGATGCACTTTCCCCAAGAAAATCAACAAACAACACTGCAGAGTATCAGGGACTCCTTGTCGGTATTAGGATCGCAGCAGACCTCGGAATCAGGAAGCTTATCATCACGGGTGATTCACAGCTTGTCATCAGGCAAGTTAACAAGGATTACTAGAGCCCGTTGATGGAGGCCTATGTGGATGAAGTGAGGAAGTTGAAGGAGCGCTTTGACGGTTTGCAGGAAAAGCATGTTCCCCGAGCAGAGAACAACATTGCCGATGACTTGTTCAAATGCACTGTCCTCAAGCTACATGTGGAACCAGGTACCCTTGTGCTTCAATTAACCCAGCCATCTGTTGAGCCATCTGCGGGACAAAACAAAAGAAGGAAGGCAGGCCCCGACTAGTACTTTCCCGCTGAGCTCCCAGGAGCCGCCGACAAGGACATTGCCGGGTACCCCGAGCTTGCTAGGGACCAGCTACCTTTTGCAGGGCCCCAAGCCCCGACCGTAGAGGCAGATGCCCCATAGCCGAAGAAGAGCCTTTAGTCCTTGACGACGAGCCCCAGGCTCCGGCCTGGACGCAGCACACCGTCGGTTTTCTCCAAACAGGAGAACTCCCCGAGGAACAAGAAGAGGTAGATAAAGTAGCCCATCGGTCCAGCATGTACCAGTTTGTGGATAATGCCCTATACAGAAGGAGACCGAACATCGTGAAATTGAAGTGCATTCCTCAGGAGGATGGACTGGAGCTGTTGGCAGAGATACATGGAGGCATGTGTGTCTCCCACATAGGGTCAAGAGCCCTTGCCGGCAAAGCATTCCAGCAAGGTTTCTTCTGGCCCACTGCCCTCCAGGATGCAACTGCGCTAGTAACCAAGTGTGAAGCATGCCAGTTCCATTCAAAGAAGCTTCATCAACCAGCTCAAGCTCTTCAAACGGTCCCTCTTTCCTGGCCATTTTTGGTATGGGGGCTCGACATACTGGGGCCCCTTTCTCCGTGTCGTCGAGGGCTTTGAGTACTTGTATGTCGCGATCAACAAGTTCACAAAGTGGCCGGAAGTGGAACCGGTAAGAATGGTGATAACACAATTAGCTGTCAAGTTCTTCAAGGGACTAGTCTGCCAGTTGGGTGTGCCAAACAGAGTCATCACTGACAATCACACGCAGTTCACGAGCCGCACTTTCATGCAGTACGTCCAAGACCACGGCAACAAGGTTTGTTTTGCTTCTCTTACTCATCCCATAAGTAAAGGCCAAGCTGAGAGGGCGAATGCAGAAGTGTTGCGAGGCCTTAGGACTAGAACTTTTGATAGGCTACACAAATGCGGAAGACGATGGATTGATGAGTTGCCAACGGTTCTTTGGTCAATCAGGACGACATCGAATCGAGCCACTGGCCAGACACCCTTTGCCCTGGTATACGGGGCAGAAGCAGTTCTCCTCACGGAACTCATATACAGGTCACCCCGAGTGCTCATTTATGATGAGCTTGAGAAAGAGCAGTTGCGCCAAGATGACGTGATGCTCCTTGAGGAAGATCGCCTTCAGGCTGCTCTGTGAACCGCTCGCTACCAGCAAGCCTTGCGCTGCTACCATAGCCGCAAGGTTCATGCCCGAAGCCTTGAGGAAGGCGACCTTGTTCTTCGGCGAATCCAATCCGCCAAGAATTCAAACAAGTTGACGCCAAAGTGGGAATACCCTTATCGGGTAATACGAGTCACCAGGCCCGGAGCTGTCCGCCTGGAGACCGAAGATGGCATTCTGGTGAGCAATTCCTCGAATATCGAACATTTTCGCAAGTTTTACCCCTAAGGAGCGGTTGCCGGGAGCCCCGACAACCCCCTTTCATACTAGCCTTGCCGGCAATGCATGTAACCCTGTGTACAAAGTCAGGCGCAGACCCTGTGCATAGTTAGTGAAGAGAAACCCTTTAGTATGTATAGTTTTCGTTGATTTCCATGTTTATATGTATGCGTATATACATGCTTGTCCAGGGTATTGTACTGCTTTTGATTCCATCAAATGTTAATGGACCACCAAGGTTCCATGCTCCTGTCCTCTCTTCTTTCCAGCCGCGACAAGGATGCTCGATCCCGCAAAGGACCCGGCTCTGGAAAGAAATTGGGAAGATTGCCCGGCACAACGACTCCCAGCAAAATAAATAGATAAAGTTCACCTCTTGCTCGTTCATGTTTGTAACATGTGACTTGTGCATTAGAAAACCTCGCCACTCTCTTATAAACTCGGGTGCTCCCGTCCCTGGCCCAAACGCTGCTTTGGTCAGGGCGGTTACAGTAGCCTTTGCTAATAGGAGGTTGACGAGGGGCTAGACCCTTTGGCCGCAACCCGGCAGATGTGATTCTCCGGCAGGTACATAGGGCTCTAGTAGGATAGCTTGCCGACATGACTCGTTTATCTGCATTAAAGATGCATTTCGCCTCAGCATGGACGTATACGTGCACGAGTCCCCGGCAAGGATGGTCTTTTTCATTAACGTGCTGATACAAGTACGAATGTTACAAGCCACATGCATGGGCTCGAGAGATTACATTATTTAGAAATTGAGATTTGGCAAATGCCTACATGCTAAAAGAAACATAAGCGCCTCGCAATCTCTGTTCTTTCCCCTTTCCTCCCAGGTGCAGCAGGTGAAGGCAAGAAAGGGCGACGAGGAACAAACCGATGGAGAGCATGGCGAGGTAACCCTCGGCGAGATGCGTGGCCGAGGGAGGAGGGCGATGCAGATGATGGTGTTGCCACTAGCGGTCAGTCGGAGTCGGAATCGACATCCTACCACCCGCCACCGGTGTCGTCACCGTCGCTGTCTTCCTCATCACTATCGCTCGAGGAGGAGGTTTCGTTGTCGGTGGAGCTCTCCACGCAGCACCCTAAGCGGATTCCCGAGCGTCCAAAGACCTTGATAGAGAGTAGGCCGTTCTCCATTGATTTGAACTGGAGAACATGCCCCTCCGATAGGCTATGGGCACGGGCAAAAGTCTTCCACACACGGCGAAGGTACATGACGTGAGGGGTGGGGAAGTCGACGTCGACCCTCATGCTACCATTCCAGCAGCTCCTCATATGCATTCTCAAGGCCTGCGACGGGTCAAGCTCCATTCCCGAGCAAACAGGCTGGGGATGCAGAGGTGACCACACACTTTCTTGTGCAACCCGATGAAGAACTCGCGGGGCTGGTCTCCGACATGGCCCTCCATTAGAGGAAGAGCCGCTGGCGGAAGCACGACCGGTGCGCCGCCCCGTCCTCCTCTCCCCCGAGCGCCACGGCTGCCTCGGTATCGCCCCTCGCTCTTCCTCTCGCAGCAGGCTCCGCTGCCATGAGTTCCGGAGGAAGGGAGACACGTTGTTGAGTAGACACCCTCGTTGCCGCCGTTGGAGTGCCGGTGCGCTCTCTAACCATGGCAACTGGAAGAGAAGGATCAAGCAGGAAGGAGATGAGTGCAGAAAGACGCTATCCCTCTCCCCTTTTATAGAGGGGCGGGGCCGGGGCTTGCCCCCCAAACTAAGGGCGGCCGCCCCACTCAACCAATCCAGCCGCCGGGGGCGCAAGGAATCAGGACCGACCCGCTGCTGCAATCAGCGATGCCCAGTTTCCCGCCTCAGCATTAATGCCCATGCCCTCCATATCCACCGCTTACCCTCCCTAAGGCATGGGGGACACGTGACGGGCGAGCCAGAATCAAGAAGACAAGTGGGGTGACCGTTCCCCGCCCCATGATCGTGGGGCACGGGCGCCATGATGGCCACGACCCCCAAGTCACGCGCCCAATGCGAGTCGTGGGGAAGCACAACTGGCGAAGGAATCGTCGCAGTTAAAACCCTGCCACGCGTGCCCGCGCACCGTTCTGGGAACGGCCCAACAACGCTCCGCACTTATGTGTGGCCCAAGCCCGGGGGATCCTGTCAGTGTACAAAAGTAGGGGCCCTTTTGCACCCCTTTACTTGTGCACGGGCAGTTGTAGCCACATCTACGGCCAGGCTTGGCGGAGCAGAAGAAGGAGAAGCACGAGACTGCCAAGGCAACACTCAAGCCTAAGGCATGCCACGCTGGCTGCAGCCAACGCACCAGCCAGCAGCCAGCGTGGCGCTGCATGCCTCGTCAGCCTGGACACGTGTCAGAGCAAGGTGAGGCGGCAACGGGCGGGATAAGCCCCATTGCCATCCCTGATAAAGCTAGAGGACACATAGGCGGTGCATTAAGTGCGTTTGTCCTATGATGTCAGGAGATAACCTTCTGCACTATAGATACTTTCCACCTCCGGTGTTCAACTGTGGCGACCCCTTTGTCATATAAAAGGAGGCCCGAGCTGTATTGGAGGAGGATTCAGACTTTTTGGACAGGCATGCGTAGTAGCCGGTTCAAGAGCTCAAGAACTTCAAATAAACACAGACAAGTAGGACCAGGGTTTGACGCATCACATGTGGCCTGAACCTGGGTAAAAATTCCCACACGTTGATCGACTAGACCTGCTCTTTGCAAAACTCTACGCCCTGCCAACCGTAGTAGGGGTCCCCGGGAACCCATAGGTGTCGTTTCCTTGACAACCATGTGCAGCAGATAAGGGTAATAACCCCCAAAAGGCCTTAGAGCATAATCTCTAAGTGCTTAATTAGATCATACTGGCGACTTATTGTCTTAAATCAGGCCGGGTTATTGAACTCCGGGTATCTTCAAATATGGCCTGAATCGTTTTGAAACCATATGTCCATATGATAAAAAGATATGAATCCAACAAAAAATGTTCAAAGAAAATAAAAAATGAGAAAAATAAGGCTTTCGTAGGCCGTCAAGCCTAAATCTCGAGTGCTTTTGTGGGCCGCCAAGCCGCATAGCTAACGTTTGACACTTTGTAAGCCGGGCCTCACATGACCAATTGTCGTTTTAACCTTGACAAGTTCAGTGTATTTAGAAGATTGACTGTCAAGAGTATGGCGGGTCATTCCAGGATTACCTGGGCGGAGTGGCAGACTATACAAAGCAGGATAACCCAGAAATTTCTGGTGAATACACCTGGCATTCCATGCCAATTAAAGGTTATGCCCTCTTTGGTGAATACACCTATGTTTGAACAAGATAACCCGGAAACTTTGGTGAATACACCCAAGCCAATCAAGTGGGTAGTAACGCTATGTTCTCTTTGGTGAATACACCTATGTTTGAATAGGAAGCCCCCAAGTGATTTTTACAAACAGCTTATAAGCCGGATCAGAGGGTGGTTATAGCTATGCTCAGTGAGCAGGAAGCCCCCATGTATTTGTTTAACCAATAAAGACTCATACTCTGAAATGAAATGACAGAGGCCCCGAATTATCAGGGATGCCGACTTTATTTTATTAATCATAGTGTATATACATTGATTGAGATATGTACATCACAAGAGCCGGTGGCTCATGTGTAATAAGGCCGAAGATGAGCAATATTCCACGGCTGACGGGTCTCCTCCTCCGACGTGCGTGAGTCCTTGTAGTCTCGAACATCGATGAGATAATACGATCCGTTATGAAGATTCTTGCTGACCACAAAAGGTCCTTCCCAAGGTGGGGATAGCTTGTGCATATTAGTTTGATCTTGGATGAGCCGGAGCACCAAGTCACCTTCTTGAAATGTGCGAGTTTTCACCTGGCGACTATGATAACGATGCATGTATTACTGATAGATTGCTGATCGAGCCGCCGCATGATCCCACTCTTCGTCCAGGAGATCAAGGTCAGACTGTCATTCTTGTTCATTAACAGCTTCAACATAAGCCGTCACGTGAGGCGATTGTGATGTATATCGCTGTGGAGAACCGTCTCTGCCCCGTAAACATGAAGAAGGGCATGTAACCCGTAGATTTGTTAGGGGTAGTGTTGATTCTCCATATGAATGAAGGTAACTCCTCAACCCAACAACCCGGCCTCCTCTATAGAGGGACCATAAGCGGGGCTTGATGCCTCTTAAGATCTCTTGATTCGCCCTCTCAGCTTGCCCATTGGATTGGGGGTGAGCCACAGATGAAACATCAAGACGAATATGCTCTTGTTGACAAAACTCTTTCATAGCTCCCTTGGATAGGTCGGTACCATTATCAGTGCTGATACTATGGGGGTATCTGAAGCGAAAGATCACCTTTTTAATGAATTGAACTGCCATCGCTGCATCACATCTGCTGACTGGCTCAGCTTCAATCCACTTTGTAAACTTATCAACTGCCACCAAGAGGTGAGTCTTTTTGTCCTTGGATCTCTTGAAAGGTCCAACCATATCCAGCCCCCAGACCGCAAACGACCAAGTAATCGAAATCATCATTAATTCTTAAGCCGGCACGTCAGCACACTTGGAAAATTTCTGACAAGCGTCACATTTGCTAACTAAATCATGTGCATCTGCATGAGCCATCAGCCAATAGAACCGATGGCAAAAAGCTTTGGCTACAAGCGATTTAGAACAGGCATGATGCCCGCAGTCTCCTTCATGAATATCTCATAGTATCTCACAACCCTCCTCTGGAGAAATACAACATTGGAACACCCCCGTGACATTGCGTCTGTGTATCTCACCATTGACAATAGTCATCAACTTAGATCGTTGGGTTATCTGCCTGGCTGGAGTTTCATCCTCAGGTAACTCGCCCCTAGTCATATAAGCCAGATATGGCACTGTCCAACCAGGGATAACATGAAGAGCCGCCACCAACCGTGCCTCCGGGTTAGGGATAGCAAGATCCTCCTTTCTAGGCAATTTAACCGAAGGGTTATCCAAAATATCAAGAAAAACATTGGGCGGCACCGGCTTACGCTGAGAGCCGAGCCGGCTTAATGCATCAGCCGCCTCATTTTTCCTTCGATCCACATGTTCCACCTGATAACCCTTGAAGTGAACAGCAATCACATCAACTGCCCGATGGTAAGCCACCATGAGCGGGTCTTTTGAATCCCAAGTTCCTGAAAGTTGCTCAGCCACCAGATCTGAGTCGCAGAAATACCTCACCCGGCTTAGATTAATCTCTTTAGTCATCCGAAGACCATGGAGCAAGGCTTCACACTCAGCTGCATTGTTAGTACAAGGGAACATTAGTCTTAAAACATAACATAATTTATCACCTCATGGGGAAGTCAAAATGACTCCAGCCCGTGAGCCTTCCAACTGGCTGAACCCATCAAAATGTATAGTCCAATAAGTTTTATCCGGCTTCTCCTCAGGCATTTGAAGTTCTGTCTAGTCATTGATAAAATCAACAATCACTTGAGACTTGATCGCTGTTTGCGGCACATATTTCAGGCCATGGGATCCAAGCTCAATGGCCCATTTAGCCACCCATCCTATGGCTTCTCTATTTTGAATGATATCTCCTAAGGGAGCAGAACTAACCACCATGATGGGATGGCCAAGGAACTATTGCTTCAACTTATGACTTGCCATGAACACTCCGTGAACCAGCTTTTGCCAATGGGGGTATTTCTGTTTAGATTCAATAAGAACCTCACTGGCGTAGTAGACCGGCCACTGAACCGGATATTTCTTGCCTGGCTCTTTCCTTTCCACAACCACTGTTACGCTGACGGCTGTGCCATTAGCAGCCACATACAAAAGCAAGGGCTCTTTATGAACATGAGCTAGAAGGACCGGCGGTTCAACCAATTGCTTTTTCAGTGCCTCAAATGTCTGGTCAGCAGCATCACTCCAGACAAAGCAGTGTGTTTTCTTCATCATTTGGTACAAAGGGATGGCCTTCTCACCCAGGCGGCTGATGAACCGTCTTAAGGCTCCAATACGACCCGCCAACCGTTGAACATCGTTGATGCACACCTGTTTAGACAAAGAGGTGATGGGTTCGATTTTCTCCGGATTAGCCTCGATACCTCGTTCAAAGACCAAAAAACCTAAGAGTTTGCCAGCTGGGACCCCAAAAACACACTTGGCCGGGTTAAGCATCATTTTGTAGAGCTGGAGGTGGTCAAAGGTCTCTTTCAAATCATCTAACAAGGTCTCTCTCTTCCTTGATTTCACAACTATGTCATCCACATAAGCATGAACATTGCGCCCAATCTGGTCATGGAGAACATTCTGAACAAAGCGCTGATAAGTCGCCTAGGCACTCTTGAGCCGAAAGGGCATAGATACATAGCAAAAGGTTCCAAAAGGAGTGATTTAAGCTGTCTTCTCCTGGTCCTTAACTGCCATCTTGATCTGATGATAACCCGAATAAGCATCTAGAAAACTCAAATGCTCACAATCCGCTGTAGCATCAATGATTTGATCAATACGAGGGAGAGAAAAAGGATCAGCCGGACATGCTTTATTAAGATCTATGTAGTCCACGCACATCCGCCAAGTGCCGTTCTTCTTAAGTACCAGCACCAGGTTAGCCAACCACTCAGGGTGAAAAACTTCAACTATGAACCCTGCTGCCAAGAGCCGGGCTACTTCTTCCCCAATGGCCTTGCGCCTCTCTTCATTAAAATGACGAAGAAATTGATTGATCAACTTAAACTTTGGATCAATATTAAGAGTGTGCTCAGCGAGTTCCCTCGATACACCTGACATGTCTGAAGGTTCCATGCAAAGATGTCCCGGTTCTCACAGATGAACTCGATGAGCGCGCTTTCCTATTTAAGATCTAGATTAGCACTGATAGTGAACTATTGGGACGAGTTGCCAGGGTTGAAATCAACCTATTTAGTGTCATTAGCCTATTTAAACTTCAGCAAAGGATCATGCTTTGTAGTTGGCTTTTTCTCAGGGGCCATGTCCATTGGGTCAACATTATCCTTCTAAAATTTCAACTCCTCCGTTGCGCAAGCAGACTCAGCATAAGCAGCATCACCCTCTTCGCACTCCAGGGCTATCTTCCTGTCACCGTGTACTGTGATGGTGCCCTTATGACCCGACATCTTAAGCTACAAATAAACATAACAAGGCCGGGCCATGAACTTGGCATAAGCCGGTCGCCCAAACAAAGAATGGTAAGGACTTCTGATCTTGACCACTTCAAAGGTCAATTTTTCGGCTCTGTAGTCCTGGTCATCACCAAAAGCCACTTCCAACGTTATCTTACACACTGGATATTGATGTCTACTACGCACCCTTCTTCTTGTAGACGTTGTTGGGTCTCCAAGTGCAGAGGTTTGTAGGACAGTAGCAAATTTCCCTCAAGTGGATGACCTAAGGTTTATCAATCCGTGGGAGGTGTAGGATGAAGATGGTCTCTCTCAAGCAACCCTGCAACCAAATAACAAAGAGTCTCTTGTGTCCCCAACACACCCAATACAATGGTAAATTGTATAGGTGCACTAGTTCGGCGAAGAGATGGTGATACAAGTGCAATATGGATGGTAGATATAGGTTTTTGTAAACTGGAAATATAAAAACAGCAAGGTAGCAAGTGGTAAACGTGAGCATAAATGGTGTTGCAACGATAGTAGGCAAGGCCTAGGGTTCATACTTTCACTAGTGCAAGTTCTCTCAACAAGGATAACATAATTGGATCATATTACTAGACCTCAACATGCAACAAAGAGTCACTCCAAAGTCACTAATAGCGGAGAACAAACAAAGAGATTATGGTAGGGTATGAAACCACCTCAAAGCTATTCTTTCTGATCGATCTATTCAAGAGTCCATAGTAACGTTCAATCTATCATAGAGTTCGTACTGGAATAACACCTTAAGACACAAATCAACCGAAACCCTAATGTCACCTAGATACTCCATTGTCACATCAATATCCGTGGGCATGGTTATACGATATGCATCACACAATCTCAAAAACATCTATTCAACCAACACAAAGAACTTCAAAGAGTGCCCCAAAGTTTCTACCGGAGTCAAGACGAAAACGTGTGCCAACCCCTATGCATAGATTCCCAAGGTCACGAAACCCGCAAGTTGATCACCAAAACATACATCAAGTAGATCACATGATATCCCATTGTCACCACAGATAAACACGTGCAAGACATACATCAAGTGTTCTCAAATCCTTGAAGACTCAATCGGATAAGATAACTTCAAAGGGAAAACTCAATCCATTACAAGAGAGTAGAGGGGGAGAAGAACATCCAACTAGAATAGCAAAGCTCGCGATACATCAAGATCGTGCCATCTCAACAACACGAGAGAGAGAGAGAGAGAGATAGATCAAACACATAGCTACTGAAACATACCCTCAGCCCCGAGGGTGGACTACTCCCTCCTCGTCATGGAGAGCGCAGGGATGATGAAGATAGCCACCGGAGAGGGATCCCCCCCTTCGGCAGGGTGCCTGTACGACTGTAGATTTGTTTTCGGTGGCTACAAAGGCTTTCGGCGGTGGAACTCCCAATCTAGGTTTCTTTCTAGAGGTTTAAGTATTTATAGAAATTTTTGGAGTTGGGGCCAAGTAAAGGGGAGCTACGGGCCGTCCTCAAGATAGGGGGGCGCGCCCCTCTTCCCAAGGCGTGCCCTCCACCCTCGAGGGCAGCCCATGGCTATCCTGGCTCACCTCTTTTGCTTCGGGGGCTTCTTTTGGTCCAGAAAAAAATCATAAAAAATTGGCTCGTTAATTGGACTCCGTTTGATATTCCTTTTCTGTAAAACCCTGAAACAGGAGAAAAACAGAAACTGGCACTGGGCTCTGGGTTAATAGGTTAGCCCCAAAAATCATATAAAAGTATATAATAAAGCCCATAAGACATCCTAGAAGGACAATATAATAGCATGGAACAATCAAAAATTATAGATACGTTGGAGACGTATCAGATATGCTGACTTACCAGGCACCACCCCATGAAAAACAGTATTGGATGTTTGAAGACCCTTGTCAGTTAAATTCACATGGCGGAAAGTATCATAATAAAGGATATTGATGCTACTGCATCCATCTATAAGCACCTTGGTCACCTTATATCCTCCCACATGAGGAGCGACCACCAAGGCTAACTGACCTGGATTATCAACCCGGGGCGGGTGATCCTCACGGCTCCATACGATAGGCTGCTCAGACCACCTCAAGTATCGAGGAACCACCAGTTCAACCGAATTCACTGCCCGCTTGTGAATCTTCTGATCTCGTTTGCACAAGCTTGTGGTAAATACGCGATACTGACCACTATTCAGCTGTTTTGGATTGCTCTGATAACCAGACTATTGTTGATGACCCCCATGACTATATTGTTGATTAAAACCGCCTTGGTTGCCCTGTCCTTGAAATCCGGAGTTTGAACCGCCACCACCGAAACTAGGCCCGTGAAAACCGGGCCCTGACCCACCAGACGGGCCATTTTTTTCTATGTATTGTTTGATCAAACAAGCATGGAGCCCTAGGGGGCATGTAATGAGCTGTGGCTTCACGACGTTTAGCACCATGCATAGTGTTCCTTCCTATTGCTGTGCGATCCGTGTTTTACATGTCCTTAGGGTGAGGAGACTTATCTTGATGCGCTCGGGATTGCTCTCATCTTGTGTCGTTCGACCCTTCGTGAGGCTGCAAAAACTCGTTAGGTTATTATCATTTACTGCTCGAGGCCTTTGACATGGGTCGAGCGTGATCGCCCGCCCCTTGTCGCGGTACCCATGGGGCACAGACGTAAGAATGGGGGGCGCGTCAGTTAAGAGCCCCTGTTCGGGCGCCTCGTGAAGGCTAAAGAGGAGGGCGCGCCGGGGAGAGCGCCGTGCAGCTGCCGCTCTCCCTAGGCTAGCCCGAAAGCTGGGGGAAGAACCACAGGGAATCTGAGAGAAGAACCGCAGAGGGAGATCAAAACCAAGCAATCGAGGAACACCAGAACCTTCAACATCCATTAAAATGGAGAAGATAGGAACAAGCCAACTCCAGAAAGCAAATGAACGGCCGCGTCCGTCACCTAATCTAGTCTTCTCACGAGCGCGGAGCTAAGTGCTGCCACTAGGACGTGCGAGGGAGCCCCCGAGGCCCGTGGGCGGCTCTCCGGAGACTCCAAGGCGTGTACTGCCCCACTCATTATTACGTGAGAGTGTCACGAGCGGAGATCTTCCCAGGCACCAGGCCTTGCCTTCTTAGGCGCGAGGGCCTTGTTCCTCGCAGGCACGGAGCCTAGTCTTCTCAGGCGCCAGGGCCTTGTTCCTTACAGGCACGGAGCCTAGTCTTCTCAGGCGCAAGGGCCTTGTTCCTCGCAGGCATGGAGCATAGTCTTCTCAGGCGCAAGGGCTTTGTTCCTCGCAGGTACGGAGCCTAGTCTTCTCAAGCGTGAGGGCCTTGTTCCTCGCAGGAATGGAGCCTAGTCTTCTCAGGCACAAGGGCCTTGTTTCATGGATAGAACCTTCGGAGGTGTCGGATATTCCATGCGTTCAGGACAGGGTTGCCGTCTCCTGTTTCCAGGCGCACAACGTCGGGTCTGGAGACGTGGGTGATCTTGAATTGCCCTTCCCACATGGGCGAGAGCTTGTGCAGTCCTTCTCTGGAGAGGACTCTCCTTAAAACGAGGTCACCTACCTCAAGCATCCTAGGGTGAATGTTGCGGCAATGGTACCACTGCAACGCCTGCAGGTATCTTGCTGCTTGAAGTGAAGCGTCGCGCCGACGCTCCTCCCCCAGCACGTGGTTTGTCCCCAGCACGACACCTTGTTGCGCCTCGTCAAATGCCAAGACCCGCGGTGACCGGTGCCTGACCTCGTGAGGGAGGATCGCCTCAGCTCCGTAGACGAGGAAGAATAGGGTCTCGCCCGTCGGTTTGGTGACGGTGGTGGGGATGGACCACAACACAGATGGGATCTCGTCGTGGCATCCTCTTCTGCAGACTTCGAGCTTCTTCTTGAAGGTCCTGGTCTTGAGGCCCCTCAAGACCTCCGCGTTGGCGCGCTCGTCCTGGCCATTGCTCCTGGGGTGCGCTATAGAGGCGTAGCAGATCTGCGTTCCAAGGTTAGCACAATATATCTTGAAAAGGTTACTGGTTAACTGTGAGCCGTTGTCGGTGATGATGCGGTTAAGGACCCCGAACCGGTTTACGAGGCCCTTGATGAACTTGACTGTAGAGCCGGCTGGGATGGTTCAGACTACCACCACCTCAGCCCACTTGGTGAACTTGTCGACGGTGGCGTAAAGGTATCGATAGCCCCCGGGCGCTCGGGGGAAAGGCCCCAGGATGTCCAGCCCCCAGACCGCGAACGGCCAGGAGAGTGGGATGGTTTGCAAGCCCTGGGCCGGTTGGTGGATCTGCTTGGCGTGGAACTGGCAAGTCTCACAAGACTTTACCAGCTTGGTGGCGTCGTTAAGTGCCGCGGGCCAGTAGAAACCACTGCGGAACGCCTTGCCGACCAAGGTGCGCGATGATGAGTGATGCCCGCAGTCCCCGGCATGGATGTCAGCTAGCAGCTCGCCTCCCTGCTTCCTGGAGATGCATTGCAAAGAAACGTCATTTTGCCGTCTCCTGTAAAGCTCACCGTCCTGGATGCCGTATGTCGTGGCCTGCCGGGCTACATGCTCGGCATCTTCCTCCTTTTCCGGCAACACTCCTCGCACAAGGTATGACTTGAATTCTTCCGTCCAGCACCCCTCCTGAGGCTTGACCGTTAGGAGTAAGCGAGCTCCTAAGGCCGGGCCGCAGGCCGGGGTCCCGAGGTCGACGGCTGGGGGAGTTCTTCCTGAGGCTTCACCGGCCCTTCCCGCGGGGGTGACGTCGAGGGCCTGAGGAGCCTTTCCTCGAAGACACCGGGCGCCTGGGACAGCCGCCTGGACGCTTTCTTGGCGATTGATACGTCTCCAACGTATCTATAATTTTTTATTGTTCCATGCTATTACTTATGAAGTCGTGGATGTTTAATGGGCTTTATCATTCACTTTTATAATATTTTTGGGACTAACCTACTAACACAAAGGCCCAGTCCATGTTGCTGTTTTTTGCCTATTTCAGGGTTTTGCAGAAATGGAATATCAAACGGAGTCCAAACGGAATGAAACCTTCGCGAGAGATATTTTTCGAGGAAATCACGCTCGGGAAATGTCAGGACCAAGTCAGGGGACGTAGGGCCAGCCCTCGAGGGTGGGAGGCGCGCCCCCCTGCCTCGAGGCTGGCCCACACGACCCCCGGTGCCCTCCTTCTTCCTATATATACCTACGTACCCCAGAAACTCCATACGCAGATTGAAAACCCTAATTCCACAGCGGTAGCTGCTGTTCACGTGGAGATCCCATGTTGGAGCCTGTTCCGGGAGGGGGATCTATCACGGAGGCCTTCATCATCATCATCATCGCCCTCACCATGAGTTGTGAGTAGTTTACCACATACCTTCGGGTCCATAGCTAGTATCTAGATGGCTTCTTCTCTCTCTCTGGATCTCAATACAAAGTTCTCCTCGGTCTTCGAGGATATCTATTCGATGTAATCTCTTTTTGCGGTGTGTTTGTCGAGACCCGATGAATTGTGAGTTTATGATCAAGGTTATCTATGAAAGATATTTGGTTATTCTCTGAACTTTTTATGTGTGCTCATAATATCCTTGCAAGTCTCTTCGAATTATTGGTTTGGTTTGGCCTACTAGATCTATAGTTCTTGCAATGGGAGAAGTGCTTTGCTTTGGGTTCAATCTTGCGGTGTCATTTCCCAGTGACAATAGGGGCAGCAAGGCACGTATTGTATTGTTGCCATCGAGGATAAAAAGATGGGGTTTTCATCATATTGCTTGATTTTATCCCTCTAGATCATGTCATCTTGCTTAAGGCGTTACTCTGTTCGTATGAACTCAATACACTAGATGCATGCTGGATAGCGGTCGATGTGTGGAGTAATAGTAGTAGATGCAGAATCGTTTTGGTCTACTTGTCTCGGACGTGATGCCTATATACAATGATCATGACTAGATAGTCTCATAATTATTCGCTTTTCTATCAATTGCTCGACAATAATTTGTTTACCCACCATAGAATATCGCTATCATGAGACAAGCCACTAGAGAAAACTATGGCCCCCGGGTCTATCTTTATCATATTACCTTTCCGTCAACTAGCCAATTTCTACCGCCGTTGTTTATTTGCTTTCTTTACTTTCTGTTTCTATATCAAAAATATCAAAAATATTATCTTATCATCTCTATCAGATCTCACTCTCGTAAGTGACCGTAAAGGGATTGACAACCCCTTATCGCGTTGGCTGCGATGTTCTTATTTGTTTGTGCAGGTGCGAGGGACTGGCGCGTGGTCTCCTACTGGATTGATAGCTTGGTTCTCAAAAACTGAGGGAAATACTTACGCTACTGTGCTGCATCTCCCTTTCCTCTTCGAGGGAATACAACGCAAGCTCAAGTGGGAGCAAGAAGAATTTCTGGTGCCATTGCCGGGGAGACTTACGCAAAAGTCATATACCAAGTACCTATCACAAACCCTTATCCTTCGCATTACATTTATTTGCCTCTCGTTTTCTTCTCCCCCACTTCACATTTGCCATTTTATTCGCCCTTCTTCCGCCGCGTGTTTTTCGTTCGCTTGCTTGCTTGCTTGCCTTCATGTCTGAGATAGGGGACGATTTTATCCAAAAGGGTAGCAATGCCGAGGGCAACGTTCATGTTGACCCCACGAATGAAGCTACCACTTTACATATTAAGAAGTTCCGGGTTGGTAGTGGTGATATTATTGGAAAAGGGGTTCTTCAAGACCTCTTTACTTGCGTCGGTGCTTTGCCCACTATGGGCGGCTCTATTCTTCACAGAACTAGTAGCCTTGCGGATGCTGTATCTATGCTCATAGTAGAAATTGAAAGGCAATTTATCCATATGCATCCTTGTATTCAGAGAGTATTTTTGGAGTTCTCCAACATTGAGCATTCTTTCGTCAAGCATGCAGCTACTATCTTTTTGGCTCATGAAATTAGATATATCATGAAATAGGCCAGAGAAATCTTTGCTCATTACAGAGTAGATGCCGGTCGACTTCCTATAGAGGCTATCTTGTTCAATCAAGAAGACCTTATGCGATTGCGATCTCCTGATCATGTTGCTTTTAATGAAAACCTTAGAAAAAAGGTTCCTGCTGAGATCTTGATTGATAGAATTTCTGATATGAACCATGACTTTTCTGTCCAAAATAATGGGCTAGGCTTCTTCCTTGAACGAAGGCTTAAGGCCTTCTGCCAAAAGAATGCCTATAATGATGAGTTGGTCATCCACTACAAAGGGCCAAAGGAGGAACCTGTTGCTCCCGAGATTGATGTAGGGGACTTTTGCCCCATGAAATTTAGCCCTTTTGATTACTTTTGCTTGCCACAAAGGAAGCTTGCTGCTGAACGTTGGGAATGTGAGATGATCTTTCGCGACATATCGTACCATTATGGCTATCCCTAGATCTATCTTGTATCGTGCCTAGCTAGGGCGTAAAACGATAGCGCTTGTTGGGAGGCAACCCAATTTTTTGTTTTTTCGCTTTTGTTGCTGTTAGGGAATAAGTATTGCATCTAGCCTCTCATTAGATGTGTTTTCATGTTTTGTTTAGTGTTTGTGCCAAGTAGAACCTTTGGTAGGACTTGTGTGAAGTTTATACGATCTTGCTGTGAAAAACAGAATCATAAGCGCTCGCTAAAGTAGTCTTCAGATTTTACTGGAGCGTGCTTTCTAGTTGATTCTTTTTGCTGATGATTGGTAGACAAATTGCGCAAATTTAACAATTTCGTTTGAATTGTTTGGAGTTCCAGAAGTAGGCGAACCCAGCAGATTACTACAGACTGTTCTGTTTTTGACAGATTCTATTTTTGTGTGTTGTTTGCTTATTCCGATGCATCTATGAGTAATATTGGAGGATATGAACCATATAGAAGTTGGAGTATAGTAGGTTTAACACCAATATAAACAATGAATGAATTCCTTGCTGTACCTTTGAGCGGTGGTTTGCTTTCTCTTACTAACGGAGCTCACGAGAATTTTTGTCTAAGTTTTGTGTTGTGAAGTTTTCAAGTTTAGAGTATTGCTTTGATGGACTATGGAACAAGGAGTAGCAAAGGCCTAAGCTTGGGGATGCCCATGGCACCCCAATTAAATTCAAGATAATCAAAAGCCTAAGCTTGGGGACGCCCCGGGAAGGCATCCCCTCTTTCGTCTTCATCCATCGGTCACTATACTTGGAGCTATATATTTATTCGCAACATGCTATGTGTTTTGCTTGGAGCGTCTTGTATAATTCGAGTGTTTGCTTCTTAGTTTGCCAAAATCATCCTTGCTGGACTCACCTATTTGAGAGAGTTAAATATGGCCTAGAAATTGTTAGAACACTCTATGTGCTTCACTTATATCTTTTGAGTTGAATAGTTTTTGCTCTAGTGCTTCACTTATATCTTTTAGAGCATGGCGGTGGTAATATTTTTTAGAAATTTTTGAACTCTCATGCTTCACTTAGAAATATTTGAGATTCCATTAAAACAGCATGGTAAAGTGTTTAGGCTAAAGAAACTAGTCTTCACATGATAAACATCCAATGTCAATGTAGTAAAAAAGTTCACATCAAGTGCATTGAATAGAAAGAGATGTTGGATGCTTGATAATTGTTTTGAGACATGAGGATAGTGATATTAGAGTCATGCTAGTGGAGTGATTATGAAATTGAGAAATATTTGTGTTAAGGTTAGTGATTCCCGTAGCATGCACGTATGGTGAACCGTTGTGTGACTAAGTTAAAGCATGAGGTATTTGTAGAGTGTCAACCTTTGTGTGGAGGTCGGGATCACGCGATGGTTAACTCCTACCAACCTCCCCCCTAGGGGCATGCGTTGATTGCTTTGTTTTGATGACTCGTAAATTTTTGCATTAAGTATATGAGTTCTTATGACTAATGTTGAGTCCATGGATTATACGCACTCTCACCCTTCCACCATTTCTAGCCTCTCTTGTACCGCGCAACTTTCGCTGGTACCATAAACCCACTATATATCCTTCCTCAAAACAGCCACCACATTGTTCCTCAAAACAGCCACCATACCTACGTATCATGGCATTTCCATAGCCATTTCGAGATATATTGCCATGCAACTTTCCACCGTTCCGTTTATATGACACGCATCATATTGTTATATTGCCATGCATGATCTTGTAGTTGACATCGTATTCGTGGCAAGGCCACCATGCATAATTTTTTATACATGTCACTCTTGTTTCATTGCACATACCGGTACACCGCCGGAGGCATTCACATAGAGTCAAACTTTGTTGTTGTAGTATCGAGTTGTAATGAAAGTGTGATGATCATCGTTATTAGAGCATTGTCCCATGGGAGGAAAGGCTGAATCTATAAAGCCCCTCCACAAAAAAGGCTAAAAAAGGCCCCAAAAAGAAAAAGAAAAAGAAAAAGAAAAAAAGGGACAATTGCTACTATCTTTTTCCACACTTGTGCTTCAAAGTAGCACCATGTTCTTCATTGTCGAGAGTCTCATGCTTAGTCACTTTCATATACTAGTGGGAATTTTCGTTATACAACTTGGCTTGTATATTCCAACGATGGGCTTCCTCAAATGCCCTCGGTCTTCGTGAGCAAGCAAGTTGGATGCACACCCACTAATTTCTTTTGTTGAGCTTTCATTCATATTTAGCTCTAGTGCATCTGTTGCATGGCAATTCCTACTCACTCACATTGATATCTATTGATGGGCATCTCCATAGCCCGTTGATACGCCTAGTCGATGTGAGACTATCTCCCTCTTTTTGTCTTCTCCACAACCACCTCTATTCTACCCATAGTGCTATATCCATGGCTCACGCTCATGTATTGCGTGAAAGTTGAAAGGTTTGAAAAGATAGAGCATGAAAACAAATGCTTGGCTGAAATCATGGTTGTGCAAGATATGAATATTTTTATGTGATAATAAGGGAGCATAGCCAACACTATATGATTTTGTAGGGATAACTTTCTTTAGCCATAGTATTTTGAGAAGACATGATTCCTTTGTTAGTATTGCTTGAAGTATTGTTATTTCTTGTGTCTATATAGACTTTTATCTTGAATCCTTCAGATCTGAACATTCATGCCACAATTAAGAGAATTACATTCAAAAACTATATTGGTTAGCATTCCACATCAAAAATTCTTTCTTTATCATTTACCTACTCGAGGACGAGCAGGAATTAAGCTTGGGGATGCTTGATACGTCTCCAACGTATCTATAATTTTTTATTGTTCCATGCAAATATTTATGAAGTCTTGGATGTTTAATGGGCTTTATCATTCACTTTTATATCATTTTTGGGACTAACCTACAAACCCAAAGGCCCAATCCAGATTGCTGTTTTTTGCCTATTTCAGGGTTTTGCATTAAAGGAATATCAAACGGAGTCCAAACGGAATGAAACCATCACGAGAGATATTTTTGGAGGAAATCACGCTCGGGAAATGTCAGGACCAAGTCAGAGGACGTAGGGCCAGCCCTCGAGGGTGGGGGTGCGCCCCCTTACCAGGGCGCGCCCCCTGCCTCGAGGCTGGCCCACACAGCCCCCGGCGCTCTCCTTCTTCCTATATATACCTACGTACCCCAGAAACTCCATACGCAGAGAGAAAACCCTAATTCCACCGTCGTAGCTGCTGTTCCCGTGGAGATCCCATCTTGGAGCCTGTTCCGGGAGGGGGATCTATCACGGAGTCCTTCATCATCATCATCATCGCCCTCACCATGAGTTGTGAGTAGTTTACCACAGACCTTCGGGTCCATAGCTAGTATCTAGATGGCTTCTTCTCTCTCTTTGGATCTCAATACAAAGTTCTCCTCGATCTTCGAGGAGATCTATTCGATGTAATTTCTTTTTGCGGTGTGTTTGTCGAGATCCGATGAATTGTGAGTTTATGATCAAGGTTATCTATGAAAGATATTTGGCTCTTATCTGAACTTTTTATGTGTGCTCATAATATCCTTGCAAGTCTCTTCGAATTATTGGTTTGGTTTGGCCTACTAGATCTATAGTTCTTGCAATGGGAGAAGTGCTTGGCTTTGGGTTCAATCTTGCGGTGTCCTTTCCCAGTGACAGTAGGGGCAGCAAGGCACGTATTGTATTGTTGCCATCGAGGATGAAAAGATGGGTCTTTCATCATATTGCTTGAGTTTATCCCTCTACATCATGTCATCTTGCTTAAGGCGTTACTCTGTTCGTATGAACTCAATACACTAGATGCATGATGGATAGTGGTCGATGTGTGGAGTAATAGTAGTAGATGCAGAATCATTTCGGCCTACTTGTCTCGGACGTGATGCCTGTATACAATGATCATGCCTAGATAGTCTCATAATTATTCGCTTTTCTATCAATTGCTCGACAGTAATTTGTTTACCCGCCGTAGAATATCGCTATCATAAGAGAAGCCACTAGAGAAAACAATGGCCCCCGGGTCTATCTTTATCATATTACCTTTCCGTCAACTAGCCAATTTCTGCCGCCGTTGTTTATTTGCTTTCTTTACTTTCTGTTTCTATATCAAAAATACCAAAAATATTATCTTATCATCTCTATGAGATCTCACTCTCTTAAGTGACCGTAAAGTGATTGACAACCCCTTATCGCGTTGGCTGCGAAGTTCATATTTTTTTGCGCAGTACGAGGGACTGGCGCATGGTCTCCTACTGGATTGATACCTTGGTTTTCAAAAATTGAGGGAAATACTTATGCTACTGTGCTGCATCTCCCTTTCCACTTCGAGGGAATACAACGCAAGCTCAAGAGGTAGCAGCGATGTCGTCGGCCTCCTTATTGGTGCCGCGGGGCACGTGCTCCAGCTCCATGCCCAAGAACTGCTTCTCCATCTTGCGTACCTCTGTGAGATATGCCTCCATATGCTCGTCCCTTGGCTCGTACACCTTGTTGGAGAAGTTGACGAGGAGTTGGGAGTCACCTTTGATGATGAGGCTTTTCACCCCCAGGGCTACCGCCGCCCTGAGGCCGGCGATGAGGCCCTCGTATTCCGCGATGTTGTTGGAGACCTTATCACCTGGCTGAAAGCAGAGTTGCACGACGTATTAGAGCTTGTCTTGAGCGGGTGAGATGAGCACGGCCCCTGCCCCAGCGCGCTGGCGAGTGAACGCACCGTCAAAGTACATGACCCAGCCATCAGGTGCTTCGCTCCCTGGTAAGAGGGACTGGTTTGGGCTCGCTTCGGGTCCTGGCGCGTCGGTCAGTTCCGCCACGAAGTCAGCAAGTGCGGCCCCCTTGATGACTCTGGTGGTGCTAAACTCTAGCTGGAATGCCTGCAGATATATATTCCATTCCGCGACCCTTCCTGTCGCGTTTGGGCTCCGGAGTACCCTTTCTAGGGGGTAAGCTGAGATGGCCTTGATGGGGTGGCCTTGGAAGTAGTGGCGCAGCTTGCGTGGAGCAACGAGGAGCGTAAGCAAGAGATTCTGCGGCATGGGGTAGCGTGCTCGGGCATCACGGAGCACCGTGCTAACGAAGTATACTGGGTGCTCAACGACGGTGGAGTCCAGACTCTCCTGCGGCTGCGTGGTCTGGAAAGGTGCCCTAGGAGGTTGGTCGTGAGTTGGGGTAGCTGCGGCTTCAGGGAAGTCGGCTTGTATGTCGTGGCCATCTTCCGGCCCTAACGGGGCATCGGGAGCACCTCTCTTGTGTTGCAGGGCCTTATCTTGACGCTCCTCTCGAACGGCCACCAGCGCCACACTAGCTGAATGTGGCATCGCGGCCAGGTAAAGCTCCAATGGCTCTTGAGGCTTGGGTGCCACCATCACGAGCGGGCTGGTGAGGTTTCTCTTGAGGTCTTCGAACGCTGCATCAGCCTCGGGGGTCCACTCGAACGGGCCCTTCCTTTTCATCAGCTAGAAGAAGGGGAGGGATCTCTCCCATAGCTTGGAGACGAAACGCCCCAGCGACGTTACCCAGCCAGCCAGCTTCAGCATCTCCTTGAGGTTCTTGGGAGGACTCATATATTCTATGGCCCTTAACTTTTCGGGGTTTGCCTCGATTCCTCGGTGCGACACGAGGAAGCCCAAGAGCTTGCCTGAAGGGACTCCGAACACGCACTTCTCTGGGTTGAGCCTCAAGTCTACCTTGCGTAAGTTGGTGAAAGTCTCTTATAGATCTGTGATAAGGGTTGATGCCTCCTGAGATTTTGCCACGATGTCGTCCACATACGCCTCAGCGTTCCTCCCAAGCTGCTTTCCCAGTGCGATGTGCATTAGCTGTTGGAAGGTTGCTCCTGCATTCTGTAACCCAAACGGCATGCAGGTGTAGCAGTACACCCCGCATGGGGTGAGGAAGGCAGTCTTCTCGACGTCTTGCAGCACCATCCTGATCTGGTGGAAACCTGAGAAGGCATCCTCGAAACACAACAAGTCGCACTCGGCGGTGGAGTCGACGATTTTATCGATGCGTGGCAGAGGGAATGGGTCTTGTGGGCAAGCTTTGTTGAGCTTGGTGAAGTCGACGCACATGCGCTCTTTTCCTCCTTTCTTGGGTACGACGACGGGATTTGCCAGCCACTCCAGGTACCGGACTTCGTGGATGACACCTGCCGCCTCTAGCTTACGAGTTTCCTACACGATGAAGGAATGCTTCTCCGTGGATTGGCGCCTGGCTTTCTGCTTCACGGGGCGCATGTTAGGGCATACATTTAGGTGATTTTCGATCACCTCCCTTGGGACTCCCGCCAGATCCTTGGGTTCCCACGCGAACACGTCCATATTCGCGCGCAGGAATCCAACCAGCGCCTCCTCCTGAGCTAGGGGAAGGCTAGCTCCTATGGTGAAGGCGACGCCTGACGGCTCATCTTCATCCACCGGCACCTGTTTTGTCTCGGCTTGGTCTTAGGAGAAAAGTTGCTTCTTCTTGGCGGGGGCAGCCCCCTTGGTCCCAGGGGCAGATTCCTCGGCAGGGCGCGCCGCCGCAGCGGTCCGGAAGACGTGCTTGAGGACCGCGAGGGCTTCTTTGGTGTCCCCCGTCACGGTAAGGACTCCGTGGCTCCCCGGCATCTTCATGAGGTTATAGGCCGGGTGGGTCGCGGCCATGAACTAAGCCAGCGCTGGGTACCCGTGGATGGCGTTGTATGGGAGACCGATTCGGGCGATGTCAAAGTCGATCAGCTCGGTGCGGTAGTTGTCTCGGGTGCCGAAGGTGACCGGGAGGCGGATCTGCCCAAGGGGACTGGTAGAACCGCTGCCGACCCCAGAGAAGGGCTTGGTGGGGCGTAGCCGCTCGAGTGGCACTTGGAGCAAGCTGAAAGCTTCCACCGAAAGCACGTTGAGGCCAGCCCCACCGTTGCAGATGATGGGGGTGCAAAGCATCGGGAGAGCGCCGGAGCCCGCGGTGGAGGCGGGGTGGTCTCCCAAGTCGAAGGCGAGGTTGGCCTTGGGAGTCACCCACCCAGCAGGAGCCCCCTTGCATAAGGAGGCGACACCCGTCTAGCGAAAGATCTGCTTGATGTGTCAGACGGAGGGTGGTGCTAGAGAGCCACCGAGGAGGGCCACGACGGCATGGGGCACCGGCGCCCCAAAGCGCCCGAGGAAGAGGCCGCGTAGCTCTTCCCAGGATGCCATGGACAATTCTGGCAAGCTGAAAAACCAGGCATGTGGCACGCCGTTGAGTGCCATAGGGAGCTACTACTTCTCGAGCTTGCGTTGTAATCCCTTCGAAGAGGAAAGGGAGATGCAGCATAGTAGCGTAAGTATTTCCCTCAGGTTTTGAGAACCAAGGTATCAATCCAGTAGGAGACCACGCGCGAGTCCCTCGCACCTGCACAAACAAATAAGAACTTCGCAGCCAACGCGATAAGGGGTTGTCAATCCCTTTACGGTCACTTACAAAAGTGAGATCTGATAGAGATGATAGTTTATATTTTTGGTATTTTAAGTTTATAAGAACAACAAATAAAAGCAGTAAAAGTAAAGTAGATGTAGATTGATATGTTGAGAATAGACCCGGGGGCCATAGTGTTCTCTAGTGGGTTCTCTCATGATAGCGATATTCTATGGCGGGTAAACAAATTACTATCGAGCAATTGATAGAAAAGCGAATAATTATGAGACTATCTAGGCATGATCATTGTATATAGGCATCACATCCGAGACAAGTAGACCGACTCCTACCTGCATCTACTACTATTACTCAACACATCGACCGCTCTCCAGCATGCATCTATTGTATTGAGTTCATAAGAACAGAGTAACGTCTTAAGCAAGATGACATGATGTAGAGGGATAAACTCAAGCAATATTAAATAAACCCCATCTTTTTATCCTCGATGTCAACAATACAATACGTGCCTTGCTGCCCCTACTGTCATTGGGAAAGGACACCGCAAGATTGAATCCAAAGCCCAGCACTTCTCCCATTGCAAGAACTATAGATCTAGTAGGCCAAACCAAACCAATAATTCGAAGAGACTTGCAAGGATATTATGAGCACACATAAAAAGTTCAGAGAAGAACCTAATATCTTTCATAGATAACGTTGATCATAAACTCACAATTCACCGGATCTCGACAAACACACCGCAAAAAGAGATTACGTCGAATAGATCTCCTCGAAGACCGATGAGAACTTTGTATTGAGATCCAGAGAGAGAGAGAGAAGAAGCCATCTAGATACTAGCTATGGACCCGAATGTCTATGGTAAACTACTCACAACTCATGGTGAGGGCGATAATGATGATGATGAAGAACTCCGTGATGGATCCCCCTCCGGTGGAGCTCCGGAACATGCTCCAAGATGGGATCTTAAGGGAACAGAAGGTTACGGCGATGGAATTAGGGTTTTTCTCTGTTCACGGAGGTTTTGGGGTACGTAGACTTATATAGGAGGAAGGAGGAC